>CM060919.1:47108214-48336785 GCA_030737875.1 Allium sativum | reverse complement strand
AAGAAAGGCGGTAAGGATAACAAGGGCCAAGAGATAAAGGAAGTACCACAATTGTGAAATACCTGGCCACTTAAAGAAAGACGTTAGAAAGAAGAAGAAGACTAGTTGTTATCATTACGGAGAGATAGGACATCTTATCAGGATTTTCCAAACAGGCAAGGGTAAGGGTAAGGACAAAGTACAGGATCTTTGGAAGGGCAGGTTGTGTTCTCGTGGTCAGTATATCGAAAAGAGATAGGAAGTTTTGGTTGAAGATTTGATTTCTTCTTTTTCTATAACTCTTTTCGACTTTTGCGCTTCGCACTCGTTTGTATCTGCTTCGATAGTTGAAACACTACACCTAAATACTAGTCTAGTTATGGATCCCGTTGTAGTCTCAAATCCTATTGGTGGTTCGGCTCGCTTATCTATGGTTTGTCGGGATTTGAGAGTGTCTATCTTGGGTGTTGGGCTTGAATGCAACGCCTTTGTTCTTGGTTTCTCGGGCTATAGCTTGATTCTGGGAATGGATTGGCTAGCCAGGCATGGTGCCATCATAGACTATGAAAAGAGGGTAGTTAGACTGTTGAATCGTTGTGGAAAGACCCTTGATATTTCCTGTGACCTACGGGTTCAGTGATGCTTAGCTACCTACAATCTGTTGACGCATTTATCGATGATTTGAAATCTGTTCGTGTGGTCCGTGAGTTTGATGATGTCTTTGACGAAGTTCGAGGTTTACACCCGAGGCACGAGATAGACTTTGCGTATGACGAGACGAGAGCTTGAGGAAGACAATCCTTGAAGAAGCGTTTACATAATACCGTGGAAGTAGCGGAGCCGAGCATGCTTAGGGAAGTGGAAGTGGAGCAAGATGCCACGATTAGACAAACTCCTACATGCATCCTTGGATCGGGGGTCAAGAAGTTACAAAACTGAGAGGTCAAGTGGTTAAAGTCCAATGGGGAGATGATCAAGGAGACGCGACTTGGGAGACGGAAGACAAGACACGTACGCTGTATCCTCTCCTTTTGGAGGGTATGTTCTTAACTTCTCCTTTTTCTATCGCTTTGTTTATACTTGTTCTATCGCTCAGTATGTCCTCTCGATTACATCTTCGATATTTAGATAGGAAAATCCTATGGTTGTAAACATGTGTTTGAGACATGTTATTTTTGGTAGATGCAAGTGTTTGCTAGTGGTTGCTCGTGGATGCATTTACACACACATTAGGCACTAGATCGGCTCAATCACTTTCATATTGCATATGAATATGTTTGCATAATTAATTTAATGGATGTATATTGAATGTGTTATCATATGGATGTTGCATTTGAATGAATGATTGTGCACGCATGTAAAAATGATATGTATCATTAGGATTCTTTTGTATACATAATGGACGTATGACGCTATCATGAATTGCACTAAGGAGGTCGACTGAGTCAGTAGACCGCCTGATTTTGCATTAGAGTAAGAACATATACACACACTATGCATTTGTTCATGAAAAGCATTAGAAATATTTTAAGGACAATGGGTGCTTGTGGATGATGGATTAGTAGATTGATGATTGGATGGTAGGATACATTCTTCTTAACTCTGAGATTTCGGGGCCGAAATCCTTTAAGTAGGGTAGAATGTAACACCCCGTATTTTTAATGAAATTAAAAATGTGGAAGTATGTACATAGTTATATTTAAGAGAAAAATTAAATAACGACAACAAATATTTCGTGTAATAAGTTAATTAAGCGCAATTCATGAAATGCGAAGAAACACATGCAATTAAAAATGAAAAATTTGAAGAGCTTCGGGAATTTGGTCACGAAGTTTGCGTCATTGCGATCGTGGTGATTTTCTAGTGAATTTAGACCTATGGTTTGCAGAAAACCAATTTAAAATGAAGAAGATATCTTTAAATTAAATATTGCAGCAAAACATGAAAAAGAGGATTGAGAAAAGAATAATGTTGAGCATTGTTCTAAGGTTTGTAAGCAAAAGACTTAGTAGCTCATTTGGTTAGAACATGTGACTTGCATACAAGAGGTTCAGAGTTCGATCCTCGCCAGCGCCATATTTTTATTTAAGGGGAATGTCTAAAAAGTGGCTTAGTGTGAACGTAGTTCAAAAAGTGGTTTAGTGTGAAAATGGTTAATTGGGAAAATAGATAAAACATATATATATATATATTATATATACATACATACATACATACATATATATGACGTGTACGCATCATGTGGCACATTTTAGTTGGTCAAGGAATTTTTTTTTTTGAATGTGGCCTTCTCTGATTGACCAATGACTAATTTCTGAGGTATTAGGGCTTATGTTTCATGCTATGGTTGGCTGGATGACACATCTCTTTGGTTTGATGGCTCTGATTTCTCCTAGACTAATCTTAAGGCTAGAATTAATCCTAGACATCTATATATTCGTAGCTAAACCCAGACCCTAACCTCATAACCCTAAGACTATGGTGTCGTCATGCTATTCGTCTATAAGCTAGCCTAGCCTCCTTCATCCTCTCCAAACTAGAAAATAAAATCCAAACTAGTAATCGATTAAGAAGAACATCAAATCAAATGTCTACATCAAAGGATAGCTTTTCAAATTCAGAAATCAAGATCTGTCCTTTTTCTGTAAGTTCAGTTGTTGTTCCAATTTAAAAACCTAATAAGAAATCATAAATGTAATAACTGGATCTAGAACTATGCCTACTTCTATTCGTACCCATCCTTTTGTCAATTCTGAATTGCTTATGCCTAATGGACTGTTGTGACTGACATAGAAAAACCTATCATGCCTATTGGACTGTGGTGACTGACATAGAAAAACCTATCATGCCTATTGAATTGCTGTGACTAACATAGAAAAACCTATCATCCCTATTGGATTGCTGTGACTGACATAAAAAAACCTATCATGCCTATTGGACTGTTGTGACTGACATAGAAAAACATATCAAGCCTATTGGACTGTTGTGACTGACACAGAAAATCCTATCATGCATATTGGACCGTTGTGACTGACATACAAAAACATATCATGCCTATTGGACTGTTGTGACTGACATAGAAAAACCTATCATGCCTATTGGACTGTTGTGACATATATGATGAAGCCTATCATGTTATACATCCTATGCCTATGAGACTATTAGGACTGACAAAATTGAACCTATCATGTTGTATTAAATTTGTGATTATTTTATGTATATTAAGTTACATGCTATGTTATGTTCATACATGTTATATGTTAGATCCAAGCTAGTACCTATGTTTAAGATCTATATAAGTTCATGTTTTTATAATTAAATTTATGCTAGTTCGCATGTTAATTGGATCTAATTTAAATGCATGATCACACATATATGCTTAATTAAGTTTATGTTTTTCTATGCCAAATTCATATTACACATACTGATCTATGTTGTTTTATGCCTGTTGGAATATTACATGTCCCTTTCTTTCCTTTTGTTTATAAGTTAGGCTAATTTGCAAGCCTAGCGTTCTATGTGAATTATGCGAATGGATAACGGGGGAGACATTGGGGGAAAAATATATTAAACTACATGCTATTGGCATAGATTGGCTCAAAATCATGAAAATGATTAGTAGCATGAAATGGTAGAATTTGTATACCAAGAATTATGGACATAATTTAGAGAGTAAATGGGCCATGTCTTGAATTGACAACACTTGTGGATAATTTATATATGAACATAAATTTTAAATATGTAAATTAATTAAAAGGCGAATATGCCTAACCCGATGTTAGATTGAGTTACGGTGTAAGACTGCTCGGAATTGCTCGGCACATCTAGCAACCGTAACAATATAGATTTAATGTGAGAGGTTAGCGCATTAAGCCCAAAAACCCGAGGTTAGATTGATTTGCGGTGTAAGACTTCCCGGAACCGCCCGACACATCTAGCGACCGCAACAATATAGATCTAATGCGAGAGGTCGGTGCTTTAATGAATGAAATAAAGCTAAGGAACAGACATGCTAAGAATGGCAGGGTTAAGTTAATAAAGGCAACACTTAACCAATATAACATGTTAATTAAACAAGAAGGTGAGGTTAAGTAAATATAGAACACTTAACCGTTATAACATGTTAATTAGACAAGAAGGTGGGGTTAAGTGAATTTAGAACACTTAACCGTTATAACATGTTAATTAGACAAGTGAGTAGGATTAAGTTAATGAGAAACACTTAACCAATATAGCATGACAAATGAGTAGGGTTAAATTAATAAGAAACACTTAACCAATATAGCATGATGAACGAGTGGGGTTTAAGTTAATGGGAAACACTTAACCAATACAACATAATGTGTGGGTGGGTTAAGTTAACATGAATGGACAACACTCAACCAATATTACATGAACTAAGTGGATAGGGTTAAGGCAAGCTTAACCAATAATACATATTGACTTGATAAGTAGGAGGGTTAATTAAGCCTTGGGTAGGCGGGTAATATTAGTATATATAGGCTCACAGACTTAACTGTTAAATAAATATGTTTGAATCAGTGGTAGGGTTAAGTACATCTCGTGTAGGTGGGTAATATTTGTATATATAGGCCCACAAACTTAACCGGTAGGAAACCCTAGTAACGGGGAACCATTTCAGCATTAACCCACATAGACGTATCATGGTACCCTGAACTAGGCAAGTTGGGGCACGATTACTGGGTTGATTGTAAGCGGTCAAAATAGTGGCGGGTGGTGCAATAGTGTAGGTCTCGATGGAGTACGGGCTTGCATGTGCTCCGGAGTGGGAAAAGCAGGCACTGGGCATTAGTAGTATACACTGTGCATCTTGAATTTGTGTCGGGTTGCCACCTTAGGAATTGATACTCCCCATGGCGGGACTAGCACAGGTATCTACATACAAGCGGGGCCGAATGACACAAGTAATGAATACATACGAGTTAGGGAGCCGATCGATAGGGTAGTAAGGGTACATCTAACATATCCATGGCAATTAGGCTGATTGAGGCAAGATCCTCATGCTAGATGTACACATGTAGGCTACCACAATTGCGGCGTTGGGATCACCTTATTTTTCCACAGGATACTAGTTGGACACTATTAGGAAATACAAGTCACTCTTTAAAAGACCCTTAGTTAGGATGCTAGTTAGGTGGTGTAGAGAAAATAGGAAATCAGAGAAAGAACCGAAGCGCATTCAGCGTCTCTTGCCTTGTCATATCAAATGGTGTGGTGTAGGAAATATCTTAATAATTAGAAGCGCAACCATCATATCTTGTTTATCTTGTGTACCTTGTCATATCTAGCGCTCATCATTTGTTGTCCTTCTAAGCTTATTATCATGGTTATGTCTTGCATCCGGTTTATTCATGTCATGATGCCTTTTACCTGTTTACATGCTGAATAGTCACTGGACTTACCAAACTTATGTCTGACCAAGTTTGTTTTGCCTCTTTTCTTTCGTTCCCCCCCAGGTAGTCAGGGAGGGAATAGCTCAACTTAGTTTGGACCGTTTCTCTCTCCAATCTTGATGATTCTTTGACGTACTGCTTTGGACTCTCTTTTCAACTGCTATGGTTGGCTCATGCTTTATTTGGGAATATTATTGTCACTTTATGCTTCCTTATTTTGTTAAACAAGACAGCTGCTTTGTTGTAATGGGTATTGGTGTTGGAAAACAATCTTTGTACAAGCTATTTTATCAATAAAAGTAAAGTTTAATTTATTTTCCGTTGTATAAATTTTGTCTGTTTTGTATTTTATCTATTCTATACACTTGTGATGCTCCACCAAAGTTAATGCATTGTCCTTAACGGAGGTGGGGGTGTTACACACGCCCTAGCTTACTGCCTACAAATTGTGCCAGAGGATTAAACCAAAGCAGAAAGAGGAGGAGAAAGGTTGCAAATTCAGTTTTTTGAAGAGCTTGGGTATTTTAATCTCAAAAGATGGGCATTGATTTTTTAATTTGATGCTTTCTTATGGTTTCGATTTTGCAAATGAAAATAAAAGGGGGCATGCGTGTATTATAAACGAGGATTGGAGAGGAGCGATTTTGAATTTAAAGGAGGACGACCATTTTAATTACCTTAAGCTCGATCGAATTTCAAAAGGAAGAATGGAAGGGGGTATCGTAATTATTTATAAACGAGATGTAGGCTCTGGTAGGTCATCTTCAGGTAGAGGTTAGGATAACTTAAGTACATGAGCTTTTAATGCGATTTGAGTTTTTGTTTAATTTGATTTGAAATCTTATTTATCCATAAATTTATAAAAAAATTAAAAAATTATTTTTATATGATTTATTATTATTATATCCTCATGAAACTTGCGCCTGAAGTAACACACTCAAAAGATCACAAATGAGCTCCAATAGCAGTGAAAATTGACACATTACTGTGGTTTGATGTTCCGTACCCAATAAAATTAGTTCCATCGAAAACCGAGGTCGTTTGAAAATTAACTATTCTTTAGTTTCAATTTAAATTAGTAAAATAATTTAAATTTAGAACAATCAATTCCTTGATAATAAATTATTATTACCGTTTCTATTCAAATAGAATCTATATTGATTGTCTAAATTATTTCGATTTAGTTTTAACTTCAAATTCAAATATTTTCATTTTCGTATCATAATACTTCAATGTACTAGAAATTTAATCGTATTTAATTATTAAATTGTTAAACTCCGTAAAGAAATCCATTAATATTATCAACTCGACATTTAAAACAATATTAAATGTTTAAATTTTATCGACTCAAAAATCCAGGTCATTACAGGATTATTACTCTTCAGAAAACATCGTATGTACCTTTTAGCTCTTTATTGTAGTTGATTACTGGTTCATTAAGATAAAAACATCCTTTATCTTTTCAAATATAGAATATTTCATCCAAAATCATTCCAAATCATTTATTATGATTTTACGTAATTTATTTATATTTTTAATAATTTTTTAATGCCCTTATAGTTGGTTTTGAGGTACCAACCAGTCTGCTTCTTAAGATGCATACATCCTCTTTTCCATTTACCTTGGTGAAACTTTGACCTATTCTGGCATAATGTTCACTAGCTTGCACTACAGGATAGAATACTCTTGTTGGAGCAACTCTTTCTCCCATAAAACCATCAAAGACTCTAACTTGCATCCTACGAATAGACGAACATAATATACTTTTCACATCGGCCACTAGCGGTGTTTAACATTGCTATCCTAATCTACCTTACGATCTGATCTCCATGAACTCTGGATCGAGCGTTTCTGTTATTAGTAGCGCCTCTATTGCCAAGATACACCTTCCCTTCCCTTCTTCATATATCTTACCTTCCTTATTTGTCACACAAACCTTTTTAAGGTACCCAAGGATGGATTAAGAGTGTAAAAATATAATTACTTATATATTAAAATACAAGTACGCTATAGCATCTTTATCCCATACCCTGGTATGTTTTTTGGAGCTTTGTTTTTTTAGTTAAAAATCTTTAAAAAAAAAAGCATTTTTAAGTTTATACAAACCCATTCTTTAATACCTAGTTGTGACATCGCATTTTCTATGGCCTAAACCTAAGAGCAACGGATGCATCAGTCATTTATAGTGTTAACTTTCGGTAATAGAAAATGACAAGTTAATAAATCTAAATTATCCGAGTGCCATTTATGTATGTATTCGTTAAGCCAGATATGGATATTTTCGGATATCCGAAAATATCCATGGATACAAATACATATATTATTTTATAGATATTTGCAGATACGGATACATATTTTTATTTGATATGGATATAGCTCTATTCGTATCCGTTTGCATCCATTTACTGGCGTACCATTGAGTAGTGGCTTATTTCAATACATATAGAACTGCACATATAAGAAGTCAATCAAGGTTTTTGCTTACAAACTCCATCTGTTGTAAGATAAGTGGCTAATAAACAGACAACTCATAAACAATAATAACTCGTTTATAACTTATTACAATTTCTACAAATAAATTTTACCATTATTTCAACCAATTTACTCTAATTGTTTTTAAAGTTAGTTATTTATTACTATTGTGTATTTACCAACAGAACATAAGTAGGTAAGATAAGTAGCTAATAAATTGACCACTCATAGACAATAATAACTTGTTTGTAACTTATTTCAATGATTACAATTTTTTTTACCATCATTTCAACTTTTTTACCCTTACAGATTATAAAGTTGTTTTTCGCTTAAAACTACTTAAGAGTTACTGTTCAAAATTGAAGTAAAAAGAAAAGGTTTTTATCAAATAGAATCTAATTACTTGCAATAGTAGCTAATAATTAAAAAATTTGAGAAGCAATTATCAACCGTTTATGATTTATGAAACAATTCTATAAGAAATTCTGATTAAACATTTCTACTTAGAATTCAAATTAGACCCCAAACATTCCAAAGTACTGTTTAAACAACTTAGAAGCTATGTTATAGAACTGCCTAAAAAAAGTTTCAACATAAGCCATTGCCGAAAAGAATCTTAAATCTTAAATCTTAATAGCGAAAGAAATTTAATTGGAAAAAACTTACTGTAACACAATGGTAGAGCCTGAACTCCCAAAGCTGTGTTTCATCTACACAAGGCACTGGACATGAAGTGGCAACAAAGCACATGATTTATACAACCAACCCTTCATCTCTGGCCCTCATTGTTTGCAACTTGAATACCTCCTTCTCGTCCCTAAATTTTCCACTACAGTTCTCCGCCTTAATCACATCGAATATGATCACGATTACAAGGTCGAAATCTTTCGTAGTAGTTTGGCAACTGCTTCGGATTGGCAGGGCGGAACGGGACAGTTGAAGGTGGCGAGTAGGTTTTCCGATTGCGCGATGTGGTAGATGTTGGTGAAGGAGTGGGAGGACAGGGGAACGGAAGGGAGGACAATGGAAGCTACTATGGTTTTAAAGGGAATCTAATGTAAGAGAGAGAGGGAGGAGGAAGAGATTAAGAGGACCAGTGTAGGAGTTTTAGGAATTTGGGAATTAGGGTTTTGGAGGAGGATCAACGTATGAGTTTAGAGAATTCGGCTTTGGTTCTGTTACATTAGAATAAATGGTTATTTACTTTATCGCGGTCTGAAATGTTTGATGTGAACCAAACAAAAAATGAAAACGAACGAGAACGAAGATTCCAGAGAAGATGCAATAAATTTGGAAATGAAATATTGTCACTGGAAATTATCTATTGTAGAGTTATAAAAGAAATTTTTTAACTAAATATAGAAATAATATTTTAAAACTTTGTACTTTACAACTCCAGATTTCTTTTTAGCACCTTCAAAACTAAAATTTTGAGTATTATCTAAAGTTAAAATTTTGTTAATTTTTTATTTTACAGTCCGAATTTGTTTGTCGTTCGAAAACCATTTAAATACAAGCAGATAATCTCAACCGTTTTATTTGTTTGTAGTTTAAACTCAAATTTAAACAATAAATAAGTTATACTATTTGTAAAGCGAATTAGTTTGTTGGTTGTTGTTTGTTTTTAGAGTTATATTGTTTGATATACCGTTATATCCATTTATTTTTATAGTTTAAATTTGTTTATTGTTTGGTATTTGAATTTATTTGAAATGAATTTCATGAATATTTTAAAATTATTATTAGACAATTTAAGATTGTTAAATTTTATTAAGAAATAAATGTAGTTATCAATTATAATTATTAACTATTAAGTAGTAAATAATATATTAATAAATGTTAATTAGTGAAAATGTGAATTAATCAAAGGGAGCAGCTATTGAGATATAAAATTAAACACAAAATAAAACACACAAGTTGTGAACCATTGGATTTGTTTGTCTTTATGTGGAAAGTGAAATTCATGGGAGAATCTAGTGTTTGAAATTTGTTGTGTTCAATTTTATGTCATCATTTTGTGTCTGAGTAGAGTTTACTTATATTAATCATTAATGATTAATATAATAATTAATTATTACAAGTTATAAATAATCATTAATTATTACAAGTTATAAATGACTAATATAATATTATTAATGTTAATCATTAAATATTAATAAATAATATGGTATTATTAATGATTAGTAATTATTAATTAATATTATAGTTAAAGGCAATGATACAAGTTATATAACATCATTGAATGAAATCTAACATGTATAAAATAATATAAAGAAGACATTATTTAAAACTTTTTTTACAGCTATTTGGGTAGACATTGTAGATATTATTATTTTTACAATGTTGTTATAAATAATTCAATACTATTATTGATAATTATCATTAATGATTAATTATTAAATATAATATTATTAACGATTAATTGCTAAATATTAAAAAGTAATATAATATTATTACTGATTAGTAATTAGTAATATAATATTATAGTTAATTATTAATGATGTATTATTTGATAATAAAACATAATCATTACTAATTTTATAGAAGTATTGTATAATTATTAATTATTGACTGTCGAAAATTGGCACCTATTACAATGGGAGCATTTTGTGACCATTGTAAAATAGACATCTATTACAACGACATTTGATGAACGTTGTAAAATTGATGTCTATTACAATGGGCCAAAAATGACCATTGTAATAGCATTCTATTACAACGTGCAGATTTTATCGGTTGTTAAAAGAGAGTTGTAAATGATATCTACAGCAACTGTCCTGAAACAACCGTTGTAATAGCATTATATTACAACGGGCAGTCAGCGCCCGTTGTAAAGGGGTGTTGTACATGCATCTATTACAATGGTTCAGAAAATGGTTGTTGTAACAGAATTCTATTACAATGGGCAACCCATGCCCGTTGTTAAATGGACGTTGCAATAAGATATTTTTGTTGTAGTGTTCATTTTAAACCAATTTTTCCCTATTTCATTATAGGTTTTCATGCCCCTTTTTCCCAAGTCTTATTCAGCATGTACCATATGCCCAAGATTAAGATCTTTAATCACAATTTGGTTTATGCCCCCAAATTCATATTCATGTATCCAACTCAAGTTATGCCCAAATTTCTCAACACACGTTATTCCCCAATTTCCCAATACAATTTATTCCCCAATTGTAGTGACCGGAACTTCCCCATTCTCCGTAGAGAAGAGAAAGTACGAATTACTTTGAGGACAAGACAAATCAGAACACAAACAGAAGAACATTTCATTGTTTATTACAACAATTCCATCAGAATACAAGAATATACAGAGTATAAATGAATATTACACATTCGATAAATATCAGAGATTACAATAAATTACATAGCAGCGGAAAAAAATACACGGATACAGAGCATTCCGGGTATCTTTCCAGCTATAAACCAGGATCCTGTGAATATAAATCTGCAAAACCAAAACTACTAGCTGCCCGTGTCGAAAATAAGGGCACCCAGAGTTTAGGTTAAAGCAATAAACTCCAGGTCAGTCATGTGACCGGTGTGAGAACTAAAATAGTTATTTAAAACTTTACTTTAAAAGAGAGTAATTCAAGGGACCACGCCGCATAACACGAAACAGGTTTCCGCCCAAGAATACCAGTGCATATAAATGAACATCGCAATGCTTTTTCGAAAAATGAAGCTATTATAAGACCCAGGTCCCATCACACAATGCAACGCAAGCCGGGGGATAGGGTTTTCCCTTATAATAGCCAAACATGCTTGGTACGTTAAAACAAATCATTTGATACTATTATAAGTGTGTAGTGTCAAAACAATTTCAATTATAAATATCAATCGTAGACGGCATGGGTACTATATATCATGTCGCCATACTAGGCTCTACAAATAAAACCGAAATATCTCGTATTAGAAATTGGATTTCCGTCATGAGTCGAGGCAAGGGGCAAGCTCCTCTCCCCTTCGAGACACTCTAGCAGATGTCTCAGGACTACTCTCTCTGGGTAGCCTCTGGAATCGGCTGGGCCGGTCCTCTCTTACGTTTGAGGATTAGTTATTCCTGAACACCCGTTTCCCGGTCATTACAGACCTATAATCGAGGCGCCTCGCAATCCAACAACCACAACGGTAAAAATAATATAAATGTCATCCAGTTTAAGCACTGACACCACCGTAGCTAGAAAGAAACGTCCCGTTCTCCTAGCGGTCACTATCCCGTTTTTGACTCATATCGAGGTGTGAGGCTTGCGAATTCACGTTATACACAAAGCTATGCCACGTAGGCCGTGCTTTGATCATCAACCACAAGACTTTGCTTTTCAACAGAAGCCTTGATCATATGCCACTTAGGCATGCCACAAAGGAAATTCACTCCATGCGACTGATGTCCATCGATATATAACCTCTGAGCTCGTACGTCTCAGAGAAGGGCATTAAGAAAGAGAATAAATTCTCCGCCGCCAAACAGATGTACATTTAATAGATATCAATAAACACAGAATAAAATCCAATGTTAGACACATAGTCCATTTACAAGTTCGTTCTGGGTATGAATGAAACCGAAGGCACTTTCCTCGCATATCCATCGATCTCCAAGTGCGTCTGGACGATCACCAACTGATTCCCTCCTCTGGGGTGTACAGCCCAATCAAGATCATCAGTAATCGCCCAAACGATGTGAAGACTTCCGGTCTTCAACCACCATCTTCATCTTTGACTTATCGTGGAATCGGTTATTCAGAATGGGTATAAACCCGGTCTTCCCAAATAACCCGCGTATATAATAAACAAGTGTCATACAAACACAACATACGCCTCACTCAAATTCATCAGTCACTAACCATAAATTAGCAAGAGAAAAATTCCCCAAATATTAACCCCAAAGGCCGAAACCAACATCGGATCAGTATCCAAGAAACCATTCTTCTTAACTAACCTACAGTTAGTTTCTAAATTTCACATTCTTTGGGAAAGGTTCCCATTAATTTTATCAAAGATAAATTCTTTTAAATTTATTCTTTAATCTTCCTTTGGATATCATTTCAAACGAAATTATGGTTTTCCAAACTAGTCGGGATTAGCGAACCACACCGAAGTAATTATTTATTTTATTTCCTAACCCCAACCTATTTATCCCATGGAGCAAAACTGGTAATACTCCATATCTAACACCACAGTGTTATCTGTAAAATTAATTAACATTTCACATTCAAATCTAATTAAAGATTTATCTATCGCTGTGGAGCAAAACTGGTGATACTCCATATCTAACACAACGGAGTTATCGGTAAAATTAATTACCATTTCACATTCAAATCTAATTAAAGATTTCACTATCGCTTTGGAGCAAAACTGGTGATACTCCATTCTCGCTCACTTTCCAAATTTGATAATTTACATTATCAATTCACATTTCAATCTAATTACAGATTCATTAAAACTCCCTTTACTGGGTTAAAGAACAAATGTCATTTAAAACACATTTCAATTCTAATTCAATTCCAATTAGACCCACAAATCAATTCTAATTCAATTCCAATTAAATATATTGGAAATTCTGGTTATTTAAAACCCATTTCAAATCCAATTTATTTAAAAATAATTGGATTTTAATTCTAGTTCAAAACTAGTTCATTTCGATAAAAATCTATTTTTATCTTTTCAAATATGGAGTTTTTCATCCTAATTTTTCCCAAATCATTTGGTAACAACCCGTGTTTTTATAACGTGTAATAACCATAAATCAAGGTAGAATTGATTTTTAAAATAAGAATCAAGGGAAACGGGTTACGCCATTGCGTTCGTCTCGAAATTCTTCTTGGAAACGAGTCCGAGTTTTCGATAATCGGAGTGCGTATGACCAAGTTATGACCATTCGAAGTTTTCAGTAATTTTCAAATTCAAAACAGACTCAATTCGAATTCAAAATTCGAATTTCAAACCTCCAAATGGACTGGGCGGGAAAAATCCCGCCCAGGACCAGGTCGACCTGGGGGTCGAATATGTAGTCGACCTACCCAGGGCCAGGTCGACAATAGTGTCGACCTGGGAGTCAACCTGGTGCCCGAGCCCATTTCTGAAGCTAGATCCACTCTGATGTATTTGGCCTCATTTCTGTCCACATTCGTTGACCTGACCCTATAAATACAGCCCCTAACACCAGTCTCTCTACACAAAATTCTTTTTGACTTTATGCTGCTCTGATTCTGGTTGAAAAGTTTGAGGGAGAGACTTCTTCTACTACATTGAGACTGCGTTAAAGGAATTGCTGATTAGGGGACTTCTATTAGGACTTGACTAAGCAAAAAACGACTCTCTTTTTCTAATTCTCGAACCACGATCTGTAAGCCCCAGTTATTTTCAGATTTAAACTATAAATGTATTATGAATATGATGTAAAATTGAAATTGGACCTATGTATGATGACTATTTACATTCATTCTTGTTTATCTTGGATCTTGACTCTTGAATATTACTATGACATCGATTTGGGGCCTATTCATGTTGTAAATCAAAAAGAGAAACCGCTCTTATTATCATGTTGAATCTATCATTAGCCACATGTTTATGATTATCACCTTATGACAATCGTTACTATGACTATTCTATCATCTTATGACAGTCGTTACTATGACTATACTATCACCTTGTGACAACTGTTATTTTGACCAGTGCCTTATCTTGCTAGATTTAGAATCTTTATGTTTGAGGCAAATATTTCATATGCCGGTAATGTTTTATTTCAAGTCATATCATGCTATGCTAGTAATCACTCTTGCCACCTTATACCCATTTCTTTTTATGTCACTCCCTAATTAGATTTATTTGCATCGATTCGAACCTTCGTGCGATGGGAATACGATTTGGGTAGATTAGGTAAAATATAAATTAGCTTTAAACTTGAACATGAACATTATTATGACTTGAACTTGAATATGGACATGAACTTTACACGATTTGACATAAAACATGACTTGAAAACTCTACATGAATCTAGACATGAAAACTTGAACGTGGGCATGACAGTTAGATAAACTTGAAAATGGCCAACTCGAGGTTGGGTTGAGTTTGCAGAGTAAATCTACCTGGAACCGCCCGGCAAATTCAGTGGCTGCAAACAATAGGATCCAATGTGGGTAGTTGGTCATATCGCACGTAAAAACCAGAGGTTAGACTATGTTGTGGTGTAAATCTGCCCGAAACCGCCCGGCAAATCCAGTAACCACAACAGTCAGCCTAATGTGAGAGGTTGGCGTGCACTAATGAACTAATGCCACATGATAGGGTTAAGTCATGAACCACTTGAATATACTTAACCAACATGACACGATGACTTGATAGGGTTAAGTCATGAACTGCTTGAACACACTTAACCAACTTGATACATGATTTGGATAGGGTTAAGTCACGAATTTAAATGACAACACTTAACCTATTAGAAACCCTAGTTACGCGGTCCTTTTCAGCAGTAACCCACTTAGATGTATCACGATACCCTGGGACTAGGCAGGGTGGGGCACGATTACTTGGCTGATTGTAAGCGACCAGAACGACGGCTGAGTAGGTGCGCCATTGTAGGTTCAGGCAGGCTATGGTCGTGCACGTAGTCCGAAATTGAAAAAGAAGGCATTGGGCACCCGTAGATTTACACTGTGCATGCTTGATTCGTGTCGGTTGTTGGCACCATATGACTTGATACACCCTATGGTGGACCTAGCACAGGTAACTACATTTCTAGATAGGGCCATGTGACACAGACACATGACGAGCTAGGACTTGTAGGGAGCCGAACGATTAGTAGATCGTACCGTAGGACCTCGTAATGGGTCACTTCATGACACTGGGCTAAAGGATCATTTCATGGTTAATACTTGATATGGGTTAGAATACTAGTTCGTTTGGTGCAGCGAACCTTGAACATGCGATGCCAGATTTGACTGATCTTGTTATCTTAATTATCCAACTAGTTCTGTTATCATCCTTATGTTTAATTCCAGTTTTCACATATCACGTTACCTTTACTAGTTTTCATACTGAAAGTCACTAGGGCTTACCAATCTTTATGGCTGACCCTTTTTCTTTCGCCCCTTTTTCTTTCGTTTCCCCCCAGGTTCCCAGGGAGGAAACACTAGGTCTTAGCTTGGATTCAACTTGCTTTCTGACAGCTCATGTATGGTTTGGTCTTGGGCTATGCTATGGATGCTTCTGCTATTTATTGGGAATAGTTTACTTTTGTTTTAAAGTTTATGCTTCTTTACTATGAACTTGATGTAATGGAATAATTTGTATCTTGGATATATGAGCTTTTGACTCCTTTCTTGGAAATAATAAAAAGTTGGTTTGTAATTTCTACCGCTGCTTTATTTATGTTCTGCCTTGTGATATCTCTGTGCATGTTTACCTATATAATACTCCACCAAAACTAGTGCAATCCCTTTGTGAGTGACCCTAGCGGAGGTGGGGTGTTACAATTTGGTATCAGAGCAGAAGGTTACCAGCCTGGGCAAAAGTTTTAAAAGCCTTCTGAAACTGTTTTCAAAACCATTTATAAAGAAGCATTTTTTCAAGAAAAGTTTTATGCTTAGAAAGGTTATTCCCCAAGAAGCCATTAGCACTTTCTGTTGTTTCCTCGTTTGAATCTTTTTCTTTCGTTTTTCAGCATGGCCGATCTTAACCTTCCTGAGGGAATACCCGTGCCTGGATGGTTCCGAAGGTACTTAGAAGCCAGGGACAACGACGCGGGCACGGCAGACATCCCTCCTCCTCCTCCCCTAGTGGCCGCGGTTCCTCCTCCTCCTGGTACCGCCTTTGCCAAAATATGCAAAGACTTTAAAGTGATGGGAGGCAAGAACTTCGTTGGAACTGAAACCTTCGTTGAGGCACGAAACTGGATAAGGGAAACAGAAGACTTGTTCATTATCTTTGATATGGAGGACCATAGGAAAGTTCAGTTGGCAGCATGGTTGTTGAAAGAGGAAGCTGCATTTTGGTGGGAAGTCACCAACGCTACCAGGCCAGTTGAGACTTGGGCAGACTTTAGTGAAAGGTTTGGGCTCAAATTCCTATCGTCGGCAGAGGAGAACCTTCAGATGGAGAGGTTCCTAGCACTCAATCAAGGGGATATGTCTGTGAGGGAGCATGTGAATAAGTTTAATAAGCTTGCTCGGTTCGGTTTGGATTTGGTCAACACAGCCCAGAAAAAGGATGTACGCTTTGCTCGAGGACGAGCCACTACACAGCTTGGCCCTAACTCATATACCCATGGGGGCGACCTTTGAAAGCTTGGTGGATATGGCTCTACTCCATGAGGAAGACAAGAATAGCAAGAAGGAGGTTAAGCCTAATGAGACTCAGAATAAGAAGGCTGACTTCAAGAAGGGGAACAACAAGAATAATAAGAATAACAAGAGCAACAACAAATCACGTGAGACGAGGAAGTGCAACTTCTGTGGTATTAATGGACATCTATCTAAAGAATGTAGAAGGAAGAAGAGGAAGTTGGGAGAATGCTTTCATTGTGGAGATACTGGACACATCAGCAAAGATTGACCTAAGAAGCAAGGGCAGGGTCAAGGGCAGACTCAGCGAGCAGGACCTTCTGGAGGGCAGTTGCATGCTCTCAACACCGTTCCAGCTCCTGACCGAGGTAGTAATATTTCCGTAGAAAGCCTTGTTTACATTTCTGAATTTCCTGTTCGAACTTTATTTGAATCTGGCGCATCGTATACTTTTATTTCTTCTGACATTGTTGAAAATCTGCACCTAAGTACTAGTCTGGTTGAGGATCCCGTTATAGTTTCAAATCCAATTGGGGGCTTCGTCCATTTATCTAAGATGTGTGTGGATTTGAGGATCTCTACCTTAAGCATAGAATTCACGTGTAATGCTTATGTTCTTGGATTTATGGGATACGGTTTGATCCTAGGTATGGATTGGCTGTCCGATTATGGAGCCATTCTTGATTGTGAGCGAAGGGTAGTGAAGCTCATGACTCGCCTTGGTAATACCCTTGAAATTTCTTGTAACCCTAAGGGTCCGGTCATGTTATGTTATCTTGAATCCCTTGACTCGTCCGACGATAATTTGCAATATGTAAGAGTGGTCCGAGAATATCCAGATGTCTTTGATGAAGTGAGGGGATTAACTCCTAAACGTGAGATAGAGTTCCAAATTTATCTTGTTGATAATGCCAAGCCCGTTTCATTGCCCGTTAGGCACATGGCCCTGCGAAAAAGAAGAGAGCTCAGTAAACTAATCAACGAGTTGGTTGAGGAAAATTTCATAAGACGAAGCATTTCTGAATGGGGTGCTCCGGTAGTATTCGCTACTAAGGCGGATGGATCGCTTTGTCTGTGCGTAGATTATTGTGAGTTAAACAAGTTGACAAAGAAGAATAGGCACCCACTACCAAGAATCGATGATCTGTTTGACCAGCTTGTCGGAGCATCTGTTTTCTCTCAACTCGATCTAGCCACAGGATTCCATCAGCTCAGAGTGGCTGAGGATATCATTGACAAAACTGCATTTAGGACTCCGGATGGGTTCTTCGAATGGCTCGTTATGTCGTTTGGGTTAACGAATGCACCCGCATACTTTGTAGATTTGATGAGCAGGGTGTTTCGGGAGTTCCTTAACAAGTTTGTGGTAGTTTTCGTGGATGATATTTTGATCTTCTCAAAAGATGAAGAAGAGCATGCTAGGCATCTCAAGGAAGTCATGGAAACGCTTAGAGCACACCAGTTAAAGGCTAAGTTCTCCAAATGCCATTTTTGGAGGAAGGAAGTTCGGTTCCTTGGACATGTAGTTTCTAAGCAAGGCATAGCCGTGGACCCCGCAAAAGTAGTTGCGGTACAGGACTGGAAAATTCCTAAGAATGCAACGGAGGTGAGGAGCTTCCTCGGTTTAGCGGGCTACTACAGGAAGTTCATTAAGGACTTTGCTAAGATTTCAGCCCCTCTTACTAAATTAACAAAGAAGAACCTACCTATTTCATGGGACATAGAATGTGATGCTGCTTTGCAGAGACTTAAGAGAGCCCTCACAACAGCTCCAGTCTTAGCATTACCCGATGGAGGCAAGATGTTTACCGTGTACACAGATGCATGTGGCACGGGACTAGGCACTGTCCAAATGTAGGAAGGAAGAGTAATACGCTACGAGGGCAGACAAGGTAAAGTCCATGAGAAAAACTATCCCATGCATGACTTGGAGTTGGCTGCGATTGTTTTTGCACTTAAAGCTTGGCGCCATTATCTTCTAGGGGAGAGGTTCGAGCTGTATACCGACCACAAATCGCTTAAGTACCTCTTCTCACAGAAAGACTTGAATCTAAGACAACAGCGGTGGATGGAGTTCTTGGCATCATATGACTTCGATATAGCTTATACCCCTGGCAAGGGTAATGTGGTGGCAGACGCGCTAAGTAGAAAAAGGCTGACTTTGAGCCCCTTGTTTGTTGAAATGAAAAGCCTTGAGTTTATAGCAACCTTTGATTTTACACCTGCTGTTGAGTCACTGACCTCTACGTTAGCATCTCTTGAGCTAAGACCTACATTTCTAGACCAAGTAGGGACTTCACAGAAGGAAGACCCACAGATAGTTAAAATCATGGACAAGCTGATTAGAGGTGAGATTTCAAGTCACCTCAGTAGGTATGCCATAGATGACAAGGGATGGCTAAGGCGCGATGGAAGGTTATGTGTCCCACAAGTGGGAGACTTAGTAAGGAGAGTTCTCGAAGAAGCGCACCACACGAAGATGACTATACATCCTGGAGGGGATAAGATGTACAGGGATACGAAACGCATTTTCTTTTGGGATGGAATGAAAAAGGACGTGGCAGAGTTCATTTCGAAGTGCATGGTGTGCTAACAAGTAAAGGCCGAGTCGAAGAAGCCCGGTGGGCTATTACATCCTTCGGAGGTTCCAAAATGGAAATGGGAGAGTATCTCGATGGATTTCGTGGATGGACTGCCTAGGTCTAGGAAGGGAAATACTAGCATATGGGTCATAGTTGATAGACTCATGAAAAGCGCTCACTTCATTCCGGTGAAGAGCAAGAGGACCGCATCAGGGCTAGCATCTATTTACCTTCGAGAAATAGTACGATTGCATGGAGTTCCTTCTAGTATAGTTAGTGATCGTGACCCGATTTTCACTAGGCAGTTTTGGAATAGTCTGCAAGAAGCAATGGGAACACGACTGAACTTAAGCACGGCCTATCACCCGCAGACGGATGGACAAACCGAAAGGGTAAATAGGGTACTAGAAGATCTTCTAAGGCTATGCATTCTTGACTTTGGTGGTACTTGGGAAGACCATCTTCCTCTCGTGGAGTTTTCATATAATAACAGTTACCAAGCTAGCATCGGAATGGCACCGTTCGAAGCCCTATATGGAAGACTATGCAAGTCGCCAACTTGTTGGTGGGAGATAACAAACAGACTTATACTTGGGCCCGACATGATAAGGGACACTTCTGAGAAGATTGAGTTGATATGAAGATGGATGAAAACGGCCCAAGATAGACAGAAATCAAATGCGGACCAGAGAAGGACAGATTTAGAGTTCGAAGTCGGAGATATGGTCTTTATAAAGGTTTCTCCGTTACGCAATATAGTTCGTTTTGGAGCAGTTGGAAAGCTAGCACCAAGATTTGTAGGACCATTCCCCATCATTGAGAGGATTGGACGGATGGCCTACAAGGTAGACTTACCCGAGAAATTGTCTGGAGTACACAATGTCTTTCACGTCTCGCATCCTCGGAAGTGTTTGCATGAGTCAGCCAAAGTGGTTGAGCCAAGCATCCTTGAAGACATGGAAGTGGAGAAAGAAGCAACATTGAGGCGAGTTCCGATTTGTATCTTAGGAACGGAGATTAAGAAGCTAAGGAATCGAGAACCTTAGGTAGAACCATATGGATGTAAACATGTGATTGTAACATGTTATGGTTGATGGTTGCAAATGGTTGCAAGTGGTTGCAAGTGGCTTCTAGTGGATGCATGACACACATTAGGCACTAGATCGGCTCAGTCACATTTTCATGTTGCATATGCATGGGTGCTTATACTTGTACATGGATGGAACTTGTTATGCTATCACTTGGATGTTGCATATGGATGAATGACTGTGCACTCATGTAGAGATTATAAACTATGCTAGGAATTTGCATGCATGTTGGATTCATGACACTAACACATTTTGCATTAAGGAGGTTTACTGAATCAGTAACCGCCTGATCTTTTGCATTAGATAAAGTTCATATACACACACTTTCTGCATATGTTCATACAGCACTAGAAGTCTTTTAAGGACAATGGTTGCCTATGGATGATGCTTTGAGTAGATGGTTGATTGGATGGTAGGACACATCCTCCCTAACTTAGAGATTTCGGGGACGAAATCCTTTAAGGAGGGGAGAATGTAACAACCCATGTTTTTATAATGTGGAATAACCATAAATCAAGGCAGAATTAATTTTTAAAATAAGAATTAAGGGAATCGGGTTACGCCATTGCGTTCGTCTCGAAATTTTGCTTGGAAACGAGTCCGAGTTTTCCAAAATTGGAGTCCGTATGACCAAGTTATGACCATTCAAAGTTTTTAGAAATTTTCAAATTCAAAACAGACTCAATTCGAATTCAAAATTCGAATTTCAAACCTCCAAATGGACAGGGCGGGAAAAATCCCGCCCAGGACCAGGTCGACCTGGGGTTCGACTATGTAGTCGACCTACCCAGGGCCAGGTCGACCATAGTGTCGACCTGGGGGTCGACCTGGTGCCCGAGCCCATTTCTGAAGCTAGATTCACTCTGATGTATTTGGCCTCATTTCTATCCACATTAGTTGACCTGAGCCTATAAATACAGCCCCTAACACCAGTCTCTCTACACAAAATTCTTTCTGACTTTATGCTACTCTAATTCTTGTTGAAAAGTTTGAGGGAGAGACTGCTTCTACTACTTTGAGACTGCGTTAAAGGAATTGCTAATTAGGGGACTTCTATTAGGACTTGACTAAGCAACAAACGACACTCTTTTTCTAATTCTTGAACCACGATCTGTAAGCACCAGTTATTTTCAGATTTAAACTATAAATGTATTATGAATATGATGTAAAATTGAAATTGGACCTATGTATGATGACCGTTTACATTCATTCTTGTTCATCTTGGATCTTGACTCTTGAATATTACTATGACATCGATTTGGTGCCTATTCATGTTGTAAATCAAAAAGAGAAACCCCTCTTATTATCATGTTGAATCTGTCATTAGCCACATGTTTATGATTATCACCTTATGACAATCGTTACTATGACTATACTATCATCTTATGACAGTCGTTACTATGACTATACTATCACCTTGTGATAACTGTTATTTTGACCAGTGCCTTATCTTGATAGATTTAGAATCTTTATGTTTGAGGCCAATATTTCATATGCCATTAATGTTTTATTTCAAGTCATATCATGCTACGCTAGTAATCACTCTTGCCACCTTATACCCATTTCTTTTTATGTCACTCCCTAACTAGATTTATTTGCATCGATTCGAACCTTCGTGCGATGGGAATACGATTTGGGTAGATTAGGTAAAATATAAATTAGCTTTAAACTTGAACATGAACATTATTATGACTTGAACCTGAATATGGACATGAACTTGACATGATTGGACATAAAACATGACTTAAAAACTCGACATGAATCTAGACATGAAAACTTGAACGTGGGCATGACAGTTAGATAAACTTGAAAATGGCCAACTCGAGGTTGGGTTGAGTTTGCAGTGTAAATCTGCCTGGAACCGCCCGGCAAATCCAGTGGCTACAAACAATAGGATCCAATGTGGGTACTTGGTCATATCGCACGTAAAAACCCGAGGTTAGACTATGTTGTGGTGTAAATCTGCCCGGAACCGCCCGACAAATCCAGTAACCACAACAGTCAGTCCAATGTGAGTGGTTGGCGTGCACTAATGAATTAAGGCCACATGATAGGGTTAAGTCATGAACCACTTGAATATACTTAACCAACTTGACACGATGACTTGATAGGGTTAAGTCATGAACTGCTTGAACACACTTAACCAACTTGATACATGATTTGGATAGGGTTAAGTCACGAATTTGAATGACAACACTTAACCCATTAGAAACCCTAGTTACGCTGTCCTTTTCAGTAGTAACCCACTTAGATGTATCAAGATACCCTGGGACAAGGCAGGGTGGGGCACGATTACTAGGCTGATTGTAAGCGACCAGAACGACGGCTGAGTAGGTGCGCCATTGTAGGTTCAGGCGGGCTATGGTCGTGCACGTAGTCCGGAGTTGAAAAAGCAGGCATTGGGCACCCGTAGATTTACACTGTGCATGCTTGATTCGTGTCGGTGGTTGGCACCATAGGACTTGATACACCCTATGGTGGACATAGCACAGGTAACTACATTTCTGGATAGGGCCGTATGACATAGACACATGACGAGCTAGGACTTATAGGGAGTCGATCAATTAGTAGATCGTACCGTAGGACCCCGTAATGGGTCACTTCATGACACTGGGCTAAGGGATCATTTCATGGTTAATACTTGATATGGGTTAGAATACTAGTATGATTGGTGCAGCGAACCTTGAACATGCGATGCTAGACTTGACTGATCTTGTTATCTTAATTAACCATCTAGTTCTGTTATCATCCTTATGTTTAATTCTAGTTTTCACATATCACGTTACCTTTACTTGTTTTCATACTGAATTCACTAGGGCTTACTAGTCTGTATGACTGACCCTTTTTCTTTCGCCCCTTTTTCTTTCGTTTCCTCCCCAGTTTCCCTGGGAGGAAACACTAGCTCTTAGCTTGGATTCAACTTGCTTTCTGACAGCTCATGTACGGTTTGGTCTTGGGCTATGCTATGGCTGTTTCTGCTATTTATGGGGAATAATTTACTTTTGTTTTAATGTTTATGCTTCTTTACTATGAACTTGATGTAATGGAATAATTTGTATCTTGGATATATGAGCTTTTGACTCCTTTCTTGGAAATAATAAAAAGTTGGTTTTTAATTTCTACCGCTGCTTTATTTATGTTCTGTCTTGTGATATCTCTGTGCATGTTTACCTATATAATACTCCACCAAAACTAGTGCATTCCCTTTGTGAGTGACCCTAGCGGAGGTGGGGTGTTACACATTTCTTATAATTTTACACAAAGTATTACTATTTTTAATAATTTGATCAAGGCCCGTACAGTCGATTTCCATCAACGGCCATCGAACTGCACTTACATCGACCTTTTCCAAATTTGATTTGGACGTATCTCCAAATCCAACCATTAGATTTCAAATTTCTAATACTCTTTGGAAAGCTCTTTTCGATACGAACCCAACGGTTCCGGTTTTGGGAAAATCTGACGGTCGGATCTCCCGTAACGTCAGTTCGAAGTCAATGGTCGAAATTCAAGAACTGTCGTGGCGCGTTCTATTCAGGCCATTATATATATAATACGTATATATATATATATATATATGTATTATATATTTCGTTGATTTCCTTTTAAAACGTATTTTATAAATCGTTTTAAATTTGTTTTCGAAACGATTTCAACTTCATATTCAATTTCAAATAAAAGTTGAATTTTCCATTATAAATTCTTTTTAAAATTCATTTCTGTTTGATTTCAATTCAAATCGATTTCAATTCAATTTCAATTCGATTTGAATTCATTTCAATTCAAATTCATTTTATATTCAATTCGAATTCATTTTATATTCAACTCAATTCGAATTCATTTTATATTCATTTCGAATTCATTTTATATACAATTCAATTCGAATTCTTTTTATATTCAATTCAATTCGAATTCATTTTATATTCAATTCAATTCGAATTCATTTTATATTCAGTTCAATACGAATTCATTTTATATTCAATTCAATTCGAATTCATTTTATATTCAATTCAATTCGAATTCATTTTATATTCAATTCAATACGAATTCATTTTCTAAATATTCGATTTTTAATTCTCTTTTCAATATTCATTATAAAAACTAATATAATCGATATAATCATCGTTCACGTCAAAATAGCGCATCTCTAATCAACACGGCTTTATATTTTTCAATAACTTCGTTATTCTATTCAACAAATGAATATTTATCCTATTCAACACACGAATCTATATTTCTTTCAACACATGACTAATCTTAACACATGAGTACTATCAACACATGACTATTTTTGTTACTTAATATATTTTAAAAAATTATGATTTCTATCATTAAATTTTTAATCAAACTCAAATCGTAAATTAATAAGAGAACGATTCCCTAAATATTAACCACGAAGGCCGAAACCAACATCAGATCAATACCCAGGAAACCATCCATCTTATCTGTTTTCCAATTAGTTTCTAGTTTTACATATGATAAAGATGTAAATTTTATTGTTAAAATATTTCGTTCAACACATGAATCTATATTTCTTTCAACAAATGACTAATCTCAACACATGAGTCTTTATTTTATAATATTCTTTATTTTCCCAATTAGAATGAGGCCCAGTCAATTACCATATAATATTAATTATATGGATTCCCATACAACACATGTATATAATAGCAACGATAAATAATCAGCCATCATCCAAAGTGCATCACACAACTACATAAGCATTAAATATAAATAATTAACGCTTACACAGTCTGTCGACCAATCGATCGACATACAACTAAATAATTGGGATTAGTGTACGCCAAATATCATCCCAACAGCCGTGTGGGGTTTAAATCCACAAATACTAAATATTATTTGTGTAGTTGGGCGACGTGTAAAATTTATCATCCTAATCAATGTCCTTCAAATAAGTGTACATAAACAAACCATCCGGTTTGTAAATGAATATTTATTTATTCACATTCACGTTAAAATTATATTTTTAACGATAATTAATTTATTTCAACAAATTTCACATCAACATCACAAATAAACTTCACAATACATCAAACAAGCATACAAGCCGTCCATGGTCTGTGGACGACGGGTGTCGGGTGCTGCTAAGCACCGTCTGCATCCTAGTATATATTTTTAACTAGAAAACAAGATTTAAAGTAAGGAGTTCTCACAGGGGGTTCCACTCCGCCGTAATTTCCTTTTGAACTGCTGAACCGTCTAGATCTGTCTGAAATTCCAATGCAGTCCTTTTTACGCTGTTCAAAATAAAAATTATATTTTTATTGCTTCATTCTAATAAATAAAAATCATATTTTTATTTCTACTTCATATATTTTCTTCGACACATCATTCTATAAAAAAATTGTATTTTTATATTTCTATTTCATATATAAAGATCGAATTTTTATTTCATCGCTATAAAAATCACATTTTTATTCTCGAACTGTTCATGTAAAAATCAAATTTTTGTTCTTCTCTTTATATAAAAATCATATTTTTATTCTTTCTATAATATAAATGTAACGACCCGAAAAATCTGAACCAATTTAAAAAATTTAAATTGGCTAAAATAGTGGATTTTAAAAATTTAAAATAAATACTTTAATTAATAAATATGAAAACTGAGTTTGAATCGATAATTGAAAAGGAATATAATTAATTCTAATTATAAACAAGGCCTGAAATGGCGCGGTAGTTTCAAAATTTGAATTCAAACTTTGACTGACTATACCGGGTGCAAAACAAAACGGATTTGAGTGAAACCAAAATTATTTAAATCTGTTAGTGAATACCTTTCTAACGAATCTGAAAAATCAAAGTTACATAGCGAAAAGCAAAAGTTATGGCCAAATGAATTTTCAGAAAGGTCGCTATTGAATTTATATAGCCCGTGAAATTGGCCATTTTGCAAACGACCTCGGAATTCTACGAAACCACTTATGTTAGATCTGGAATGTCAAATTATTGCTAGGTTTCAAATTTCATAATTTTTGAAGCTAGTATGTGAGTGTGGCAAAGGAAAACGTGTTTTGGTTAATTACAGTTAAATTGGATCGACCAGAAATGGGCCTTTTTGCAAACGGTCTCAGAATTCGACGAAACTAGTTTTGTTGGGACCGTATCATAAAAACATAGCTGGATTTATTTTTCTAGAATTTTTCGAATCAGTTTGTGGCCCTGGCAAATTGAAATGTACGTTCAAATCAAATATTGAATGTTTTATATTTTAATCTGAATGAAAACTGACTGAAACAGTCGAATGGGCCTACGAAACATATCCCATTGTGTTCGGAATGGGGGTAAAACGCTAGGGACGACAATCGTTGGGTTTGGATTGGTGTTCGTGTGTGGCAAGGGGTATTTTCGGATTTTTTAAAAATATATATATATATATAAATAAATAAATCTAATTGGTCAAAGCTGTTTCTCTCTCCCCGACCCTATACCTGGCGCATGACGGAAATTGGTCTTCACCTTCTCTCCGCTTTTTCTTTTGATCCGCTCAATGAAATCTGACACCACAGTTATGGTTTTTGTAGTACTTCTAATGATCTTCAAATCCATATAAGGAGCAGCAATTATCGTTGAGTAAATCGAGCGCAGCACCCCCTGGAAGTTTCGACCTTCAGGCCACCGTCCCGACTGCCAAGGACCGTCGAACTGGGCCCCACCACGTCGCGCCAGCGCGCCATTCCCCCTCCCCCCCTCGACGCTGCACAGCCCGATTCCCTTCAAGCCTCACGGATTTCGCGATAATTCAAAACCTAGTTTTGGATGAGGAATAGAGGTAATGACTTTGTTTATTTTCAACTGTTTTAACACCTTTAAACCGTTGCAAACTTTGAAAAATCATATCTTTCTCATGTTTTGATGAAATTCAGTGAAACAAGAGACAGTGGACTCGTGTGGACGTCTTTTACATTCTAGAAGAGACCGCATATTTTTCTGAGCTTTCTGCTATTTTTGGGGGAGTGGAACCCAATGTGAGATTTCTAATTTATAAGCGATATGGAAAACGACGATGTATAAATTATATAGTCGATGTATGAGTTATATAAGCATTGTACACCTCTTGTATAAGCGTTGTATAAGTTGTACATTCAATGTATAAGTTGTATATGCATTGTAAAAATTATATATGTGTTGAAATAGAAGTGAAATGCTATATATATATATATACATATATATATATATATATATTTATATATATATATATATATATACGCCCCTCGTCCACAAACCATGGACGATATTTGTTGGTTGTGATTGGTGTGAATATTGGTTGATTACGAATGGTTGATTAGAATTGTGTGTGGTTGAAATTGATTGATTGTGGTTGAAAAATACCCGTTGTGGTTGAGAAATATTTGGTTGAAACCACATAGGATTAGTTTGTGGAAATGAAAAAATTTACATGCCGCCTGCGTGCGAACTAGATGCATGATTCCCCATTGTCAAAAGCTGCGAGGCTTTAAGGTAGAGCGAGGAGCCGTACTAGGGACGGTCCCGGTTTTAACTACCCTGCCGTTATGCTGCCGAAATTTTGAATAATATTCATGTGTTAGAATTATTTTCCTGTGTTGAAACTATATTCGTCTATTGAATAGAAAACCTTCATGTGTTGAATCGATATTCATTCGTTAAATTGAAATTCATGTGTTGAATGGTATTCGTGTTTTAAATATAAAAATCACCTTTTTATCTATATATATAAACTATAGAAAACCTTCATGTGTTGAATCGAAATTCATTCGTTGAATTGAAATTCATGTGTTGAATGGTATTCGTGTTTTAAATATAAAAATCACCTTTTTATCTATATATACAAACTATAGAAAACCTTCATGTGTCGAATCGAAATTCATACGTTGAATTGAAATTCATGTGATGAATGGTATTCGTATTTTAAAAGAAATTGTTTTATAATAAAAATCCTATTTTTATCATCAATATGAACTATATAAAAAAATCTGGTTTTGAAATAAATTGTTTTATAATAAAAATCCTATTTTTATCACCTATATTAACTATATAAAATAGTCGTATTTTGAAATAAATAGTTTACAATAGAAATCGCATTTTTACTATATACATGAATTGTTAAAAATAGTGAAGTGTTGAAATAGAAAACAGTTAGACAAAAATATCATTTTTATCAAATGTATGAAAATCATATAGTTTTGAAATCGAAGAATCGAAATATATATATATATATATATATATATATATAGAATTGAAATATATCGAATAACGAAGCTGCAGTTCGTATTCTGAAACCGTGATTTCAAATGATTAGTGCGGGAGATCCGACCATCGGATTTTCCTGAAACCGCAACCGTTGGGTTCGCTTTGGAAATATCTTTCCAACGGCACCTACTTTGTAAAAATCCAACGGTTGGATTGTTTGGAATGTTTAATTCAAATCTGAAGAAAAACAGCGCCAGAATCGATTATATATATATATATATATATATTAAATCGAATAATGACGCTGCAGTTCGTATTTTGAAATCGAAACTTCAAACGATTATACCGGGAGATCCGACCGTCGGATTTTCCCGATACAGGAACCGTTGTATTCTTTTTGAAAAGATATTTCTAATGATGTAAATTTTGTGAAAATCCAACGGTTGGATTTTCAGATATGTTTAAAACAAATCTGAAGAAAAATAGCGCCACGGCCGCGTTATGGCCCGAAGCGTCATTTGAATAAATTGGCTATTTTAAAATAAATAAAAATAGCGATAAATCGTTATAAAATATTATAAACGATATGGATGTGAAATTTAGAAATTAACTGAAGGTTAGCTAAGTCGAATGGTTCCCTGGATTTTGATCTGATGTTGGTTTCGGCCTTCGGAGTTAATATTTGGGAAATCGTTCTCTTACTGATTGACGGTTAGTGACTAATGAATTGAAATGATGCGTATGTAGTGTTTATGTAGCACGTGTTTACTATATACGCGAGTTGCTCAGAAAGACCGAGTTTATCCCATTCTGAATAACTGAATCGACGATAAGAAATCGAAGATGAAGACAGTGGTTGAAGACCGGAGATCTTTACCTCGTTTGGATGGTAACTGATGTCCTGATTGGGAGGCATCCCGAAATATGGATAATAAGTGGTGATCGTCCAGACGTACGTGGAGATCGAAGGGTTTGCGAGGTATATAGTGCCTCCAGTTTCGTTCAGACCCAGAACGGACTTGCAAATGGACGGTGCGTCTGACATTGGAATTTATTCTGCGTGATTGATAGCCATAGGTTGCACAGTGTGAATTGCCCGTGTGGCACGCTAAGATGCAATGATATGGGCTTCTGTTGAAAAGCAAAGTCTTGTGGTGATGATCAAAGCACCGCCTCTGTGGCGTAGCTTTGTGTATAACGTGAATTCGCGAGCCTCACACCCTGGTATGAACCAGAAATGGGAGAGGACCTCAGGGACGACTTGCGTTTCTTTCTAGCTAGAAGTGGCGTTAGTGGTTTTACACGCCCTGATGAGTTTGACTTATGTGGTTGTTACTGTTGCGAGGCGCCTCGGAAATATCGGATGATCTAGGTCTAATGGAGTCTTTCGTTGTCTCATTTACGCCCGATAGGGCGGAGAATCGCAGTGTTCAGGAATTATAATCCACTCCGTGTGGACCGGCCCTGAGGTTGAAATTAATTGATTGTGGTTGAAAAATACCCATTGTGGTTGAGAAATATTTGGTTGAAACCACATAGGATTAGTTTGTGGAAATGAAAAAATTACATGCCGCCTGCGTGCGAACTAGATTCATGATTCCCAATTGTCAAAAGCTGCGAGGCTTTAAGGTAGAGCGAGGAGCCGTACTAGGGACGGTCCCGGTTTTAACTACCCAGCTGTTATGCTGCCGAAATTTTGAATAATATTCATGTGTTAGAATTATTTTCCTGTGTTGAAACTATATTCGTCTCTTGAATAGAAAACCTTCATGTGTTGAATCGATATTCATTCGTTGAATTGAAATTCATGTGTTGAATGGTATTCGGGTTTTAAATATAAAAATCACCTTTTTATCTATATATATAAACTATAGGAAACCTTCATGTGTTGAATCGAAATTCATTCGTTGAAATTGAAATTCATGTGCTGAATTGTATTCGTGTTTTAAATATAAAAATCACCTTTTTATCTATATATACAAACTATAGAAAACCTTCATGTGTCGAAATTGAAATTCATTCGTTGAATTGAAATTCATTCGTTGAATTGAAATTCATGTGTTGAATGGTATTCGTATTTTGAAAGAAATTGTTTTATAATAAAAATCCTATTTTTATCATCAATATGAACTATATAAAATAATCTGGTTTTGAAATAACTTGTTTTATAATAAAAATCCTATTTTTATCACCTATATTAACTATATAAAATAGTCGTGTTTTGATATAAATCGTTTTACAATAAAAATCACATTTTTACTATATACATGAATTGTTAAAAATAGTGAAGTGTTGAAATAGAAAACAGTTAGATAAAAATATCAATTTTATCAAATGTATGAAAATCATATAGTTTTGAAATCAAAGAATCGATATATATATATATATATATATAATTGAAATATATCGAATAACGAAGCTGCAGTTCGTATTTTGAAACCGTGATTTCAAACGATTAGTGCGGGAGATCCGACCATCGGATTTTCCCGAAACCGCAACCGTTGGGTTCGCTTTGGAAATATCTTCCCAACGGCACCAACTTTGTAAAAATCCAACGGTTGGATTGTCTAGAATGCTTAATTCAAATCTGAAGAAAAACTGCGCCAGAATCGATTATATTTATATATATATATATATATATATATATATAAATATAATTATAATAAATCGAATAACGACGCTGCAGTTCGTATTTTGAAATCGAAACTTCAAACGATTATACCGGGAGATTCGACCGTCGGATTTTCCCGAAACTGGAACCGTTGGATTTATTTTGAAAAGATCTTTCTAATGATGTAAATTTTGTGAAAATCCAACGGGCATATTTTCAGATATGTGTAAAACAAATCTAAAGAAAAACAGTGCCACGGTCGCGTTATGGCCCGAAGCGTCATTTGAATAAATTTGCTATTTTAAAATAAATAAAAATAGCGATAAATCGTTATAAAATATTATAAACGATATGGATGTGAAATTTAGAAATTAACTGAAGGTTAGCTAAGTCAAATACTTTCCTGGATTTTGATCTGATGTTGGTTTCAGCCTTCGGGGTTAATATTTGGGAAATCGTTCTCTTACTGATTGACGGTTAGTGACTAATGAATTGAAATGATGCATATGTAGTGTTTATGTAGCACGTGTTTGTTATATACGCGAGTTGCTCAGAAAGACCGGGTTTATCCCATTCTGAATAACTGAATCGACGATAAGAAATCGAAGATGAAGACGGTGGTTGAAGACCGGAGATCTTTACCTCGTCTGGATGGTAACTGATGTCCTTATTGGGAGGCATCCCGAAATATGGATAATAAGTGGTGATCGTCCAGATATACGTGGAGATCGAAGGGTTTGTGAGGTATATAGTGCCTCCGGTTTCGTTCGGACCCAGAACGGACTTGCAAATGGACGGTGTGTCTGACATTGGAATTTATTCTGTGTGATTGATAGCCATCAGTTGCACGGTGTGAATTGCCTGTGTGGCATGCTAAGATGCAATGATCAGGACTTCTGTTGAAAAGCAAAGTCTTGTGGTGATGATCAAAGCACCGCATGTGCGGCGTAGCTTTGTGTATGACGTGAATTCGCGAGCCTCACACCCCGGTATGAACCAGAAACGGGAGGGGACCTCAAGGAGGACTTGCGTTTCTTTCTAGCTAGAAGTGGCGTCAGTGGTTTTACACGCCCTGACGAGTTTGACTTATGTGGTTGTTACTATTGCGAGGCGCCTCGGAAATATCGGACGATCCGGGTCCGATGGAGTCATTCGTTGGCTCATTTACGCTCCATAGGCGAGGAAACGCAGTGTTCAGGAATTTTAATGCAAATCGGTGGACCGGCCCTGACGATCCAAAGGTCGATGCGCTCAGACCCTGATGCTCGGGCTAGACAGTCTCGAAGTCGGTAAGGACTATCTTTTGCCTTGGTTCATGACGGAAATCCAATTTTCAAATATGTGACTGTGCGGTTTTGATTGTATATATATATGGCGACATGATATATGGTACCCATGCCATCTATGATTGATAGTTATGATTGAAATTGCTTTTGAAACTTATAAACACTAGTAATAATATCAAATGCTTTTGTTTTATTCGTATCAAGCATATTTTGGCTATTATAAGGTAAAACTCTATCCTCCGGTTTGCGTTGCATTGTGTGGTGGGAACTGAGTCTTATAATGGCTTCATTTTTATAAAAAGCATTGCGATGTTTAAAAGAATGATTTGTTTTAAAGCACTGGCAATCCAATGGAGTAAACCCGTTCCACGAAAGTGGCATGGCCCTGTGATTAGCCATATTTTAAATGTGTTGAGTAGATTTCTCATACCAGTCCCATGACTAACTCGTATTTTGTTTCACTTTCAAACTCGGGTGCCCCTTTTTCTACATGGGCAGCCTTGTATTCAGATTTAGCAGGCTTTATCCGGATAGCTAGAGCTGAAGATGGATTCTATCACTTATCTCTTTTTATGCTGTTCAGCTCCTATTGTACATATTATGTTTATTTCCGTTGTAGACATTTATGTATAGCTGAACTGTATTTGTACTAAGTATGATCCTGTATACTGTGTAACTCTGAAGTTTATGTTTATCCAGTGTGTTATTTGTTCATTATCTGGTGTATTTATTTAATTCTGTTCTGCTATTATCTGTTTCTGTGTTATATTCCAAGGATTACCCTTGCCGCCGTCAGTACGGGGTTTGGGGTCGTCACATCGTGGTATCAGAGCTTTGGTTAAGCTTAGCTCTGGAATATAACATATTAACGAACTCGTCAGAGATAGAACCGGTAGTGTTCTAGGACGAGTAACTCATTACAGATTGGATCAGCAATATCCTAGTATGAGTATAGCGGAATCAGAACAACTCGTTAGAGATGGGGTCAGAAGTACCCCAAAACGAGTTGAGAGTTATATGTTAGTAAATAACGTATTTGTGATTATGTATATAGTCTGGTTTTAGTAATATAATTTTTGAATATATAAAAGTATATTTTTGAAAAGTTAAAAACAATTTGATTGTTGTTCATTTTGTGTGATAGTAGATTTGATTAATTAAATTAATAAAACGATAGTTAATTTAATCAATAATAGAATGAATGGTGGAATTTATTCGATTAAATCACACGTTGAACTGATTTAAAAATATATAGAAATATATACTTGTGCATTATATATGTTTGAACAGGTAATTGGATAGCTATTGAGTAAAGATTTTATTTGCGTGCCCGACAAATAGGTAAACCTTAATGAGTTGGATGCGAAATATTATTATATCAACTCATGTGAATGCCATTGGATGCGGATTTCTGGTTGTTCTGTGTGTAATAATAAATATCGCCATAGGATAGTAACAATTAACTTTGAACTACATTACATGGTATACTTCTGGAAGATAGGCATACTTCATCATATACCACATAAGCATTTGGAGCTGGTGTGATGAGGTGGAAGATTTACCATACGAGCGAGAAGCTTGTATGGCAATGACTATATTTTACAGGTTGAACTGATGACTGATATGACCATATAAAATTTGTGACGATAAATTGCCAGATTAATAAAAAAAAACCCACATGGGTCTGGAGTTGACAATAATCACATCTCTCTAGTCATTAGATACGGCACATGGATTATTTATTTCCCACACGGGACGAGGTGACGAGAATTTATCCTCTGGAGCAATTAAAATACACACCCCCTCAGGCTTTGACAGGGTGACGAGAATTTATTCTCTAGAGTTATTATCTATACACGCTCCCCTGTAAACACCAGAATATATCAGTATAAATATGTGTATGCTTTATAGGATTTATTGGGTGCCTAATACAGCCCAATAAATTTCCAAACCTCTCCCCGTACAAAGGAGGTTATGGCGAAATTTTTCGAAAATTCCGGGTATTAGCCAATTTTTTTGAAGAATTTGTAAATTCTCAGAAACTGAAAAGTTGGAGAATGGAAGCCAGATTGAACGTAGAGTTAATTAATCAAACCACTTTCGACTTTGTTCCTTTTCGGGGTTGAAAAGTTTTAAGTGGGGGAGATTGTAACAACCCGGAAAATCTGAACCAATTTAAAATTTTTAAATTGGCTAAAATAGTGGATTTTAAATATTTAAAATAAATATTTTAAATAATAAAGATGAAAACTGAGTTTGAATCAACAATTGAAAAGGAATATAATTAATTCTAATTATGAACAAGGCCTGAAATGGCGGGGTAGTTTCAAAATTTGAATTCAAACTTTGACTGATTGTACCGGGTACAAAACAAAATGGATTTGAGTGAAACCAAAAATATTTAAATATGTTAGTGAATACCTTTCTAACGAATCTGAAAAATCAAAGTTTCATAGCGGAAAGCAAAAGTTATGGCCAAATGAATTTTCAAAAAGGTCGCTATGGAATTTATATAGCCCGTGAAATTGGCCATTTTGCAAACGACCTCGGAATTCTACGAAACCACTTTTGTTGGATCCGAGATGTTAAAATATTGCTAGGTTTCAAATTTCATAATTTTTGAAGCTAGTATGTGAGCGTGGAAAAGGAAAACGTGTTTTAGTCAATTACAGTTAAATTGGATCGTCCAGAAATGGGCCATTTTGCAAACGGTCTCAGAATTCAACGAAACTAGTTTTGTTGGGACCGTATCATCAAAACATAGCTGGATTTAATTTTCTGGAATTTTTCGAATCAGTTTGTGGCCCTGGCAAATTGAAATGTACGTTCAAATCAAATATTGAATGTTTTATATTTTAATCTGAATGAAAACTGACTGAAATAGTCGAATGGGCCTACGAAACATATCCCATTGTGTTCGCAATGGGGGTAGAATGCTAGGGACGACAGTCGTTGGGTTTGGATTGGTGTTCGTGTGTGGAAAGGGGTATTTTCGGATTTTTTTTAAAATATATATATATATATATAAATAAAAAATCTAATTGGTCAAAGCTGTTTCTCTCTCCCCGACTCTATACCCGGCGCACAACGGAAATTGGTCTTCACCTTCTCTCCTCTTTTTCTTTTGATCTGCTCAATGAAATCCAACACCACAGTTACAGTTTTTGTAGTACTTCTCATGATCTTCAAATCCATATAAGGAGACGCAATTATCGTTGAGTAAATCGAGCGCAGCACCCCCTGGAAGTTTCGACCTTCCAGCCGCCGCCCCGACCGCCAGGGACCGTCGAACTGGGCCCCACCATGTCGCGCCAACACGCCATTCCCCCCCCCCCCTTCGACGCTGCATAGCCCGATTCCCTTCAAGCCTCACGGATTTCGCGATAATTCAAAACCTAGTTTTGAACGAGGAATAGAGGTAATGGCTTTTTTTATTTTCAACTGTTTTAACACCTTTAAACCGTTGCAAACTTTGAAAAATCGTATCTTTCTCATGTGTTGATGAAATTCAGTGAAACAAGAGACAGTGGACTCGTGTGGACGTCTTCTGCATTCTAGAAGAGACCGCATATTTTTCTGAGCTTTCTGCTATTTTTGGTGGAGTGGAACCTAATGTGAGATTTCTAATTTATAAACGATGTGGAAAACGACGATGTATAAATTATATAGTCGATGTATGAGTTATATAAGCGTTGTACACCTCTTGTATAAGCGTTGTATAAGTTGTACGTTCGATGTATAAGTTGTATATGCGTTGTAAAAATTATACATGTGTTGAAATAGAAGTAAAATGCTATATATATATATATATATATATTTATATACGCCCCTCGTCCACAAACCATGGACGATATTGATTGGTTGTGATTGGTGTGAAAATTGGTTGATTACGAATGGTTGATTAGAATTGTTTGTGGTTGAAATTGATTGATTATGGTTGAAAAATACCCGTTGTGGTAGAAAAATATTTGGTTGAAACCACATAGGATTAGTTTGTGGAAATGAAAAAATATACATGACGCCTGCGTGCGAACTAGATGCATGATTCCACATTGTCAAAAGCTGCGAGGCTTTAAGGTAGAGCGAGGAGCCGTACTAGGGACGGTCCCGGTTTTAACTACCCTGCCGTTATGCTGCCGAAATTTTGAATAATATTCATGTATTAGAATTATTTTCCTGTGTTGAAACTATATTCGTCTGTTGAATAGAAAACCTTCATGTGTTGAATCGATATTCATTCGTTGAATTGAAATTCATGTGTTGAATGGTATTTGTGTTTTAAATATAAAAATCACCTTTTTATCTATATATAAAAACTATAGAAAACCTTCATGTGTTGAATCGAAATTCATTCGTTGAATTGAAATTCATGTGTTGAACGGTATTCGTGTTTTAAATATAAAAATCACCTTTTTTTATATATATACAAACTATAGAAAACCTTCATGTGTCGAAACGAAATTCATTCGTTGTATTGAAATTCATGTGTTGAATGGTATTCGTATTTTGAAAGAAATTGTTTTATAATAAAAATCCTATTTTTATCATCAATATGTAATATATAAAATAATCTGGTTTTGAAATAAATTGTTTTATAATAAAAATCCTATTTTTATCACCTATATTAACTATGTAAAATAGTCATGTTTTGAAATAAATCATTTTACAATAAAAATCACATTTTTACTATATACATGAATTGTTAAAAATAGTGAAGTGTTGAAACAGAAAACAGTTAGATAAAAATATCATTTTTATCAAATGTATGAAAATCATATAGTTTTGAAATTGAAGAATCGATATATATATATATATATATATATATATATATAAATAGAACTGAAATATATCTAATAATGAAGCTGCAGTTCGTATTTTGAAACCGTGATTTCAAACGATTAGTGCGGGAGATCCGACCATCGGATTTTCCAGAAACCGCAACCGTTGGGTTCGCTTTGGAAATATTATTCCAACGGCACCAACTTTGTAAAAATCCATCGGTTGGATTGTCTGGAATGTTTAATTCAAATCTGAGGAAAAACAGCGCCAGAATCGATTATATATATAAATATAATTATATTAAATCGAATTACGACGCTGTAGTTCGGATTTTGAAATCGAAACTTCAAACGATTATACCGGGAGATCCGACCGTCGGATTTTCCCGAAACTGGAACCATTGGATTCATTTTGAAAAGATCTTTCTAATGATGTAAATTTTGTGAAAATCCAACGGTTAGATTTTCAGATATGTGTAAAACAAATCTGAAGAAAAACAGCGCCACGGCCGCGTTATGGCCTGAAGCGTCATTTGAATAAATTGGCTATTTTAAAATAAATAAAAATAGCGATAAATCGTTATAAAATATTATAAACGATATGGATGTGAATTTTAGAAATTAACTGAAGGTTAGCTAAGTCGAATGGTTTCCTGGATTTTGATCTGATGTTGGTTTCCACCTTCGGGGTTAATATTTGGGAAATCGTTCTCTTACTGATTGACGGTTAGTGAGTAATGAATTGAAATGATGCGTATGTAGTATTTATGTAGCACGTGTTTATTATATACGCGAGTTGCTCAACAAGACCGGGTTTATCCCATTCTGAATAACTGAATCGACGATAAGAAATCGAAGATGAAGATGGTTGTAACACCCCACATCCGTTAGTGTCACTCACAAAGGGAATGCACTAAGTTCTGTGGAGCATTTAGGGTAAAAGATGCAGATAAATTACAAGACAGAAAGAAATTAAACAGTGGAAAATAAAACTTTGCTTTATTGATAAAATAGTTTGTACAATGATTTCTTTTTTTTTACAATATCAGAGTACCATCTGTCTTACAAAATAAAGAAGCATAAAACAACATTTATATTCCTCAATTTTAGCAAGAGCCAGCCATAGCATCCGAAAAGAGAATCCAAGCAAACTTCGACAAATCTTCAAACTAGGAAAGAGTGACTGTCCAACTTAATCTGAGCTATACTACTCCCTCCTCTACTACCTGGGGGGGGGGGGGACGGAAGAAAAGAAGATGAAAGAAAAACAGAGTCAGACATAAAGCCTGAGTAAGTTCAGTAACTTCTAGCATATGAACATGGAACAACAACAAAACGACATGAATTAACTGAATACAAGTTAACACCATGATGATAGGGTTGGCAAGATTAGACAAGATTAACACAAGATATGCTAAGCTAAGATAAACTGGATATGCTCTAATACTTTTGTCGCTTCGCTATTTCCTTGTTATACTGGTTCCTATATCTCTGCACCACCTAACTAGTGTCCTAACTAGTAACGATAACGTGATCCCAATCCCTGTATTTTCCATCGCCTTCAGGCATCCATTTATTTATTTGTTACCTAGATTTAATCTAGGATTTTCTACCAAGTACTTTCTAGATTCAACTAGAGTTTACGCTGTCTGCTGAACGCTTCTCGGATTCAGGATTTATGCCACCTAGTTCAACTAGGAATTATGCTACCTATCGAATGATACCCCCAAGTCTAGGACACACTACCTAGAGTGGTATGTGTTCCTATACTTCCCCACGCATGTATCGCGAATCGTTATCGCTTGTCTAGATGCACATGTCCTATAATGTGCGACCCGAGTCATGTGTCAGGGCAAATCAAGGAATACAGAACTCGGTCGGGAGCTTTCAGATATCTGCCGATGCAGATGCTAAGGTCTGTTTTTATTTCAGTGGCTATGGTCCCACTTGACCCCTCCCTCAACTAATGAAAGGCACACCTTTTAAAATGAGAACTATACGCCGGCCCCCAGTGCCCCACTATCCTATGGCCATCCTCGCCCATAACTAGATAGCAAGTATATGGTCTTTTGGAGTTCTCTGCCTTTCCACTTCACGTATCTTGATTGACTCAAAATGGATGGTAGACGACGAGTCGCTATCACAGGGCTACCGTTTGCTCGCCGAATCACGCCGGTCCATCCTAGTCTTTAGGTTGCCATGTATTGCAACCAAGGCATACCCCAAGTTCTTCTACGCGGACCTTAACCTCTGTGGGCCCAGACGGATCATCTGCAGCCTCACATGGGGATATCAAGAGTACCCTCACGTCCCCTCGAAGCCTCGGGCTTCGTAACCCAATTCATTGAAGCCTTCTTTTTAATCAGACGGACGTTCGCTCCTCCTCGTGTTATACTAAGAATTACTACTTAGTTTTGTCAATTAAGGTTTACCACTTAGTTTCCAGAATCGTTGTTTTCTTAACTAAGGTTTACTACTTAGCTCCCTTTCCCGTCAATTTGGATTGGTTAAGTGTCATTAGTCAATTCAAGCCGACTTAACCCTCTTCATTTATCCTGTCAAACTGGTTAAGCGTTATCAGTAATTCATGTTGACTTAACCCCACCACAAACCAAGTTATATTGGTTAAGTATTTCTTATTACTTAACCCTACCCATTCACCCTGTATTGGTTCAGTGTTCCTTTTTAACTTAACCTTGCCCGTCTGTTTTAACTAACATGTTATTAACGGTTAAGTATTATCCCTTCATGTTTTAGACTTAACCTCATTCCTTTATCACAACCTGATGGTTAAGTGTTCAAGTTTACTTAACCATACGGTCTAGCCCAGCTAACATATCAAATTGGCTAAGTGTATTAAATCTTACTTAACCCCAACCCCTAGTCTAATTAACATGTTAATTTGGCTAAGTGTATTAACTTTACTTAACCCCACTTTCTAGACTAGTTAACATGTTAATTTGGCTAAGTGTTTTCTTAGTTACTTAACCTCTACAAATCTTGTCTTGTTACCATGAGTTTGGTTAAGTGTCCCTGTGGACTTAGCCCTCCGTACTAGCTTAACTGTGCTAAGTTGGTTAAGTGTTACTATGGACTTAACCCTCCCATTCTAGCTTAACTGTGTTAAGTGTCAGTCTGAACCTAACCCCACCCATCAGTCTAGTTATCATGTTGAACTGGTTAAATGTCTTAGTTAACTTAACCCTACCATTCTTGTTCTAGCTTTAGCTAAATAAATTAAAGCCGCTACCACTTACATTAGACAGGTATTGTTGCGACTACTGGATGTGCCGGATGGTTCCGGGCAGGTTTACATCGCAACTCAGTCTAACCTCGGGTTAGGCATACTCGTATTTTCTAAGTTCAAAGGGTTTTGATTAATTTTCAAATCAAGTTTTGAAAGTAACCATCCCGTTCATCGGATCAGTTAGGGATAGCCAGGGAGAGCAGGAAACTTGTATTTTCCAAACCCAAGCCTAGACACTATCCTCTCTGTCACCCTAGAACTTTCTGGTGTACCATTAAAAGTGATGTCGTTAATAAACCTTTAATTTGTCTAAATTTACATTTCCTCATTTAGGACAAATTCTATAAGTAAATTAATCCTAATTTACTTATTTCCCAATTACTCTTTTAATGTAAATTGACTACATTCATTCTTATGGCCCATTTCCCCTTCTAAATCATATTTATGCTTTTCGGTATGTAAACAATACCAAATTAAGTGTCACTAACCATGATTTTGCTAAACCTGACGGTTATTCCCAATTTTGGCCAATCTCAAATTTATACCAATATACTTATTACGCCAAATTAGCTAATACAATCCTGATTTAACATTCTAATTACAGTTCACGTCCAACTAGACTTATTTATTCTAGTTCATAACTCATGTAAATACTAGATTTACAAGTCAATACTAGATTCAAATTACACATCCTATAATTCATGTTAAATTTATCCAATTTGTATTTCTATGAACATGTCATAATACATGTTCCCAATTTATGCCAATTTCCAAGTTAAACTACGTTTTTAGTAAATTTCATATTTTGCCCAAACTGCATTCCCACCGTTCGTATAATCGTGATTCAGTCTAGATTATAAATAAAGCTAGGTTCGTAGAAAATAGGGAATGAACCAAAGATGTTATGCAAAAGATAGACATACTAACTGGCATAAAAAGGGTTGAATAACGACGTCGGTTCAAGAACATGGGTAGACCTAACTTAATAGGTAAATTCCCAAGGTCTAAAACCAAAGAAAACCAAGAATAGACAGAATAGAGACGTAGGTTCAAGAACATGGGTAGACCTAACTTAATAGGTAAATTCCCAAGGTCTAAAACCAAAGATAACCAAGAATAGACAGAATAGATGATCGGGTTTAGACCCAATTTCATAGTCACAAAACTTAAGAAACACTTTCGTAGTCATGAATCATAGGTGCTTAATCACAGATGTCCTTGTTATGTCATAGGCAATAGTTTATATTTCCTAATCAAAGGCATAGGCTTAGTCAAGGAAATAGTCACAGTCACAGTCATAGGCAATGTTCATAGTCATAAGCAATGTCCATAGTTATAGGCAATGTTCATAGTCATAGGTAATGTTCATAGTCAAAGAGGCATATGGTTTTAAGGTCCATAGTTTCATAGTCTTATCGGTCATCGAATCATAACAGTTCTTAATTAAGTCCGAAGACATAGGCACAGATTCGAATAGAAAGATTTGGCATATTCTTTTATTCCTTTAATTCATGTCACAAACAGAGAGAAACGTTCAAATCTAAAAAGTAACTGACTTACAGAAATTATATCAGAATAGAAAGATGGCGTTGCTAAGATTCGTAGAAAAACAGTCGTTGAAGTTGTTTGAACCTCCTCTTGAATCCTAGCTTGACTTGAACCCCTTCTTGAAATCTTTAGCAGCATTTCCTCATCTTGGTTTATTTTATATATATTATTTATTTATATATTTTCTTAGAGGCAGCATAAGGATAGAAAAGAATTGTGAATAGAGAAGAAGACTAGGGATGTTTATATAGTGTTAGACGGGCGAATCTGGTCAGAATGGCGTCTAGATACAGAAGAACGAACTAGGTGCAGAAAACTGGAAAAACGGGGGGGGGGGGGGTCGACCCCCAGGTCGACTACCCAGTCGACCTGGGTGCCTTGGGCGGGAAAATTCCCGCCCAGCCCAACCTGGGTTCGGTTTGAATTTTGAACTTGACCTGTTTTGAATTTTGAACTTCGCTGAATCTTCCGGAGGCCATATCTCCCTTATACATACTCCGATTTACGCAAACTCGGACTCGTTTTCATGTAGAATTCCGAGACGAACGCAATGGCGCAGCCCGTTTCCCTTGATTTAGATTTTAACTTTTAATTCTACCTTGATTTGTGAATCTTAGCGTTACAAAATTACGGGGTGTTACATTCTCCCCCACTTAAAAGGATTTCGTCCCCGAAATCTTCAAGTTAGGAAGAATGTGTCCTACTATCCAATCACCCATCTAGTCAACCATTCAATCACAGGAATTCATTGTCCTTAAAAGATTTCTAATGCTTTCATGTTTATATGCATAGTGTGTGTATACGTCTTTATCTAATGCAAAATCAGGCGGTCTACTTATTCAGTTTACCTCCTTAATGCGAGTCATGCCAGTGCCATGCGTCCAATTATGTATGCAAGCATCCCTAGTTATGTAAATACTACATGCGTGCACAGCCATTCATCCATATGCAACATCCATATGATAACATATCAAGTTCAACTTACAAACAAATACATATTTGTAAATGCAATATGCAAGCGTCCGAACTTAATCTAGTGCCTAATACGTATGCATATGCATCCACGAGCAACCATTAGCAACCACCAATCATAACATGATTCAAATACATGTTTACATCCATTGGCTTCTACTTAAGGATCGAAGATACGACATAGAGGATATACTTTGGAAAGAGAGAAACAATTATGCGCAAAGCCCCTAAACAAAGAAATCAAGGATGCACCCTTAAGGAAAAGGGTATGATGCTAGTATCTAGTCTTCTTGAGCTTTACTCCACTGTATCTTAACTAATTTAACTTCACGATTGTGAAGTTCTGGATCTCCATTTCCAAAATAAACAGATGTCAATCACGGTACCAGGTATACGTACTAAGATGATTAGAGGTTTCCCTCTTATCCGCCATGCCATAACTATAAGAGTCGAAAGGTCACTACGTGCTTTTTGGAGTGCCTGCCACAACTATTCCTCTCTCACGCAAACCATCCTAGTCGAACTTGATATTCCTTAAGTACAAGCCCAAAAGGCCTAAACCAATATCAGACAAGCACCCAAGGAATATCTCCCCCAAATTTAGATGATCTACGTGAGATGATATAAGCAAACTCGATAGCTATTCTCAAATCCCTACTAACCGAAAATAAACTGGTCGGACCACCAATTGGATTTGAGACTCTAGTGGGATCTTTGTACTATACAAGTACTATGGTGCAGAGGCTCAACTATGGAAGTGGATATGAACAAATGCGAAGAACTAAAGCCAAAGGAAATAGTATGAACAGCAAAACTAGACTCTTCCAACAGGACTTCACTACCTTTCTCCTAGGTACGCTTGGTGGCGAAAGTAGGTTCTTGCCCTTCTGAAAATCTTGTTCCTCATTCTTGCCTTTGTCCTTAATTATATGCCCTATCATACCCAAGTAAAGATACTTCCTCTTGTCTTAGGTTTTATAATTTCTTCCTTATTTGTGTGCTAAGTCTACATCCATGAATTCCTCATCCTAGGGTTATGCTTCTTAGCCAAACTCCTTATCCCCTTCCGTGTGTAGTCATGTTGACAAATCTCTCTAAAGCTACTTCCATCGTATAGAAAACCCTACAAGCTTGAAGGAAAACTGGCCGTAGGTGAAACAACTTCGGTTAAGGATGGGAGTCGGAGCACTACTTCGCCCATCGATGAGGTTAACTCCCAGAAAGCCAGGAGCCCCAGAGACTCAAGAAAGAAGGGGACAAGTATTCAAATAGAGGAAGAGAAGATAATGCGTATGGCTTTGGGGAATATGCCTTTAAAACAAATCTTTTCTCTTGAAAATGCTTCTTTTTAAAACGGTTTTAAAAATAATTTTTCAAATCTTTTATCTGATCCGGTAACCTTCAGCTCTGATACCACGTGTAACACCCCACATCCGTTAGTGTCACTCACAAAGGGAATGCACTAAGTTCAGTGGAGCATTTAGGGTAAAAGATGCAGATAAATTACAAGACAGACAAAAATTAAACAACGGAAAATAGAACTTTGCTTTATTGATAAAATAGTTTGTACAATGATTTCTTTTTTTTACAATATCAGAGTATCATCTGTCTTACAAAATAAAGAAGCATAAAACAACATTTATATTCCCCAATTTTAGCAAGAGCCAGCCATAGCATCCAAAAAGAGAATCCAAGCAAACTTCGAAAAATCTTCAAACTGGGAAAGAGTGATAGTCCAACTTAATCTGAGCTATACTACTCCCTCCTCTACTACCGGGGGGAACGGAAGAAAAGAAGGCGAAAGAAAAACAGAGTTAGACATAAAGCCTGAGTAAGTTCAGTAACTTCTAGCATATGAACATGGAACAACAACAAAACGACATGAATTAACTGAATACAAGATAACACCATGATGATAGGGTTGGCAAGATTAGACAAGATTAACACAAGATATGCTAAGCTAAGATAAACTGGATATGCTCTAATACTTTTGCCGCTTCGCTATTTCCTTGTTATATTGGTTCCTATATCTCTGCACCGCCTAACTAGTGTCCCAACTAGTAGCGATAACGTGATCCCAATCCCTGTATTTTCCATCGCCTTCAGGCATCAATTTATTTATTTGTTACCTAGATTTAATCTAGGGTTTTCTACCAAGTACTTTCTAGATTCAAGTAGAGTTTACACTGTCTGCTGAACGCTTCTCAGTTTCAGGATTTATGCCACCTAGTTCAACTAGGAATTATGCTACCTATCGAATGATGCCCCCAAGTCTAGGACACACTACCTAGAGTGGTATGTGTTCCTATACTTCCCCACGCATGTATCGCGAATCGTTATCGCTTGTCTAGATGCACATGTCCTATGATGTGCGACCCGAGTCCTGTGTCAGGGAAAATCAAGGAATACAGAACTCGGTCTGGAGCTTTCAGATATCTGCTGATGCAGATGCTAAGGTCTGTTTTTATTTCAGTGGCTATGGTCCCACTTGACCCCTCCCTCAACTAATTAAAGGCGCACCTTGAATGATGAGAACTATACGCTGGCCCCCGGTGCCCCACTATCCTATGGCCATCCTCACCCATAACTAGACATCAAGTATATGGTCTTTTGGAGTTCTCCGCCTTTCCGCTTCACGTATCTCGATTGGCTCAAGATGGATGGTAGACGACGAGTCGCTATCACAGGGCTACCGTTTGCTCGCCGAATCACGTCGATCCATCCTAGTCTTTAGGTTGCCATGTATTGCAACCAAGGCATACCCCGGGTTCTTCTACACAGACCATAACCTCTATGGGCCCGGGCGGATCATCTGCAGCCTCACAGAGGGATATCAAGAGTACCCTCATGTGCCCTCGAAGCCTCGGGCTTCGTAACCCAATTCGTTGGAGCCTTCTTTTTAATCAGACGGACGTTTGCTCCTCCTCGTGTTATACTAAGAAATACTACTTAGTTTTGCCAACCAAGGTTTATCACTTAGTTTTCAGAAACGATGTTTTCTTAACTAAGGTTTACTACTTAGCTCCCTTTCCCGTCAATTTGGATTGGTTAAGTGTCATTAGTCAATTCAAGCCGACTTAACCCTCTTCATTTATCCTATCAAACTGGTTAAGAGTTATCAGTAATTCATGTTGACTTAACCCCACCACAAACCAAGTTATATTGGTTAAGTATTTCTTATTACTTAACCCTACCCATTCACCCTGTATTGGTTCAGTGTTCCTTTTTAACTTAACCTTGCCCGTCTGTTTTAACTAACATGTTATTAACGGTTAAGTATTATCCCTTCATGTTTTAGACTTAACCTCATTCCTTTATCACAACCTGATGTTTAAGTGTTCAAGTTTACTTAACCCTACGGTCTAGCCCAGCTAACATATCAAATTGGCTAAGTGTATTAAATCTTACTTAACCCCAACCCCTAGTCTAGTTAACATGTTAATTTGGCTAAGTGTATTAACTTTACTTAACCCCACTTTCTAGACTAGTTAACATGTTAATTTGGCTAAGTGTTTTCTTAGTTACTTAACCTCTACAAATCTTGTCTTGTTACCATGAGTTTGGTTAAGTGTCCCTGTGGACTTAGCCCTCCGTACTAGCTTAACTGTGCTAAGTTGGTTAAGTGTTCCTATGGACTTAACCCTCCCATTCTAGCTTAACTGTGTTAAGTGTCAGTCTGAACCTAACCCCACCCATCAGTCTAGTTATCATGTTGAACTGGTTAAGTGTCTTAGTTAACTTAACCCTACCATTCTTGTTCTAGCTTTAACTAAATCAATTAAAGCCGCTACCACTCACATTAGACAGGTATTGTTGCGACTACTGGATGTGCTGGTTGGTTCCGGGCAGGTTTACATCGCAACTCAGTCTAACCTCGGGTTAGGCATATTCGTGTTTTCTAAGTTCAAAGGGTTTTGATTAATTTTCAAATCAAGTTTTGAAAGTAACCATCCCGTTCGTCGGATATGTTAGGGATAGCCAGGGAGAGCAGGAAACTTGTATTTTCCAAACCCATGCCTAGACACTATCCTCTCTATCACCCTAGAACTTTCTGGTGTACCATTAAAAGAGACGTTGTTAATAAACCTTTAATTTGTCTAAATTTACATTTCCTCATTTAGGACAAATTCTATAAGTAAATTAATCCTAATTTACTTATTTCCCAATTACTCTTTTAATGTAAATTGACTACATTCATTCTTATGGCCCATTTCCCCTTCTAAATCATATTTATGCTTTTTGGTATGTAAACTATACCAAATTAAGTGTCACTAACCGTGATTTTGCTAAACCTGACGGTTATTCCTAATTATGGGCAATCTCAAATTTATTCCAATATACTTATTACGCCAAATTTGCTAATCCAATCCTGATTTAACATTCTAATTACAGTTCACGTCAAACTAGACTTATTTATTCTAGTTCATAACTCATGTAAATACTAGATTTACAAGTCAATACTAGATTCAAATTACACATCCTATAATTCATGTTAAATTTATCCAATTTGTATTTTTATGAACATGCCATAATACATGTTCCCAATTTATGCCAATTTCCAAGTTAAACTACGTTTTTAGTAAATTTCATATTTTGTCCAAACCGCATTCCCACCGTTTGTATAATCGTGATTCAGTCTAGATTATAAATAAAGCTAGGTTCGTAGAAAATAGGGAATGAACCAAAGATGCTATGCAAAAGATAGACATACTAACTGGCATAAAAAGGGTTGAATAACGGCGTCGGTTCAAGAACATGGGTAGACCTAACTTAATAGGTAAATTCCCATGGTCTAAAACCAAAGAAAACCAAGAATAGACAGAATAGAGACGTAGGTTCCAGAACATGGGTAGACCTAACTTAATAGGTAAATTCCCAAGGTCTAAAACCAAAGATAACCAAGAATAGACAGAATAGATGATCGGGTTTAGACCCAATTTCATAGTCACAAAACTTAAGCAACACTTTCCTAGTCATGAATCATAGGTGCTTAATCACAGATGTCCTTGTTATGTCATAGGCAATAGTTTATATTTCCTAATCAAAGGCATAGGCTTAGTCAAGGAAATAGTCACAGTCACCGTCATAGGCAATGTTCATGGTCATAGTTAATGTTCACAGAGAGAAACGTTCAAATCTAAAAAGTAACTGACTTACAGAAATTATATCAGAACAGAAAGATGGCATTGCTAAGATTCGTAGAAAAACAGTCGTTGAAGTCGTTTGAACCTCCTCTTGAATCCTAGCTTGACTTGAACCCCTTCTTGAAATCTTTAGCAGCATTTCCTCGTCTTGGTTTATTTTATATATATATTATTTATTTATATATTTTCTCAGAGGTAGCATAGGGATAGAAAAGAATTATGAATAGAGAAGAAGTCTAGGGCTGTTTTTATAGTGTTAGGCGGGCGAATCTGGTCAGAATGGCGTCTAGTTACAAAAGAACGAACTAGGTGCAGAAAACTGGAAAAACAGGGGGGGTCGACCCCCAGGTCGACTACCCAGTCGACCTGGGTGCCTTGGGCGGGAAAATTCCCGCCCAGCCCAACCTGGGTTCAGTTTGAATTTTGAGCTTGAACTGTTTTGAATTTTGAACTTCACTGAATCTTCCGGAGGCCATATCTTCCTCATACTGACTCCGATTTACGCAAACTCGGACTCGTTTTCATGCAGAATTCCGAGGCATAGATCAAAGTCTACCAGTCGTGAAAGAAAGCAAGAAGAGGGTTGTACTCCTTCCGTTGAGAAAGAAGCTTTCTTTCTCTCTAGTTGGCTCTCCGTGGTTGAATGATTCCCCTGCTTCCTCTGGAGCTTTCATTTCTTTTATTTTATATATTTGTTGAAGACCTTCGCTTTCAAGACTCTCCCTCCGGTCTTGGGGAAGAAGACCCTCAGTAGAAGATTCCCCTGCTTCCTCCCGTTGGTCACCTGGGGCCCTTGTTGTTAGGCTGCGACTTCCGTTGAAGAAGAAGCCGCATCTCCTCTTCGTTCTCCCTGCCCAGTATATTCATTATCCGACTCCGCTTAGTAAGTGAATCGGAGTGGTCTTGCCTTTATGCCAGGTCAACCGAGATTAGCATGACTCTTCTCGCTACGCTGTTCTTTCCTGTTCAAATAGAATGCTTCTATAAGTCTTCCCGAATATACTGGATGTTGGAGCCCAGATTAATATAAGGAGAGGAGCCTCCTAGGAAAGCGGGAAGGACGGAGAAGCTCTCTATGCTGGGATAGCATCTCCGGATTAGCCAAACCCTTCGGACAAGTTCCACACCAGGGAGTGAGTATATTTAGGGCTGGGCTGGTGGCAATGAAATGGAATTGTTGGGTGTGAGATAGCTCGGCCTGATAATGAAAAACCTGGCTGTCCCCACATGATTGGCTAGTCCCCCGGCCAGATGAATCTACCTCATAAGCCATGGTCGGCTTTGGGTGTACCATTTGGCTATGACTTGGTCCTTCGATGCAGCCCAATTAATATACTGGGATTTTTCTTTAGAGTGATCTAACTGAATCCTCGTTACAAACATGATCAATCTCTCCTTGTTTTTCGTAAGGTATATTTCCTTGACATTTTCAATCGATTTCCCACTTATAACTCTAGCGATTCCTGTAAATAAATATGTCCGTCCCGTTCAAAAATTTGTCAGTATATTAATTGGCCCCCCTATAAGTATACTGGGGGGAAAGATCAGACTAGTATTAGTATGCTCTTGTTGCGATAGAGTGCTCTTCTTTCTCTTGACTTACCATTTGTTTTATGGATAGCTCTTTCAGGCCGGATAGGAAGAATTGCTATAAGTATAATAGCTATTGGCACGAGTTTGGTCAACTATTTCAAACCCAAAATCACTAACTGATTCTTCCCAATTAATATACTGGCCTAGGGTTAGGTACTGTTATTTATACAAGCTAGGTTAGACCCTACTTAACTTAGTGAGCTTGGCAAAACGTTCATTAGTGGATTGAAAGGCATTTGTATATATTAATTCGCAAAGATTGATCTCATCTTTCTTATTAATTTCACTTGTATAGTACCTACCTCTCGTTTGGTAGCGAAGCTGGGTAGCGATGATAGAATGGATCGGTCCCCTCTTATCCCGCCAATTAATATACTGGCTTTCCTCAATATATATCCATCTATTATTTCATTTAACCCATGTGCTGCCTGAGATGCCTGTTCGGTTATAGAGAGAGGTGTGCTGCTGTTTTATGTAAAGAGTGAGCACTAACTTACGGAATACAAAGAAAAGCGGTACGCCTGCGCCGGATCATGCTGTAGTAAACACTCTTCCGTCACATCGGTCTTAATGATAAAAAGACATGTTACTCGACTTGGCCAGTATATTAATTGCTTCCCTTTATCTATGACCAAAGGCGTTATCTGTCTTATCCAAACAGGTCTATTTATTTACTAAATCTCCCCGCGCTATGTATTCATAAGAAAAATGGAGTAAATGATAGCCGCGTATCACTTGAATTCTGGGACTCATTTCGATACATAAAATCGTATGAAATATGAAATATATTAATTGGGGAGCGAAGAATTTCTTTTTGGTCCCTTTCGTCCATTGGTTAGGACATCGTCTTTTCATGTCGAAGACACGGGTTCGATTCCCGTAAGGGATAGGTACTTCCTATCACTTTACACATCTCCGGGATATACACCAGCGGGTGGACCGGTTGGCGTTATGCCACTTCTCCTTCCTCATATGGTGGTTCGATGGCTCTTCTCTACTAACCACAAAGATATCGGTACTCTCTATTTCATCTTTGCTGCCATTGCTGGAGTGATGGGCACATGCTTCTCCGTACTGATTCGTATGGAATTAGCCCGACCCGGCGATCAAATTCTTGGCGGGAATCATCAGCTTTATAATGTTTTAATAACTGCTCACGCTTTTTTAATGATCTTTTTTATGGTGATGTCAGCGATGATAGGTGGATTTGGTAATTGGTTTGTTCCGATTCTGATCGGTGCACCTGACATGGCATTTCCACGATTAAATAATATATCATTCTGGTTGTTGCCACCAAGTCTCTTGCTCCTATTAAGCTCCGCCTTAGTAGAAGTGGGTAGCGGCACTGGGTGGACGGTCTATCCGCCTTTAAGTGGTATTACCAGCCATTCTGGAGGAGCAGTTGATTCAGCCATTTTTAGTCTTCATCTATCAGGTGTTTCATCAATTTTAGGTTCTATCAATTTTATAACAACTATCTTCAACATGCGTGGACCTGGAATGACTATGCATAGATTACCCCTTTTTGTGTGGTCCGTTCTAGTGACAGCATTTCTACTTTTATTATCACTTCCGGTACTGGTGGGGGCAATTACAATGTTATTAACCGATCGAAACTTTAATACAACCTTTTTTGATCCTGCAGGAGGGGGAGACCCCATATTATACCAGCATCTCTTTCGGTTCTTCGGTCATCCAGAGGTGTATATTCTCATTCTGCCCGGATTCGGTATTATTAGTCATATCGTATCGACCTTTTCGGGAAAACCGGTCTTCGGGTATCTAGGCATGGTTTACGCCATGATCAGTATAGGTGTTCTTGGATTTCTTGTTTGGGCTCATCATATGTTTACTGTGGGCTTAGACGTTGATACGCGTGCTTACTTCACCGCAGCTACCATGATCATAGCTGTCCCCACTGGAATCAAAATCTTTAGTTGGATCGCTACCATGTGGGGAGGTTCGATACAATACAAAACACCCATGTTATTTGCTGTAGGGTTCATCTTTTTGTTCACCATAGGCGGGCTCACAGGAATAATTCTAGCGAATTCTGGGCTAGACATTGCTCTACATGATACTTATTATGTGGTGGCACATTTCCATTATGTACTTTCTATGGGAGCGGTTTTTGCTTTATTTGCAGGATTTTACTATTGGGTGGGTAAAATCTTTGGTCGGACATACCCGGAAACGTTAGGTCAAATCCATTTTTGGATCACTTCTTTCGGGGTGAATCTTACCTTCTTTCCCATGCATTTCTTAGGGCTTTCGGGTATGCCACGTCGCATTCCAGATTATCCAGATGCTTACGCCGGATGGAATGCTCTGAGCAGTTTCGGCTCTTATATATCCGTAGTTGGGATTCGTTCTTTCTTCGTGGTCGTCACAATCACTTTAAGCAGTGGAAACAACAGTGCTCCAAGCCCTTGGAAAAAGGCTGTTGAAGATCAGAATTCAACCACACTTGAATGGATGGTACAAAGTCCTCCAGCTTTTCATACTTTTGGAGAGCTTCCAGTCGTGAGGACTTCCAGATGGGCCTTTAGCACGGGGGAGGAAGACGACGTAGAGGCAGGCCAGCCTACCGCTACGCCTCCGGAAGAGGCAGTAGCGGAAGCGTCTTCAGACTTTCTTTGTCTGATATCGAATCTTCTGATAGTTCAGAGTCTGATATCGAATCTTCTGATAGTTTTTTTAGTTCTCTAACTAACGAAATTCTGTCCATTTTAGACAAGGCACCTGTGCCTAAGTCCGATGCTATGGATTTTCTCTCTTCTCCATCCGTCTTGCAAAAGAAAGATAGGTGCTTTCCTATAGATCAATGGGTCAAGGAGAGGGAGAGAAAAAAACGTTTCCTTGAAAGCCAGAGACCGTCTAGGACTGTAGACGAGATGTTATCAATAGGTGATTTTTTAATAAATCACGCAACAGAGCGGGGGCGGGCTATCCTAAAAAAGAAACTTTTCAGGGTTCTCAGATGTTCCCGCTGTTCTCAGGCTTCTTATTTCGGCGTCAATAAAATGGAGAATTCGCCTAGGCCCGAGAGGATGATCTCATTCGTCTTCCGAAGAGGTTCTCTCAACTTTTACTTTATTGTGTTAAGCATCACTCTCGCGAAAGAAAGAGTGAGAAAGGTGGTCAAAGTTTTACTCGCTCAACGGATCAAGGCCGGGCATTGTTTGCCCTAATGATGGCCTTTCTGATCTCATTCGTCTTCCAGTCTTATATTCAATTTGGCCTAGTATACCAAGTCCAAACTCTCAATTAGAATTTCTCAAATATTCCACCGTTATGACTATGACAGAGGCAGAAATCACTTCCTTTATTTTATTTGGCTTAGGCCTGACTTTACACATAGCATTTCAAACCCTGCGACGTATAAACTATGACTACTCTCCCTAGGGAGTACGCCATGGAGCACATGGAAGACGTGGCTGACGATGTACTGATGGAAGGGATCCAGCAGAAGCTGGACGTCCTCTGCGACAAAGCTGGGGCCCCAAGGGATTGATTCATCCCACATTACGGGCCTTATGTTCACTTCAGACCATGATTTTGATTATATCAACTTCTGTTACCATGATTTATTGGCGAAATCGTATGCCAGTATATTAATTCAAATGTCTGAGACTTTTTCATATGCGCTGGACGTCCTGAATCTTCTTTAAGAATAATGGCAAACACATATACCGGAAGGGGGGGCCTCTTCGAACGCAATGGCACCGCCCGTTTCCCTTGATTTTTATCTTAACTTTTAATTCTACCTTGATTTGTGAATCTTAGCGTTACAGAATTACGGGGTGTTACAACGGTGGTTGAAGACCGGAGATCTTTACCTCATCTGGATGGTAACTGATGTCATGATTTTGAGGCATCCTGAAATATGGATACCAAGTGGTGATCGTCTAGACGTACGTGGAGATCGAAGGGTTTACGAGGTATATAGTGCCTCAGGTTTCGTTCAGACCTAGAACGGACTTGCAAATGGATGGTGTGTCTGACATTGGAATTTATTCTGTGTGATTGATAGCCATCAGTTGCACGGTGTGAATTACCTATGTGGCATGCTAAGATGCAATGATCAGGACTTCTGTTGAAAAGCAAAGTCTTGTGGTGATGATCAAAGCACCGCCTGTGTGACGTAGCTTTGTGTATAACGTGAACTCACGAGCCTCACACCCCGGTATGAACCAGAAACGGGAGAGGTCCTCAGGGAGGACTTGCATTTCTTTCTAGCTAGAAGTGGCGTCAGTGGTTTTGCATGCCCTGACGAGTTTGACTTATGTGGTTGTTAATATTGCGAGGCGCCTCGGAAATATCGGACGACCCGGGTCCGATGGAGTCATTCGTTGGCTCATTTACGCCCCATAGGACGGGGAAACGCAGTGTTCAGGAATTTTAATCCACATCGGTGGACCGGCCCCGACGATCCAAGTGTCAGTGCGCTCTGACCCTGAGGCTCGGGCTAGACCGTCTCGAAGTCGGTAAGGACTATCTTTCGCCTTGGTTCATGACGGAAATCTGATTTCCAAATACGTGACTGTGCGGTTTTGATTGTATATATATATATATATATGGCGACATGATATATGGTACCCATGCCGTCTATGATTGATAGTTATGATTGAAATTGTTTTTGAAACTTATAAAAACTAGTAATAATATCAAATACTTTTGTTTTATTCGTATCAAACATATTTTGGCTATTATAAGGTAAAACTCTATCCTCCGGTTTGCGTTGCATTGTGTGATGGGAACTGAGTCTTATAATGGCTTCATTTTTATAAAAAGCATTGCGATGTTTAAAAGAATGATTTGTTTTAAAGCACTGGCAATCCAATGGAGTAAACCCGTTACACGAAAGTGGCGTGGTCCTGTGATTAGCCATATTTTAAATGTGTTGAGTAGATTTCTAATACTAGTCCCATGACTGACTCGTAGTTTGTTTCACTTTCAAACTCGGATGCCCCTTTTTCTACACGGGCAGCCTTGTATTCAGGTTTAGCAGGCTTTATCCGAATAGCTGGAGCTGAAGATGGATTCTATCACTTATCTCTTTTTATGCTGTTCAGCTCCTATTGTACATATTATGTTTATTTCCGCTGTAGACATTTATGTATAGCTGAACTATATTTGTACTAAGTATGATCCTGTATACTATGTAACCCTTATGTTTATGTTTATCCAATGTGTTATTTGTTCACTATCTGGTGTATTTATTTAATTATGTTCTGCTATTATCTGTTTTTGTGTTATATTCCAAGGATTACCCTTGCCGCCGTCAGTACGGGGTTTGGGGTCGTCACAATAAAAATCATATCTTTATTCTTTACATCCTATAAAAATTAAAATTTTAATACTTTACTGATATAAAAATAAAATCTCCCTTGTTTTTAAAATTCATGTCTTTCTTTGCATTTCTAAAAATCACGTCTTTAAATAAATAAAAATCAGTTCTTTACTACTTTAAAATTAAAATCTTTACAAGGATAAAGATCATATCTTTATAAGGGTAAAAATCATATCTTTATTTATACAAGGTTTTTCCTTTTAAAAATAATGATATACATATTTCATAAAATCATATGTTATATATTTTAAAAACCATTTTCCCAACAATCCCTTTATATACTTTTATTATAAAAAAACCTGATTTTAAACATATACTTTTATCATTTATATATATATATAATCGGATTAAACAAATAAAAATAAAGCAAAAACACACCTTTGCCAAACAAAAAATCGGATCTTCATCGCAGTAGGGGGTTTCTCGGCGGCCTTAGGGGGAGTTGGGGAGGCGTAGTCGGTTGGGAGGGTGTAGGTGGCGGCGGAACAGGACTGGGGCGCGGATTGGATTCACGTCGATCGAAAGGGGGGCTGGGTGTAATAACCCGAAAATCCGAGCCAATTTAAAAATTTTATTTTAGCAATTTTAGCGAATTTTGATTATTTAAAATGAATTATTTTAAATAATAACGACGAGAAATTTATTTCGAATAGAATTAGAATGTATATATTTATATACGATGTCATTAGAATATAAAAATTTTATTTTAATTATAAAAGGAATTGAAAATGGTGCTGTAGTTCGATAATTCGATTTCAAATTTCAAATGAATGTATCGGGTGCAAAATAAACTGGATTTTAGTGAAACCAAAAATATTACAATCTAATTGAGAACATCTTTCCAACGAATCTGGGAAATTGAAATTTCATTGCGGGAATCAAAAGATATGTCCAGTTGAAAATTCAGAATAGTCGCTATGGAATTCTGGCCCTTAAAAATGGAAATTTTGCAAATGACCTCAATTTTCGACGAAACAACTTTTGTTGGATCCGTGATGTCTAGTTATTACTAGGTTTCAAAATTCGTAATTTTTTAAATCAATATGTGAGCGTGGCAAAGGAAAACGCATTTGACCAGTTTTAGTTGATTTTAATCGACTGGAAAATGGCCATTTTTCAAACGGTCTCGGAATTTGATGAAACTAGTTTTGTTAGGACCGTATCGTCAATATGAAGCTAGAAAATGTTTTTCAGGAATTTTTCTATTTAGTATGTGGCCCCAATAAATTGAAATTCACGTTCAAATTCAATATGTAGAGTCATATGTTGATTTTGACGAAAACTGATCAAAACTGTCAAATCAGCTTACGATACATTTCCCATTGTGTTCGAAATGGGAATAATTAGCTATGGACGATTGTCGGTGGGTTTGATTTCGAGTTCGAAATAAAAGCCAACTTTAAGGAGTGGATTAATTAAATAAATAATACTATATATAATATACCCCCTCCCCCATCTCACTCTCTCCCTCCCCAAACCCGCTCAGGCCAAAATAAAATAATAATAAAAAGAGAAGGGGGGAATCGCATCCGCTCCCCGCTGCCCCCAGGTGGATCGCCAACGTCGCATCACCCGTCTGACGCCGCCACTCCCCTTCCTTCCCCTCAGGCCATCGCCATCTAGAGGACCTCCCTTCCCAAACGCGCCCCCTTCCTCAATGGAAAACCCTGTCATCCCCCCTACAGCCAATGACCGCCGCCCCTTCCTCCAGCTCCACCCTCCTCCGACGCAGCCTCACCCCTCTGACCACCGAAATCCTCCACCGTTTGCTCCCTCCTCTGTATTGAATATCGCGCCAAACCTTAAGCCCCAAACCACCCTCAGCAGCCCTGCGCCGGCCACCTGACCTCTCGCTAGCTCCTCCAGCTCCAATTCGACATCCAACAGTGAGTTTTGTTTGTTTATTTAGTTTAGATAAATTCTTATAAATTAAATAAAATCAGTTTATTTGCATAGATAGCATATATTAGGTTATGATTTTTCTTTATAAAAATGTTATTTTTGTATAACTAGAGAATTAAAAATATGATTTTTATACTATAGAAGTATTAAAAATTTGATTTCTATTATGTAGAAGAGATAAAGGTATAATTTTTATATGATGTAGTGTATAAAAATATAATTTTTATAGATATAGCGAAATAAAAATCTGATTTTTATTATATATATGCGGAAACAAAAATGGGATTTTTATAGCGATGATAAAAAAAATTCGATCTTTATATTAGAAGTAGATATAAAAATATAATTTTTATATAGGAAGGAGCGTTATAAAAATATATTCTTTATTGGGAGAAGAGTGATATAAAAATATAATTTTTATATAGAGAATAGTGTGATAAAAACATAATCTTTATTATATGAAACACCGTAGTAAAAATAGAATTTTTATCTATATAGTAGCGGTGTAAAAATAAAATTTTTATCTATATAGTAGCGGTGTAAAAATAGAATTTTTATCTATATAGCAGTGGTGTAAAAATAGAATTTTTATCTATATAGTGGCGGCATAAAAATGTGATTTTTATCCATATGGAGCGAATTAAAAATGTGATTTTTATATATGTAGTGGCTACGGACAATGAAATTGACAAAAGGCGAGCACGATGAAGATTTCTACATAAGAAGAGTCGTGGCGTTTGGTTTAGCTAGTCGGTGAGAACTCCTCACTTTTAATTTAATTTTCTAGTTAAAATAAATACTAGGATGCAGACGATGTTTAGTAGCACCCGACACCCGTCGTCCACAGACCTTGGACGGCTTGTATGCTTGTTTGTTCGATTTTGATGCGTAGTTGATTGTGTGATGTGATGTGAAATGAAATAAAATATTTATATAGTTAAAAATATTTTATAGCTGAAAATAGAATTTTTAACATGTTTTTTAAATGAAATAAATATAAACAAATTGAAGGATTTGTTTATATACACACATTTGACTGATATTGATTGGGACGATAAATTTTACACATCGCCCAACTGCACAAATAAAATCTGTGTTTGATTGTTTGAAAACCCCATACGGGTATTGGGAGGATATATGACATACACTTGTCCCAATAATTAGCTGTATGTCGATCGATTGATTGACAGGCTATTATAAGCGTTAAATATTTATATTTGATGCTTATACAGTGTAGAACGCACTCTGGATGATGGTTGATTATTTATCGTTGTTATTTTATACATGTGTTGTAGAAAATCAATATAATTAACATTATATGGTAATTGATTGGACCTCATTCCTGTTTTGAAAAAGAATATTTCAAATAGAATATTTGAAAAAGAAATATTTGAAATAGAATATTTGGAAATAGAAATATATGAACTCGTGTTGATTAGATTGACGCCATTTTGACGTAAACGATATTTATATCGATTTTATTCATTTTTCAATCAATATTGAAAGTGATTTCAAAATTCGAATTAAATTGAAATTCGAATTAAATTGAAATGAATTGAAATTCGAATTAAATTGAAATGAATTGAAATTCGAATTAAATTGAAATGAATTGAAATTCGAATTAAAGTGAATTGAAATTCGAATAGAATTGAATTCGAATTGAAATTGAATTGAACTGAATTCGAATTGAAATTGAATAGAATTGAATTCGAATTGAAATTGAATAAAATTGAATTAGAATTGAAATTGAAAAAAAAAATCGATTTGAATTGAAATCATTTTGAAATGAATTTAAAGTGAATTTATAAGGAAAATTTCAATTCTGATTTGAATTTGGAATGAAGATGAAATCGTTTCGAAAACGAATTTAAAAATATTTATAAAATACGTTTTAAAAGGAAATCGATGAAATATATATATATAATATATATATATATATTATATATATATAATGGCCTTAATAGAATGCGCCGCACCGCGGAAGTTCGTGAATTTCGACCATTGACTTCGAATGGATATTGCGGGAGATCCGACCGTCGGATTCTCTGAAACCGGAACCGTTGGGCTCGTATCGAAAAGATCTTTCTAACGAATATTAGAAATTTGAAATCTAATGGTTGGATTTGGAATTATGTCCAAATCAAATTTGGATAAGGTCGTTGTAAGTGCAGTTCGATGGCCATTGATGGAAATCGACTGTACGGGCCTTGATAAAATTATTAAAAATAGTAATAATTTGTGTAAAATCATAAGAAATGATTTGTGAAGAATTGGGATGAAAAATTCCAAATTTGGAAGGATAAAAATTGATTTTTATCGAAATGAACTAGTTTTGAACTAGAATTATAATTCTATTTATTTTTAAAATAAATAAAGTGGATTTGAAATGGTTTTGAAAATAACCAGAATTTCCAATAATTGAATTGAAATGGATTTAAATCGAAATTGTATTTGGAATATTTCGATGTTGGATTTCGTGATTATACAGATGTTGTTATGGAAATTTGAAAGATATATATATACATATATATATATATATCGTTATTTCCAATATAATATTTGTTGGTCGTGGAATTTGATATTGAATATAAGCCGATATATTTTCTATTCAGAGCCTTGTGTTTAATATCAAATGTGATTTGGGTTTATCGTGAATGGTGTCTTCATTAACACTGTACTTAACCCCGGTTGAGAAAAAGATTAAATCTTTTTATTTAGATTTAATGAAGTGTACCAATTAAATAATATTTAACTGGAATTGAATTGGTATTGATTTTTGGTTTTATCGTGAACAGTGATTTAAATAACACTTGTTCTTTAACCCGATAATTAATGTGATGTGATTTTGGGTTGTCGTGAAAGGTATCTTCAATAATATTGTTCTTAGACCTAAAGTAGTTAAGAAAATTAGAAACTAACTGGAGATTAGTTAAGTTGAATGGTTTCTGGGGTATTGATCTGATGTTGGTTTCGGCCTTCGGGGTTAATACTTAGGGAATTTCTCACTTGCTAATTTACGGTTAGGGACTGGTTGGAATGTGATGTGAATTTGGGTTTATCGCAAATCATGTTTTAAATGACATTGATTCTTTAACCCAGTTAAAGATTAAAACCAAGTGGAGTTTTAACGAATCCTTAATTAGTCTGAAAAGATCGAGAATGGAGTATCACCAGTTTTGCTCCAGGCGATAGTTAAATCTTTAATTAGATATGAACGTGAAATGGTAATTGAATTTACCGATAACACCGTGGAGTTAGATATGAAGTATTACCAGTTTTACTTCATGGGATGAATAGGTTGGGATTGGTAAATTAAAATAAATGATTACTTCGGCGTGGTTCGCTAATCCCGACTAGTTTGAAGTGATATTCAAAGGAAGAATAAAGAATAAATTTAAAGGAATTTATCTTTGATAAAATTAATGGGAGCCTTTCCCTAAGAATGTGAAATTTAGAAGCTAACTGTAGGTTGACTAAGACGAATGGTTTCCTGGGTATTGATCTGATGTTGGTTTCGGCCTTCGGGGTTAATATTTGGGGAATTGTTCTCTTACTAGTTTACGGTTAGTGACTGATGAATTGGAATGAGGCGTATGTTGTGTTTGTGTAACACTTATTTATTATATACACGAGTTATTCGGAAAGACCGGGTTTATCCCATTCTGAATAACTGATTCGGCGATTAGTCGAAGATGAGACCGGTGGTGGAAGACCGGATGTCTTCACGTCGTTTGGGTGATTACTGATGATCTTAATTGGGCCGTACACCCAAGAGGAGGGAATCAGTTAGTGATCATCCAGACGTACTTAAAGATCGATGGATATGCGGGGTACTAGGTGCCTCCGGTTTTGTACAGACCCAGAACGAACTTGTAAATAGACTGTGTGTCTGACATTGGATTTTAGTTTGTTTGATTGATTTCTATTAGATATATTTCTGTTTGGAGGCAGAGAATTTATTCTCTTGCTTAACACCCTTCTCTGAGACGTACGAGATCAGGGGTTATATATTGGTGTATATCAAACGCATGGGGTGAATTGCCTGTGTGGCATGCCTATGTGGCAAATGATCAAGGCTTCTGTTGAAAAGAAAAGTCTTGTGGTTGACGATCAAAGCACGGCCTTTGTGGCGTAGCTTTGTGTAGCGTTGATTCGTGAGCCTCACACCCCGGTTGTGAACCATAAATGGGAGAGGACCTTAGGGAGGGCATGCGTTTCCTTCTAGTTAGAAGTGGCGTAAGTGGTTTTACACGCCCTGACGAGTTTGACTTATGTGGTTGTTGGATTGAGAGGCGTCTGAGATATATCGGTCGATCCGGGACTGATGGAGTTATTCGTTGGCTCATTTACGCCCCAAAGGGCGGGGAAACGTAGTGTTTAGGCATAATAATCCACGTGGACCGGCCCTGACGATCCAAAGGGTTGATGCGTTCTGATCCTGAGGCTCGGGCTAGAGAGTCTTGAATTCGGTAGAGGACAATTTTTTGCGTTGGTTTACAGATGGAAATCCAATTTCCAAATACGTGACATTTGCGGTTTTGATTGTAGAGCCTAGTATGGCGACATGATATATGGTACCCATGCCGTCTATGATTGATGCTTATGATTTGAAGTTGTTTTATACACTATGCACTTATAATAGTATCAAATGATTTGTTTTAAACATACTTAGCATGTTTGGCTATTATAAAGGAAAACCCTATCCCCCAGCTTGCGTTGCATTGTGTGATAGGACCTGGGTCTTATAATAGCTTCATTTTTCCAAAAAGCATTGCGCTGTTTTGTTATATGCACTGGTATTCCTGGGAGGAAACCCGTTCCGTGTTATATGGAGTGGTCCCTTGATATATCTGATTTAAAGTAAAGTTTTAAATAACTGTTTTAGTTCTCACACCAGTCCCATGACTAACCAAGAGTTTGGTGTTTTAACCTAAACTCTGGTTGCCCTTATTTTCGACACGGGCAGCTACTAGTTTTGGTTTTGCAGATATATATTCACAGGATCCTGATTTACAGCTGGAACGATACTCGGAAAGCTGTGTATCCGTGTATTACTTCTAGTTTTGTATTGTATTATTTTTCGCTTCTATGTAATGTATTGTCATCTCTGATATTTTTCTGATGTATATTATTTGTTTATACTCTATATATTCTTGTATTCTGATGAATTGTTGTAATTAACAACGAGATGTTTTTCTGTCTACATTCTTTTGTGTGTTGTTCTCGAAGTATCCAGGCTTTCCTTATCGGGGAAGTTACGGGTTCTTACAGTGGTATCAGAGCTTTGGTTCACAAAGCTCGAGAACAAGACACGTTAGAACCATACGAAAGAGTTCATCGGAAATTGTATTAGCAATATGCAATAAGAATGACTCGTTGGAGATAGGATCAGTAGTATCTTAGAACGAGTGTGAAGAGTATATTTTGGAATTGAAAACAATTTTTGTTTTGAAAATTTAAATCGAATTATTCGAATTTGAATATTTATTTACATTGATTTGGACTATCCAGTATTTAAAGATTTTTCATATATGTCTGATCCACGTGTATTCGAAGTTTTAATATACTGGATAGATATAGAGCCACACTCTAGTCGTCCGGGGATAATTCTGATGATGTGGCCGCATCATCGGTATTTATATTCGAGTGCCGAAAGCATGATATCTATATATTTCCATTAGACTGGTGTGAGAACCAAAATATAGTTAGAATATATTATTGTGATTTGGCATCAAAAATGTGATTTTTAACTATATATCAAAGTTATGAATTTGAAAAACTAATCAATTAATTGATTGTTGGTTGTGTTGTTTGATTATTGTTCGTTTAATTAAATGTTGAACCATTTAGCCAGATTGGACCAAAAAGTGAATTGTATTGAATTTTTTTTGAAAATGCATGCATATACATGTACTTACATTAAACAGGTCATAACAAGGAGGCTAGAGCAGAAGAATAAAATTGTTTGCCCGGCAAATAGGTACATGTTTATTGTATTTATTGGGCTTTGGATGATTTTGTGAGCCGATTGGCTAGCCGCTTGGCTTTTTCTTTTTCTTTTGGATTGAAGAAGGCCATGGGAGGCTATATGAAATATCCCGAAGTCCACGGCGCAGGGGAGGTTATGGCGAATTTTTTCGAAAATTTAGGGTGTTAGCCAAAAATTTTAAAATTTTGAAAAGTTCTTAGAAACTGAAAAGTTGAAGAACTTAAGCTGTAAAGAAAATAATGAAAGTTGAGTTGATTTGTTAAACTACTTTCGGCTTCGTTCCTTTTCGGGGACGAAAAGTTTTAAGTGGGGGAGATTGTAATAACCCGGAAATCTGAGCCAATTTAAAAATTTTATTTTGGCAATTTTAGCGAATTTTGATTACTTAAAATGAATTAATTTAAATAATAATGACGAGAAATTTATTTCGAATAGAATTAGAATGTATATATTTATATACGATGTCGTTAGAATATAAAAAAATTATTTTAATTATAAAAGGAATTGAAAATGGCGCGGTAGTTCGATAATTCGATTTCAAATTTCAAATGAATGTACCGGGTGCAAAATAAATCGGATTTTAGTGAAACCAAAAATATTACAATCTAATTGAGAACATCTTTCCAACATATCCGGGAAATTGAAATTTCATAGCGGGAATCAAAAGATATGTCCAGTTGAAAATTCAGAATAGTCGCTATGGAATTCTGGCCCTTAAAAATGGAAATTTTGCAAACGACCTCGGTTTTCGACGAAACCACTTTTATTGGATCCGTGATGTCTAGTTATTGCTAGGTTTCAAAATTCGTAATGTTTCGAATCAATATGTGAGCGTAGCAAAGGAAAACGCGTTTAACCAGTTTCAATTGATTTTAATCGACTGGAAAATGGCCATTTTTCAAACTGTCTCGGAATTTAACAAAACTAATTTTGTTAGGACCGTATCGTCAATACGAAGCTAGAAAATATTTTTCGGCAATTTTTCTATTTAGTATGTGGCCCCGGTAAATTGAAATTCGCGTTCAAATTCAATATATAGAGTTATATGTTGATTTTGACGAAAACTGATCGAAACGGTCGAATCAGCTTACGATACATATCCCATTGTGTTCGGAATGGGGGTAGTTATCTATGGACCACAGTCGGTGGGTTTGATTTCGAGTTCAAAATAAAAGCCAACTTTAAGGAGTGGATTAATTAAATAAATAAATAATAGTATATACAATATACACCCTCCCCCATCTCACTTTCTTTCCCTCCCCAAACCCGCTCAGGCCAAAATAAAAAAACAAAAAAAAGAGAAGGGTGGAAATCGCATCCGCTCCCCGCCGCCCCCACGCGGATCGCCAGCGTCGCACCTCCCCACTGACGCTGCCACTCCCCTTCCTTCCCCTCAGGCCATCGCCATCTCGAGGACCCCCCTTCCCAGACGCGCCCCCTTCCCCGATGGAAAACCCCGTCATCCCCCCTACAGCCAACGACCGCCGCCCCTTCCTCCAGCTCCACCCTCCTCCGACGCAGCCTCTGCCTCACACCTCTAACCACTGAAATCCTCCACCGTTTGCTCCCTCCTCTGTATTGAACCTCGTGCCAAACCCTAAGCCCCAAACCACCCCCAACAGCCCTGCGCCGGCCACCTGACCTCTCGCTGGCCCCTCCAGCTCCAATTCGACGTCCAACGGTGAGATTTGTTTATTTATTTAGTTTAGATAAATTCTAATAAATTAAATAAAATCATTTTATTTACATTGATAGCATATATTAGGTTATGATTTTTCTTTATAAAAATATTACTTTTGTATAACTAGAGAATTAAAAATATGATTTTTATATTGTAGAAGTATTAAAAATTCGATTTTTATTATGTAGAAAATATAAAGGTATAATTTTTATATGATGTAGGGAATAAAAATATAATTATATTTAGATATAGCGAAATAAAAATCTGATTTTTATTATATATATGCTGAAATAAAAATGGGATTTTTATAGCGATGATATAAAAATTCCATCTTTATATTAGAAGTAGATATAAAAATAAAAATTTTAAATAGGAAGGAGCGTTATAAAAATATATTCTTTATTGGGGGAAGAGCGATATAAAAATATAATTTTTATATAGAGAATAATGTGATAAAAATATAATCTATATTATATGAAACACCGTAGTAAAAATAAATTTTTTATCTATATAGTAGCGTTGTAAAAATAGAATTTTTATCCATATAGCAGCGGTGTAAAAATAGAATTTTTATCTGTATAGTAGCGGCATAAAAATGTGATTTTTATCCATATATAGCGAATTAAATATGTGATTTTTATATATGTAGCGGCTAAGGACAATGAAATTGACAAAAGGCGAGCACGACGAAGATTTCTACATAAGAAGAGTCGTGGCATTTGATTTAGCTAGTCGGTGAGAACTCCTCACTTTTAATTTAATTTTCTAGTTAAAATAAATACTAGAATGCAGATAGTGTTTAGTAGCACCTGACACCCGTCGTCCATAGACCATGGACGGCTTGTATGCTTGTTTGTTTGATTTTGATGTGTAGTTGATTGTGTGATGTGATGTGAAATGAAATAAAATATTTATATCGCTAAAAATATTTGATAGCTGAAAATAGAATTTTTAACGTGTATTTAAAATGAAATAAATATAAACAAATCGAAGGATTTGTTTATATACACACATTTGACTGATATTGATTGGGACGATAAATTTTACACATCGCCCAACTGCACAAATAAATTCCGTGTTTGATTGTTTGAAAACCCCACACGGGTATTGGGAGGATATATGACATACACTAGTCCCAATAATTAGCTGTATGTCGATCGATTGATTGACAGGCTGTTATAAGCGTTAAATATTTATATTTGATGCTTATACGGTGTAGAACGCACTCTGGATGATGGTTGATTATTTATCATTGTTATTTTATACATGTGTTGTAGAAAATCCATATAATTAACATTATATGGTAATTGATTGGGCCTCATTCCAGTTTTGAAAAAGAATATTTGAAATAGAATATTTGAATAGAAATATTTGAAAAAGAAATATTTGAAATAGAATATTTGAAAATAGAAATATATGAAGTCGTGTTTATTTGATTGACGTCATTTTGACGTGAACGATATTTATATCGATTTTATTCATTTTTCAATGAATATTGAAAGTGATTTCAAAATTCGAATTAAATTGAAATGAATTGAAATTCGAATTAAATTGAAATGAATTGAAATTCGAATTAAATTGGAATGAATTGAAATTCAAATTAAATTGAAATAAATTGAAATTCGAATTAAAGTGAATTGAAATTCGAATAGAATTGAATTCGAATTGAAATTGAATAGAATTGAATTCGAATTGAAATTGAATAGAATTGAATTCGAATTGAAATTGAATATAATTGAATTCGAATTGAAATTGAAACAAAAAATCAATTTTAATAGAAATCATTTTGAAATGAATTTAAAGTCAATTTATAAGGAAAAATTCAATTCTGATTTGAGTTTGAAATGAAGTTGAAATTGTTTCGAAAACGAATTTAAAACGATTTATAAAATACATTTTAAAAGGAAACCGACAAAATATAATATATATATATATATATATATATTATATATAATGGCCTGAATAGAACGCGCCGCGCCGCGACAGTTCGTGAATTTCGACCATTGACTTCGAATGGATATTGCGGGAGATCCGACCGTCGGGTTCTCCTAAAACCAGAACAATTGGGTTCGTATCGAAAAGAGAGTTCTAACGAATATTATAAATTTGAAATCTAACGGTTGGATTTGGAATTATGTCCAAATCAAATTTGGAAAAGGTCGCTGTAAGTGTAGTTCGATGGCCGTTGATGTAAATCGACTGTACGGGCCTTGACAAAATTATTAAAAATAATACTAATTTGTGTAAAATCATAAGAAATGATCTGTGAAGAATTAGGATGAAAATTTCCAAATTTGAAAGGATAAAAATTGTTTTTTATCGAAATGAACTAGTTTTGAACTAGAATTATAATTCTATTTATTTTTAAAATAAATAAAGTGGATTTGAAATGGTTTTGAAAATAACCAAAATTTCCAATAATTGAATTGAAATGGATTTGAATCGAAATTGTCTTTGGAATATTTCGATGTTGGATTTCGTGATTATACGGATATTGTTACGGAAATTTGAAAGATATATATATATATATATATATATATATCGTTATTTCCAATACAATATTTGTTGGTCATGGAATTTGATATTGAATATAAGCCCATATATTTTCTATTCAGAGCCTTGTATTTTATATCAAATGTGATTTGGATTTTTCATGAATGGTGTCTTCATTAACACTGTTCTTAGGCCCGGTTGTGAAAAAGATTAAATCATTTTATTCAGATTTAATGAAGTGTACCAATTAAATAATATTTAATTGGAATTGAGTTGGTATTGATTTTTAGGTTTATTATGAATAGTGTTTTAGATAACACTTGTTCTTTAACCCGATAATTAATGTGATGTGATTTTGGGTTGTCGTGAACGGTATCTTCAATAATACTGTTCTTAGACCCAAAGGAGTTAAGAAAATCAGAAACTAACTGGAGATTAGTGAAGTTGAACGGTTTCCGGGGTATTGATCTGATGCTGGTTTCGGCCTTCAGGGTCAATACTTAGGGAATTGCTCACTTGCTAATTTACGGTTAGGGACTGAGTGAAATGTGATGTGAATTTGTGTTTATCGCAAATCATGCTTTAAATGACATTGATTCTTTAACCCAGTTAAAGATTAAAACCAAGTTGAGTTTTAATGAATCTTTAATTAGATTGAAAAGATCGAGAATGGAGTATCACCAGTTTTGCTCCAGGCGATAGTTAAATCTTTAATTAGATTTAAACATGAAATGGTAATTGATTTTATCGATAACACCATGGTGTTAGATATGAAGTATTACCAGTTTTACTTCATAGGATGAATAGGTTGGGATTGGAAAACTAAAATAAATGATTAATTCGGTGTGGTTCGCTAATTTCGACTAGTTTGAATTGATATTCAAAGGAAGATTAAAGAATAAATTTAAAAGAATTTATCTTTGATAAAATTAATGGGAACCTTTCCCTAAGAATGTTAAATTTAGAAGCTAATTGTAGGTTGGCTAAGATGAATGGTTTCCTGGGTATTGATCTGATGTTGGTTTCGGCCTTCGGGGTTAATATTCGGGGAATTGTTCTCTTACTAGTTTACGGTTAGTGACTGATGAATTGGAATGAGGCGTATGTTGTGTTTGTGTAACACTTATTTATTATATACGCGAGTTATTCGGAAAGACCGGGTTTATCCCATTCTGAATAACTGATTCGGCGATTAGTCGAAGATGAAGACGGTGGTTGAAGATCGGATGTCTTCACGTCATTTGGGTGATTACTGATGATCTTGCTTGGGCCGTACACCCAAGAGGAGGGAATCAGTTAGTGATCGTCCAGACGTACTTGGAGATCGATGGATATGCGGGGTACTAGGTGCCTCCGGTTTTGTTCAAACCCAAAACGAACTTGTAAATGGATTGTGTGTTTGATATTGGATTTTAGTCTGTGTGATTGATTTCTATTAAATATATATCTGTTTGGCGGCGGAGAATTTATTATCTTGCTTAACGCCCTTCTCTGAGACGTACGAGCTCACGGGTTATATATTGGTGTATATCAAACGCATGGAGTGAATTGCCTGTGTGGCATGCCTAAGTGGCAAATGATCAAGGCTTCTATTGAAAAGCAAAGTCTTGTGGTTGATGATCAAAGCACGGCCTTTGTGGCGTAGCTTTGTGTAGCGTTGATTCACGAGCCTCACACCCCGGTTGTGAACCAGAAACGGGAGAGGACCTTAGGGAGGGCATGTTCTTCCTTCTACTTTGAAGTGGCGTAAGTGGTTTTACACGCCCTGACGAGTTTGACTTATGTGGTTGTTGGTTTGCGAGGCGCCTCAGATATATCGGTCGATCCGGGACCGATGGAGTTATTCGTTGGCTCATTTACGCCCCAAAGGGCGGGGAAACGTAGTGTTCAGGCATAGTAATCCACATCGGTGGACCAGCCTTGACGATCCAAAGTGTTGATGTGTTTTATCCTGAGGCTCAGGCTAGAGAGTCTCGAATTCAGTAGAGGACTATCTTTTGCCTCGGTTCACAGACAGAAATCCAATTTCCAAATGCGTGACATTTGCGGTTTTTATAGTAGAGCCTAGTATGGCGACATGATATATGGTACCCATGCCGTCTATGATTGATACTTATGATTTGAAGTTGTTTTATACAGCATGCACTTATAATAGTAACAAATGATTTGTTTTAAACATACTAAGCATGTTTGGCTATTATAAGGGAAAACCCTATCCCCCGGCTTGCGTTGCATTGTGTGATAGGACCTGGGTCTTATAATAGCTTCATTTTTCCAAAAAGAATTGCGCTGTTTTGTTATATGCACTGGTATTCATGGGAGGAAACCCGTTCCGTGTTATACGGCGTGGTCCCTTGATATATCTGATTTAAAGTAAAGTTTTAAATAACTATTTTAGTTCTCACACCAGTCCCATGACTGACCTGGAGTTTATTGTTTTAACCTAAACTCTAAGTGCCCTTATTTTCGACACGGGCAGCTACTAGTTTTGGTTTTGCAGATTTATATTCACAGGATCCTGATTTACAGCTGGAACGATACTCGGAAAGCTCTGTATCCGTGTATTGCTTCTAGTTGTGTACTGTATTATTTTCCGCAACTATGTAATGTATTGTCGTCTCTGATATTTTTCTGATGTATATTATTTGTTTATACTCTATATATTCTTGTATTCTGATGAATTGTTGTAATTAACAATGAGATGTTCTTCTGTCTGCGTTCTTTTGTGTGTTGTTCTCTAAGTATCCGAGCTTTCCTTACCGGGGAAGTTACGGGTTCTTACAGTGGTATCAGAGCTTTGGTTTACAAAGCTCGAGAACAAGACACGTTATAACCGTACGAAAGAGTTCATCGGAAATTGGAATAGCAATATGCAATAAGAATGACTCATTAGAGATAGGATCAATAGTATCCTAGAACAAGTGTGAAGAGTATATATTTGAATTTAAAACAATTTTTGTTTTGAAAATTTAAATCGAATTATTTGTATTTGAATATTTATTTATATTGATTTGGACTATCCAATATATAAAGATTTTGCATATACGACTGATCCGCGTGTATTCGAAGTTTTAATATACTGGATAGATATAGAGCCACACTCTAGTCATCCGGGGATAATTCTGATGATGCGGCCGCATCATCGGTATTTATATTCGAGTGCCAAAAGCGTGATATCTATATATTTCCATTAGACTGGTGTGAGAACCAAAATATAGTTAGAATATATTATTGTGATTTGGCACCAAAAATGTGATTTTTAACTATATATCAAAGTTATGAATTTGAAAAGCTAATCAATTAATTGATTGCTGGTTGTGTTGTTTGATTATTGTTCGTTTAATTAAATGTTGAACCATTTAGCTAGATTGAACCAAAAAGTGAATTGTATTGAAAATTGTTTGAAAATGCATGCATATACATGTACTTACATTAAACAGGTCATAGGAAGGAGGCTAGAGCAGAAGAATAAAATTGTTTGCCCGACAAATAGGTACATGTTTATTGTATTTATTGGGTTTTGGATGATTTTGTGAGCCGCTTGGCTTTTTCTTTTTCTTTTGGATTGAAGAAGGCCATGGGAGGCTATATGAAATATCCCAAGTCCGCGTTGCTGGGGAGGTTATGGCGAATTTTTTCTAAAATTTAGGGTGTTAGCCAAATTTTTGAAAATTTTGAAAAGTTCTTAGAAACTGAAAAGTTGAAGAACTTAAGCCGGAAAGAAAATAATGAAAGTTGAGTTGATTTGTTAAACAACTTTCGGCTTCATTCCTTTTTGGGGACGAAAAGTTTTAAGTGGGGGAGATTGTAATAACCCGGAAATCGGAGCCAATTTAAAAATTTTATTTTGGCAATTTTAGCGAATTTTGATTACTTAAAATGAATTATTTTAAATAATAACGACGAGAAATTTATTTCGAGTAGAATTAGAATGTATATATTTATATACGACGTCGTTAGAATATAAAAAATATATTCTAATTATAAAAGGAATTGAAAATGGCGTGGTAGTTCGATAATTAGATTTCAAATTTCAAATGAATGTACCGGATGCAAAATAAACCAGATTTTATTGAAACCAAAAATATTACAATCTAATTGAGAACATCTTTCCAATGAATCCGGGAAATTGAAATTTCATAGCGGGAATCAAAAGATATGTCAGGTTGAAAATTCAGAATAGTCGCTATGGAATTCTGGCCCTTAAAAATGGAAATTTGTCAAACGACCTCGGTTTCGACCAAACCACTTTTATTGGATCCGTGATATCTAGTTATTACTAGGTTTCAAAATTCGTAATTTTTCCAATCAATATGTGAGCGTGGCAAAAGAAAACGCATTTGACCAGTTTAAGTTGATTTTATTCGACTGGAAAATGGCCATTTTTCAGACGGTCTCGGAATTTGACGAAACTAGTTTTGTTAGGGCTGTATCGTCAATACGAAGCTAGAAAATATTTTCCGGGAATTTTTCTAGTTATTATGTGGCCCCGATAAATTTAAATTTGCGTTTAAATTCAATATATAGAGTTATATGTTGATTTTGACGAAAACTGATCGAAATGGTCGAATCAGCATACGATACATATCCCATTGTGTTCGGAATGGGGGTAATTAGCTATGGACGACAGTCGGTGTTTTTGATTTCGAGTTCGAAATAAAAGCCAACTTTAAGGAGTGGATTAATTAATTAAATAAATAATATTATATATAATATACCCCTTCCCCTATATCACTTTCTTTCCCTCCCGAAACCCGCTCAGGCCAAAATAAAATAGCAAAAAAAAGAGAAGGGGGAAATCGCATCTGCTCCCCGCCTCCCCCAGGCGGATCGCCAGCGTCGCACCTCCCCCCCTTTGACGCCGCCACTCCCCTTCCTTCCCCTCAGGCCATCGCCATCTCGAGGACCCCAGTTCCCAGACGCGCCCCCTTCCTCGATGGAAAACACCGTCATCCCCCTACAGCCAACGGCCGCCGCCCCTTCCTCCAGCTCCATCCTCCTCCGACGCAGCCTCCGCCTCACACCTCTGACCACCGAAATCCTCCACTGTTTGCTCCCTCCTCTGTACTGAACCTCGCGCCAAACCCTAAGCCCCAAACCACCACCAACAGCCCTGCGCCGGCAACCTGACCTCTCGCCGGCCCCACCAGCTCCAATTCGACGTCTAATGGTGGGTTTTGTTTATTTATTTAATTTAGATAAATTCTAATAAATTAAATAAAATCAGTTTATTTGCATAGATAGCATATATTAGGTTTTAATTTTTCTGTATAAAAATATTATTTTTGTATAACTAGAGAATTAAAAATATGATTTTTATATTATAGAATTATAAAAAATTCGATTTTTATTATGTAGAAGAGATAAAGGTATAATTTTTATATGATGTAGGGTGTAAAAATATAATTTTTATAGATATAGCGAAATAAAAATCTGATTTTTATTATACATATGCTGAAATAAAAATGGGATTTTTATAGCGATGGTATAAAAATTCCATCTTTATAATAGAAGTAGATATAAATATATAATTTTTATATAGGAAGGAGCGTTATAAAAATACATTCTTTATTGGGAGAAGAGCGATATAAAAATATAATTTGTATATAGAGAATAGTGTGATAAAAATATAATCTTTATTATATGAAACAGCGTAGTAAAAATAGAATTTTTATCTATATAGTAGCGGTGTAAAAATAGAATTTTTATCTATATAGCAGCGGTGAAAAAATATAATTTTTATCTATATAGTAGCGGCATAAAAATATTATTTTTATCCATATTGAACGTATTAAAAATGTGATTTTTATATATGTAGTGGCTACGGATAATGAAATTGAGAAAAGGCGAGCACGACGAAGATTTTTACATAAGAAGAGTCGTGGCGTTTGGTTTAGCTAGTCGGTGAGAACTCCTCACTTTTAATTTAATTTTCTAGTTAAAATAAATACTAGGATGCAGACAGTGCTTAGTAGCACCCGACACCCGTCGTCCACAGACCATGGACGGCTTGTATGCTTGTTTGTTTGATTTTGATGTGTAGTTGATTGTGTGATGTGATGTGAAATGAAATAAAATATTTATATAGTTAAAAATATTTTATATCTGAAAATAGAATTTTTAACGTGTATTTAAAATGAAATAAATATAAACAAATCGAAGGATTTGTTTATATACACACATTTGACTGATATTAATTGGGACGATAAATTTTACACATCGCCCAACTACACAAATAAATTCCGTGTTTGATTGTTTGAAAACCCCACACGAGTATTGGGAGGATATATTACATACACTAGTCCCAATAATTAGCTGTATGTCGATCGATTGATTGACAGGCTATTATAAGCGTTAAATATTTATATTTGATGCTTATACAGTGTAGAACCCACTCTGGATGATGCTTGATTATTTATCATTGTTATTTTATACATGTGTTGTAGAAAATCCATATAATTAACATTATATGGTAATTGATTGGACCTCATTCTAGTTTTGAAAAAGAATATTTGAAGTAGAATATTTGAATAGAAATATTTGAAAAAGAAATATTTGATATAGAATATTTGAAAATACAAATATATGAAGTCGTGTTGATTTGATTGACGCCATTTTGACGTGAACGATAATTATATCGATTTTATTCATTTTTCAATGAATATTGAAAGTGATTTCAAAATTCGAATTAAATTGAAATGAATTGAAATTCGAATTAAATTGAAATGAATTGAAATTCGAATTAAATTGGAATGAATTGAAATTCGAATTAAATTGAAATGAATTGAAATTCGAATTAAAGTGAATTGAAATTCGAATAGAATTGAATTCGAATTGAAATTGAATAGAACTGAATTCGAATTGAAATTGAATAGAATTGAATTAGAATTGAAATTGAAAAAAAAAATCAATTTGAATTGAAATCATTTTGAAATGAATTTAAGGTGAATTTATAAGGAAAAATTCAATTCTGATTTGAATTTGAAATGAAGTTGAAATCGTTTCGAAAACGAATTTAGAACGATTTATAAAAAAATATTAAAAGGAAACCGATGAAATATATATATAATATATATATATTATATATAAAATGGCCTGAATAGAACGCGCCGCGCCGCGGCAGTTCATGAATTTCGACCATTGACTTCGAATGGATATTGCAGGAGATCCGACAGTCGGATTCTCCTGAAACCAGAACCATTGGGTTCGTATCGAAAAGTTCTTTCTAACGAATATTAGAAATTTGAAATCTAACGGTTGGATTTGGAATTATGTCCAAATCAAATTTGGAAAAGGTCGCTGTAAGTGTAGTTCGATGGCCGTTAATGGAAATCGACTGTACGGGCCTTGACAAAATTATTAAAAATAGTAATAATTTGTGTAAAATCATAAGAAATGATTTGTGAAGAATTGTGATGAAAAATTCCAAATTTGAAAGGATAAAAATTGATTTTTATTGAAATGAACTAGTTTTGAACTAGAATTATAATTCTGTTTATTTTTAAAATAAGGGATTTGAAATGGTTTTGAAAATAACCAGAATTTCCAATAATTGAATTGAAATGGATTTGAATCAAAATTGTCTTTGGAATATTTCGATGTTGGATTTCATGATTATACAGATGTTGTTATGGAAATTTGAAAGATATATGTGTATATATATATATATATATATCGTTATTTCCAATACAATATTTGTTAGTCGTGGAATTTGATATTGAATATAAGCCAATATATTTTCTATTCAGAGCCTTGTATTTAATGTCAAATGTGATTTGGGTTTGTCATGAATGGTGTCTTCATTAACACTGTTCTTAAGCCCGGTTGAGAAAAAGATTAAATCTTTTTATTTATATTTAATGAAATGTACAAATTAAATAATATTTAATTGGAATTGAATTGGTATTGATTTTTAGGTTTATTGTGAACAGTGTTTTAAGTAACACTTATTCTTTAACCCGACAATTAATGTGATGTGATTTTGGGTTGTCGTGAACGGTATCTTCAATAATACTGTTCTTAGACCCAAAGGATTTAAGAAAATCAGAAACTAACTGGAGATTACTTAAGTTGAATGGTTTCGGGGTATTGATCTGATGTTGGTTTCGGCCTTCGGGGTTAATACTTAGGGAATTGCTCACCTGCTAATTTACGGTTAGGGACTGATTGAAATGTGATGTGAATTTGGGTTTATCGCGAATCGTGTTTTAAATGACATTGATTCTTTAACCCAGTTAAAGATTAAAACCAAGTGGAGTTTTAATGAATCTTTAATTAGATTGAAAAGATCGAGAATGGAGTATCACCAGTTTTGCTCCAGGCGATAGTTAAATCTTTAACTAGATTTGAACGTGAAATGGTAATTGAATTTACCGATAACACCGTGGTGTTAGATATGAAGTATTACCAGTTTTACTTCATGGGATGAATAGGTTGGGATTGGGAAATTAAAATAAATGATTACTTCGGTGTGGTTCGCTAATACCGATTAGTTTGAAGTGATATTCAAAGGAAGATTAAAGAATAAATTTAAAAGAATTTATTTTTGATAAAATTAATGGGGACCTTTCTCTAAGAATGTGAAATTTAGAAGCTAACTGTAGGTTGGCTAAGATGAATGGTTTCCTGGGTATTTATCTGATGTTGGTATCGGCCTTCGGGGTTAATATTTGGGGAATTGTTCTCTTACTAGTTTACGGTTAGTGACTGATGAATTTGAATGAGGCGTATGTTGTGTTTGTGTAACACTTATTTATTATATACGCGAGTTACTCGGAAAGATCGGGTTTATCCCATTCTGAATAACTGATTCGGCGATTAATCGAAGATGAAGACGGTGGTTGAAGACCGGATGTCTTCACGTCGTTTGGGTGATTACTGATGATCTTGATTGGGCCGTACACCCAAGAGGAGGGAATCGGTTAGTGATCGTCCAGACGTACTTGGATATCGATGGATATGCGGGGTACTAGGTGCCTCCGGTTTTGTTCAGACCCAGAACGAACTTGTAAATGGACTGTGTGTCTGACATTGGATTTTAGTCTGTGTCATTGATTTCTATTAAATATATATCTGTTTGGCGGCAGATAATTTATTCTCTTGCTTAACGCTCTTCTCTGAGACGTATGAGCTCAGGGGTTATATATTGGTGTATATCAAACGCATGTAGTGAATTGTCTGTGTGGCATGGCTAAGTGGCAAATGATCAAGGCTTCTGTTGAAAAGAAAAGTCTTGTGGTTGATGATCAAAGCACGACCTTTGTGGCGTAGCTTTGTGTAGCGTTGATTCGCGAGCCTCACACCCCGGTTGTGAACCAGAAACAGGAGGGGACCTCAGGGAGGGCATGCGTTTCCTTCTAGTTAGAAGTGGCGTCAGTGGTTTTACACGCCCTGACGAGTTTGACTTATGTGGTTGTTGGTTTGCGAGGCGCCTCAGATATATCAGTCGATCCGGGACCGATGGAGTCATTCGTTGGCTCATTTACGCCCCAACGGGCGGGGAAACGTAGTGTTCAGGCATAACAATCCACATCGGTGGACCGGCCCTGACGATCCAAAGGGTTGATGCGTTCTGATCCTGAGGCTCGGGCTAGAGAGTCTCGAATTCGGTAGAGGACTATCTTTTGCCTCGGTTCACAGACGGAAATCCAATTTCCAAATATGTGACATTTGCGGTTTTGATTGTAGAGCCTAGTATGGCGACATGATATATGGTACCCATACCGTCTATGATTGATACTTATGATTTGAAGTTGATTTATACACTATGCACTTATAATTGTATCAAATGATTTGTTTTAAATGTATTAAGCATGTTTGGCTATTATAAGGGAAAACCCTATCCCTCGGCCATCATTGCATTATGTGATAGGACCGAGGTCTTATAATAGCTTCATTTCTCCAAAAAGCATTGCGCTGTTTTGTTATATGCACTGGTATTCCTGGGAGGAAACCCGTTCCGTGTTATACGGCGTGGTCCCCTGATATATACGATTTAAAGTAAAGTTTTAAATAACTGTTTTAGTTCTCACACCAGTGCCATGACTGACCTGGAGTTTATTGTTTTAACCTAAACTCTGGGCGCCCTTATTTTCGACACGGGAAGCTAGTAGTTTTGGTTTTGCAGATTTATATTCACAGGATCCTGATTTGCGGCTGGAACGATACTCAGAAAGCTCTGTATCCGTGTATTACTTCTAGTTGTGTATTGTATTATTTTCCGCTGCTATGTAATGTATTGTAATCTATGATATTTTTCTGATGTATATTATTTGTTTATACTCCTTAAATTCTTGTATTCTGATGAATTGTTGTAATTAACAATGAAATGTTCTTCTGTCTGCGTTCTTTTGTGTGTTGTTCTCGAAGTATCCGGGCTTTCCTTACCGGGGAAGTTACGGGTTCTTACACTGGGGTTCGTCAACGTCGCGTGGAGGAGAGGGGGAGTGGCTGTCCGGATCGGAGCGGCGGCAGAATTCTTCTCCGATGGCGGCGATAGGGGGCGCGATCGAGGGCTGTTACGGTTTTTTTTTCAATTCGGTATTGAGCGTTGACCAGAAGAGGAGAGAATGGGTGAGATGAGTGATAATATATATATATATATATAATTATTTATTAATTTATTTCTCTAAAAAGCAACTTTTCTATTCGAACTCCTATCTGAACCCAGCGACTGTCGTCCCTAGCTAATTACCCCCATTCCGAACACAATGGGGTATGTTTTGTAAGATGATTCGATCGTTTCGATCAGTTTTCGTCAAAATCAAAATATAAATCTATATATTGATTTTGAACGCGCATTTCAATTTACCGGGGCCACATACTAACTCTAAAAATTCCCGAAAAATGTTTTCTAGCTTCGTATTGACGATACGGTCTTAACAAACCTAATTTTGTCGAATTATGAGATCATTTGAAAAATGGCCATTTTCCATTCGATTATAATCAGCTGAAACTGGTCAAATGCGTTTTCCTTTGCCACGCTCACATATTAATTCGAAAAATTATGAATTTTGGAATCTAGCAATAATTTGACATCCCTGATCCAACAAAAGTGGTTTCGTCGAAAACCAAGGTCTTTTGCGAAATTCCCATTTTTAAGGGCCAGAATTCCATTGCGACTGTTATGAATTTTTAGCCGGACGTAACTTTTTGATTCCCGCTATGAAATTTCAATTTTTGGGATTCGTTGGAAAGATATTCTCGAATAGATTCGAATATTTTTGGTTTCCCTAAAATCCGGTTTATTTTGCACCCGATACATTCATTTGAATTTTGAAATTGAATTTTCGAACTACCGCGCCATTTTCAATTCCTTTTATAATTTAAAATAAATATATATATTCTAACGACGATTCAAATAAATATATACGTTCTAATTCTATTCAAAATAAATATCTCGTCGTTATTATTTAAAATAATCATTTTAAATAATCCAAATTCACTAAAATTGCCAAAATAAAATTTTTAAATTAGCTCGGATTTCCGGGTTATTACAATCTCCCCCACTTAAAACTTTTCGTCCCCGAAAAGGAACGAAGCTGAAAGTTGTTTAACAAATCAAGTCAACTTCCATTATTTTCATTACGGCTTAAGTTCTTCAACTTTTTAGATTTTAAGAACTTTTCAAAATTTTCAAAAATTTGGCTAACACCTTAAATTTTCGAAAAATTTCTCCATAACCTCCCCTGCGCCGGGGACTTCGGGATATTTCATATAGCCTCTCATGGCCTTCTTCAATCCAAAAGAAAAAGAAAACGCCAATCGACTCATAAAATCATCCAAACCCAATAAATTAGTAAGCATGTACCTATTTGTCGGGCAAACAATTTTATTCTTCTTCTCTAGCCTCTTTGCTATGACCTGTTCAATGTAAGTACATGTATATGCACGCATTTTCAAACAATTTTCCATACAGCTCAATATTCGGTGGCATAATGGTTCAAAATTTCAAACAAATAAACAAACAACACAACCATCAATCAGTTTGTTGATTAGAATTTCAAACACATAACTTTGATATATATACAGAAAATCATGTTTTGATGCCAAATCATAACAATAAACCTATCTAGTTTTGGTTCTCACACCAGTTTGATCGAAATATACAGAAATCCCACCTTCGAAACTCGAATATAAATTCTGATGATGTACATACTATAGCGATCATCAGAACCATCCCCGGGCGACTAGAATGTGATTCTATATCTATCCAGTATATTAAAACTTCGAATATATGTTCATGATGCGTATATGCAAAATCTTTATATACTAGATTGTCCAAATTCAATACAAATAAAATATTCAAATATGTATAAAATGGTTTAAATTTTTAGAACAGTATTGTTTTCGTTTGAAAAATATACTCTTCACACTCGTTCTAGGACACTATTGATCCCCTCTCTATCGAGTCATTCTAATTGGATATTACTAATCCAATATCTGATGAATTCTTTCGTATGGTTCTAATATGTATTGTTCTCGAGCTCTGTAAACCAAAGCTCTGATACCAAAATGTACCGACCTGAACTTCCCCATTCTCCGAAGAGAAGAGAAAGGACGAACTACTTTGAGGACAAGATAAATCAGAACACAAACAGAAGAACATTTCATTGTTTATTACAACAGTTCCATCAGAATACAAGAATATACAGAGTATAAATGAATATTATACATTCAATAAATATCAGAGATTACAATAAATTGCATAGCAGTGGAAAAAAATACAAAACACAACTAGAAGTAATACACAGATACAGAGCTTTCTGGTTATCGTTCCAGCTGTAAACCAGGATCCTATGATTATAAATCTGCAAAACCAAAACTACTAGCTGCCCGTGTCGAAAATAAGGGCACCCAGAGTTTAGGTTAAAACAATAAACTCCAGGCCAGTCATGTGACTGGTGTGAGAACTAAAACAATTATTTAAAACTTTACTTTAAAAGAGAGTAATTCAAGGGACCACGCTGCATAACATGGAACGGGTTTCCTCCCAAGAATACCAGTGCATATAAATGAACAGCGCAATGCTTTTTTGAAAAATGAAGCTATTATAAGACCCAGGTCCCATCACACAATGCAACGCAAGCCGGGGGATAGGGTTTTCCCTTATAATAGCCAAACATGCTTGGTACGTTAAAACAAATCATTTGATACTATTATAAGTGTGCAGTGTCAAAACAATTTCAATCAAAAATATCAATCATAGACGGCATCCATATATCATGTCGCCATACTAGGTTCTTCAAATAAAATCGAAATATCTAGTATTGGAAATTGGATTTCCGTCATGAGTCGAGGCAAGGGGCAAGCTCCTCTTCGCTTCGAGACACCCTAGCAAATGTCTCAGGACTACTCTCTATGGGTAGCCTCTGGAATCGGCTAGGCCGGTCCTCTCTTACATTTGAGGATTAGTTATTCCTGAACACACGTTTCCCAGTCCTTACAGACCTATAATCGAGGCGCCTCGCAATCCAACAACCACAAAGGTGAAAATAATATAAATGTCAGCCAGTTTAAGCACTGACACCACCGTAGCTAGAAAGAAACGTCGCGTTCCCCCAGCGGTCACTATCCTGTTTTTGACTCATACCGAGGTGTGAGGCTCGCGAATTCACGTTATACACAAAGCTATGCCACGTAGGCCGTGCTTTGATCATCAACCACAAGACTTTGCTTTTCAACAGAAGCCTTGATCATTTGCCACTTAGGCGTGCCACACAGGCAACTCACTCCATGCGACTGATGTCCATCGATATATAACCTCTGAGCTCGTACGTCTCAAAAAAGGGCGTTAAGCAAGAGAATAAATTCTCCGCCGCCAAACAGATGTATATTTAATAGAGATCAATCAAAACAGAATAAAATCCAATGTGAAACACACAGTCCATTTACAAGTTCGTTCCGGGTCTGAACGAAACCGGAGGCACTTTCCTCGCATATCCATCGATCTCCAAGTACGTCTAGATGATCACCAACTGATTCCCTCCTCTTGGGTGTATATCCCAATCAAGATCATCAGTAATCACCCAAACGATGTGAAGACTTCCGGTCTTCAACCACCGTCTTCATCTTCGACTTATCGTCGAATCGGTTATTCATAATGGGTATAAACCCGGTCTTCCCGAATAACCCGCGTATATAATAATACAAACACAACATACGCCTCATTCCAATTCATCAGTCGCTAACCGTAAATTAGCAAGAGAACAATTCCCCAAATATTAACCCCGAAGGCCGAAACCAACATCGGATCAATATCCAAGAAACCGTTCTTCTTAACTAACCTACAGTTAGTTTGTAAATTTCACATTCTTAGGGAAAGGTTCCCATTAAATTTATCAAAGATAAATTCTTTTAAATTTATTCTTTAATTTTTCTTTGGATATCATTTCAAACCAAAATATGGTTTTCCAAACAAGTCGGGATTAGCGAACCACACCGAAGTAATTATTTATTTTATTTCCCAATCCCGGCCTATTTATCCCATGGAACAAAACTGGTAATACTCCATATCTGACACCACGGTGTTATCGGTAAAATTAATTACCATTTCACGCTCAAATCCAATTAAAGATTTAACTATCGCTTTGGAGCAAAACTTGTGATACTCCATATCTAACACAATTGTGTTATCGGTAAAATTAATTACCATTTCACGTTCAAATCTAATTTAAGATTTAACTATCGCTTTGGAGCAAAACTGGTGATACTCCATTCTCGCTCACTTTCCAAATTTGATAATTTAAATTATCAATTCACATTTCAATCTAATTACAGATTCATTAAAACTCCTTTTACTCGGTTAAAGAACTAATGTCATTTGAAATACAGTCCAAGATAAACCCAAATCACATTCTATTTATTATCGGGTTAAAGAACAAGTGTTATTTAAAACACCGTTCACGATAAACCCACAAATCAATTCTAATTCAATTCCAATTAAATATATTGGAAAATCTGCTTATTTAAAACCCATTTCAAATCCAATTTATTTATTTAAAAATAATTGGATTTTAATACTAGTTCAAAACCAGTTCATTTCGATAAAAATCTATTTTTATCTTTTCAAATATGGAGTTTTTCATCCCAATTTTTCCCAAATCATTTCTTCTGATTTTACACAAATTATTACTATTTTTAATAATTTTATCAAGGCCCGTACAGTCGCTTTCCATCAATGGCCTTCGAACTGCACTTACAGCTAGCTTTTCGAAATTTGATTTGGACGTATCTCCAAATCCAACCATTAGATTTCAAATTTCTAATATTCATTGGAAATCTCTTTTCGATACGAACCCTACGGTTCTGATTTTAGGAGAATCCTACAGTCAGATCTCCCGTAAAGTTAGTTCGAAGTCAATGGTCGAAATTCACGAACTACCGCGGCGTGGCGCGGCGCGTTCTATTCAGGCCATTATGTATATAATATATATATTGTACATATTTCATCGATTTCCTTTTAAAACGTATTTTATAAATCGTTTTAAATTCGTTTTCGAAACAATTTCAACTTCATATTCAATTTCAAATCAAAATTGAATTTTCCATTATAAATTCTTTTTACATTCATTTCTATTTGATTTCAATTCAAATCGATTTCAATTCAATTTCAATTTGATTACAATTCGATTTGAATTCATTTCAATTTGAATTCATTTTATATTCAATTCGAATTCATTTTATATTCAATTCAATTCGAATTCATTTTATATTCAATTCAATTCGAATTCATTTTATATTCAATTCGAATTCATTTTATATTCAATTCAATTCGAATTCATTTTATATTCAATTCAATTTGAATTCATTTTAAATTCAATTCAATTCGAATTCATTTTATATTCAAATCAATTCAAATTCATTTTATATTCAATTCAATTCGAATCCGTTTTATATTCAATTCAATTCGAATTCATTTTATATTCAATTCAATACGAATTCATTTTATATTCAATTCAATTCGAATTCATTATATATTCAATTCAATTCGAATTCATTTTATATTCAATTCAATACGAATTCATTTTCTTAATATTTGATTTTTAAATCTCTTTTCAATATTCATTATAAAAACGAATATAATCGATATAAATATCGTTCGTGTCAAAATAGTGCATCTCTAATCAACACGGCTTTATATTTTTCAATAACTTCGTTATTCTATTCAACAACTGAAGATTTATCCTATTCAACACATGCATCTATTTTTTTTTTCAACAGATAACTAATCTCAACACATGAGTACTGTCAACACATGACTATTTTTGTTATTTAATATATTTTATAAAATTATGATTTCTATCGTTAAATTTTTAATCAAACTCCAACCGTAAATTAGTAAGAGAACGATTCCCTAAATATTAAACCCGAGGGCTGAAACCAACATCAGATCAATACCCAGGAAACCATCCATCTTATCTATTTTCCAGTTAGTTTCTAATTTTCCATATGATAAAGATGTAAGTTTTATTGTTAAAATATTTCGTTCAACACATGAATCTATGTTTCTTTCAACACATGACTAATCTCAACACATGAGTCTTTATTTTATAATATTCTTTAATTTCCCAATGGAATGAGGCCCAATCAATTACCATATAATATTAATTATATGGATTTCCATACAACACATGTATATAATAGCAACGATAAATAATCAACCATCGTCCAAAGTGCATCACACAATTGCATAAGCATTAAATATAAATAATTAACGCTTACACAGTATGTCGACCTATCGATCGACATACAACTAAATAATTGGGATTAGTGTACGCCAAATATCATCCCAACACCCGTGTGGGGTTTAAATCCACAAATACTAAATATTATTTGTGTAGTTGGGCGACGTGTAAAATTTATCGTCCCAATCAATGTCCTTCAAATAGGTGTACATAAACAAACCATCCGGTTTGTAAATGAATTTTTATTTATTCACATTCACGTTAAGATTATACTTTTAACGATAATTAATTTATTTCAACACATTTCACATCAGCATCACAAACAAACTTCACAACACATCAAACTAGCATACAAGCCGTCCATGGTTTGTGGCGACGGGTGTCGGGTGCTGCTAAGCACCGTCTGCATCCTAGTATATATTTTTAACTAGAAAACAAGATTTAAAGTGAGGAGTTCTCACTGGGGGTTCCACTCCGTCGTGCTTTACTTTTGAACTGTTGAACCTTCTAGATCCATCTGAAATTCCAATGCAGTCCTTTTTACGCTGTTCACAATAAAAATTATATTTTTATTGCTTCATTCAAGTAAATAAAAATCATATTTTTATTTCTACTTCATATATTTTCTTCGATGCTTCATTCTATATAAAAATTGTATTTTTATATTTCTATTTCATATATAAAGATCGAATTTTTATTTCAGCGCTATAAAAATCACATTTTTATTCCTGAACTATTCATATAAAAATCACATTTTTATTCTTCTCTTTATATAAAAATCATATTTTTATTCTTCTATAATATAAAAATCATACCTTTATTCTTTACAACCTATAAAAATTATATTTTTAATACTTTACTAATATAAAAATCAAATCTCCCTTGTTTTTAAAAATCATGTCTTTCTTTGCATTTCTAAAAATCACGTCTTTAAATAAATAAAAATCAGTTCTTTACTAGTTTAAAAATAAAATCTTTACAAGGATAATGATCATATCTTTATAAGGGTAAAAATCATATCTTTATTTATATAGGGTTATTCCTTTTAAAAATAATGATATACATATTTTATAAAATCATATGTTATATATTTTAAAAACAATTTTCCCAACAATCCCTTTATATAACTTTGTTATAAAAAAAAACTGATTTTAAACATATACTTTTATAATATAAAAAAATTGGATTAAACAAATAAAAATAAAGCAAAAACACACCTTTGCCATATAAAAAATTGGATCTTCATCGCAGTAGGGGGGTTTCTTGGTGGCCTTGGGGGGAGTTGGGGAGGTGCAGTCGGTTGGGAGGGTGTAGGTGGCGGCGGAACATGACTGGGGCGCGGATTGGATTCACGTCGATCGAAAGGGGGGGTTGGGGTTCGTCAACGTCGCGTGGAGTAGGGGCTCTGTCAGGATCGGAGCGGCGGCGGAATGCTTCTCCGATGGCGGCGATAGGGGGCGCGATCGAGGGCTGTTAGGGTTTTTTTCAATTTGATTTTGAGCGTTGACCAGAAGAGGAGAGAATGGGTAAGGTGAGTGATAATATATATATATAATTTTTATAATTATTTAATTAATTTATTTCTCTAAATAACAACTTTTCTATTCGAACTCCTATTTGAACCCAGCGACTGTCGTCCCTAGCTAATTACCCCAATTTCGAACACAATGGGATATTTTTCATAAGCTGATTCGATTGTTTCGATCAGTTTATGTCAAAATCAAAATATAAATCAATATATTGATTTTGAACACGCATTTCAATTTAGTGGGGCCACATACTAACTCTAAAAATTCCCGAAAAATATTTTCTAGCTTCGTATTGACGATACGGTCTTAACAAAACTAATTTCGTCGAATTCTGAGACCATTTGAAAAATGGCCATTTTCCAGTCGATTAAAATCAACTTAAACTGGTCAAACGCGTTTTCCTTTGCCACACTCACATATTGATTCGAAAAATTATGAATTTTGGAATCTTGCAATAATTTGACATCCCGGATCCAACAAAAGTGGTTTCGTCGAAAACCAAGGTCGTTTGCAAAATTCCAATTTTTAAGGGCCAGAATTCAATAGCGACTATTCTGAATTTTTAGCTGGACGTAACTTTTGATTCCTGCTATGAAATTTCAATTTTTCGGATTTGTTGGAGAGATATTCTCGGATAGATTCGAATATTTTTGGTTTCGCTAAAATCCGGTTATTTTTGCACCCGGTACATTCATTTGAATTTGAAATCGAATTTTCGAACTACCGCGCCATTTTCGATTCCTTTTATAATTTAAAATGAATATATATATATTCTAACGACGATTCAAATAAATATATACGTTCTAATTCTATTCAAAATAAATTTCTCATCGTTATTATTTAAAATAATCATTTTAAATAATCAGAATTCACTAAAATTGCCAAAATAAAATTTTAAATTTGGTTCGGATTTCCGGGTTATTATACCAATTTTAACATTTCCCCTTTTCCCAATTTCACACGTTCGCATATTTCAGTGGCATGCCTAGGCTCGGAGGTAACCTGGCTATAGAAATAAAAAGGGAAAGGAGGAAAGAGAACAGAAATAAGCATGATAACAAGATAGACATATGATGCAGAAACAGGCATAACAGCTGAATAAGCATATAGTGACCGAATCAGGCATAATGGCAAGATAGGCATATAAGAAATAGATCTAAGGAACATGTGGTACTAGAATAGATTAGGCATAGTTTTAGATCCAAATTGATATACATATCAAGATTACAATTTAGGTATTTATATCTAAAAATAACATAAACTCAAAGAGAATGGATCTAAGAAAATAGAGAATAGTGTGTTGATGTTGAATCAAGGATCTTTGAATACGTCTGAATCGCCATTGCTAAAGAAAAGGCTAATTCAATCTGAGTTGGAGCAGCATCTCATTGTTGCCATTGATTTAGATGAATAAAACAATGGTTATAGGGTGCTATTTATAGCATAGTGTCAACGAATCTAGTCAAGAATTCAGTCCATGTACGCAGGAATTAATCTGGGATCTGAGGGTGTCGACATATGTGTCAACACCCCCTTATGGTGTAAACCCATGGGTCGACACCCCTAGAGCTGGGGTTGACCCCCAACAGGTTTAATTCCTGCTTTTCCCACCTTCGACTACTGGTTTTCTGGAATGATTTAATATATATATATATATATATATATATATATATATAATTAGCTGATATATGTGTAAACTTCAAACCCTGATATCTTCTTCATATAGTATCCATTTTACGCAAACTCGGAGCCTATCTTAAGCAGAATTCCGAGACGAACGCAATGGCGTAGTTCGTTTTACTTAATTCCTAATATTTATTTAACTATTTATTAATTTATGTTAATAATGTGTTTTAAAATACGAGGTGTTACAAGGGGAAGAAGCTACTGCTAGAGGATGCAAGAGAGAGGCTGGCGAAGCTTATACTAAAAAAAGGAAGTCTTCCATGACTGAGAGTGTGGTGGTAGCGGAGACATTTTGAAAGGGAATTTCTTATAGGCCACTGGCCCCTGGACGCGGCATGACAAGCGATCCTGCAGCCTTGGCTCGGGCTTCGACTGAGTAGAACCCTGAGTATTCGGAGTTAGGAGAGAACTTATTTACCTTATCTTCCATAAGGAGCATGCTTCCCATTTTTTCCTACACCATCCTTGACCGGAGGTAAATTCCCATTACCGTGTATTCTCGAGAATGCCATTATTATCGAATTTGCGGAACTAAAGTTTGTGTTTTTACAGTGCAGTCCTTCTCAAATCTACTAAGACACTGTGCTTTTCCCCCGCGATTCCACATACTATGGAATCTGGGTCAGGGCCGCATGGAATGCGACTTGGAGAAGTCGGTAGTCAACTAGACATGTTTTCCGATATCGGCCTCGGATCCAGCATTCATGAGTGCTTCATAGAGAAAGGAAAGGTTGTAGATGGCCAGAGCGCTCATGTGATGGGCGCAGTGGAAGCCGATGTACCCTCGATGCAGGCCATGGTAGATAGCTTGAAGAGTCGGATGGCGGCCAAGTGCGAGAAGATGGAAGAGAAGTCTAATGTCCCCTTTTTTTACGGTATAATAATTAAGTTATTTATTTATTTAATTATTTAATTAGTGATTTAGAGAATTAAATGGTTGTTTAATTAAATAATGTTGAATATTTAATTAATTTAAATAATATAATAATATATTTAATTCCGAAATAGTCGGAAATAGTGAATTGACAATATAATGTGAACTGGACAATTTTAAATATATAATTCAGTTTAGAGTTAAATTATATTAACGAATATATTATATAAATGACAGTTGAATGTATAATTATATTATAATTAAAATCGAGCCCGTAATGGCACGGCAGTTCGTAATTTGGCGATTCGAACTTCAATTGAATATACAGAATCCGTTTTAAATCGAATTTCTGTGAAACAAGAAATGTTCGGAGTTGGTGAAGTATATTTTTCTAATGGATGAGAAAAATCAGGATTTCGTTGTGTAGATTTTAATTTATGGTTAAATCAAATTTTTGAAAAGTCTCTATGGAATTCCTTTATAATTTATAAAAGGATTTAAATATAAATCAAATATCTATATAAATCTGATGATGAAATATCGAGTTGTAAATCCATATATATTTATTCTGGAGCTGTATTGTATTCTAGTGTGAATATATATGATAATATTTATTTATAAATATTTAATTTAATTATTTTTAATTATATTTATATATAAAAATGATTTATTTAGAGCTTTATAAATAGCCAGTTTTGCAAACGACCTCCGTTTTTGACGAAACTAATTTTGTTGGATCCGTAACATTAAATTATTGTTAGATTTCAATTTCCGTGATTTTTGGAGTCAGTATGTGTCCGTACGGATTTTTATTGTGAAATACAAACGATATTTTTATGGTTAAAAATACAATGTGTGAGTAAACGGAGTCGGAATTCGACGAAACCATTTTCGGTGGGTCCGTAATGTCGAACTGAAGTTGTACGTCCATTTTCATGATTTTTGGATATTGTTTGTGATCATAGGAATTTTTAACAACATATACATATAGCGGTTGATTAAAATTCTATATAATATTTGAATAAAAAAATATTTAAATCTTGATATATATTCCACTACACTTCTCTAAAACCCATACTTCCTATTTCCTTTGGTCAACGAAAATTCTGCAGCATCATTTTCTTCCTCATAACAAATTCGCTACTTCTAAAAATGAAATCAATTCAAGAAAATTCCCGTAAATCATTTCAAATGTATATGTGTAATCCTTGGGTGTTTATCTTCGTTCCTATATGGATTTTGGTGGGTTCGATCACCATGAGACCTGCTGCTATGTGTACATCATTGGCTAGGGTTGTAGTAAGGAGGATCTGGAGGAATCGATCCCTGGAAGCAAGTGTATATTTGGATTCAGGAGTTAAAATGGAGGGTGCGTGACTAATTTTGGAGGGGATCGACGAGATTTTTGTTCGGTGATGGCACCACAGCAACGAGCGACGAGCTGAAGTCGCATTCTCGAATGTGGAACCGAGTTTGGCCATTTTGGCATGGGGTTGAAGCTTTTGCAGAGAGGAATGAGTTAGTGAAGGCCGGTTGTGAGTTCATGAAGTATTGAAGGAAAAAATGGAGTTTGAATTCCATGGGGATGGGTTTATCGTGCGGGTTGAAAATGTCTAGAGTGGAAGAAAGCTTCGAACGGGTGAAATATGGTATTGGGCCAAAGAAATAAGGGGTGAGGCCCAATGGAGTAAAATTCTAAGTGTTTATTTAATCTAAGTAACACATTGATTTGTAAAATCGACAACTTTGTCATACATTATCAGAATCGAGCGAAACAGGATCCGACAAAATCGTATGGACTGTGGCTACACCATGGAACTAACTGGGAGTGAATTGGGCCTTGTTACAATTTATAGTGAAATAAATTGTCCAATCTGAATGAATGACAATTATCATTATTAACGATGATCGTCCAATGTGAGTAAATCTCACTAACTCTTATTAATTTATATTTTTATAAATATAATCTAGTAATGATAAATGAAAATTGATTGTTGTGTGTTGATTGTTTGGTTGAATTGCTAATTTATTGTTGAAATTATAGATAATGATATATATATAAATCGTTAATCAAATAATGATTCTGTTTACCAGAATATTTCATATCGAAATGAAATCAGTGTTATTATATTGTTTAACATCTGTGGATGCAGGGAAGTAGGTCGGAGGAATCCAACTGGATTCCTCAACATTTATTTTACTATTTTTCATATATTGTAATATATTATGTGATATAAAATCTGTTGTTGATTATGTGTGTTTGAGTGATATCGATCATTATTATTTGGTATTTTAAATACCATATATGATACTGGAATTAAAATGGGAATTTTCAATGTGTATGTTGAAAATAAAATATATTTATATAAAATCAAATGATTTTATAAAAAGGAATTTCAAAGTGGATATTGAATAGAGAAGGAAATATTTGTAAAAAATAAATAAAAGGAAATATTTAGTTCATATATAGGATATTGAAAAGGGGAATATTTATATGAAATAAATAGGATATTGAAAAGGGAATATTTGGAAAATGAATAGAGTTTTATAATAAGATAATTTTACACTAGGAATGTTTAGGCCCGTGCTTCGCACACGGATGTAACATGATATTGATTTAAAGTAAATATTTTTCAAATAAAATATTATAAAGGAATTTGGGGTTTGAATTAGGAATTTAAATGGATTTACTGAAATTAGAACCGACTGGAAATTAGTTTAATTGAATGACTTTCTGGGTATCAATCTGATGTTGGTTTCGGCCTTCGGGGTTAATACGTAGGGGGTTGTTCTCTTACTAGTTTACAGTTAGAGACTGATAGTGGTGGGAAGATATTGATGCGTGAATCAGAAATGGAAACTTTTTCCAAAATTAGTAAAGTATACTTTCTAAAATTAGAAAATAAGGATTTGATGAATACATGGAAACGAGAAATGGGGAAATGAATAAGTGTTGATTGATGATTGATCAATAGAATTTCCATCTGGAAATAAAATCGTTGTTTGCATACATGTTTTCCTTTGATAGTTAAATCACCAACTGTCGAAGATTTTGACAATTTTCGTTGTCAATACGGAGAGACCGGGATCAGATATATTATCTGAAAACCACTCCTTATGGCATTAGCGTTGCGAATCAAATATGATGAAGATAATTGAAGACGGAGTTATGCAAGGGCTGTTCAGTAAATCCTAGGTAGAAATTGCCTAAGATGGATTTATAGAATAATTCCTTTGTGTTGTCCAGTCCCAGGACAACTTGAATGGACGAATGTCTGACATAGTATATCTGGTAGATCGCGTAAGTTGATCGTTTCAAACGTATTTACGTTAGTGGTAGAGGAATTCGTTTCTCTTAGCTTATACCCATGGTATTTTTGGGGAAATAAATTTGTCATTTGGCGGGTATGACGATGCGGCATTCAAAGTAAAAAAGGAGTGATCTGTTAAAGATATGTTACGACCTCAAACCTCAACAACTGGGAAATGACAGAAATCGGGCGGGCAGCATGGCTAAGTGGCTCGCACCCAAGTAGGGTTTATTGTCACCATCTGGAGAATATTCATATTTGTTACTTCTTTCGATTCTGTATCTCCCAGGAACGACTATGTTGGTAGACCAACCATAAGGTGATAATATATTCGGAACATTCAAGCGAAATGAATGGTCGGTCATGTGTGGCCGAGTTACAAGATGTTCTTGTTGAACTCTAGTGTATCGCTTCTACAGTACACCGATCAGAAGGTGGTTCCATACCTTTTCATAGTTGGAAATCAATTACCCAATAAGAGCCCGTAGTTTTGATTGTATGTTATATATGTAGAACGTGAGATGCAAGCATTCTACTAGATTTCTATTTACTTGGTCTAGACATTACTATAATATCAGACAATTATTGTTTTAGAAAAATATTTTGGGTTATCATAAGGTAAAAACCATCAATGTTTATGTGTGGATTGGTCTTACGATTATCCTTTGTTTCAAAAGGATTTTCGAAAAGTTAAACAAATGATTTGAGTTTACTCACACCAGTCACATGACTGACCCAGAGTTTAGTTTGTTTTGTTTTCCCTAAACTCTTGGGTGCCCAATTTTGTATCCGCAGTCAAGTAGTCGGGATGTTACAGATACTTGAAGAGCTAGAGTAGGAGGCTTCAGGATTATATAGCTATTGTTATTTCCTCTGTGCTCTAAGTGTTATACTCTAATAATGGTATTGTATACAGATACTGTTTTATTTCGAAGTTATGATATGAAATATATTTATTCGTTCCGCTGTGAGATTCGTGTTTACTCTAATGTTGTATGTTCTTCTTCTTCTATTCTAAGTTTCTATCTTATCTATTCTCACCCTCTAATTTCTTTCATGGATTATCCGGTATTTCCGATGCTTGAATAGTCGACATTGAGTTTATCTCAGTTACTCAGGATCGCGAAATCCCCGGGTCATTACAAGAATCATAGGCAAGATGAGGTTTCCCCGCAGAGGGCCCTAATGAAAGTCGAGTAGGATGTTGAGAAGAGTGCCACTGAGACGACTGAGAAGAGGACGTTCGATGGAGAGGAGGAGAAGAAGAGGGCTGCTAATGAGGCCTAGAAGGAGAAGGAGGATGACATAGCCCAGCGAAGGGCTATCGAAACCCTTAAGTAGCTTAAAGGTGATGATGTCTCAAAGCTTAAGTTCCAGAAGCTATTTGAGCGGCGGGCTACAAAGGAGGCGAAGGAGAAGGTAGAGCGGGAAACTAAGGAGGTGCCAGGAAAGAGTGATGCGGTGGTGGCCCTTGTTGCAGGGAATGCACCCAAGCTATTGCCTGATATTATTTCCTCTGACATTACGGAGAACTCGGGTGGTGATGGCGAAGGGGAGAGGCGCCTCTCGGTTTCTCATGAGTTGGCAACTCTTCCGAAGGGTCGAGGAGGGAAGAGCAGGTCAGGAAAGAAGTGGCTCGGTACGGGCGGAGTGCCGTCAAATGTGGAATCTGCAAAGAAAAAGCATAAGAGGAAAAAGCACGATTAGTGTTGGAAGATGAAGCAGAAGTTTCCATCGTTTTGGTAGTGTAGGCCAATAGTTTACGCAAGTATGGCCCTCGCTTTTGGTTTTTCAAAACATGGTGTGGTTTTCATGTACACACTGTCATTATAAAAGAAAGATGTTAGACATGTAGTCCGTTTAGTGTGTGTGTGTGTGAAAATGGAATATGAATTAGTAAAGATCGCAATTTATGTCTAGCGTTTGGATGTTCTTTTCATGTTTTCCAGCGTCTTGTACTTGCAACTTATCATTACACTTAACAAAAATGCAATAGGAGATCGTGTTGTGGGTTGATTCCATAAGGGTGAGATAGGGAGCTGGTTTCAGTAAGTTTCCCTCATCTCAGGAAACACATTGTTGCGAAATTAGGCTTGTCGCCTTTTGTCTTGGGTTGCCCGGAGTAAGTACCAAGTAGAGCGAAGGTTTAAGACGTAGATTAGTCTAGCAAGGGGCTCTCCCATTGTTCGTTCGGGTTACAAGCGTCGATGTTGTTTATTCACGGAAAGAGAAGCCTGGATCATCATCCCATAGGGTACGATCGTGGCCATTGGCTACCCCTAAGCCTTGAGAGCTTCGAGGAGGAAACGATTTAATGTCGGTCTCAGTGTTGTACCGAGATTCGATTGACACCCATAGATTGGTGAGAAGTTTGCACCACTCTAGGTTGGTTGTTGGGTGGCCCCAAGTCCCATGGAACTTGGGTGTGGAACGATTTATCTTCGGTCTCAGTGCTGGGCCGAGATTCGAGTTAGTAGTTATTTGTACTTAGTCGCATTGCAGGCCAGCGAATCAAGTAGCATTGCTGGCTCCCATGCTCGGGATGTCTGTCATAGCTAGTGTTGTTTGACCTCGATGGTTGCACGAGGTTCGGATGGCAGCAACGGCTCCCGTGCTTGTGGTGCCGATGCAGCGATCAAATGTTTGCACGCTTGTTAGTTGTCAGGAGTAATCAAACGTGTCATGCGCGGAGTAAACAAAAAAGAGATAAGAAGTTGAACATCACTTCTACTAATCACTTTGGTAGTGATAGCCTTTACAATGACTTGAATTGCTAGAAAACAAAATATCATTGGAAAGCATAAACAACTGTGTACTACGTTATTTAAAGTAGAGGCATAGATGTTCGATGTTCCATCCCCTTGGGAGTTTGGCTCCATCCACGGTTGCGAGTTTGAAAGTTCCATCGCTGAGCTTCCTTTATATGGAAAACGGGCCTTTCCAACAAGGAGCAAGGCATGCTAGTGGATAAAAAACCCATTTTAAGACTAGGTCGCTGATGTTGAGGTCCTTATGGCATACCATGGAATTGAAGTATCAGGCTACTCGTTGTCATTGGACGGCGGCCCTTAGATCGGCTTCATTCCTCGTTTCCTCTAGTAAATCAAGCGAATCCAAAAGTAAAACTTGATTCTCCATTGGATCATAGTTAGTAACTCGATGAGATTGAAGCTTTAGCTCAATGGGGATGACGGATTCAGATCTGTAGGCAACGACGAAAGGAGTGTATCTGGTTGCTGATATTTAGGTGGTTCGGTAGGCCCATAGGTATAGAGCGAGTTCGTCCACCCATATGCCCTCGGCCTTTTCCAGATGCTTTTTTATGATGGATTTAATGAATTTGTTAACTGCCTCGACTTTCCCATTGGCTTGAGAATGAGCCACCGCTGAGAACCTTTTTTCGAGGTTGTGTCATTGACAGAAGGCTGTGAATTCAGCACTCTCAAATTAGGTGCTGTTGTCGAAAATGATAGCTTGAGGGACCCCATAACGAGTAATGATGTTTATAACACCTCGTAATTTTAACAACACTATAATTATAAACTAAAGAATACTTAATTAAATAATTGGAATTAAGTAAAACGGACTGCACCATTGCGTCCGTCTCGAAATTCTAGTTGGGATAGACACCATGTTTGCGTAAAAGGACATCATGTGAAGAAGTTATTAAGGTTAGAAGTTTGTATACACACAAGAGAATTATATATATACTAAACAATTCAAATAAGTTTGAAATTCGAAGGTGGAAAACCAATGCGAGGATCAGACCCGTTGGGAGTCGACCTCGGCATAGGGGTGTCAACCCATGGGTCGACACGCACACAGGGGTATCGACACCCATGTCGACACCCAATTCGACACCCATGTCGACACCCAGGTCGACACCCATCCAGATTCAAGGTAGATTCAGTTTTGCCCATGTGGACTTGTTTTTTGACCAAATTCGTTGACCATAGGTTATAAATAGGACCTCATTCTCATTGTTTTTATTCACCAAAAACAATGGAGACAACGAGGCGTTATCCCAACATAATCTGATCTAGCCTTTTCTTCTTCAACAACAAGTTATACGAATTCAGAGATCTGTGCTTCATCATCTACGATTAATTCTCTATTCTTTAGATCCAATCACATTGAGTTTATGTTATTTTTAGATATAAACACCTAAAATGTAATCTTGACATGTTTATAAGTTTGTATCTAAGCCTATGCCTATTAGTAATCTAAAATCACAACAGTCTGCCATTAGTTGTATATCTAATTCACCGTTTAATCTCAATATGCCTATTCATGACATCCCTATTCTATTAGTTTGCCTAATCATGTAACCTAATGCCTATTTTGATAGTTTGCCAAAAAAATTCATCATATGCCAGTTTTATTTACCATGCCTTTACTTGTTCTCTTCTCTCCCTCTTTCCCTTTTTGTTTGATAGCCAGGCTACCTTCGAGCGCAGACGTATCGCTGAAATACGCGAATGCACGAATATGGGAATGAGTGGAATGATAAAATTTGGGCATAATTCATATTGTAAACATGATTGGGGATTTTGGGCATAATTTGTACCTTGAGCCAAATCTTGGGATTTGGAGGCATAATCCATATCTTAATCTAAACCTTAATTGGGGGCATAACTTGTACCGTAGATCGGACGGGGATTTGGGGCACAATAAATATGAAAATTGATTAGTTATTAAAATGCCTAGATTTAAAGTAATTAGAAACCATAATCGTGCTTAGACACGAGGTTAGATTACACTTATGGCAGAAGTCTACCCGGAACCGCCCGGCAAATACAGCAACCATAAGTGGTGAATCAAATGTGAGGGGTCTGAGCGCATAAACGTACATGTGACAATGCTAAGACACGAGGTTAAGTCCGACTTGTGGAAGAAGTTTGCTTGGACCCAACCTGCATATCCAACATCTACAATTGGGAGGCTTAATGTGGGAGGTCTAGCGCATCATAACCATAAATGAATAAATGGTGATGAACATGTAATACTTTACCTATTTGAATCCATAAGGATTACATGAACCTGTTGGCTTGAGTAGGGTTAAGTAAACTTGCTTAAATAAGTGGGAGGGTTAAGTTAATCTTGTTAATTATGTGGGGACGGGTTCTACTTATAAACCCGACAAAACGTTGGGGTTATGCAATGTTGTTAAACTAGCATGCATAACCTATTGAAATCCTAGTAGTGGGGATGCAAGCCTAGGGGGAAACTTGTATCATCAGGTGTGTGGAAGCCATATCAGTCAGTAACCTATATTGGTAACAAATGGGGAATACCGAACTAGATTGCGGTCAGGGAACGCTTACCGAGCTGGTTATAAGAGGTCACTTGGTAAAAGGTTTCTAATGGCGCATTCCATCGTGGTCATGTGAGATCATGGGTGCGCCTGCTCGGAAAAATAAAATGTTGTGGCATCAGTAGGTATAGCCGTTCATCTTGGAAATAAAGGATTTGCCACTTTAGGAAGTGATACATCCTATTGTGGGGCCAACACAGGTATCTATCGAGTTAGGGAGACGATCAATTGGGGTAGTAATCAGGGTACATCTTGTCTCTCCTGTTTAATAGCCTGTTATTATCGTTAGGAGTAACACTCGTCGGTTCTGTTGGGCTACCTGTTATTGTATGTGGTAAAACCTCTCACTAAAAATACACCTAAGTCTATCATCTTTTACTTGTTGGAATCATCTTGTTTCGTTTATACTAGTATTGGTGTAAAGAATAGTGTTAGAGATGCGTAATATACTATATTCTTCTTATCCTGTTTGCCTTGTCATGCCTGCCTTATATATTATACCTCTCTTATCCAATTTATATGCATGTCATGTTGCTTTTACTTATTTATATGCTAAAAGTAACTGAACTCGCCAGACTTTATGTATGACCTATTTTGTTTCCTCTTCTCTCTCTTTCGTTCCCCCTCCCCTGGCTCTCGGGGTGGGAATACTCAGGCTTGATCAGGATTCTTATTTCATTCTAGTTGAAGCTACATAGATGTATTGATTGATTTAGTACCTTCTCTACTATCGTTGTATTTTGGGGATTATGCTTCTTTTATTATTGTACTTTGATGATTTTAGTACAAGACAGAAGTTTTAAGTTGATGTACTGGGTTTTATGTATTTCAGACTTATGATGTAACTATGTTTTAAACCACAATGTTTTCTGCTTAATAAAGTTTTGAATTTCGCTGTTATTTTAAATCTATCTTGTAATAATTCTATTTCTGTTTACCTATAATGCTTCACAAAACTTAATACATTCTCTTAAAGAGTGACATTAACGGACGTGGGGTGTCACACTTGGTATCAGAGCTGAAGGTTACCAGCTCGAATAAAAGATTTTGAAAATTGTTTTCTAAAAGGTTTTAAAAGAAAGCATTTTCCAAAAAAAAAACATGTTTTGAAAAACATATTACCCAAAGCCATATGTAATGTTTTTAGATTCTCTGTTTGAATCCCTTTTTCTTTCCAGCATGTCCGAGGAACCTAATATTACATAGGGCATACAGATTCCGGGTTAGTTTCGTAGGTATTTAGAGGCTGCGGCACTGACGAAGGCCAAGAAGATGCCCCTCTCTCAGCTACAGCCTCTGTCCCTCCTCCTTCCCCTCCATGAGCAGATAATTTCTCTAAGATATGCAAGGATTTCTGTGCTATGGGACCAAAGCCATTCCGAGGAACTGAGACTTTTGTATAAGCATGGAATTGGCTTAAAGAGACAGAGGATTTGTTTGGAATTTTCAATGTTGACAATCATAGGAAGATTCAGTTGATCGTTTGGCTGCTGAAAGACAAGGCTTCATTCTGGTGGAAAGTGACGCAAGTAAGGCATCCAGTGGAGACTTGGAATGATTTCCGATAGAGATTCGAAATGAAGTTTCTTTCTCAAGCCGAGCAAAGTGTGCTAATGGAAAGGTTTTTGGCGCTTTAGCAAGGAAGCATGTCTGTGAAAGAGTATGTTAATAGATTCAATCAATTAGCGAGGTTTGGTTTGAAGCTAGTGAATACCTCGCACAAGAAGGCTTTGAGGTTTTCTAGTGGATTGAATGAACCCTTCCATAGGTTGGTTATGTCTCATATTCCAATGGGAGCAACTTTTGAGAAACTCATTTGATATGGCATTAATGCACGAAGAAGATAAAGGTGAAAAAAAGAGGCTAAAGTTGAGGAAACAAAAATAAGAAAGTGTGGCCCAAGAAAGGAAAACAACAACAACAAAAGAAGGGCGGATAGAACGACATGGCTAAATATAAGAGGAAATGTCATAATTGCGGATGCGAGGGTCATTTGGTTAAAGACTGCAGAAGGAGGAAAAATGCTTGTTTCAATTGTGGTGAGGTCATACACTTTTCTAAGGAGTGTCCGAAGAAGCAACATATAGGTCAAAGAGCAGGATCTACGGGAGGGCAGGTGCATGCTGTCGTGCTCGGTGCGCCAGATAGAGGTAGGAAAGTTTCCGTTGAAGGTTTGATTTCTCTTTCAAATTATCCTGGTATAACTCTTTTTGATTCGGGCGCTTCACATTCTTTTATATCTTATTCTGTGGTTGAGTCTCTGCGCCATAGTACTAGTATGGTTTTGGATCTCATTGTTGTCTCAAACCCCATTGGTGGTATGACTCATTTGTCTATGATTTGTCGGGGTTTGATAATATATGTGCTAGGCGACGAGTTTGAGTGTGACGCATACAAGATTGGTTTCGTGGGCAAGTGTTTGATTCTAGGGATGGATTGGATAGCCATGTATGGTGCCAATCTGGATTGTGAGAGGAGGGTCGTTAGACTTTTTACATTCCATGGGAGGACCCTCGAGATTTCTTGTGACCCTAAGGGGTTTGTCACACTTAGTTTCCTTGAGTCGCTTGATGCATCTATCAATGATTTATGATCTGTACCAGTAGTCTGTGAGTATCCTAATGTTTTTGAGGAGATCCGGGGCTTGTCTCCAAGGTGCGAGATTGATTTCCGTATATACTTGGTAGACAATGCAAAGTCAGTTGCATTGCCAGTGCGCCATAAGGCTCCAAGCGAAAGGAGGGAGCCTAGCAAGCAAGTACGGGAGCTACTTGAGAAAGGGTTTATTTGGCGAAGCATATCCGAATGGGGTGCTCCAGTAGTATTCGCCCGAATGGTTAGCTTCACTTATGTGTGGATTACAGAGAGTTGAATAAAATCACTAAGAAGAATAGACACCACTTCCGAGGATATATGATCAGTTTGACCAGCTTGTTGGTGCATCTGTTTTCTCTCTATTAGACTTGGCCATGGGGTTTCATCAGTTGAGGGTGGCCGAGGATAGTATAGATAATTCTGCTTTTAGACTCCAGATGATTTCTTCAAGTGGCTCGTCATGCCTTTTGGGTTGACGAATGCACCTGCCTATTTTGTTGGCCTAATGATTAGTGTGTTTCGATAGTTTCTAAACCAGTTTATTGTGGTCTTTGTTGATGACATCTTGATTTTCTCGAAGAACGAGGAAGAGCATGCCTTACATTTGAGGGAGGTTATGAAAACTCTCTGTGCGCACCAGCTTAAGGAGAAATTCTCCAATTGTCATTTTTAGAGAAAAGAAGTGAGATTTCTAGGGCATGTGGTCTCCAGAGATGAGATAGCAGTAGATCCCGCAAAGGTAGTTGCGGTTCAAGATTGGCAGACCCTAAAGAATGCAACAGAGGTGAGAAGTTTTCTTGGATTAGCGGGCTATTATAGGAAGTTCATTAAGGACTTCGCAAAGATATCAACCCCACTCACCAAACTAATGAAGAAGAATCAGACATTTTCTTGGGATATATAATGTGACTTCAGCGATTGAAGAGGGCTCTGACAATAGCCCCAGTCTTGACCTTGCCTGATGGGATCTAAGTGTTCACAGTATACACTGATGCATGTGGTACAGGGCTTGGTACAGTTCTGATGCTAGAGGGAAGGGTTGTGTGTTATGGAGGTAGATAACTAAGAGTTCATTAGAAGAACTACCCTACCCATGACTTAGAGTTTGCCGTCATAGTATTCACGCTTATTACTTGGCGCCATTATCTACTAGGAGAGTGATTCGAGTTGTACACCGATCATAAATCTCTCTAGTACTTGTTCTCGGAGAAGGACCTTAATTTAAGGCAATAAAAATGGATGGAGTTCCTAGCATCCTATGATTTTGAGATTTCTTATACCCCTGACAAGGGTAATGTAGTGGCAGACGCATTGAGTAAGCAAAGGATGACATTTAGTCCTCTGTTTGTAAAGAGGAAAAACTTGGATTTTATATCGAGTTTTAATTTTAGACCCTCCACCGAGTTTACACACCTGGTTTATTGGCATCACTAGAGGTGCGACCTACTCTTTAGGATCAGATAGGAACTTCACAACGAGAGGATCCACAGATTTCAGTCATGTTGGATAGGCTCAATAGAGGGGAGACTTCTAGTCACCTCAATAGATATTCTACGGTTGACAGAGAGTGGTTACGACGAGATGGAAGGTTTGGTGTTCCCTGAGTTGGGAGTTTGTTGAAGACAGTCCTTGAGGAAGCCCATAATTCAAGGATGACTATCCATCCAGGCGGTGATAAGATGTACAAGGATACGAAGAGGGTTTTCTTTTGGACTGGAAAGAAAAGAGGTGTAGCAGAATTTTTTCTCGTTGTTTGATTTGCCAACAAGTCAAAGCTGAGCGAAGGAAGCCCGATGGTTTATTTCATCTTTCAGAAGTCAAACAATGGAAGTGGGTGAGCATCTCGCTAGATTTCATTGATGGTTTGCCTAGATCAACAAAGGGTAACACCAGTATTTGGGTTATACCTCATTTCATTATGTTAAGAGTATGAGGACAGCAACACAGTTGGTAGCAGTTTATCATTATGAGAAAGTCCATCTACATGGAGTACCTTCCAGTATTGTCAGTGATCATTACCCCATATTCACCAGTGAGTTTTGGAGGAGCTTGCAAGAGGCATTAGGTACACAATTGTGTTTGAGCACCGGTTATCACCCTCAGATCGATGGACAGACGGAAAAGGTGAATAAGGTTCTTGAGGATCTTTTAAGACTGTGTATCCTAGACTTTGGAGTGACATGGGAAGAGCATCTTCCATTAGTAGAGTTCGCTTACAACAACAGTTATCAGGCTAGTATTGGCATGGCACCCTTCGAAGCATTGCACGGACGACCCTGTAGGTCATCGATTTATTGGTGGGAATCTACATAAAGACTTCTACTTGGACCTGAGATAGTTAGAGAAACTTCCAAAAAGATTGATCTTATCCGCAGGTACAAGAAGATGGCTCAGGACAGGCAGAAGTCCTATGCAGATAAGAGAAGGACTGACACTGAGTTTGAGGTGGGGGACATGGTTTCCATTAACGTATCACCTTTGAGGAATGTGGTCCGCTTTGGATCCGTAGGGAAATTGGAACCAAGATTTGTAGGTCCATTTCCCATAACAGAAAGGATTTGTCATATGGACTATTGATTAAAGCTACCAAAGAGAGACTGTCTGACGTTTATGATGTTTCCACGTTCTCATTTAAGAAAGTGCTTGCATGATACAACAAAAGTAGTTGAGCCGAGTACGCTTGAGGAAGTAGAGGTGGAACGGGAAGCGATAGTTAGACGAGTTTCTACCCTATTCTTGGATCAGAAGTTACGCAACCGAGAGGTCAAATTGATGAAACTACAGTGGGGAGACAACCAAGAGGATGCAACTTTGTAGACCAAAGACAAAATTCGCGCTTTATACCCTTTTCTTTTCAAGGATATGTTCTTAACTTCTTTTTCAAAAGCTTTCATTTATGCTTTTTTCTATCTTTTAAGTATATCCTATCAATCGTATCTTCGACCTTTAGGTAGAAATCCCATGGATGTAAACATGTGTTTGAGACATATTATGCTTAATGGATGCAAGTTTTGGTTAGTGGTTGTTCGTGGATGCATATACACCATTAGGCACTAGATTGGCTCAATCACTCTCATACTACATATGGATGCGTGTGCATATTTTTCTTCTTTTAATGAATGAAAGTGGGTGTATCATCATATGGATGTTGCATTTGGATGGACGAATGTGCATGCATATAGCCTTTACATGGTATATTAGGATTATTTGCATACATGTTGGATTCAGGGCAGTAACATACATTGCATTAAGAAGGTCAACTGAATAAGTAGACCGCCTGATCTTTCGCATTAGTATAAGGACATATACACACACCTTTGCACATGTTCATATAAGCATTAGAAATCTTTTAAGGTCAATGGATGCATGTGATTGATGAATGAGTAGATGGATGGTGGATGTTACGATATACATTCTTCTTAACTTGGAGATTTAGGGGACGAAATGTTTTGAGTAGAGGAGAATGTAACACACAGTAATTTACTATAATTATAAACTAAGGAATACTTAATTAAATAATTCGAATTAAGTAAAATGGACTGCGCCATTGTGTCTATCTCGGAATTCTGGTCGGGATTGAGACCAAGTTTGCGTAAAACGAACATCGTATGAAGAAGTTATTAAGGTTAGAAGTTCGTATACGCACAAGAGAATTATATATATAGTAAACAATTCAAATCAGTTCGAAATTCGAAGGCGGAAAAGAAACGCGGGAATCATACCCGTTGGGGGTCGACCCTAGCATCGGGGTGTCGACACCCAGTAAACACCCCCCAGATCTAAGGCATATTCAGTTCTGCGTATGTGGACTTTTTTCTGACCAAATTCGTTGACCCAAGGCTATATATAGGACCTCATTCTCATTGTTTTTATTCACCAAAAACAATGGAGACAATGAGGTATTGCCCAAACTCAATCTGATCTAGTCTATTCTTCTTCAACAGCAAGTTATATGAATTCAGAGATTTTGCTTCGTCGTCTACGATTAATTCTCTGTTCTTTAAATCCAATCATAGTGAGTTTATGTTATTTTCGTATATATAAACACCTAAAACGTAATCTTAACATGTTTATAAGTTAGGATCTAAGCCTATGCCAATTAGTAATCTGAAATCACAACAGATCTGCAATTACTTGTATATCTAATTCACCATTTAGATCTCAGTATGCCTATTCATGACATCCCTATTTTTTTAGTTTGCCTAATCATGTCAACTTATGCCTATTATGATAGCTTGCCAAATTTTGTCATCATATGCCAATTTTATTTAATATACCTATTCTTGTTCTCTTCGCTCCCTCTTTCCTTTTTTGGTTTATAGCCAGGCTACCTTCGAGCCGAGGCCTATCGCCGAAATACGCGAACGCACGAATTTGGGAACTATTGGGAATGATTAAATTGGGGCATAATTCATATTGTAAACATGATTGGAGATTTTGGGCATAATTTGTTCCATATTAAGCCAAAACTTGGGATTTAGGGGCATAATCTATATATTGATCTAAACCTTAACCGGGGGCATAACTTGTACCGTAGATCGGACGGGGATTTGGGGCATGATAAACATTAAAATTGGCTAGTTACGAAAATTCCTAGATTTATAATAATTAGAAACTGTAACCGCGCTTAGACATGAGGTTAGATTACACTTGTTGTAGCAGTCTGCCCGGAACTGCCCGGCATATCCAGCAACTATAAGTGGTGAATCTAATGTGAGGGGAATAAGGGCATAAACGTACACGTGATGAAACTAAGACACGAGGTTAAGTCCAACTTTTGGAAGAAGTCTGCACGGACCCAACTGACATATCTAGCATCCAGAAGTCATAGACTTAATGTGGGAGGTCTAGCACATTATAACCATAAATGAATGAATGGTGATTAACATGTAATACTTAGTTTGAATCCATAAGGATTACATGAACCTGTTAACTTGAGTAGGGTTGAGTAAACTTACTTGAATCAATGGGAGGGTTAAGTTAATCTTGTTAAATATGTAGGGACGGGTTATGCATATAAACCCAAAAACTTAACCTGTTCGGGTTATGCGATCTTGTTAAACTAGTAGGCATAAGCTATTGAAATTCTAGTAGTGGGGATGCAAGCCTAGGTGGAAGCTTGCATCATCTAGTGTATGGGACCTGTATCAGTCAGTAACCATATCGGTATCAAACGGGGAACCCCGAACTAGGTCGGGGTGAGGGAACGCTTGCCGAGATGGTTATAAGAGGTTATTTGGGTAAAAGGTGTGTGACGACACATTCCATCAGGGTCATGTGCGTGCTTTGGTCCGCCGTCTCGGGAAAATAAGACAATGTGGCATCAGTAGGTATAGTTGTGTACCTTGGAAATAACGGGGTTGCCATTTTAGGAAGTGATACATCCTACTATGGGGCTAGCACGGGTATCTACGGAGTTAGGGAGCTGATCGATTGGGTAGTAATTAGGGTACATCTAGTCTCACCTTTATCGGAAGAAGTTATTATCGTTAGGGGTAACACCCGTCAGTTCTGTTGGGCTACCTGTTGTTGTATGGGATAAAACCTCTCAATAGAAGTACACCTTCGTCTACCATCTTGTAATTGTTGGGATCATCTTGTTTAGGTTATACTAGTATTGGTGCAGAGAATAGTGTTAGAGAAGCGCAATATATTCTATTCTGTTTATCCTGTTTACCTTATCATACATGCCTTATATACTGTACCTCTCTTATCCAGTTTATATTCCTATCATGATGCTTTTACTTATTTATATGCTAAAAAAATTGGACTCGCCAGACTTTATGTCTAACCTGATTTGTTTCCTCTTCTCTCTCTTCTGTTCCCCCCTCCACCAGGTTCTCTTGGTGGGAATACTCAGGCTTGATCAGGATTCTTCTTTCATTCTGCTTAGAGCTTCTTAGATGTACAGAATGATTTAGTACCTTCTCTACCATGGCAGTATTTTGGGGATTATGCTTCTTTTATTATTGTACTCTGATGATTTTCATACAAGACAGAAGTTTTAAGTTGATGTACTGGGTTTTATGTATTTCAGACTTATGATGTAACTATGTTTTGAACCATGATGTTTTCTGCTTAATAAAGTTTTAAATTCCATTGTACTTTATATCTATCTTGCAATATTTATGTTTCTGTTTACCTATAACGCTTCATGAAACTTAATGCATTCTCTTAAAAAGTGACATTAACAGACGTGGGGTGTCAAAATGTTGTAGATAACGAAGTTGATCATCTTCTTGATGGCTATTGTAGCGAGAGCTTCAGCCTCTGCCCACTTGGTGAAATAATCAACTACAACGACAACATAGCATGCCCTACCTCTGGCCGTTTGGAGAGTTCCAATGATGTCGATTCCCCATGTGCCGAACGACCACGGGCTGATCATTTGCATCAACTCTATAGGCGGGGCTCTGGAGATCTTTGAGAAGCATTGACACTTATTGCATTTGCGAGCATAGTCCACGACGTCTTGATCGAGCGTAAGCCAATAGTAAACATGTTTGAGTATTTTTCTTGTTAGGGTTTTCCCTCCGATATGGTTGCCGCACTCGCCTTCATGTACATTAGTTTGCACTCGGTTGGCATCGTTATGGGCTACGCACCTGAGCAACGGGATAGAGAAGCCTATGCGGTAGAGTACTCCATTCATGAGAAGCTAGCAAGCTGATTGGCGAGTGAGCACTCGTCTTTATTTGTAGCATCCCAGAAGGGTCCCGTGTTGCTGATAGTTCTTGATTGGTGTCATCTAAGATTCAATTTTCAATTCGGCGTTGATGACCACCTCGGTTTGCATTTTCTTATTATTACGGAATTGAGCACCTCGATTGGGGAGGACTCCATAAGTTGTGAATCCTCGGAGCTCGCCAATTTGGCTAATGAATCTGCTTTTTCATTTTGTTCTCGAGGAATGTGCGTGATGACAAAGTGGTCGAAGTTGGTGAGCAATTCCTGAACGTGGGTCAAATATAGGATGAGTCACTCCCCCTTGGCTTGATATTCTCCCTGTACCTGGCACACGATGAGTTATGAATCGAAGAAGACTTGGATGGTCTTTAGTTTAAGTTTGATCGCAATTCTAAGTTCGACCATCATGGCCTCATACTCTGCATCGTTGTTGGTAGCATGGAAGTTGAGTTTTAATGCGTAATATATCGGGCGTTCCTCTGGAGTGATGAGCATGACCCCGGCCCCAAAGCATTTGCTGTTGGAGGATCATCCACGAATAATTTCCATTGAGTGTCGAGAGTTTCAATGTTTTCTATAGGAGTCCCCTCGAGCGTAGTGAATTCTGCTATGAAATCTACGTGAGCTTGTCCGAGGATGGCTCTACGGGGGATGAATGTTATCTCAAATTGGCTTAGCTCCATACTCCACTTTAATAGCCGCCCAGATGCCTCGGGTCATTGCAGGACCGATCGTAGCAGCTGGTTGGTATAAACCTTTATGGAATGAGACTGGAAGTATTGTCGAAGCTTCCAAGAGGAAATCAATAAGCAGAATGCCAACTTCTCCTAATTCTTCTCTTCCCCAGTCATTCATTTGCTTATGTAGTAGACAGGTCGCTGGATACGGCCTTCGAGACGTAATAATGCCGAGCTGATTTCCTGCATGGAAACAACTAAATAAACATATAAGTCCTCATGGTCTATGGGTTTAGACTGGATTGGTGGTCGCTCTAAGTGATTTAATTGGTCCTCGAATGCCGCGACGCATTCTGTGGTCCATTTGAATTTGTGCTTACCCTTTCTAAGTAATTTGAAAGAGGGAATGCAATTGTTTGTAGCTTTGGAAATAAATCGATTTAAAGCGGCGACCTTTCCGTTTAGACTTTGAACGTCTTTGATGTTTTGAGGGACTTAAATATCCCGGATAGCTTGGATTTTTTTCTGGGTTGGCTTCGTTTCCTTGGGAGTTGACGATCAAACCTAAGAATTTTCCGGAGCTGACTCCGAAGGAGCACTTTAGGGGATTAAGTTTCATGTCATACTGGTGGAGGACATCGAACATTTCGGAGAGGTCGTGAACGTGGTTGCTTGAAACTTTATATTTTACTAACATATCATCCCCGTACACTTCCATGGATTTCCCAATTTGGTATCTAAAGAGACGATTAACCATTTGCTGATAAGTGGCATCGGCATTCTTGAGACCGAAGGGCATGACGTGATAGCAGTAAAGTCCAAGATCGGTTATAGAAGAGGTATGATCCTGGCCGTAGAGACACATTGGAATCTGACTATAGCCCGAATACGCATCCCTAAAAGATGGTAGTGGGTATCCGGCGGCTGAATCAACAAGTCAGTCGATCTTCGGAATCGTGAAGCTGTCCTTGGGACAGGCCTTGTTTAAGTCGGAGAAGTCAACATATGTTCTCCATTTAGCATAGGCTTTCTCGACCAGGACTGGATTGGAGACCCATTCGGGGTATTCGGCTTCGCAAATGAAGTTGTTGTTGAGTAGGAGGTCTACCTCTTCCTCGAGTGTTTTGGACCTCTCGGGTCACAAGAAGCGGTGTTTCTCCTTGACCGGAGGCATCGCAGGATCCAGACTCAAATTGTGGCAAGCGAGTGCGGGGTCGATGCCTCTCATGTCAGAGTGAGTCCATGCAAAGACGTCTAAGTTAGCCTTCAAGAAATTCGCAAGATCTTCCTTGATTGTGAGGTGGAGTTGCGATCTGATCCTTAGCACTCTTGATGGATTGTCGGAGTTGATCGGAACATCCACTGTAGGTTCAACCGAGGTAGCCCTCCCGTATTCGAGCTTTTCGTTCTTCCTTGGATCAGGGTCACTGGAAAGACGGTAGTGGCACCTGAGCCAAGGCCCAGACACCGCTGATTACTATGCGGAAACAGCTTTGGCACAAGAAGGCATGGGTACGGTCTTACCATTGTTCTTATTGCTTGCGTTCTTCAACTCTATTACATAGCATTCCCTAGCGTTTTCTTGGTCATTCTAACTATTATGATCCCGTTCTCTATCAAGAATTTTGTTAGGAGGGACCATGGAGACATGCAGATCCGAAATTTTGTGAGAAAGGGGCGTCCAAAGAAGACGTTGCGAGGGGAAACGATGTCGATAATCATGAAGGTGAGGACTTGGACACGGCTCCGATCCCCCTCACTAAGTTCTACAGGTAAGTCAATCATTCCTACTAGATGGCTGGAAGCTCCACTGAAGCCATGGATCGTGGCACGGCATGGTTTTAAGTCCATTGTTTCTAATTTCATCTAGTCATAAGAAGCTTTGAAAATGATGTTGACCGAGCTTCCTGAGTCAACCAATACTCTTCGGATGGAAGTGGCGCTGATTTGAGCTGTGATGACGAGAGGATCAGTAGTTGGGATCTCAATTCCCATAGAATCTCTTTCGTGGAAGACAATGTCGTCCCACATGGATTTTTTGAGATTAGCTGGGAAGGATTCGTTTGGAGCGGAGAAGGCCTCATAAGTGGCATGCTTTATGGAACTCACATACTCTTCCATTTTTCGAAAGCTGTCGTTCATGGGGTAAGGTCCACCACTAATAGTGTTTATCACAATTCCCCGCCTTAGGTTGGACTCTTCGGATGGAAGCGGTGCCGATTTGAGCTGTGATGATGAGAGGATCAATAGTTGGGATCTCAATTCCCATAGAATCTCTTTCGCAGGATACAATGTCGTCCCGCATGGATTTCTGGAGCCTAGCTGGGACGGATTCGTCTAGAGAGGAGCAGGCCTCATAAGTGGCATGCTTTATAGAACTCGCATACTCTTCCATTTTCCGAAAGCTGTCGTTTGTGAGGGAGGGTCCACCACAAATAGTGTTTATCACAATTCCCCGCTTTAGGTTGGATGGACCGGGAGCGCCTCGGCGGGCGCTGGAGGTGCTGGCATCGAAGGTTTTTAATTTACTTTGGATGGAAAGTAATATTGGACGTACTATTCGATTCGTTTCTCACGGATAAGATTTTCGATTGCGTCCTTAAGCTGCTGACATTCATTGGTATTATGCCCGTACACGTCGTGGTATCGATAGTACCTGCTAGTATTTTTCTCGAAGTCATTGGATTTCCTGGCGCGTGGCTTCTTGTATAGCAATGTGTTGCATGTCTCCAAGTAAATTGTTTTGAAGTCTTCATTCAGCAGGGTGTATGTTTCGAAAGCACGGTAAGGACCGGGTTTTCGCGGCTCCGTCAGGACCTGACCATTGTTTCGGCCACCCTACTTACCGTTACTTGGCCTTTTCTTGTAGGTACCTGCCCCCTTGTTCTGATCGAAGGACTCTCTGACTTGTTATCCTTTGACACTAATATTTGTGTTATCCGTATGTGTTGGGGTGACTTGTTTCGGAGAGTCGATTTTGTCTTGCTTCCTTTTGGCACAAGTCTTGCTCTGCCTTTTTGTAGAAAGCATCGAGGCTTTTTGGTTGCTTCCGATCGATCCACGCCGCGAACTCGGAAGTAGGGCGGACACCTCTCGCTAGTTGAAATTGTACAGTGCGAGGATCCAGATCTTCGACCTTGGCGAGGGCTGTGTTGAACCGGGAATGGTAGCTTTTGAGTGATTTTGCGGGCCCTTGGTATATAGATTAGAGAGAGTGATGGCATTCCTTGGGGTCGGGATATGTACACTGAATTGCTTGACCAATTTTGTCACTATTTGGCCGAAGTTGTTGATGGAATCAAGTGAGAGGCGAGAGAACCAGAGTAAAGTGGTCCCCGATAGGAAGACTAGGAAGAACTTGCACTTGACTGGGTCATTGCCCCGGCTCTAGTCCATTTTCCATTCATATCGATTTAGGCAGGCATAGGGATCAGTTGTGCTGTCGTATAGTGGCATCTGCGGCATGCTGAAATGTCATGGCCATTCGGCTTCGTTTACCCTTCTTGTGAAGGGTTACGCCTAAATTGGGCCTCCCATGAATCGTGTACATTCCCTTGCTTTTCCCACATGATCCTTTGGACCATGTCGGGGAGATAAGTTGGATGGGGATCCACTATCGGGAACCCTGGATTTTGGCAAGGTTTAGGAGTTCTGTTGTGAGGGCATCTCCTATGATGAAATTCTGGGTCGTCTTCTTCCATATCCTTGATAACTATGATCGGATTTTCGTATGGACGACGAGGCGGAGCAGCTTGATGTGGATCTTATTCTAGAAGAACACGAGCTACTGTAATAGTAGGCCCATCATCCTGAGCGGAGACGGTTGGGTTTTATCAAGGAAGGGGTTGGTTGGTCGGACCCATTCCGTCGTTGATGATCAAGAGGGAGCGATCTCGGTACTGTGTTGTCTCGCTATATGTGATTGTAATTCATTCTTCATTGATGTTTCCATTGTTTTTGGCGTAGCCATTGCCATTGTCCAGGGTGGTTTGGATGGCGACATTGTTGATGAGAAAAAACCTCCTTTGATACTAGCCCCTCGACTTGGAAGAGGAACTTTCCGAGACATTAGGTCGAGGTCGAGCATTGTTCCGAGCTAGTTAAAGTCGGGGGACGAGGCACTGACTTTCTTGAAGTTGTCGCATAAGGTCGATGTTATTCCTCAATGCCTGATTGAGCTCGACAGCTATGTTCTCATATTTTTCATTAAGCAGGCAGAACTGTGCTTGTGTTGCGGGCGCTTCATGGTCCACAGGAGGAGGAATGTTTTCAATAGTGACCGGGATATCCACTGGCTGAGTCTGTTGGGATGTTCCAGCCTCGGCTGAGGCTGAAGAGCCGACCATTGCATTCTTTGGTTGCTTTTCCATCGTGAGCGGACTCGGTGGCAGGTTTAACAAAGGAACCTAAAGCTCATCGAAGTCGAGATGAAAATGTGTGACTAAGGAGCAAATTCGAGTTTTCTCAATGAAAGCACCAAATTTTAATGGCAAAAAATGTCGTAAACACCCAAGATTCCAATTAGTAGGAATTATCGTTTTGGTCATGTTAATAAATGCAGAAAGCGATAAATAACATGAGAGATTTATAGTGGCTCCGCCTCACAAGAGACCTATGTCCGCTTTGAAGAGTCGTTGGAATATTATTTATAACCAAGGATTACAAAGTCAAGACTATCTCATGACATCCCATTACATTCATTTCCAAATCATGTGAGTTCATAATGACTATATGCAAAATATTTGGGAAAAAGACAATTTAGTCCTTCTTCTTCCTAAAAGTGGAGATCCCATTAAAGAGGCTCTTGAATCTCTCTAGAGATACCAAGTGATAGATTTCCAACCTTTTTGAAGTGTGAGGCCAAGGGGTATTTACAGTGAGGAGGTTAGGTGGGAGTAGGTAGAAATAGGGGACTACACGAGGAATTTCGTATTCCCTATGTGTGGCCTCCAAAATTTCGTATCCCTCTTGGCCTATGCCAGAATTTCCGTACCCCTCTCTGGGGTAAGAATTTTGTACCCCTTGGGATACGAAATTCATACCCGAGGCGTATGAATAATACATGAAAGGGGCAAGAGGGGGTGAGCATTGGGTCTTTATGACTTTTCGGGGATTGAGGTACTAGTTTGGAAATATTTAGAGGAGGGGTGAGGCTCTCGTTGGTGCGATTCCTCATCAACCTGTTTCCTTCGCTCCTTGGCGACACTCTCATTTTTGGCTTCATGCGATACGATGAGTCGAGCGCGTCTTATGTACTTTTGGGAACTAGACCAAAAGGCTAGTTAACAAGGCCCGACTTTAATCGAGACACTATAGCGTATGCCAGGAAATGTGACAGGAGTCAAAGATTTTCCAAGATTTCCTGAGAACCATCCACAAAATTGAGTCAAATGGTCATCCCATGATCGTTTGCTGTCTGGGGCATCGATTTAATTAGGGCACCGCCTGCCACCAAGTCCAGCATGATGTATGCCATTATAGTGGTCGATTACTTCATTAAGTGGGCCGAAGAAGAGCCATTGACCACCATTACCTGAAGGAAAAGAATCAATCTCGTCTTGAAGAATATCATTTGCAGGTTTGATGTTGCACAGAAGATAATCACCGACAATGGGACTTAGTTTGAAAGTGAAGAATTCAAGGGATTTTATCCTAAGTATAAGATCTATTAAAGCTTTGCAGTCGTGTCCCATCCATAGAAAAACGAGCAAGTGGAAGCAGTAAATAAGATCGTCAAGTCAACCATAAAGAAGCGTCTTTAGAAAGCAAAAGGTGGTTCGGTGAACGAACTTCCTCTTGTACTATGGGCATATAGGATGACTCATAAATCTGCAATTAGGCACACCCCTTTTTCCTTGGCTTTTGGATCAGAGGCAATGATTCCAGTACAGTTGGAGGTCCCTACTCACTACAGAATCCACTTCAACCAAGCAGAGAATGAGAAGCTACAGCTAGAGGCTCTTGACCAACTTGAGGAGAGAAGAGATGAGGCAGAATTCAGGGTTGCAGCCTATCAAAGAATAATTGCTTGGCATTTCAATTCTAAAGTCAAGCATAGAACCTTTGAAGTCGGGGATCTGGTGCTGAAAATAGTAACGACCGGTACAGGAGTTTTCAGGCCAAATTAGGAAGGGCCATACATCATAAGTCAAAGGCTTCTAGATGGCACCTTCAAACTCTCCATAGATGATGGAATCCTTATACCATGAGCTTGGAACTCTGGTTATTTTTCATAGTAGTTTTGTTCAAATTTCTTCTAAAAGTAATGATTGCAAATATTTTTCCAAGTCTTGTAATTGGACAACACCTATGAGTAAAAGCTAGTCTGCTTATGACGACAATATCTTTTTGCAAATTCTTGTTAAATAATTCAAAATTTGCTTAAAGTCAATTTAATATTGCAGGTTACAAAAGGATATACTTGCTTCCCTGAAATACGACGAGGCCTAATGATTTCAACAACTGCTTACCCCAGAAATGCTAGCTCAACGGTCGAGTGCTACAAATATCGATATGCGAAGGAGTAGGGATGGAAAGTACCGCCTTGAAGAACAAAGGGAAGGGTTCGCTAGGAGTCAAAGGGTATAAGGCATGACAAGTGAGCATGAAGCTAAATCAAAATGTTGTAAGTTCCACCAAAGGGGCACCTCTCTTACTTAGACGGTCCACGGACCTAGTTCTTTAAATAGGATAGCTGGTTAATTCAAGCGTCCGGTAAAGGAACCGGCATCTGCCCCATGGAACTATGCAACAACAAGAAGCCTCTCATAGTGAAGCCTAAAGAAATATCAGTCGAAAGTGGAGCACCCAATAAGAACATCAGCATCAGGAAATACCTGGCCCGATTACGAGTAATATTGGAGTAGGATAAATGACCTCTTTGGAGGCGTCCATTAATTCGGTTAGCATCTGATCCTTTCGGATGCGGCGAATGGTGGGCTTAAATGACCTCTTTGGAAGGGAAAATTAATTTAGTTAGCATCTGATTCTTTCGGATATAACGAATGGTGGGCTTAAATGACCTCTTTGGAGGCGTCCAGTAATTCGTTTAGCGTTTTATTCTTTCAGATGCGATGAATGTAGGGCTTAAATGACCTCTTTGGAAGCGTCTATTAATCCGATTAGCGTCTGATCCTTTCGGAATGCGACAAATAGTTTTCCTTAAATGACCTCTTTGCAAGCATCCATTAATTCGGTTAGCATCTGATTCTTTTGGATGCGACAAATGGTAGGCTTTAATGATCTCTTTGGAGGCACCTAATTAATTTGATTAGCGCCAAGTTTAATTGGTTGCGGTGAATGGTGGGTCAAAGACCTCTCTAGGGGCACTCAAAAATAATGTAAGTGTTAGGAAGTATCTGGCCCAATTACGACAAATGTTAGGCTATAACCAAGACTACTCCGGGAGAACCCAATCTAAGTCGCCGATGCTTAAGTTAATAAGCCGGTAGTAGACGAAAGTCTCCGATGCTTGAATTAACAGAGTTGGATAAGCAACGAGCATTGGGTATAGATACTCAAGAGTTCTCAAAGAAGAAGCCCAGGATTAGTCAACAAAAGCATAAAATGAACTGGCAGAAACAAAAAACTCCGTCAGTAAACAACGAGCTTCTAGTATATCAATCCAAAACAAAGGAAATTAGCAAAGTTGACCACATCCAAATCTGGCGACTTGAGATGACTTATGGTATGGGGCAACACAATCACATTGAGATAGGTCAATGCTTGCAAGACATACCATAAGCTCTTCACAATGTCGCATCAAGCTAAAGACTTGCATCAAGTTAAAGACTTATAATTTGTAAAGAAGAAAATGCACAGAAAAGTTCAACGAAGCCACAAGTCTTAAACAATAATGTTAGTCTTAGGTACAAATTTGCATAAAGTCATAAGCAAGGGCCGGCACTTGCATAAACATCCAGTCTGACTGAACTACACGAAAGGAAGCTACCAAAAAGAAAAGTAAGGCGGCTTAAAAACATTTCTTCTTCCCTCCATTGGAGGAATCACCAGACCTTAGAGAAAGCTTTCTGATCCAGGCAGAAGAAGGAGGAGGTGTCGTAGTAGGATTTTCCTCGTCTTGAGCTTCAACATCATCCTTCAGAACCTCAGGAAAGGATATAACAATTCCTTTCTTGGGAGCACAGCGCTTTCCCTAGCGCCTCGAAGATGAAGACGTTTTCTTTGACTTACCTTTGACATTCTTCCCTGGGCTCTCTTCCATGTCATCATGATCTTCTACTTCGCTGGGAGAATAGTCCACATCATCCAAGTTAGCAATTGTAGCAATCTTCGCTTCTTGTGACCCAGGATGCGAAGCAGGAGTGGAGTCAGTGATTAAAGAAGCATTGCCCAGAGGAGGAGTGCTAGACAAAGAAGCATTCGTCAACACCAAAGTTGAAGTAGTCATAATAGCTCCAGTTGTTGTCTAGACCACTACAGGAGAAGGCTTTAGTGAGACCAGGACTAACACAAACGAACAGTGAGCATGGAATTCTATATACCCAGGTGAAGTACAAAGACAGTCTAAGTCTGATATGACTTGGTCAATCATGGTTTTACCTAAAGAAAGGAGATTCTTCCGCACATCGACTTCATTATTCTCTGGGTTATCATTGTCACCCTCGTCGTCTCCTACCCTACCCTTGTAGCATGCTCCCCAGTAGCATGCTCGTCGGTAGTTTCCTTCCTTTTCCCAAGAAATGTAGAAGGGTTAGTATGAGGCATATTAAGAGTTTGAGAATTAGAAATCTGAGCAACTATGGGAGCTGTGTGGGTAGTAGTGGAAGTTACATCCTGGGTTTGGTGCCTAGAGGATCCAACTCCATCGAGTAAGCCCTGCTCTCTAATAAGTGCTTCCTTCCCCTTAGCTAAAGCTTTGCGGGACACATCATCCAAAAGATTCTTCAAGAGATACTCTTTAGAATAAATATCTCCCACCTAGGTAAGCACCGACTCCCAGACTTTGACCAGAGTAACGGGAAAATCATCTCCTAAGTAGCGCAAGCTGCCTCGACTTATAACACTGAGGACTTATATTCTGAATAAAGTGGCATTGGCATCAGCCTCAATTGTAGTAAACGCTTTTTCAATAGCCACTTTGCCCGCTAAAGCCTGATCTCCTTCCTGCTCAAGAATTTCTAATTTAGCTTTCAACGCAGAAATCTCAAATGCTTGAGCAATGTTCTTTTCACGAAGAATGACATTATCAAGCCGATAGGTCATAGAAGTTTTCTCCTCCACGGCTAATTTTTCTTCGAGCAGACTGAGCATCTTTGACTTGCGTTTTCAACGTAGTTTTCCTCAACTTAGAAGCAGGGAGTTCACCTTTAAGCCTTTGATTCTTAGCTTCCAACTCTTTGTTTTTCTGAGTAAGAGACGCAATGTTGGCATCTCGAGATTGAAAAACTTTGGCTTACTCGACCTTGTCATTTTCCAGTGTGGCTATGCTCTCAAGGTTACGCTTGTTGACTCGCTGAAGCTCCTCATCAAGTTTATACCATAAACAAGGCCTCTCAACTATACTCTTGACTTCATCCAGCTGTTTATAAGCCTGATTCTTGCCAACATTCAGCTGCTTCTCAATATTACTCTTCACCACATCCATCTCTTTATGCATCTCCTTCTTATCAGACGGATGTATGTCCAAATCAAAGTAAAATCTCTTCAAACACCAATGTTTGAAAGGTTTAGCAAGCTTGGTGGGTGTAGGCTCAAGTGTATAGCGTGGCCTATAGACGATCTTCTGAATGTCAGTTGGGGGAGGAGTAATAGATAAAGCTGCAATGGGAAAATAGCCGGAAGTGGTATAAGTAGCAGGGATTGGATCTCTATCCAATCTGGAGTGCTTGTGAGAATCATCCTTGCAATGGTCCTTTCTTTGTTCATCCCTCTCTCTCTTCTTTTTCGGTTATCCACTTCCTCTTGTCTGCTCCGCTCATGATGATCATCATAACGATGATCATAGCAATCGTCATATCGGTCACCATAAGAACCCTAGCTCTGGTTGTCTGCCTCTAACTGATCCAGGGCCTCGTGGCTCCACCTCCTTTGCTCCTCGGCCCCCACATAGCTATGAGAGTACTAAGACTGCTGAGAATATTGATATTGCATGTAATGCCTCAGGTTATAAGAGCTGGTTTGGTGCTTGAAGCTTTTCATATAGGGCCAACTAAAAGTTGGACCTAAATTACGGAAAAAACAAGACTTTAGTTGTAACACCTCACCTCCGTTAAGGTCACTCACAAAGGGAACGCCTTAACTTTGGTGGAGCGTTTTAGTAGACAGAACAGAAATTTACAAGACAGATAAACAATACTTGAGAAATTATAACTTTATTACAGCGGAAAAATAGAATTCAGTTTGGTTACATCTTTACCAAAAACTCAAGTACATAAATACCAGTCTTGTTCAGAAAATCATCTGAGTACAAAACTTTTAAACCATAATCCCCTCAGAAGCTGCCATAAGGAGTCAAGCCATACTTTAAGCACCCTAAGTACTTCAAGCAGAAGTAATCCGGATCAAGCTAAAGTGTTTCCACCTTAGAAAACCTGGGGGGAAACGGAAGAAAAAGGGGCGAAAACAAGCAAGGTCAGACATAAAGTCTGGCAAGTCCAGTGACTTTCAGCATATGAACAGATAATAATAATCATGGCATGCAAATAAAACTGGATGAGAGATAACAGTAACAGGAGCAGCAGATGTACTTAGGTTAAACAGAAGAAATAGAATAATATTACTTTTCATTTCTCTGCACTAATACTAGTATAATAGGATTAGGTGTCACCCTAATGTCTAAACTGAAGCAGAAATAGGAACAGAATAATTTCCATAGAAACAGAATGCTAATAACGGGCCTTTACCACCCGAACAGAAACAGACAGAGGCAGAATGTTGATAATGGGTCTTTACCACCCGAACAGAACAAACAGAAACAGAATGCTAATAATGGGCCTTTGCCACCCGAACAGAAACAGACAGAAACATAAACAGATTAATCCCTACGGAAACAGAATTAGGTGTACACTAGTAAATGGGCCTTTACCACCCGAACAGACGGTACCACGCAGACAGGTGTTGCCACCCAACAGAAACAGACGGTACCAACAGAAACAGACAGAACTAAGTGTACCCTAAAACCCTACCCCAAGCAATCGGCTCCCTAATACATAAATACCCTGTGTCGGCTCCACAATAGGGTGTATCACTCCCTAAAGTGACAACCAATTAGCACAGGCCTATTTACAGATGTCACGGCGTCTTACATCCTCAGAGGCAGACTGGGATCCATGCACGCACATGACCCGGTTGGAACGCACCATCAACACCCCTCGCCATTATCAGAATAAACCACTTATAATTAGTTCAATAAGCATGCCCGGACCCTACCTACTGTTGGGTCAAAGTTTTGATACCAAAAAGGGTTACTGACTAATATGGGTCCCAAACAACAGATGACATAAGTAATTCCCCTCCTAACCTTGTGTCCCCAGACTAACAGATTTTCAGATTAACTTGTTTACATGTTCAGACATACAGAGTTCAGATCAACTAGTTCATAGATCAGACAAATTTTCAGACTAACGGATCACATATACGGATTTAACAGATTTACAGATTTGTCTAACTTTGTAATTGGGCCTACAGATTCACGAAAAGAGGTCTGTTCAATTCGTTAGTCCAATTGGTTTAACCCTATCCACCCAACGCGTTTTAGACATCATATTTATCTTAGATTTGCATTAATTTAATATTAATGCCCAGACCTCTCACATTAGACTGACCATTTGCGGCTACTGGTTAGGCCGGTTGGTTCCAGGAAGATTTCTGCCACAAACTGAGTCTAACCTCGGGTTTCAAGCACGTTATGACTATTGTTCGCGGCCACTGGATGTGCCCGGCGGTTCCGGGCAGAATTACGCCGCAAACTCATTCTAACCTCGAGTTAGCCATGTTTATCTTTGCAGCCAATTAATTAGTAATTTACCATTTATGCCCACGCCTAATACACATGACAATTATTCATAACTATAGCCAATTCTGATTATGTCAATAACAGACCAAATATATCAACTCAACAGATATAGCTCGCAGATTAGGCGACTTAACGGATTTAGCAGATTAAGAAATTTAGCAGATTTGGTATATAACAGATTAGGCATTTTCAGTAGACTTAGCAGATGACAGATTTAGCAGATAAACAGATCTAGTAGATTAGGCAATGTAGCAGAACTAGCAGATTAGCAATATAACAGAACTAGTAGATTAGGCAATATAACAGAACTAATCATTCCTTAAAGTTTCATCAACATATCTTGCCTAATTGTAAACTTATCCTAAGTTTGCATGCCTAAATAGTTGTTATGATTCATAATGTGATCACATACCCCACGTTTGCATTGAATTTACATGGCACAGATTATGGTCATAATTCACCATATTACACATGTCTCAAATTTTAGTTAAACTTGCTTAGTACAAGAGATTCAAATATAAATTATACCAAACATAGCCATCGATCTCAATACATGTCATATATTCAAAAATCTCCCACTTAGGTGTTATTCACATTTAGTAGTTATCAAATCTTAATATAGATCTTCACCTAAGTCATATTCTCTTTTTATCCCAAATCATGAATTCTTATATAAACAATATGCCCAACAATCTAGAACTTTAAATTATAACAGATCTTAATTCAAAATATGCGTTATGTCAAAGTCTCAAGTCATATGTTAACATACAATGATTCCTCTTCTTCCAATTCACAGAATATGCATAGATCTAAATCTAGTTTACAACCTATGTCCTTTTTCTTAAATCAGTCACAGATTAGCCATATCCCATTTATGTCATCATTCATTATTTGTCCCAAAGTTTAACGTTCATGCGTTAATCTCTTATGAGATTTGGCGCAGGCTCGTGGTAGCCTGGCTATAGAACAGAAAGAAGAAAGAGATGCAGAATAAAATAGATCAGAACAGAACAGACATAACCTCAAATTCAGATTTACAGTTCATGTCACAATCATAATTAACATTTATAGAGGAAAATAACTGTACTTGCCTTGATTGGATTAAAGAAGGAGAAGAGTTGCAGTCGTTCTCTTTTAATTTTAATCAGTTTGGAAGAAGATGCTTTAGTCCTAGTTCCAGTTCAGATTTCAGCGGAGTAGCGACGCCATTTTTATTTTAATTAGAACAGAGGCAGAGCATAGGCAGAATGAAATGATGTAGAGAGAATGAGGATAGGGGGCTGTTTATATAGGTTTAGAGTCATGAATCTGGTTAGAAAATCGGCCAAAAACATCAGAGTGCATCAGGTTCAAAAAGAGGGTTCGGGAGGCAGGTCGACCCCCAGGTCGACCTGGTCCCCCCAGGTCGACACTATGGTCGACCTGGCCCTGAGGGGGGGTCGACTACCCAGCTGACTAACCAGTCATCCTGGGTCCAGGGCGGGAAATTTACCGCCCAGCCCACTTCTGGGTTTGAATTCGAATTTCGAGCTGTTTTCGATTCTGAAATTCTCTGAAACTTCGGAGGGCCATATCTCCCTCGTACGGACTCCGTTTCTCGAAAACTCGGACTCGTTTCCAAGCAGAATTTCAAGACGAACGCAATGGCGCAACCTGTTTCCCTTGATTCTTAATTTAAAAATTAATTATTCTCTGGTTTGTTACTTATACGATCACAGAAAAATACGGGGTGTTACATTCTCCCCTCCTTAAAGGATTTTGTCTCCGAAATCTTCAAGTTGAGAAGAATGTGTCCTACCATCCAGTCATCCATCTACTCAACCATCATCCACAAGAATCCATTTTCCTTAGAAAACTTCTAATGTTGTATGAACATATGCAAAAGTGTGTGTATATGTTCCTTATCTAATGCGAAAATCAGGCGGTCCACTGATTCAGTTGACCTCCTTAATGCGGATAATGTCTGTGCCATGAGTCCAATAAGTATGCAATTTTCCTATTTGATACATCTCATTCTTATATGAGTGACAACCATTCATTCATATGCAACATCCATGTGATGAGTCAATCATTTTGCATCCACAGAAATTGAAAATGTTCACACATCCATATGCAGTATGAGAGTGTTTTCGAGCCGATCTAGTGCCTAGTGTGTGTATATGCATCCACGAGCAACCACTAGCAACCACTTGCATCAACTTGCAGCCATCAAACATAACATGTCTCAAACACATGTTTACATCGATAGGATTCCTATCTATAGGTCGAAGACTCGATTGATAGGATACAATCGAGTGATGGAAGCGAGTACAGATAAAACAAAAACTTGGTTGAGAGACAAATTCCCCTAAGTATCAACCTCGAAGGCCGAAATCAACGTCAGATTGACACCCAAAGGATTACCCTTTTTAGACAATGTCAAAACTGGAAATCTCAACCTTATCAGAAATATTCAGATTACCGGTACAAATCAAATTACTAAATGATTCTTAGGAAACTAAGCATGATAGAACCCAGAATATATGCGTCCTACTTGACGACTAACACAGATATCTCTCAAACCCCAATCTATCACAAGCAGATGAGTCATAACCCTTATGGGTTTGAGCCTACAGTGGAATCAGAAACAATACTAGTATTAAAGTGCAGATTATCGGTTATAGGATCAAAATGCCAGAATCAGAAAGGGTTTCAACTCAACAATCAGATAAAGAAATTAAACCTCCTACGGATAGTTTTCCTATCTCTATCCTATCCACTAGCCTTAAGAGTGTTCGCCTGCCTTCCAGAAGTTGGTCCTGCCCTCTGCCCTTGTCCTCGTTTCTTCGGACAGTCCCTAGTGAAGTGTCCCATCTCACCACAGTTGAAGCAAGTGCCCTTTCTTTTTCTACAATCCTTGTTCAGATGAGTCGAGCTTCCACAAGTAAAACACTTTTTCTCCTTCTTATCTTCATAATTTTCACCCTTCTTTTGTGTTTCCTTTTTGGGCCATGCTTTCTTATTCTGTGGTTCTTCCTTCTTTGTTTCTTCTTTCTTGCCGTTGTCTTCCTCGTGCAGTAGTGCCATATCCACTAATCCCTCGTAAGTCGCTCCCATGGGTACATGGGTCATGGGTAGGCTGTGCAGTGGCTCGTTCAATCCTCTAACAAAGCGGAGAACCTTTTTATGCTAGGTGTTGACTAAATCTAGCCCGAACCTGGCCAGTTGGTTGAACTAATTGACGTATTCCCTGACCGTCATACTTCCTTGCTTAAGAGGTAAGAACTTTTCCAGTTGTAGACTTCGTTCAGCTTGCGAGAGGAACTTCGTCTCAAACCTTGTTCTGAAATCCATCCATGTTTCAACCGGCCTCTCGGCGTTAGTGATTTCCCACCAGTAGGAAGCTTCTTCCTTGAGCAACCATACCGCCAATTGTACCTTCTGCCTATCTTCCACCTCGAAAATAACAAACAGATCCTCAGTTTCTTTGAGCTAGTTCCTCGCTTCTACGAATGATTCAGTTCCCTTGAAATCCTTTCCACCCATGGCCCTAAAATCTTTTCAGATCTTTGAGAAAGAAACTGCACGAGGAGGGGGCGGAGGAGGGGGATCACTTGATGGATCTGCGGCGGCAGTCCAAGCGTCAAGATATTGACGAAACCAACCGAGTACATGAACAACCTCTGGTGTAACACCCCGTGTATTCAATAACAGTGAAATTCACAAATTAAAGTATAATTAATTTCAAATCAAAGAATTAAGGGAAACGGGATACGCCATTGTGTTCGTCTCGGAAAAATACGTGAAATAGAGTCCGAGTTTTCCAAAATCGGAGTCCGTATGACCAAGTTATGGCCCGTCAAAGTTTTCAGAAAATTTCAAATTCAGAAAGCAGCTCGAAGATTCGAATTTCAAACACGCAGGGAGGCAGGGCGGGAAAGTCCCGCCCAGGACAAGTCGACAGGGGTGTCGACTTGCCAGTCGACACCACCCCCCCCCTCCGTGTCGACTGCCCAGTCGACACGGGTGTCGACTTGCAGGTCGACCTGCTTGGTCGGCCTGGCTGGCCTGGTCTGTGCTGGGTCCGAATTTCTGAGGCTTGCTTTGTCACGAGGGCTAGGTGTCAGCTCCTGATTGGTCTCTCTTTCGAATGAATGGCTACGATTAACCCAAGCTACATCGACGGTCCTAATCAGTTCATAAACTCTATAAAAATGACCCTAGACTCTACCTAATCTATTCATTCAAAAATAAGAATGAGGCCATCATGCTGCTGAGGAACGACTAGGAGTAGCCACCAATTTGAGAGACAATTAGGAGACAAACTCTAAAGCATAAAGCAACTACAAGTTAAACTTAAACAAATCAAATCAACGCCTACATCAAAGGAATAGCATCTCCAAATCCAGAATTCAGATTCCTGAATTAAAGAATTCGTCACACGATTGTAAGTAGAGTACTATTACGATGTGAATAAATAACTGTGTTTGATTTGTGTAAAATGAGAATTACACTTGATTTGTGGTTATAGTAATTCATATTTGTGCGTTGCTATGATTCTAATCGATTTGGAATGTTGTGATATAACGATTGGATATTTGCAAGTATGTAATTCATGATAAAAAAACTACATGTTTGCGGTAGTTTATTTGAGATTCATGCAAGTATACGATTGGATATTCGCAAGTACGTAATTCATGTTGAAGCTACCTGTTTGTGGTTGTTTAATTGAGATTCATGCAAGTGTGTGGTTTTGCTACTATGCCAACATAATGTATATTTTGTACAAAATCACTTTTTGTGTAATTGGATCAAATTTGGGGTATTATGATTCATATGAAATTATGTTGGAATTGGCATCATGATCTATGTATAAAACCATACTTTTGTATTAGAAACAAAAGTATGCCTCTTTGTGAACTTATGTTGATTTTATGAATATGACTAGGCTATGTTTGGTATTATGCCTAATTGAAAAACATGTTAGACCTATATTGTTAACAAGAACTATATGATAATATATGTGACACATAGCTAAGTTAGATTTACATTCCAATTGCAAGTTTGCATGAATAAAGTAAAAACCATGATTTCATGTTTAGGAATATTTATGCCATGATTACATGAATAGATCAAAAACCATGATTTCATGTTTGGGTATATTTGTTCCATGATTATGTGAATAGATTAAAAATCATGATTAAGTTGGAATAATTCTAGTTGAACTATACTTTTGTATTAGTAACAAAAGTAAGCACCTTTGTAAACATATAGTAATTTTATAAACATGATTTGCTTATGTTTGACATTATGCCTAAGTAAAAATTTAGGTTTATGTTGTAGTTAACACTATGTGTCAATAATGATATCTAATTTAGTTAGATTCTTAACTTAACTACAAGTTTACATGGTTTGATTCATGTCACTTATGCTTTATGACCAAAGTATATGTTACTACAATGCAAGTACACCAGTTTCTATTTTGTAGTTCCAACGTTATGTTGCAAGTTCATGTGTTCACATTCCCCTTTTTGTGTATATAATCACGTTCTAAGCGTCCCCTTTTTCACGTGGCTAAGTTGGGCTTAAAAGGCTAAGCCCAACATATATTATAATAAACGAACGTATTAAACGGGGGAAATAGCGTTGGGCCAAATTAATTAATAAATGAAAATATAAAAGTAGATGGGCCCAAATTCAAGAATGGGTTGGGCCCATGATTGGTGTAAACCTTTACACCATTAGCTTAAATTGATTTTGAATAATGGGCCGCAAATATTTACATATAAGAAAATAAAGAAAAGAGACAAAATATGTAAATGTAGAAAATACGATGTGTTTAACCCGAGGTTGGATTGAGTTGTGATGTAAACCTGCCCGGAACCGCCCGACTGTCCAGTAGTCACAACAATACCTATCCAATGTGGGTGGTTAAACATGGAGCCCAATAAGGACCCGAGGTTAGACTGAGTTGTGGCGTAAGACTGCCCGGACCCAACCGGCAACAGGTAGCCAAAACAATACCTGTCTAATGTGAGAGGTCAAGGCTTTAATAAGACAATTAAGGCTGAGTCGGGATTGATAGGATTAAGTAAATTATATTACTACTTAATCAGAATGGAACATGCTAAACTAAACAGACTGATTGGGGGTTAGGTTTATAAAACACTTAACCAACTTAGCATGTTGGATAGAAATAGAAAACCTAGTAGCGGGGGACCCTTTTCAGCAGTAACCCTATTAGGTATCATGATACCCTGAAACTAGGCAGGGTGGGGCACGATTACTGGGCTGACTGTAAGAGGTCAAATCGACGGCGGTGGTGCAGCAGTGTAGGTTCTAACGGGGTGCGGGCGTGCACACACTCCGGCGCAGAAAAATAAGGCACTGGGCACCAGTAGCATACTTGTGCATTCTAGGATTGTGTCGGGCCGCCACCATGGGACTTGATACACCCCATGGTGGGACCAGCATAGGTAACTACAACATTGGGGGCCGTAAGACACATGTAACTATGCGAGTAGGAGCCGATCACCATAAAATGGATCACTTCACCCTGATTATGGGGTGCCTGTGGGAACTAGTTTATATGGGTACAGAGATTAAAATGGGGTACGATAGTATATTCGATCCTAGACAACTGAACTAAGTTTATGGTGCTTTCCCACTTCTAGTTTATACTTATCATACCCAGTTCTTTATTCATAGACTGAATAGTCCTAGACTTACTCAGGCTTTATGTCTGACTCTACTTTTCTTTCGTCTTCTTTTCTTCCGTCCCCACCCCCCCCCCCCCCCCCCAGGTCCACAGGGAGGGAATACCGCAGCTTGACCAACCTTCATATCCATCTTGAAGAGAAAGAATGTATTGCTTGGATCTTTTCGTTTTGGACTATGGCTTTGGACAACAACTATGGGACTTTTGCAGTTTATTTATGTTTTCTTTATGCTTCTTTGAATGATGTAATCAAGACAGTTATGAAAATGTTATGTTTTTGGAAGTATTGTAAGACAATTATGGTATGGTTGGTGTAACACGTATTTTAATGAAATAAAAGTTTGTTGTTTTCCGCTGTTCAAAAATATGTGTTCTTATATCTGTCTTGTATATCTGTGACTTATACTTATAAACCTCCACCAAAATTAGGGCATTCCCTTTGAGAGCGACCCTAACGGAGGTGGGGTGTTTCATCTGGTATCTAAGATGCATCAGACATGCTGAAACGAAAAAGGAAAGATTCAATACAAAAAGGACCGAAGGGAAGATATATGGCTCTTGGGGATTATGTTTTTCAAAATAAACTTTATTTTTCGAAAATACTTTCCTTTTGAAACCTTTTTGAAAAATAGTTTTCAAACCTTCAGCTCTGATACCAAGTGTAACATCCCACCTCCATTAAGGTCACTCACAAAGGGAATGCCTTAACTTTGGTGGAGCGTTTTAGTAGACAGAACAGAAATTTACAAGACAGATAAACAATACTTGAGAAATTATAACTTTATTACAGCGGAAAGACAGAAATCAGTTTGGTTACATCTTTACCAAAAACTCAAGTACATAAATATCAGTCTTGTTCAGAAAATCATCAGAGTACAAAACTTTTAAACCATAATCCCCTCAGAAGCTTCCATAAGGAGTCAAGCCATACTTTAAGCACCCTAAGTACTTCAAGCAGAAGAAATCCAGATCAAGCTAAAGTATTTCCACCTTGGAAACCTGGGGGGAAACGGAAGAAAAAGGGGCGAAAACAAGCAAGGTCAGACATAAAGTCTGGCAAGTCCAGTTACTTTCAGCATATGAACAGATAATAATAATCATGGCATGCAAATAAAACTGGATGAGAGATAACAATAACAGGAGCAGTAGATGTACTTAGGTTAAAAAGAAGAAACAGAATAATATTACTTTTCATTTCTCTGCACTAATACTAGTATAACAGGATTTGGTGTCACCCTAATGTCTAAACTGAAGCAGAAATAGGAACAGAATAATTTCCACAGAAACAGAACGCTAATAACGTGCCTTTACCACCCGAACAGACAGAGGCAGAATGCTGATAATGGGTTTTACCACCCGTACAGAACAGACAGAAACAGAATGCTAATAATGGGCCTTTACCACCCGAACAGAAACAGACAGAAACAGATTAATCCCTACGGAAACAGAATTAGGTGTACACTAGTAAATGGGCCTTTACCACCCGAACAGACGATACCACGCAGATAGGTGTTGCCACCCAACAGAAACAGACGATACCAACAGAAACAGACAGAACTAAGTGTACCCTAAAACCCTCCCCCAAGCGATCTGCTCCCTAATACATAAATACCCTGTGTTGGCTCCACAATAGGGTGTATCACTCCCTAAAGTGACAACCAATTGGCACAGGCCTATTTACAGATGTCATGGCGTCTTACATCCTCAGAGGCAGACCGGGATCCAAGCACACGCATGACCCGGTTGGAACGCACCATCAACACCCCTCGCCATTATCAGAATGAACCACTTATAATTAGTTCAGTAAGCGTGCCCGGACTGTACCTACTGTTGGGTCAAAGTTTTGATACCAGAAAGGGTTACTGACTAATATGGGTCCCAAACAACAGATGACACAAGTAATTCGCCTCCTAACCTTGTGTCCCCAAACTAACAGATTTTCTGATTAACTTGTTTACAAGTTCAGACATACAGAGTTCAAATCAACTAGTTCATAGATCAGACAAATTTTCAGACTAACGGATCAGATATACAGATTTAACAGATTTACAGATTTGTCTAACTTTGTAATTGGGCCTACAGATTCACGAAAAGAGTTCTGTTCAATTCGTTACCCCAACTGGTTTAACCCTATCCACCCAATGCGTTTTAGACATCATATTTATCTCAGATTTGCATTAATTTAATATTAATGCCTAGACCTCTCACATTAGACTGGCCGTTTGCGGCTACAGGTTAGGCCGGTTGGTTCCTGGCAGATTTCTGCAACAAAATGAGTCTAACCTCGGGTTTCAAGCACGTTATGACTAACTTCTCACATTAGAACCTATTGTTTTCGACCACTGGATGTGCTGGGTGGTTCCGGGCAGAATTACACCGCAAACTCATTCTAACCTCGAGTTAGCCATGTTTATCTTTGCGGCCAATTAATTAGTAATTTACTATTTATGCCTACGCCTAATATACATGACAATTATTCATAACTATAGCCAATTTAGATTATGTCAATAACAAACCAAATATGTCAACTCAACAGATATAGCAGATAACAGATTTCGCAGATTAGGCGACTTAACGGATTTAGCAGATTAAGCAATTTAGCAGATTTGGTATATAACAGATTAGGCATTTTCAGCAGACTTAGCAGATGACAGATTTAGTAGATGAATAGATATAGCAGATTAGGCAATGTAGCAGAACTAGCAAATTAGGCAATATAACAGAACTAGCAGATTAGGCAATATAACAGAACTAGCAGATTAGGCAATATACCAGAACTAATCATTCCTTAAACTTTCATCAACATATCTTGCCTAATTGTAAACTTATCCTAAGTTTAAATGCCTAAATAGTTGTCATGATTAACAATGTGATCATATACCCCACGTTTGCATTGAATTTACATGGCACAGATTATGGTCATAATTCACCATGTTACACATGTCTTAAATTTTAGTTAAACTTGCCTAGTACAAGAGATTCACATATAAATTAAACCAAATATAGCCATCGATCTCAATGCATGTCATACATTCAAAAATCTCCCACTTAGGTGTTATTCACATTTAGTAGTTATCAAATCTTAATATAGATCTTCACCTAAGTCATATTCTCTTTTTATCCCAAATCATGAATTGTTATATAAACAATATGCCCAACAATCTAGAACTTTAAATTATAACAGATCTTAATTCAAAATATGCGTTATGTCAAAGTCTCAAGTCATATGTTAACCTAAAATGATTCCTCTTCTTCCAATTCACAGAATATGCATAGATCTAAATCTAGTTTAAAACCTATGCCCTTTTTCTTAAATCAGTCACAGATTAGCCATATCCCATTTATGCCATCATTCATTATTTGTCCCAAAATTTAACGTTCGTGCATTAATCTCTTATGATATTTGGCTCAGGCTCGTGGTAGCCTGGCTATAGAACAGAAAGAAGAAAGAGATGCAGAATAAAATAGATCAAAACAGAACAGACATAACCTAAAATTCAGATTTACAGTTCATGTCACAATCATAATTAACGTTTATAGCGGAAAATAACTGTACTTCCCTTGATTGGATTAAAGAAGAAGAGTTGCAGTTGTTCTCCTTTAATTTTAATCAGTTTGGAAGAAGATGCTTTAGTCGTAGTTCCAGTTCAGATTTCAGCAGAGTAGCGACGCCATTTTTATTTTAATTAGAACAGAGGCAGAGCATAGGCAGAATGAAATGGTGTAGAGAGAATGAGGATAGGGGGCTGTTTATATAGGTTTAGAGTCATGAATCTGGTCAGAAAATCGGCCAAAAACATCAGAATGCATCAGGTTCAGAAAGAGGGTTCGGGAGGCAGGTCGACCCCTAGGTCGACACTATGGTCGACCTGGTCCCACCAGGTCGACACTATGGTCGACCTGGCCCTGGGCGGGTCGACTACCCAGTCGACCTGGGTCCTAGGCGGGAAATTTTCCGCCCGGCCCGCTTTTGGGTTTGAATTCGAATTTCGAGTTCGAATTTCGAGCTGTTTTCGATTCTGAAATTCCCCGAAACTTCGGAGGGTCATATCTCCCTCATACAGACTCTGTTTCTCGAAAACTCGGACTCATTTCCAAGAAGAATTTTGAGACGAACGCAATGGCACGACCCGTTTCCCTTGATTCTTATTTTAAAAATTAATTATTCTCTGGTTTGTTACTTATACGATCGTAGAAAAATACGGGGTGTTACATTAGTACTGAAATCTGGAAGCATTAGGGAAGAATAGAGAGTGCAGGTAAGGCATCAAAAACTTAAAGTGTGTGTGATGTGTCGTCTAATGCGCATCAAATAATGAACCACTCCTCGTTTGAGAAGCTAACACAAGCACAATCTTAGAGAAAGTCTTTCGCAACGGAGGAGTTTGATTCAAAGCCATCTCAGTTGCCGATTTCGTAACCGTAGCTGCAAGTTTTGAAGTCACAATTGTCCCTTGGGGCAAAGATATTTTGCAATGTTAAGATCACTTGGTTCATTGAAAATGTACGTAGAACATTCCTTGTGAACAGCTAGGATTATGGGACTGTTATTAAGTTTCTCAGCATATGAATCACATTCAATCGTGATTTATCCCTCGTGTGCTCAGTTTCCTTCATGAGACTCTTATCTTCACGTTGTACGAACACTTCCTCTTTAATTGAAGGCAATTGAGGTTGAGAGGTCGTTTCAGTTCCACTGGCAGGTTATGAGCATTTCTTTAAAGGATATTCATCAACGTTACTTTTAGATGCACTACCCTCTCCAGATGCCGTAGCATTGATGCTACCGGTGTACTCTGAGGCATAGAAGCTAATCCTTTGGAAGGATATTTCCCAGAAGGATGGAGCAATTTATGTTTACCAAGAAAATATTCTTTAATCAAGTACTTCTTGTCCCTATCTACAATAACTACAACTTTTAACTCCTCAAGAATAGTCTTGTAAAGAGTAGAATACTTATCATCCTTGATAAGAGTTGGAACGACTGTAATGAAAAAAGAAAAGTTTGGTATTCGAGACTTAAGAGAAGTTAGACGAGAAGAACTCTGTTCAAATATGCTTCGTCTAGTTCCCAAGAAAGTTCTCAGGACAACGAACAAAGAAAATTCGACTTAGAAATCTTGAAGCACTATCCGGCAGGTCAAACACAAGCTTTCGGTTTTGTGCACCCACAACATGTATGATATAAAAAGTGTCTTTCCTCTTTCTGAATGAAAAAAGGTAGCAGATATCTCAGAACATAGGCTCACATTGCTTCACTTGCATAAAAAGCACATAAAGTGCTAACAAAATCGCATAGCCATTCAGATGAAGTTGGAAAGGGGAAATAGCCATATGTTTCAGGATTGTCTCTAGAAAAGGATTAAAAGGAGGGACAACAACACTTATCAACATTTTTCGGTTAACAACTACATATCTACTTGGCGGTTGATCAACGAATACATCCTTCTCCACCAATATTACATCGGTCTCAGGGATACCATATTAATAACATAATTGTTTAAAAATGTGCTGGTTAATCATGGTAGAATGTCTCTCTAATGGAAGGGGACTCAGGGGATGAGGATCAGGAAATGGATGACTAGGTATTGATCGAGGCATTGTTGTTATTGTAGCCCCAGATGTAGTTGCAGAAGTCTCAACCTGCGTAGAAGCCAATGTCCCTTCGGCCTGAAGGCGAGTATGCTGCCTGGTAGTCATTCTACATAAACAGTCTTGTTTATAAACATATCACAGGTACGCATTTCCTAAGTGTGAAGTGTCGTGCAGAATTATACAAGTCATATTGAAGTGGAGCTTGAAATGCATAATTAGCATGTGTCGATTAGTCGATCTCAAGCGTCGCTATTAACTTAAACTAAAATGTTGTGTGTATGCAAGCAAAATTCAAAAAGTCACAAAATGTTGTATGAAATAGTCTTGCATATATGTGCCATTCTGTTTAAGTCCTGAAATTTACTATAATATGTTTTATTAAATAATCCATTATCAAAGTGGACGATCGACGACGAGGTATATTGTTGTTGTAACACAGTAAATAAGGCATAAAGGCATTTGATTCTCAAGTCAGAAATATGAATTTTTCAAAGTCCAAGATGCTCAAATGCAATAGACTTTAAAAGTAAGCTTCAAGTGTCAGAAACAGATCACGTAATGACCTTCCCAAAGTCAGGCTGCTCAACGAGCTGACATAGCATATCGCTCGATGAGTTGACAAGACAAAAGGTCGTTCAACGACCTAAGGAACTTAGGTCGTCTCAACAGTCTGAAGACTTAGGTCGTCCCAGCAGTCTGAAAGTTTAGATCGTCCCTACGGTCTGAAGGCTACGGTCGTTCAAAGGCTCAGGTCCCGCATCATGAAAAAGACACAGGTTGTCCTATGACCAGGCAGCTAGGGTCGTCCACTGGTTCAAAGGAACAGGTCGTCCATCATCTACAAACTTAGGTCGTTAACGTTTGAAGCTATAGACTGTTCAAACGACTAGAACACAAGATATGGTTTTTGACCAAAATTTCCAAATTACACTATATTGATTCAAAATACATGATTTCTAACATCAAAACCAACATTTGCAATGAGATGATCAATGACATGGATGCGTGCTCACAATCAGCTAAAATTTAAGGCACACGAATCATCACAATCAAAATGTCGGATCCACAATAAACATCAAAGTTTCGAATTCAAATTTGGACATACAATAAATCAGATCATCATTGATTTGACATTGTGTGTTACATGAAATAAAAACATAAAGCCCAATGTCATATCATTGCAAGTGTCAAGCAATTAACAATAAGGAAGGATTTGTGCAAAATTCTAGATTCAAATCGTGATCAATTACAGCTTATGGTTCATAAATAAATTGTAATCAAAATTCGATATCAAAATGTGAAGACCAACAGCAATTGAAAATAAGGTGCAATCGGATATCAATGTGACAAATGATGAGATTCAATCCAATTACAAAATTGTGTGAATTTCTCAAATTCCAAAATGATTGGTTTCTTGAAATTTATGACCATCAAAATTCGATCTATAACCAAATCCAGATCTGATACTCAAAAATTTAGAGTTATCAGATTCAAGAATCCCAATTTCAGCCACAAATTGACAATTTTCTCTAAGCCCTAAAAAAATCAAAATCAAATTAGCATGAAAATTGAAGAGGAATTACACCTAAGTCAGTCAGAGATGGGTTTAGATGGTCAGAGATTGGTGATGAAAGCTTCTAGAAGGCTCGATGACTCGGAGGCAAGTAGATCCGTAAGAAATCAGTGACAAGTTGGGGTGAATTGTTGGTAATAACAATTGATACAGATAGCGACGACGAAGATCCCATCGATAGCTGCAAAGAAGTTGTTCGGCAACAAAAATTGTTGTTGGTGAGTGTTTATCCATTAAAATTCATGCACCAACTAATGGATCGAACATGTGTAAAAATTATGGGTCGGGCATGGAAATGGTTCAAGCAATAAAGCCACTCGAACATCATACATGGCTCGAGCATTAAGGGTCGGTCAAGCACATTCATAAAGGGTTGAACATCATGGATGGGTCGAACAGGTGCAACATGACTCATACATCCATTGGGTCGGTCGAACACCTTATGATTAGTCACTTTCTATATATGAGACTCGAGCATCATCGGACTCGGACATGTCCAGGGTTGTTCGAACATGAATGATCAAACAACACAAAGGCCTGCATATTTCCTAGGTCGGTCGAGCGTGGTACCACAAACAGAGTCGGTCAAACATGGTGTTACAAGCAGGGTCGGTCGGACATAGGATTGGGCAAACAGCTGGATACAACTGTCAACAACTAGCATTGGCATTTCTGTAATTACTGGAATGTTCGACCCATAACCTGCATATACAAGTCTCATCTCACCACTTCACTCGAACTTCTCCTATAAATAGGCCATGGCCTCCATGCTTTGAGGGAGGGATTGCCATCACCCCGAAGGGGTGCCGAATTGCATTCACTCTTGTTCAAAGAGATTCTAACACCTTCTAACATCTAAAAGTAAAGATCAAGCATTGAATCCATCATGAAATCCATCAAAAGTGATCAAGCATTCTAGAGATCAAAGATTCTCCACCATTTCACCTTATATTTAGCAAGGTCCATTTAATTCTCCGCTGATTTATATTGAATTGAGTGAAGCCTTAGTATCATGAAGCATATGAATGTACTTTTGAGTGTTTCTAGATTTGTAACTTTTAAATTGTCAATGGAAAATATTGCCAAAGTGGATGTAGATAATTCCTAAGATCGAACCACTATAAAATTTATGTCTCCTTTACATTTATTATGATTGTGGCCTCTTTTCTTACCGATCGGGGAAGTACCATTAATGTACCTTTGGTGTTTTAATCGTAATTGCGTTTTAACATTTGGCACCCACCATGGAGCTGCCTTCGCATCTCCTTCCTTCACACTTCTCTCAAGTTTCAGAAGCTTTGCATTTAAGTTCTAAACCACCTCCTTAACCAACATAATGGTGAAATCTAAGAAGACCATAAATAAAGATGTCGGAAATGCTGATAATATTGCTAATGAAGAAACACCTCTTTCTAACAGTTTTGATGTTGGTGAAAGCTCAGTAAGTGGAGCTGCTGTGACAATCGGAATTCCGATGGACCGAATTTTTTTCAAAAACCCAATCCATCGAAACCCAAGTTGGTTTGCTCTGGTATCCTGCAGAAAAGATAGAGACATAAAATATGTCAGAGTTCGAAAAACATCTCGTTGCGGAAGGAATAAAATATAATGTAGTTGAAACATAGCTTTACCTTAACAATAATACTGCTAAACCAGTATCCAAAGATATACAGTCTCTGTCATGAACCTAACCTGCGAATTTTATGAGGAGGGGGTCAGAACATAAGTTCTGTGTGGATGAATTTAAACTACACTTCTTGGATAATCCTACATATACCATTCAATTATATTTTCTTATTTATTAGGTTATTTGTATTATTAGCACTCAAGGCTTACACACACGTCGCACCCATCTACTCTCTAGTAGATTAACCTAATATAGTGTATATGTAGCTACCCCCTAATTAAGGTATACTCTACTCGCATGGTCTCCACAGTATGTACGCAGTCCCTTATCCAATGTTGCATATCGTTTGGATATCAACTCTACGTTTGCATAAAACTATCATCACTGTGTTACGCAAGCGTTTGGACTGCCATTCTAGATCCTACTTGATTATATCATCGAATAAAGCCCGCTAGTCTATGGTACACCACCCAGAGCGACATGAGTATACCTAGACTTTTGTCACGTACGTATCGTCAATCGTACTCGATGTCTATTTGTACATGTTCTCTATATGTGTGCCTGAGTCCCGTGGTAGGACTAATCAAGAAACATGGAACACGGTCGGGAGATTTCAGATATTTGCCGATGCAGATGCTAAGGTCTGCTTTAATAATGGCTATGGTCCCACTAGACCCCTCCCTTAACTAATGAAAGGCACCCAAGAATGTCAAGAATGATAACAGTAACCCTGGCCCCTTATGACCTTCAATCCTATTGGCCAACCTCACTTATAACTAGATAGCAAAGTATATGCTCTTTTGGAGCTCTCCGCCTTTCCGCTTCACGTACTGACTGAAGATGGTAGGTAGGCGACGAGCTGCTATCACAGGGCACTAACTGGTCTCGCCAAATCACGCTGGTCCATCTTAGTCTTTTGATTGCCTCTTGTTTTGTAATCAAGGCATACTCATTGGTACTTCCCACGCAGACCTAACCTCTATGAGCACAGGCTAATCATCTGCCACTCACAAAGGGATACCAAAAGTACTGTCACGTCCCCAGAAGTCGCGTGCTTTGTAACCCAGTCCCTTGGAGCCTTCTGCATGATCAGATGGACATTTGCTCAACCTTGTGCCATATGACATCGTGATGATTTACCATGTTTGGTTATTCATCCCATATCGTATGGGAGTGTACAAGTGCCTTACCCTTTCATGTTATTAGACCTTAAGTCTTATCTTCTAATTATGCGCTTGCTCTGTCTCATTAGTTTTTTTTTTAAGTTGGTTGTCTTATCCATATTAGTTTTTAAATTACCAAGTTTCTTTTCATAAGTCTTTCACTATTTCTTACGTAGCCACGATCTTTTAATTGTTTACTTAGTTCTCTTAACTAAGGTTTACTAACAAGCTCAAACACGACTTTCTATAACTGTTTACTTAGTCCTTTTAACTAACGTTTACCAACATGACTTTCCATGATTGTTTACTTAGTTCTCGTAACTAAGGTTTACTAAACAGCTCAAACATGACTTTCTGTAACTGTTTACTTAGTCCTCTTAACTAAGGTTTACCAACATGACTTTCCATAATTGTTTACTTAGTTCTCTTAACAAAGGTTTACTAACAAGCTCAAACATGAATTTCTGTAACTATTTACTTAGTCCACTTAACTGAGGTTTACCAACAAGTTTTCCCCTTACTCATATTACTTATGTTTTCCTATTCGTGGCTTTATCCCCGTTTGAACAGATTACTTAATCTTCAATTAATTACAGCTTGCATTCTTTCATAAGTTATTTCATCTTTGTATCGATCATTATAACCTACGTTATAATTCTTACTTGTCTTGTAACAAGCTTACCTATTATCTTCCCATTTAATTTTACACGTATCTGTTAATGTTACCATAATCCATCGTTATTTACCTAGTTTTCCTAAGTAAGGTTTGCTACCATTCCCCATTATTATATTGGTTAAGTTTGTCTATGCGCCTCCGTTTACTTTACCTTAGCACACTTAACATGTTTGTTTCATAGCATTAATCTTTTTATTAATGCACTCAACATCTCACATTAGACATGTTGCTTGCAGTTGTTGGATATGCCGGGCGGTTTCGGGCTGACTTCTACCGCAAACTCGTTCTAACCTCGGGTTTTGGGCTCAATGCGCTAACCTCTCCCATTAGACTTGTTGTTGCGGTTGCTGGATGTGCTGGGCGGTTCCCGGCAGACTTACACTGCAACTCAATCTATCCTCGGGTTAGGCATGTTCATCTTTTAACTGACCTATACAATTTTAATCTAGGTTTTATATACCTATTCATCCCAATCCAATAATTCATGTTCACGCTTCTAAACCCGATTTCATATTTATGGTTACAGTTTGATTTGGATACATAAATTCTACCATGATTACATAATCTCGTACATAGTTATGCCAATAATCCTTATTATATGTTATGCCCAATTTTTCATGTATATAAGTTATACTTAATTATACCCAAATTAATTGTTCTTTAAAGTTATCAATAATTCATGTCAACCCTCATTTTTATTGCTTAGAACAATTAATTCATGTCAACCCTCATTCTTATTGCATAAATCCCAATTCAACTTATAATCCCAGATGTCTAAATCTTCAATTCGAGCTTTTTCTTATGTACATATAGTTCATACATAAATTCTTGATTAAGCATACCCAAGCATATCTAATCATTCTCAATTTTAAGCGCACATACTTTCTTTTATGTTTTAGGTTAATATACGAGCCAATTTCCCCTAATTTCCCAATCTCAGGTTATGTTATATGTTTTTCCACAATTCCCCAATTCGTGAATTACGCCCAAAAATTCATCTTACAAGTTGTTCCAATTTCTCAAGTAAAAATTATTCCCAAATTCCCGAACATCATTTTCACTATTCCAATATTTGTCTGTACACATTCTTTTCTGCGAGATTTGGATTAGGCTCGAAGTTAGCCTAATCTTAAAATTAAAAAGGAAAGGGGAAGAAGAAGAACAGAATACACATAAAATAAATTTTGAATTATTTTAATTGAATTAAACAAATTAGCTTAGGGAATTGCTAAATGATACATCTACTATTATTCAACAATGGTAATTTAAATCCACTCACAGTGATTTTTGCTTTCCTAGGTCTGATTTAGACTAGCATCCAAAGTTCTTCCTTTTCATGCGGCGTAGATTATAGATCAAAATCCCTTTTCTCTTTATTGTGCAATAGAAGAAATTCCAAATCAAATCTTTTATTTTAAGAATAGAGTTTGAGGAGAAAGAGAAGAAAGTGGATCTAGGATTTGAAATTACTTGGAGAAGAAGAATTTGAATTGATTTATGCTAAAACAGAGTCATGGCATTGCCATAGGTTTATGTAAAGAAAAATAATGAGTCTTGGGTCCATTATATAGCCTTTAGATCAACGAACAGTGCCAAAAACATGTCCAGAAACGTCAGAACTCACCCAGCCTAGATCTGGGTTCGGGGTTCGACACCCAATGATTGGTCGAACCCTGTGTCGACCCCTCAAAGGGGGGTCGACTCCTATGTCGACCCCCTTAAGGGAAGTTGACACATCTGAGCGGGAGATTTCCCGCTCAGACTAGTTTGACCTGTTTTTGAACCTGTTTGAATTATGGACTTGGCTTTGTTTATATATATGTTTCTTGCGCGTATACAAACTTCTAAGGCTCATAACTTCTTCATACGTTATTCGTTTTACGCAAACTTGAACTCTATCTTAAGCAGAATTCCGAGACGAACGCAATGGTGATGTCTGTTTTACTTAATTCCTGGTATTTAAATTATGTGTCATTAGTTTGTTACCTTTTCTATTACTCATATTGTTATTGTATTAATTTTTCCTTCTCTTTCATGTATTGATTAATTTTCGTTGTACATCACCATTATTTACCTATCCTTGCATATATACATATATTTTACGTTTAATTATATCAAAAATGTGGGGTGTTACATTCTCCCACCCTTAAGGAATTTCGTCCCCCAAATTCGATAGGGGTAAAATATATAATCCCTCGCATAATATCAAACCATCAAGTGTGCATCCAATTTTTGCAAACATTGTGCACATGTGCAAAGTGAAATACATCATAGCAATGCATGTATGCTTGATTGATACCACCTATATGTATGTAAACTTTTAAAAACTCTTTTCAAAACATGATGCTCACACCCTAAATATACTTGCAGTTCTATATAAATGCAATATTTTTGAAAAATCAAAACATTTTTCAACCAAATTTTCCCATACTCTTACAATATAAGAGCGATAGTTCATCCAATTGTTGCATCCAAAATCCTACCAACCATCATTAAATTCGAAATTTAGAACATTCTAATTTTCCAAATTTGATTTCTTATGATACAAAAAGGTATGAAATGGAAGAATTCACATTTCTCTTTTGTGTACCTTTTATGATTGCACTTGGATTTTTATATAACTATTCTATAAAAAATTCCTACTTTCCTATCCAAGCACAACCATATAAGAAAACTTCCTTTTCTTTTTCAACTTATATTGGAATAATTTTATTTTTATTCTTCTTTTTCTTAAGATTTTCATTTTCTTTTCCCGTCGCATTTGTTGCTTTGCTGAATTAGTTGTTTTTCTTGTTAGTTAGGTTATTCTTTTTCTTAGCTTATTTGACTAAATCCAATTACTTAAGTTTATTTTTCAAATAAGCTTTTCCATTTCAACTCAAACAACATCCTACACAGCTACTACTAAGGGTCAAGAATCTTAGGACTTTGTCATCTCAGACGATTACGAGTCCACACAACAGGACATATATGCTTACTTGCCCTTCTCTACCTAGTAGTCACTACTAGTCCTTGTTGTGCATTACTAGCCTATGCTTCTCTTAAGCAACAATCCTAGACTCACAATGCTTATGCATTCTACGGGAAATTCCATTGGTTCAAAATTAGCTAATCCCTGACCGTAAATTGATAAGAGAATAACTCCTTAAGTATCAACCCCGAAGACCGAAATCAACATCAGATTGACACTCAGAGAATTACTCAACTCGACCAATCTCCAGTTGGTTCTTATGATTTAATTCATAGCCGTAAATTTCTCTCGTTCTTTCTAGGCCCTAATCCTTACCTACTCCATTCTTTTTAAAACAGTAATCAAAATTTATTGTTAACAGAATAGAGATTTCAAAATATCTTTTACACAATGCAACACTTTGTATTCTTTACCTCCTAATCCTTTCATATATTAAAATATGATTACTAGAGAGCTATACATATGCTCTATAATATGTACCTTTTCATGAGAGAATCCTTTTAAAGCAAGAAATCATTGTTTTACAAAATATACCCCACCTTACTTCAAAACCCAATATGCACTAAATCTGTTCATTACATATTTTTCTCAAAAATATTTTTAAGATTAAAACTTGAAAACACTACAAACTCTTTTGCAAAAACTTTTACAAATTCAAGTCCTTAAAAGTTAATTATTGGATTAGACTCAAAGTGGGTCTTTCAAGTCAACTAGGCTTTCCTAGACACTTTCACAAATTAAATTCTCTCAACTATATATATTCATAATTCATTTTTCCACCTTTTAACCTATTTATAAGGTTTCACTTCTAAACCCACTACTCTGAAATACTAACATTTCTGTCTCTCTATTATATGGGATACATCTTTCCCAAATGCCAAATCATATTGTACACTTTCCAACCAAACCACCTAAGGGCCTAAAAATTTCTACGTTTATTACTTTAGTGTACAAATTAGATATCCCAACTCTTCCCATATTTTTTCTTCTCTAGTGGGCTCCTTATGGATCTAGTTTTATATATATTATATATTTATATTTTTGAAAATACAAATACGCTCACTCATTATCTCCCTAGGAACACTAAACCAAAGCTCTGATACCAGATGCAACAATCCAAATCCGACGGACCGATTTTTTTTCAGAAACCCAATCCGTCGAAACCCGAGTTGGTTTGCTCTAGTATCCTACAGAATAGATAGAGACATAAAACATGACAGAGTTCGGAAATCATCTCACAGCGTAAGGAATAAAATATAATGTAGTTGAAACATAGCTTTACCTTAATAATAATACTGCTAAACCTCTATCCAAAGTTATACACTCTCAGTCATGAACCTAGCCTACGAATGTTAAGAGGAGGGGGTCAGAACATAAGTTCTGTGTGAGTGAATTTAAACTACACTTCTTGGATAATCCTACATATATCGTTCAATTATATTTTCTTATTTATTAGGTTATTTGAGTTATTAGCACTCAAGGCTTACACACACGTCGCACCCATCTACTCTCAATAGATTAACCTAATATAGTGTATATGTAGCTACACCATAATTAAGGTATACTCTACTCGCATGGTCTCCACCGTATGTACGCAGTACCTTATCCAATGTTGCATGTCGTATGTATATCAATGTTACGTTTGCATAAAACTATCATCACTGTGTTACATAAGCGTTTGGACTGCCATTCTAGATCCTACTAGATTCTGTCATCGAATAAAGCCCACTAGTCTATGGTGTATTACCCAGAGCGACATGAGTGTACCTAGACTTTCCCCACGTACGTATCGTCAATCGTACTCGATGTATATTTGCACATATTTTCTATATGCGAGCCCAAGTCCCGTGGTAGGGCTTATCAAGAAACACGAAACTCGGTCGGGAGCATTCAGATATCTACCGATGCTGGTGCTAAGGTCTGCTTTTATAGTGGCTATGGTCCCACTAGATCCTCCCTCAACTAATGAAAGACACCCAAGAATATCAAGAATGAGAACTGTTTCCCTGGTCCCCTATGCACTTCAATCCTATTGGCCAACCTCACCCAGTACTATATAGCAAAGTATATGGTCTTTAAGAGTTCTCCGCCTTTTCGCTTCACGTACTGACTGAAGATGGTAGGTAGACGATGAGCTGCTATCACAGGGCACTAACTGGTCTCGCCGAATCACGCTGGTCCATCTTAGTCTTTTGATTGCCTCTTGTTTTGTAATCAAGGCATACTCATTGGTCCTTCCCACGCAGACCTAACCTCTGTGAGCACAGGCGTATCATCTTCCACTCATAGAGGGATACCAAGAGTACCCTCACTTCCCCATAAGTCGCGTGCTTCGTAACCCAGTCCCTTGGAGCCTTCTGCATGATCAGATGGACATTTTCTCCTCCTTGTGCCATGCGACATCGTGATGATCTACCGTGTTTGGTTATTCATCCCCTATCGAATGGACCGGTACAAGCGCCTTTACCTTTCGTGTTATTAGATCTTAAGTCTAATCTTCTAATTATGTGCTTGCTCTATCTCATTAGGTTTTCTTTTTAATTTGGTAGTCTCATCCATATTAGTTTTTAAATTACCAAGTTTCTTTTCATAAGTTATTCACTATTTCTTACATAGCCACGGTCTTTTAATTGTTTACTTAGTTCTCTTAACTATGGTTTACTAACAAGCTCAAACACGACTTTCTATAACTGTTTACTTAGTCCTTTTAACTAAGGTTTACCAACATGACTTTCCATGATTGTTTACTTAGTTCTCTTAACTAAGGTTTACTAACAAGCTCAAACACGACTTTCGATAACTGTTTACTTAGTCCTCTTAACTAAGGTATACCAACATGACTTTCCAAGATTGTTTACTTAGTTCTCTTAACTGAGGTTTACTAACAAGCTCAAACATGACTTTCTGTAACTGTTTACTCAGTCCTCTTAACTAAGTTTTGCCAACAAGTTTTCCCCTTACTCGGATAAATTATGTTTTCTCTATTCGTGGCTTTATCCGCGTTCCCACAGATTACTTAATCTTCAATTAAGTACAGCTTGCATTCTTTCATAAGTAATTTCATCTTTTTATCGATCATTATAACCTACGTTATAATTCTTACTTGTCTTGTAACAAGCTTACCTATTATCTTCCCATTCAGTTATACTCATATCTGTTGATGTTGCCATAATCCATCGTTATTTACCTAGTTTTTCTAAATAAAGTTTGCTACCATTCCCCATTATTATGTTGGTTAAGTTTGTCTATGCGCCTCCATTTACTTAACCTTAGCACACTTAACATGTTTGTTTCATAGCATTAATCTTTTTATTAATGCACTCAACCTCTCACATTAGACATGTTGCTTGCAGTTGTTGGATATGCCGGGCAGACTTCTGCCGTAAACTCGTTCTAACCTCGGGTTTTAGGCTCAATGCTGTAACACCCCGTATTTTATGATAAAAAATTAAAGGATACTCAATTATAAATGTGAGAATCAAAGGAAAACATGAAAATTTCTTGGCATAGATTGGTTCATGAAATGGTATATTTGGTATACCATTTATTGTGAGCATAACTAAAAGAATAATTATGGCATGATTAAATTAAGATTAATTTACATATATAATTAGACATATATAGAAAATATGTGAATTTAGAAAAGACGAATTATGACTCACTGCTGAGTCATTAGGCGCTGAGTTGGCTATTCTAGACAACTCTATCTTGTCTTAATGGTCTTGATTTATTCTGAGATGATCTGACGGCTCCTATTCAATCTAATCTCTATAAAAGCAACCTAATACCTCACCCCAAAATCATATTAAAAAATTGAACCTAGAGCCGTCATGTTGCCATTAGAAAACCTAGAGTAGCCGCCACTTGAAGCTAACATAGAGACGAACCAAACTAGATCAAAACAACAATTGTCTACATCAAAGGCGAGCATTTCAACTCCAGAATTCAGAATCCAGAAATCAAGACCTTCGTTCATTGTAAGCGCAGTTATCTTTTAGACGTAAATAAATCTAAGACGTGATTTGATATAAAGTGAAATTAGAATTATACCATGTTAATTCGTATCGATTAATTGTGATGATATTATCATGAATTGGAATGATTGTGGATAATTGGATTTGGTATTGGATCTATTTGAAACTATCAGTATCATATGCAAGTTATGTGTTTCATGTAAAGATCTACACGTACATGTTTTTATGCAAGTTGTAAGTTTTATATTAGATCCAAGTCAAGATCTACATGTACATATTCCTATGATTTATGTTAGATCCATATGTTCATATGTAAGTTGCAAGTTTTATGTTAGATCCATATGTTCATATGCAAGTTGCAAGTTTTATGTTAGATCCATATGTTCATATGTCAGTTGCAAGTTTTATGTTAGATCCACATTCCTATTTTCATATGAACATATGCAAGTTACAAACTTTATGATTGGATCCATGTCAAGATCCATTTAGGTTTACATGATTAATGCAAGTTATCTAATTTATGATAGATCCAAGTTACGATCTAATTATATATATCTGTCATATGCAAGTTACATGTTAGATCCTAAACTAGATCCTTATTTATGTGACGACCGCCCATAACCCCCGCACTAAACAAGAGGAATAATGCGCTGAAAGGCGTGCCAGGCTGCTATGGACGATCATCATAGTAAGTGAACACATCAAAACCTGTCGTAGAACTCACAGCGCAAGGATGAAATATAATAGAATATATACAACAGGTAATAGTAATTTGGTATCATATAGCAAACTTTTGAAACTTTCTCAACATCCAGAAAGATTATCCAACTTGTATCAAAGTTTGTACATAAGGCCTCACTACAACCCTCAAGCAACTCAAACAGCGGAAACAGAAATACTAGATAGTAATAAAACTGGTACGCCAGCCTCTTGCTCGTCATCGCTCAGCTTCCTCGTCTCACTAAGCTCCATTACCTGTAACCTGCTACTCAGCCTGCCCATCCACAACCGGATGAACAGCCCAAGGTAATAAGAGGAAACATAAAACCTTGAATCAGACAATAGTCTTAGTGAGCGATAATACAGCTAACAAACTTCAACAAGAAAGCATATGAGAATGGGTAAATGAATAACTTATCTACCCACATCACCAGAGAAGAACTCAACCTTATCTTCCCCACATCGGAAACTGATAGCCTTTACACCAAGCATTTCAACCATTCATCCATAGAAACCAGAACACCCATTCAATCATAGAGAACACACATGACATCCAGATAAGTCTCACGCAGACAACCCTAATCGAGTTTAACATTCCTCAAGTACTCTCGCCAGAGGCCTAGACCAATATCACTTAAGCACTCAAAGAACGTCTCCCTCGACTTTGGATAATCTATGTGAGATAGTACACACAGAACAACTAATCATCCATGACTGACTCTGGCTATCACTGCCAATCCTGCTTCGAAACCATCATTATCGTATGACGGCCAACCTTGCCATATGTCAAGGGCTAATGATAACCCCAGTTCTGGCATGAACTCCATATGCCCAACCTTGGCAATGTCCAACCTTGACACTAGGCCTTTCCCCAACCAGAATGACCCAGGGTACTCGACCAACAACCGGTCTTTTGGGCCTTTCAACGATACCCATCGTACCCCTGCTTTGAGCCTGCTAGAACTTACGACGACGATGACTTCTCGGCCTTCGCATCTCTAATCGTCCAACCTTGACGATGTTTCATAGCTCAAGCAACCTTTTCGAGCAGCCATTATCCACCAACTCACGACCTTTGAGTTGTCACCACATTCGTTGTTCCACCTTGATCAACGAACACATTCATCACTTCGAACCTTCCTTCTTGAACCACTTCGAAGTCACGTCATCACCGAACCAAAACACAGCGTTTAGAAGCGCTGCTGAAAGCCCTTCATTTTGACCGACCAGGGTAGGACCGACCCGACCAGCTACAGGACCGACCCGCCTCCTTGCAGCTTTGGATCGACCCGCCTCCTTGGGACCGACCAGCTTTGGACCGACCCCATCAAGACCGACCAGGATATGCTTCCATCTGACCGACCAGGATTTGCATCCATCTGACCGACCAGCTCCTTCAGACCGACCAGGTGAAACCGACCAGCTCCACCAGATCGACCAGCTCCTCCAGATCGACCAGCTCCTCTAGAGCGACCAGCTTCTCTAGAGCGACCAGGCTGAAACCGACCAGCTGCTCCAGAGCGACCAAACTAAAACCGACCAGAATCTTCTCTGCTCCTCCAAAACCGACCAGAATCACTTCTGTTCCTCCAGAACCGACCAGAAACCTGCACAGCTCCTTTTCGACTTCCATTTCGACCAAAACTTCGCCAAACGACGAAACCGGCTTATCTGATTCATCCAAACGCAACCACGAACATGTTATGCAACCAACAATATCATCAATCTAACAATTTCCATCAAAACACATAAATTTCCCAAAAACATGATAAATGAACATATGAACACAAATATAGATCTAACTTGCATAAACTCATGAAATAACATGAAACTTACCATTTAAATTATCTAGATCAGATCCTAGAATGGTTCATATGTAAAATAAATTCTGCATGGGGTAGATCTAAGGAAAGTAACATGGAAATGATGAAATTAACATCCTAAAACCCATATACTTGCATGAATCCGAATGAGAGATGTAAATCACTCACCAATTCTTCAAATCGATGCAAAAACAATGAAAACGCAATCCGGACAGCGAACACTTCGAATCAAACTCTTCAATCCGATGAATTCGCCCTTGAGACGATGTAGATCTAGCCTCTTATGGTGTAGATCTTCGATTTCCCTCCTTGGATTTTGGAAGTTTAATGGTGGAAAGATGTTAGAGGAAGAAGGAGATCAAAGCCTCCCCATAAGAGAATGGAAAATTCCAACCTTTCTCCATTCCCCTTACCCCCTATTTATAGTCTCCACCCACCCTCTAATGGACCTTCTCCAAATCAGCCCATTAGCCTTCCAAAACATGAACAGCTAACTGAAAAACCTTAAAACAGCGATTTCTCCCAAACCGCTGAACCAAATCCTTAATGTAACCACTCTACGGAAAGGCAATCATCAATTCCTTTCCAATGGCACAGGTCTCATCCCCTGATTCGACCTGAGTCAAAAGTTATGCCATGTACAAGACTGACAGGGGCAAAATGGTCACAAACAAAATTGGTAAAATTTATGGACATGTCTCACATCCCCATAAGAAACATACCAAAAGATGAGAATGATCCAACCCTCAGGGAATAAAATAAAAATATTTTACGATCTTCCGATACGTAAAATGCGGGCTGTTACATTCTCCCCCCCTTAAGAATTTCGCCCCCGAAATTCCAAGCAAACACAAGCAACCACAACAATTCCACATGCCTATCATTCATGAGAAGTCAATCCTATCATCCAAACTAGCAACCATCAAGCCATACATCCATAGCCTTATCCTAGCACGCGGAACAACAACAAGATACAACGATATAACGATGATACAATCAAAGGGTCCTACCGATGAAAAGTTCTGGATGAGTCGCCTTCATGCTCTCTTCCGTCTCCCATGTACAATCATCGCCATCTTCACTCCATTGTACCTTGACTAGCTTAACCGTCTTCCTCCTAAGCTGTTTCATGTCATTCCCCACAACACGAAGTGGCTTGCGAGGTTTCGCAACTGCGGTCTCTACTTCTAAGTCTTCATACTGTTCTGGAGATACCACCGTATTCGAGTCGTGCAAAAACTTCCGTAGAAACGACACATGGAAAACATTATGCATACTCGACATCTTCTCGGGTAACTCCAAACTATATGCGAGCTTTCCTATTCGCTCGACAATCGGAAATGGTCCAACAAACCTAGGAGCCAACTTCCCTTTACTTCCGAATCGAACCATATGTTTCAACGATGAAATCTTCACGAAAACCATATCGCCTTCGTCGAATTCCAAATCCTTACGACGCTTATCGGCGTAACTTTTCTGACGATCTTGGGCTGCCTTCATTCGTTGTCGAACAATCTCGATACAATCCGAGGTTTCTCTAATCATTTCAGGCCCAAGTACCAACTTATCTCCAGTTTCTAACCAACAAGCTGGAGAATTGCACGGCCTTCCATACAACGCCTCGTATGGTGCCATCCCAATACTCGACTGGTAGCTATTATTATATGCAAACTCAACTAGATGTAGATGGTCCTCCCATGATCCTCCGAAGTCTAACACACAAGCCCTCAGGAGATCTTCTAAAACTCGGTTGACTCTCTCGGTCTGACCATCAGTTTGGGGATGATATGCCATACTTAAGCACAATTCGGTTCCCAAAGCTTCTTGCAAACCTTTCCAAAATCCACTCGTGAACAATGGATCCCGGTCGCTTACTATACTCTTTGGGACACCATGGAATCGAACCATCCATTTCACATAAAGCTCAGCCAATTTTGACGCTGTCCTAGTCGTCTTGACATGAATAAATCTCGCACTTTTGGTCAAACGATCCACAATGACCCAAATCCCTTCATTCCCTGCCCTAGTTCTAGGTAGTCCATCGATAAAATCCATCGATATTTGCTCCCACTTCCACGTAGGAACCTCTAATGGCTGAAGTAAACCACTCGGCTTCTTCTGTTCAGCTTTCACTAACTGACAGTTCATACACTTTGAAATGAATTTTCCAATATCTCTTTTCATCCCTTCCCAGTAGTATACTCACTTCATGTCCTAATACATTTTATTACCACCAGGATGAATCGTTAGCTTCGAGTGATGACATTCTCTCAGAACCTCATCCCTCAATCCGTCGACATCAGGAACAACTAATCGTCCTTGCTTTCGAAGCCAGCCTTCTCGGTCGACCTCGAACTCCTTATCCTCTGGTTTCAGTTTCTGAATGGAATCGACAAGCTTCGCATCTTTCTTTTGGCCCTCGCCAATCCTTTTGATAAGAGTAGGCCTTATCAACAAGCTTGCCAATATTTCAGGTTCCAACTCACACCTTGGCCTGAAATCGAACCTTGCCAAATACTCGAGGCCCTTCCATTCCGAAAACATCGCTCCCAAACTTGTGTGTCTTCGACTCAATGTATCTACAACTGCATTGCCCTTGCCAGGAGTATAGGCTATTCCAAAATCATACGATGCCAGACACTCTAACCACCGTTGCTGCCGAAGATTCAAATCCTTTTGGGATAAAAGATACTTCAACGACTTGTGATCCGTAAACAACTCAAATCGTACTCCCAACAGGTAATGTCTCCACATCTTCAGAGCAAACACAATCGCTGCCAACTCCAAATCATGAGTTGGATAGTTTCTCTCATGTGGCTTTAGCTGTCGACTTGCGTAAGCCACTACTTTATCCTTCTGCATTAGCACTGCTCCAAGTCCAGTACCACATGCATTAGTATATACCACCATCTCTTCATTCCCACTTGGAATGGTCAACACAGGTGCACTCGTCAATCTCTCCATCAAGATTTCGAACGCTTCTTCACACTTCGCATCCCATGCGAACACTTGGTTCTTCTTCGTCAATCCTGTTAATGGTGCAGCCATCTTAGAGAAATCCTTGATAAACCTTCGGTAATAACCAGCCAATCCAAGGAAACTCCGAACATCCGTCCCATTCTTAGGTCTATCCCAGTCCTTGATTGCTGCAACTTTAGCGGGGTCAACCGCTATACCTTTTCCAGAAACAACATGACCTAAGAACCTCACTTCATCCTTCCAGAAGTGACACTTTGAGAACTTAGCCTTAAGCTGATGCTTTCGCAAGATCTCTAACACAACTCTCAATTGCGTCTTATGTTCTTCCACATTTCTGGAGTAAACCAGTATATCATCAACGAACACAAGCACGAACTTATTCAACTGATCTCTGAACACTCTATTCATAAGATCCACAAAATACGCTGGCGCGTTAGTCAATCCGAATGGCATCACCAACCACTCGAAGAACCCGGATGGTGTCCTAAAAGCAGTCTTTGGTACACTATCCTTAGCCACTCTCAACTGGTGAAATCCCGTTGCCAGATCCATCTGAGAAAACACTTTGGCTTCGTGAAGCTGATCGAACAAGTCATCAATCCTTGGCAACGGATACTTGTTCTTCTTAGTCACCTTGTTCAGCTCACGATAGTCCACACACAACCTTAACGAGCCATCTGTTTTAGTTGCAAACACGACTGGTGCATCCCACTAGGAAACACTCCTCCGAATGAAACATTTTCACAAAAGGTCTCTAACTTGCACCTCCAACTCTCGCTGTTCCTTAGGCGCCATCCGCCTAAGTGGCATAACAATTGGTCTCGCACCCTCGACAAAATCGATCCTAAATTCGATCTCGTGATGCGGCGGCAACCCTTTGACCTCGTCAAAGACATCTACATACTCATTAGCGATCAGCACTAATGATAGGTCTTCCTGTGGAATCCCAAGCGAATATAGATAACTCACGAAGACCCCATCTTCGCGCTTACATCTAATCAACACCTTTCGCCCTTCCACATCCCCGACCCTCACCTCTAGCTTCTCGCCATTCACCCTTGCCGCATACTTCTTGAGCCAATCCATGCCCAAGATGATCCCATACCCAGCGAAGTTAAGAACAAAGCGATCACACATAAAAGAGCAACCATGACTCGATAATACTAGACCACGGCATATCATGCACAAACTGAATGAACCCCCAACTAGATTAGTCACGATCAATGGTCTATCACAAATCTCGGGTTCCAAACCTAAGCGACACACAAGCTCATTGCAGATGAATGAATGTGATGCTCCAGTATCAAACAAAACTCGAACTGAAACACCGTTAACGGAAAAAGTACCTTGCACCACAACACCCTTTCCCTTCTCCTCTGCAGTAGGAGCTCTTGAAGAAGATGGCACGGCTTCCAAAGCATATGCCTTCACAATCTGCTTGCCCTTATCTGATTCTGGACAATCTTTCTTCTCATGCCCAGGCTTTCCACACTTGAAGCACTTCTTCTCAGCTTTGGGATTCTTGCACTCATTTGAATAATGACCCTTCTGTTGGAAGTTAAAGCAAAGCACCTCACTCTTGGGTTTCTTTTGGCCATCCTTTCCTTTCTGTTGTTGCTGCTTCCTCTTTTTATTATTACCACCCTGCTGTGGTTTCTGAACCTCCTTGGTTGCAGCAACAACATTTGCTTCCTTGGGAAACAAGCTCTCATGACGAATAGCCTTTTCCATAATCTTTTCAAATGAATCATCAAGATGGTCCACAAGCGGCTTTCCAATATGAGCATCCAAACCCAAGACAAACTTCTCGTTCTTCTGATAGGGTGTATCAATGTATGAACGAGCATATCTAGACAAAGCCTCATAATCAGAAATATAGTCAAGAACTGATCTGCCATTCTGCTTCAACTCTACGAACTTCTTGAAGAGAACTGACTTTTGAGTAGTGGAGATAAACTTTGCTTCAAACTTAGCTTGGAATTGCTCCCATGAAATCTCCTCTTTCGGAGTCTCGAGTATAACAGAATTCCACTATTCCATGGCCCTGCTCTGCAGCTGCCTTGATGCAAGCTTTCTCTTCATTGCATCCTCAATACCCAAGTCTCCAAAGATTCGAACACATGAATCCATCCACCTCTGAACCTCTTCAGCTGGTTCAGTTCCCTTGAATGGTTTCCCTCCTAGAGATGTAAAGTCCTTGCACATCTTTGCAAAATCTACTCTAGGAACTCGCACACCTACATCTACCGTAGCCGCCACTAGAGCAGGTACTCTTCGCATAATTGCTTCTGCCATGGCTTCAAACATGGCCGGGTAATCTGGCTCACCACCATTTCCCCCTCTAGTATTAGCTCTCCTAGCAGCGTGCCTTGATGGTCGTCTACTCATTCTAAATCTGAAATTTAGAATAGTTAGCCACTTCCAAGAAAAACTGCTAAAGAGATACAACCGCTACTACTATATATAGTAATATATATAGTAAACATCCAACTGAAATCTACAAATACGTCTCTCATACGTAATTACGTCTTCGAACTTTGGCCAAAATCATTGACCAGAGCTTTGATACCATATGTGACGACCGCCCATAACCCCCGCACTAAACAAGAGGAATAATGCGCTGAAAGGCGTGCCAGGCTGCTATGGACGATCATCATAGTAAGTGAACACATCGAAACCTGTCGTAAAACTCACAGCGCAAGGATGAAATATAATAGAATATATACAACAGGTGATAGTAATGAGGTATCATATAGCAAACTTTTGAAACTTTCTCAACATCCAGAAAGATTATCCAACTTGTATCAAAGTTTGTACATAAGGCCTCACTACAACCCTCAAGCAACTCAAACAGCGGAAACAGAAATACTAGATAGTAATAAAACTGGTACGCCAGCCTCCTGCTCGTCATCGCTCAGCTTCCTCGTCTCGCTAAGCTCCATTACCTGTAACCTGCTACTCAGCCTGCCCATCCACAACCGGATGAACAGCCCAAGGTAATAAGAGGAAACATAAAACCTTGAGTCAGACAATAGTCTTAGTGAGCGATAATACAGCTAACAAACTTCAACAAGAAAGCATATGAGAATGGGTAAATGAACAACTTATCTACCCACATCACCAGAGAAGAACTCAACCTTATCTTCCCCACATCGGACAGTGATAGCCTTTACACCAAGCATTTCAACCATTCATCCATAGAAACCAGAACACCCATTCAATCATAGAGAACACACATGACATCCAGATAAGTCTCACGCAGACAACCCTAATCGAGTTTAACATTCCTCAAGTACGATCGCCAGAGGCCTAGACCAATATCACTTAAGCACTCAAAGAACGTCTCCCTCGACTTTGGATAATCTATGTGAGATAGTACACACAGAACAACTAATCATCATTGACTGACTCTAGCTATCACTGCCAATCCTGCTTCGAAACCATCATTATCGTATGAAGGCCAACCTTGCCATATGTCAAGGGCTAATGATAACCCCGGTTCTAGCATGAACTCCATATGCCCAACCTTGGCAATGTCCAACCTTGACACTAGGCCTTTCCCCAACCAGAAAGACCCAGGGTACTCGACCAACAACCGGTCTTTTGGGCCTTTCAACGATACCCATCGTACCCCTGCTTTGAGCCCGCTAGAACTTACGACAACGATGACTTCTCGGCCTTCGCATCTCTAATCGTCCAACCTTGACGATGTTTCATAGCTCAAGCAACCTTCTCGAGCAGCCATTATCCACCAACTTACGACCTTTGAGTTGTCACCACATTCGTTGTTCCACCTTGATCAACGAACACATTCATCACTTCGAACCTTCCTTCTTGAACCACTTCAAAGTCACGTCATCACCGAACCAAAACACAGCGTTTAGAAGCCCTGCTGAAAGCCCTTCATTTTGACCGACCAGGGTAGGACCGACCCGACCAGCTCCAGGACCGACCCGCCTCCTTGCAGCTTTGGACCGACCCGCCTCCTTTGGACCGAACAGCTTTGGACCGACCCCATCATGACCGACCAGGATATGCTTCCATCTGACCGACCAAGATTTGCATCCATCTGACCGACCAGCTCCTTCAGACCGACCAGGTGAAACCGACCAGCTCCACCAGACCGACCAGCTCCTCCAGATCGACCAGCTTCTCTAGAGCGACCAGCTTCTCCAGAGCGACCAGGCTGAAACCGACCAGCTGCTCCAGAGCGACCAAACTAAAACCGACCAGAATCTTCTCTGCTCCTCCAAAACCGACCAGAATCACTTCTGCTCCTCCAGAACCGACCAGAAACCTGCACAGCTCCTTTTCGACTTCCATTTCGACCAAAACTTCGCCAAACGACGAATCCGACGAAACCGACTTATCCGATTCATCCAAACGCAACCACGAACATGTTATGCAACCAACAATATCATCAATCTAACAATTTCCATCAAAACACATAAATTTCCCAAAAACATGATAAATGAACATATGAACACAAATATAGATCTAACTTGCATAAACTCATGAAATAACATGAAACTTACCATTTAAATTATCTAGATCAGATCCTAGAATGGTTCATATGTAAAATAAATTTGGCATGGGGTAGATCTAAGGAAAGTAACATGGAAATGATGAAATTAACATCCTGAAACCCATATACTTGCATGAATCCGAATGAGAGATGTAAATCACTCACCAATTCTTCAAATCGATGCAAAAACAATGAAAACGCAATCCGGACAGCGAACACTTCGAATCAAACTCTTCAATCCGATGAATTCGCCCTTGAGACGATGTAGATCTAGCCTCTTATGGTGTAGATCTTCGATTTGCCTCCTTGGATTTTGGAATTTTAATGGTGGAAAGATGTTAGAGGAAGAAGGAGATCAAAGCCTCCCCATAAGAGAATCGAAAATGCCAACCTTTCTCCATTCCCCTTACCCCCTATTTATAGTCTCCACCCACCCTCTAATGGGCCTTCTCCAAATCAGCCCATTAGCCTTCCAAAACATGAACAGCCAACTGAAAAACCTTAAAACAGCGATTTCTCCCAAACCGCTGAACCAAATCCTTAATGTAACCACTCTACGGAAAGGCAATCATCAATTCCTTTCCAATGGCACAGGTCTCATCCCCTGATTCGACCTGAGTCAAAAGTTATGCCCTGTACAAGACTGACAGGGGCAAAATGGTCACAAACAAAATTGGTAAAATTTATGGACGTGTCTCACATCCCCATAAGCAACATACCAAAAGATGAGAATGATCCAACCCTCAGGGAATAAAATAAAAATATTTTACGATCTTCCGATACGTAAAATGCGGGCCGTTATGTTCCCCCCCCCCCCCCCCTTAAGAATTTCGCCCCCGAAATTCCAAGAAAACACAAGCAACCACAACAATTCCACATGCCTATCATTCATAAGAAGTCAATCCTATCATCCAAACTAGCAACCATCAAGCCATACATCCATAGTCTTATCCTAGCACGCGGAACAACAACAAGATACAACGATATAACGATGATACAATCAAAGGGTCCTACCGATGAAAAGTTCTGGATGAGTCGCCTTCATGCTCTCTTCCGTCTCCCATGTACAATCATCGCCATCTTCACTCCATTGTACCTTGACTAGCTTAACCGTCTTCCTCCTAAGCTGTTTCATGTCATTCCCCACAACACGAAGTGGCTTGCAAGGTTTCGCAACTGCGGTCTCTACTTCTAAGTCTTCATACTGTTCTGGAGATACCACCGTATTCGAGTCGTGCAAAAACTTCCGTAGAAACGAAACATGGAAAACATTATGCATACTCGACATCTTCTCGGGTAACTCCAACCTATATGCGAGTTTTCCTATTCGCTCGACAATCGGAAATGGTCCAACAAACCTAGGAGCCAACTTCCCTTTACTTCCGAATCGAACAATATGTTTCAACGATGAAATCTTCACGAAAACCATATCGCCTTCGTCGAATTCCAAATCCTTACGACGCTTATCGGCGTAACTTTTCTGACGATCTTGGGCTGCCTTCATTCGTTGTCGAACAATCTCGATACAATCCGAGGTTTCTCTAATCATTTCATGCCCAAGTACCAACTTATCTCCAGTTTCTAACCAACAAGCTGGAGAATTGCACGGCCTTCCATACAACGCCTCGTATGGTGCCATCCCAATACTCGACTGGTAGCTATTATTATATGCAAACTCAACTAGATGTAGATGGTCCTCCCATGATCCTCCGAAGTCTAACACACAAGCCCTCAGGAGATCTTCTAAAACTCGGTTGACTCTCTCGGTCTGACCATCAGTTTGGGGATGATATGTCATACTTAAGCACAATTCGGTTCCCAAAGCTTCTTGCAAACTTTTCCAAAATCCACTCGTGAACAATGGATCCCGGTCGCTTACTATACTCTTTGGGACACCATGGAATCGAACCATCCATTTCACATAAAGCTCAGCCAATTTTGACGCTGTCCTAGTCGTCTTTATAGGAATAAATCTCGCACTTTTGGTCAAATGATCCACAATGACCCAAATCCCTTCATTCCCTGCCCTAGTTCTAGGTAGTCCATCGATAAAATCCATCGATATTTGCTCCCACTTCCACGTAGGAACCTCTAATGGCTGAACTAAACCACTCGGCTTCTTCTGTTCAGCTTTCACTAACTGACAGTTCATACACTTTGAAATGAATTTTCCAATATCTCTTTTCATCCCTTCCCAGTAGTAGACTCGCTTCATGTCCTGATACATTTTATTACCACCGGGATGAATCGTTAGCTTCGAGTGATGACATTCTCTCAGAACCTCATCCCTCAATCCGTCGACATCAGGAACAACTAATCGTCCTTGCTTTCGAAGCCAGCATTCTCGGTCGACCTCGAACTCCTTATCCTCTGGTTTCAGTTTCTGAATGGACTCGACAAGCTTCGCATCTTTCTTTTGGCCCTCGCCAATCCTTTCGATAAGAGTAGGCCATATCGACAAGCTTGCCAATATTTCAGGTTCAAACGCACACCTTGGCCTGAAATTGAACCTTGCCAAATACTCGAGGCCCTTCCATTCCGAAAACATCGGTCCCAAACTTGCGTGTCTTCGACTCAATGCATCTGCAACTGCATTGCCCTTGCCAGGAGTATAGGCTATTCCAAAATCATACGATTCCAGAAACTCTAACCACCGTTGCTGCCGAAGATTCAAATCCTTTTGGGAGAAAAGATACTTCAACGACTTGTGATCCGTAAACAACTCGAATCGTACTCCCAACAGGTAATGTCTCCACATCTTCAGAGCAAACACAATCGCTGCCAACTCCAAATCATGAGTTGGATAGTTTCACTCATGTGGCTTTAGCTGTCGACTTGCGCAAGCCACTACTTTATCCTTCTGCATTAGCACTGCTCCAAGTCCAGTACCACATGCATCAGTAAATACCACCATCTCTTCATTCCCACTTGGAATGGTCAACACAGGTGCACTCGTCAATCTCTCCTTCAACATTTCGAATGCCTGTTCACACTTCGCATCCCATGCGAACACTTGGTTCTTCTTCGTCAATCCTGTTAATGGTGCAGCCATCTTAGAGAAATCCTTGATAAACCTTCGGTAATAACCAGCCAATCCAAGGAAACTCCGAACATCCGTCGCATTCTTAGGTCTATCCCAGTCCTGGATTGCTGCAACTTTAGCGGGGTCAACCGCTATACCTTTTCCAGAAACAACATGACCTAAGAACCTCACTTCATCCTTCCAGAAGTGACACTTTGAGAACTTAGCCTTAAGCTGATGCTTTCGCAAGATCTCTAACACAACTCTCAATTGCGTCTTATGTTCTTCCACATTTCTGGAGTAAACCAGTATATCATCAACGAACACAAGCACGAACTTATTCAACTGATCTCTGAACACTCTATTCATAAGATCCACAAAATACGCTGGCGCGTTAGTCAATCCGAATGGCATCACCAACCACTCGAAGAACCCGGATGGTGTCCTAAAAGCAGTCTTTGGTACACTATCCTTAGCCACTCTCAACTGGTGAAATCCCGTTGCCAGATCCATCTGAGAAAACACTTTGGCTTCGTGAAGCTGATCGAACAAGTCATCAATCCTTGGCAACGGATACTTGTTCTTCTTAGTCACCTTGTTCAGCTCACGATAGTCCACACACAACCTTAACGAGCCATCTGTTTTAGTTGCAAACACGACTGGTGCACCCCACTCGGAAACACTCCTCCGAATGAAACCTTTTCCCAAAAGGTCTCTAACTTGCACCTCCAACTCTCGCTGTTCCTTAGGCGCCATCCGCCTAAGTGGCATAACAATTGGTCTCGCACCCTCGACCAAATCGATCCTAAACTCGATCTCGTGATGCGGCGGCAACCCTTTGACCTCGTCAAAGACATCTACATACTCATTAGCGATCAGCACTGATGATAGGTCTTCCTGTGGAATCCCAAGCGAATATAGATAACTCACGAAGACCCCGTCTTCGCGCTTACATCTAATCAATACCTTTCGCCCTTCCACATCCCCGACCCTCACCTCTAGCTTCTCGCAATTCACCCTTGCCGCATACTTCTTGAGCCAATCCATGCCCAAGATGATCCCATACCCAGCGAAGTTAAGAACAAAGCAATCACACATAAAAGAGCAACCATGACTCGATAATACTAGACCACGACAAATCATGCACAAACTGGACGAACCCCCAACTGGATTAGTCACGATCAATGGTCTATCACAAATCTCGGGTTCCAAACCCAAGCGACACACAAGCTCATTGCAGATGAATGAATGTGATGCTCCAGTATCAAACAAAACTCGAACTGAAACACCGTTAACGGAAAAAGTACCTTGCACCACAACACCCTTTCCCTTCTCCTCTGCAGTAGGAGCTCTTGAAGAAGATGGCACGGCTTCCAAAGCATATGCCTTCACAATCTGCTTGCCCTTAGCTGATTCTGGACAATCTTTCTTCTCATGCCCAGGCCTTCCACACTTGAAGCACTTCTTCTCAGCTTTGGGATTCTTGCACTCATTTGAATAATGACCCTTCTGTTGGCAGTTAAAGCAAAGCACCTCACTCTTGGGTTTCTTTTAGCCATCCTTTCCTTTCTGTTGTTGCTGCTTCCTCTTTTTATTATTACCACCCTGCTGTGGTTTCTGAACCTCCTTGGTTGCAGCAACAACATTTGCTTACTTGGGAAACAAGCTCTCATGACGAATAGCCTTTTCCATAATCTTTTCAAATGAATCATCAAGATGGTCCACAAGCGGCTTCCCAATATGAGCATCCAAACCCAAGACAAACTTCTCGTTCTTCTGATAGGGTGTATCAATGTATGAACGAGCATATCTAGACAAAGCCTCAAAATCAGAAATATGGTCAAGAACTGATCTGCCATTCTGCTTCAACTCTACGAACTTCTTGAAGAGAACTGACTTTTGAGCAGTGGAGATAAACTTTTCTTCAAACTTAGCTTGGAATTGCTCCCATGAAATCTCCTCTTCCGGAGTCTCGAGTATAACAGAATTCCACCATTCCATGGCCCTGCTCTGCAGCTGCCTTGATGCAAGCTTTCTCTTCATTGCATCCTCAATACCCAAGTCTCCAAAGATTCGAACACATGAATCCATCCACCTCTGAACTTCAGCTGGTTCAGTTCCCTTGAATGGTTTCGCTCCTAGAGATGTAAAGTCCTTGCACATCTTTGCAAAATCTACTCTAGGAACTCGCACACCTACATCTACCGTAGCCGCCACTGGAGCGGGTACTCTTCGCATAATTGCTTCTGCCATGGCTTCAAACATGGCCGGGTAATCTAGCTCACCACCATTTCCCCCTCCAGTATTAGCTCTCCTAGCAGCGTGCCTTGATGGTCGTCTACTCATTCTAAATCTGAAATTTAGAATAGTTAGCCACTTCCAAGAAAAACTGCTAAAGAGATACATCCGCTACTACTATATATAGTAATATATATAGTAAACATCCAACTGAAATCTACAAATACGTCTCTCATACTTAATTACGTCTTCGAACTTTGGCCAAAATCGTTGGCCAGAGCTCTGATACCACATGTGACGACCGCCCATAACCCCCGCACTAAACAAGAGGAATAATGCGCTGAAAGGCGTGCCAGGCTGCTATGGACGATCATCATAGTAAGTGAACACATCGAAACCTGTCGTAGAACTCACAGCGCAAGGATGAAATATAATAGAAGATATACAACAGGTAATAGTAATGAGGTATCATATATCAAACTTTTGAAACTTTCTCAACATCCAGAAAGATTATCCAACTTGTATCAAAGTTTGTACATAAGGCCTCACTACAACCCTCAAGCAACTCAAACAGCGGAAACAGAAATACTAGATAGTAATAAAACTGGTACGCCAGCCTCCTGCTCGTCATCGCTCAGCTTCCTCGTCTCACTAAGCTCCATTACCTGTAACCTGCTACTCAGCCTGCCCATCCACAACCGGATGAACAGCCCAAGGTAATAAGAGGAAACATAAAACCTTGAGTCAGACAATAGTCTTAGTGAGCGATAATACAGCTAACAAACTTCAACAAGAAAGCATATGAGAATGGGTAAATGAACAACTTATCTACCCACATCACCAGAGAAGAACTCAACCTTATCTTCCCCACATCGGACAGTGATAGCCTTTACACCAAGCATTTCAACCATTCATCCATAGAAACCAGAACACCCATTCAATCATAGAGAACACACATGACATCCAGATAAGTCTCACGCAGACAACCCTAATCGAGTTTAACATTCCTCAAGTACTCTCGCCAGAGGCCTAGACCAATATCACTTAAGCACTCAAAGAACGTCTCCCTCGACTTTGGATAATCTATGTGAGATAGTACACACAGAACAACTAATCATCCATGACTGACTCTGGCTATCACTGCCAATCCTGCTTCGAAACCATCATTATCGTATGAAGGCCAACCTTGCCATATGTCAAGGGCTAATGATAACCCCAGTTCTAGCATGAACTCCATATGCCCAAACTTGGCAATTTCCAACCTTGACACTAGGCCTTTCCCCAACCAGAAAGACCCAGGGTACTCGACCAACAACCGGTCTTTTGGGCCTTTCAACGATACCCATCGTACCCCTGCTTTGAGCCTGCTAGAACTTACGACAACGATGACTTCTCGGCCTTCGCATCTCTAATCGTCCAACCTTGACGATGTTTCATAGCTCAAGCAACCTTCTCGAGCAGCCATTATCCACCAACTCACGACCTTTGAGTTGTCACCACATTCGTTGTTCCACCTTGATCAACGAACACATTCATCACTTCGAACCTTCCTTCTTGAACCACTTCGAAGTCACGTCATCACCGAACCAAAACACAGCGTTTAGAAGCGCTGCTGAAAGCCCTTCATTTTGACCGACCAGGGTAGGACCGACCCGACCAGCTCCCGGACCGACCCGCCTCCTTGCAGCTTTGGATCGACCCGCCTCCTTGGGACCGACCAGCTTTGGACCGACCCCATCAAGACCGACCAGGATATGCTTCCATCTGACCGACCAGGATTTGCATCCATCTGACCGACCAGCTCCTTCAGACCGACCAGGTGAAACCGACCAGCTCCACCAGATCGACCAGCTCCTCCAGATCGACCAGCTCCTCTAGAGCGACCAGCTTCTCCAGAGCGACCAGGCTGAAACCGACCAGCTGCTCCAGAGCGACCAAACTAAAACCGACCAGAATCTTCTCTGCTCCTCCAAAACCGACCAGAATCACTTCTGCTCCTCCAGAACCGACCAGAAACCTGCACAGCTCCTTTTCGACTTCCATTTCGACCAAAACTTCGCCAAACGACGAATCCGACGAAACCGGCTTATCCGATTCATCCAAACGCAACCACGAACATGTTATGCAACCAACAATATCATCAATCTAACAATTTCCATCAAAACACATAAATTTCCCAAAAACATGATAAATGAACATATGAACAGAAATATAGATCTAACTTGCATAAACTCATGAAATAACATGAAACTTACCATTTAAATTATCTAGATCAGATCCTAGAATGGTTCATATGTAAAATAAATTTGGCATGGGGTAGATCTAAGGAAAGTAACATGGAAATGATGAAATTAATTTCCTAAAACCCATATACTTGCATGAATCCGAATGAGAGATGTAAATCACTCACCAATTCTTCAAATCGATGCAAAAACAATGAAAACGCAATCCGGACAGCGAACACTTCGAATCAAACTCTTCAATCCGATGAATTCACCCTTGAGACGATGTAGATCTAGCCTCTTATGGTGTAGATCTTCGATTTGCCTCCTTGGATTTTGGAATTTTAATGGTGGAAAGATGTTAGAGGAAGAAGGAGATCAAAGCCTCCCCATAAGAGAATGGAAAATGCCAACCTTTCTCCATTCCCCTTACCCCCTATTTATAGTCTCCACCCACCCTCTAATGGGCCTTCTCCAAATCAGCCCATTAGCCTTCCAAAACATGAACAACCAACTGAAAAACCTTAAAACAGCGATTTCTCCCAAACCGCTGAACCAAATCCTTAATGTAACCACTCTACGGAAAGGCAATCATCAATTCCTTTCCAATGGCACAGGTCTCATCCCCTAATTCGACCTGAGTCAAAAGTTATGCCCTGTACAAGACTGACAGGGGCAAAATTATCACAAACAAAATTGGTAAAATTTATGGACATGTCTTACATCCCCATAAGCAACATACCAAAAGATGAGAATGATCCAACCCTCAGGGAATAAAATAAAAATATTTTACGATCTTCCGATACGTAAAATGCGGGCTGTTACATATATGCAAGTTTGTGAAGTGAATTTATGCAAGTTCACCTTATTAGATCTAGTTTACACCTATATGTTAATGTTATAATCATACATGTTTTGGAATTGGACGTGTCATGATTATGTCACTTGCTAGTCTATAACTGATGTTTATGCCAAATTACATGGTATATGTTGATTGAACCTATGTTATGCATTTTCCCTCCTTTATCTCTCGTTTATAGATTGGGCCAATTAGCGGGCCCAATATCTTTATGTGATTAATGTGAACGAACAAACGGGGTAACGTTGGGGGTAATTATTAAACCAAAACATGTAAATATGTAGGTGGGCCCAAAACCATGTAATTGGTTACAGCCATGAATGGTATAATTTATATACCATTAATCTTGAATTAAAGCATGTGACATGAAATACTTGTAGAAATTTGCATATATAAAAATGTAAATCTAGAAAAGACGAACATGCCTAACCCGCGGTTAGACTGAGTTGTGGTGTAAACCTCCCCGGAACCGACCGGCACATCCAGTAACCACAACAATACAATTCTAATGTGAGAGGTTAGTGCATCAAACCCAGAAAAGCCCGAGGTTAGACTGAGTTGTTGTGTAAACCAGCCCGGAACCGACTGGCACATCCAGTAACCACAACAATACCTGTCTAATGTGAGTGGTTGGTGCTTTAATTAATTGATTAATTAGTTAAAGCTCATGAAAAATCAAGCTAGAAATGGTGAGGTTATGTAATTAAGGAAACACTTAACCAACTTAACAAGACAAGAGTGGTGAGGTTAAGTAATTAAGTAAACACTTAACCAACTTAACATGTGAACAAGACAAGATTGGCGGGGTTAAGTAATTTAGAAAACACTTAACCAAATAAACATGTTAACTAGGCAAGATTGATAGGGGTTAAGTCAAGTCAAGATAACTTAACCAATTTAACATGTTGATTAGAGAAACCCTAGTAACGGGGACCCGTTTCAGCAGTAACCCGCATGAATGTATCATGGTACCCTGAACTAGGCAGGGTGGGGCACGATTATTGGGCTGAATATAAGCGGTCAAAAAGGGCGTCAGTTAAGTGCGTCAGTGTAGGTTCTGATGGAGTACGGGCGTGCACGGACTCCGGAGTGGAAAAAGCAAGCAATGGGCACCAGGCGTACACTTGTGCATCTAGAATCGTGTCAGGGGTTGCCATTGTAGGACTTGATACACCTTATAATGGAACGAGCACAAGTACTTTATAATCACGTGGGGCCGCATGACACCGAGAATACATGAATGCGAGTAGGAGTCGATCAATACATGAATAGGATCACTTTATCATGAACATACATTGCTAGTTAAACAAGTTCTTAGTGGGTGCAGAGAAGTAAAAGTGGGTGCGATAGCCAAATCTAGTTAAGTCTTACCTTATCTTGTTTTTGGACTACCCTATCCTTGTGGTATCATTCTAAGTTCAGTTTATTCATGTCACAGTCTTTTACTTGTTTACATGCTATTAAATAACTGGGCTTACCAGACTTATGTCTGACTCATTTTCCTTTCGCCTCTTTTCTTCCATTCCCCCCCCCTCCCCCAGGTCCACAGGGAGGGAACACTTATACTTGACCGGATCAAATCAAAGCTTGAAGACCGTAGATGTAAGGCTTGGACTTTTTTTTTATTGAGCTATGGCTATGGTCAAAGGCATGTTGGGGATTTATGTCATTTTATTTTCAGTATTGCTTCTTTATGTTTTCAAGAAAGATGTAATAATTTGGAAGAATGAAACTGTTTGTTGAAATGTTGTATTGAACAAGTATTTATGGAATGAAGTTGGTTTCTTTTCCGCTGCTTTTATTATCTATCTTGTAATTTATTAGTATCTTGTACCTTAAAACGCTCCACCAAAGTTAAGGCATTCCCTTTGAGAGTGACCTTAATGGAGATGGGGTGTTACACTTGGTATCAGAGCTAAAGGTTACCAGATTGGATAAAAAATTTGAAACTATTTTTCAAAAAGAAGTAATAAAGAAGCATTTTCAAGAAAAAGTGTGAATATATCAGACCCTGAACTTGGGGACTTAAATCACTGTGAATTGGGATTTATGCAATAAAATGAGGGTAAACATGAATAAATTGTTCTAAGCAATAAGAATGAGGGTTGACATGAATTATTGATAACATTAAAGAACAATTAATTTGGGTATAATTAAGTATGACTTATATACATGAAAAGTTGGGCATAACATATAATAAGGATTATTGGCATAACTGTGTACGAGATTATGTAATCATGGTAAAATTTATGTATCCAAATCAAATTGGAACCTTACACATGAAATCGGGTTTAGAAGCATGAACATGAATTATTGGATTGGGATGAATAGGCATATAAAACCTAGATTGAAATTGTATAGGTCAGTTAAAAGATGAACATGCCTAACCCAAGGTTAGATTGAGTTGCGGTGTACGTCTGCCCGGAACCGCCCGACACATCCAGCAACCACAAAAACATGTCAAATGTGAGAGATTAGCGCATTTGTAACACCCCACCTCCGTTAAGGTCACTCGCAAAGGGAATGCCTTAACTTTGGTGGAGCGTTTTAAGGTACAAGATACTAATAAATTACAAGATAGATAATTAAAACAGCGGAAAAGAAACCAAATTCATTCCATAAATACTTGTTCAATACAACATTTCAACAAACAGTTTCAATCTTCCAAATTATTACATCTGTCTTGAAAACATAAAGAAGCAATAATTAAAATAAAATGAAATAAATACCAAACATGTCTTTGACCATAGACATAGCTCAAAAAAAATTCCAAGCCTTACATCTACGGTCTTTAAGCTTTGATTTGATCCGATCAAGAAGAAGTGTTCCCTCCCTGTGGACCTGGGGGGGATAGAAGAAAAGAGGCGAAAGGAAAATGAGTCAGACATAAGTTTGGTAAGCCCAGTTATTTAATAGCATGTAAACAAGTAAAAGGCTGTGACATGAATAAACTGAACTTAGAATGATACCACAAGGATACGGTAGTCCTAAAACAAGATAAGGTAGGACTTAACTAGATTTGGCTATCGCACCCACTTTTACTTCTCTGCACCCACTAAGAACTTGTTTAACTAGCAATGTATGTTCATGATAAAGTGATCCCATTCATGTATTGATTGGCTCCTACTCGCATTCATGCATTCTCGGTGTCGTGCAGCCCCACGTGATTATAAAGTACTTGTGCTGGTTCCATTATAGGGTGTATCAAGTCCTACAATGGCAACCCCTGACACGATTCTAGATGCACAAATGTACGCCTGGTGCCCAGTGCCCGCTTTTTCCACTCCAGAGCCCGTGCACGCCTGGTGCCCAGTGCCCGCTTTTTCCACTCCAGAGCCCGTGCACGCCCGTACTCCATCGGAACCTACACTTACGCACCTAACTGCTGCCCTTTTGGACCGCTTATATTCAGCCTAGTAATCATGCCCTACCCTGCCTAGTTCAGGGTACCTTGATACATTCATGCGGGTTACTGCTGAAATGGGTCCCCGTTACTAGGTTTTTCTAATCAACATGTTAAATTGGTTAAGTGTTCTTGACTTGACTTAACCCCTATCAATCTTGCCTAGTTAACATGTTGATTTGGCTAAGTGTTTTCTAAATTACTTAACCCCACCAATCTTGTCTTATTCACATGTTAAATTGGTTAAGTGTTTTCTTAATTACTTAACCTCACCACTCTTGTCTTGTTAAGTTGGTTAAGTGTTTCCTTAATTAATTAACCTCACCATTTCTAGCTTGATTGTTCATGAGCTTTAACTAATTAATTAATTAAAGCACCAACCACTCACATTAGACAGGCATTGTTGTGGTTACTGGATGTGCCGGTCAGTTCCGGGCAGGTTTACACCACAACTCATTCTAACCTCGGGCTTTTCTGGGCTTGATGCACTAAACTCTCACATTAGACAGGTATTGTTGTGGTTACTGGATGTGTCGGTCGGTTCCGGGGAGGTTTACACCACAACTCAGTCTAACCACGGGTTAGGCATATTCGTCTTTTCTAGATTTACATTTTTATATATGCAAATTTCTACAAGTATTTCATGTCACATGTTTTAATTCAAGACTGATGGTATATAAATTATACCATTCATGGCCTTAACCAATTACATGGTTTTGGGCCCACCTACATATTTACATGTTTTGGTTTAATAATTACCCCCAATGTTACCCCCGTTTGTTCGTTCACATTAATCACATAAAGACATTGGGCCTGTTAATTGGCCCAATTTATAAACGAGAGATAAAGGAGGAACATGCATAATATGGGTTCAATCAACATATATCACGTAATTTGGCATAAACATCAGTTATAGACTAGCATGTGACATAATCATGACACGTCCAGTTCCAAGACATGTATGATTACAACATTAACATATAGGTGTAAACTAGATCTAATAAGGTGAACTTGCATAAATTCACTTCACAAATTTGCATATAAATAAGGAACTAGTGTAGGATCTAACATGTAACTTGCATATGACATATATATATATATATATAATTAGATCATAACTTGGATCTATCATAAATTATATAACTTGCATTAGTCATGTGAACCTAAATGGATCTTGACATGGATCCAATCATAAAGTTTGTAACTTGCATATGGACATATGAACATAGGCATGTGGATCTAACATAAAACTTGCAACTTACATATGAACATATGGATCTAACATAAAACTTGCAACTTGCATATGAACATATGGATCTAACATAAAACTTGCAACTTACATATGAACATATGGATATAACATAAAACATAGGAATATGTACATGTAGATCTTGACTTGGATCTAATATAAAACTTACAACTTGCATAAAAACATATATATGTAGATCTTTACATGAAACACATAACTTGCATATGATAATGATAGTTTAAAATAGATCCAATACCAAATCCAATAATCCACAATCATTCCAATTCATGTTAAAATCATCACAATCAATCGATATGAATTAACATGGTATAATTCCAATTTCACTTTATATCAAATCACGTCTTAGATTTATTTACGTCTAAAAGATAACTGCGCTTACAACTAACGAAGGTCTTGATTTCTGGATTCTGAATTTTGGAGTTGAAATGCTCGCCTTTGATGTAGACAATCGTTGTTTTGATTTAGTTTGGTTCGTCTCTATGTTAGCTTCAAGTGGCGGCTACTCTAGGTTGTCTAATGGCAGCATGACAACTCTAGGTCAATTTTTTAATATGATTTATGGGTGAGGTATTAGGTTGCTTTTATAGAGATTAGATTGAATATGAGCCGTCAGATCATCTCAGAATAAATCAAGACCATTAAGACAAGATAGAGTTATCTAGAACAACCAACTTAGCCCCTAATGAATCAGTAGTGAGTCATAATTCATCTTTTCTAAATTCACATATTTTCTATATATATCTAATTATATATGTAAACTAATCTTAATTTAATCATGCCATAATTATTCTTTTAATTATGCTCACAATAAATGGTATACCAAATATATCATTTCATGAACCAGTCTATGCCAAGAAATTTTCATGTTTTCCCTTGATTCTCGCATTTATAATTAAGTATCCTTTAATTTGTTATCAGAAAATACGGGTTGTTACATTCTACCCTCCTTTAAGGATTTCGTCCCTAAAATATTCAAGTCGAGAAGAACGTATATCTTACCATCCAATCGTCCATCTACTCAACCATCAAACACAGGCGTCCATTTTCCTTAAAAGACTTCCAATGCTTCATGATCATATGCATAGTGTGTGTACATGTCCTTACCTAATGTAAAATCAGGCGGTCTACTGATTCAGTTGACCTCCTTAATGCAAATTATGTTAGTGTCATGAGTCCATTATGTATGCAATTTTCCTACCCAAAATTTCTACATGAGTGCACAATCATTCTTACAAATGCAATGTCCATATGGTAACACATCAAGTTTCAACTCCAAAATTGACCTAGAGTTGTCATGCTGCCATTAGACAACCTAGAGTAGCCGCCACTTGAAGCTAACATAGAGACGAACCAAACTAAATCAAAACAACGATTGTCTACATCAAAGGCGAGCATTTCAACTCCAAAATTCAGAATCCAGAAATCAAGACCTTTGTTCGTTGTAAGCGCAGTTATCTTTTAGACGTAAATAAATCTAAGACGTGATTTGATATAAAGTGAAATTGGAATTATACAATGTTAATTCATATCGATTGATTGTGATGATTTTATCATGAATTGGAATGATTGTGGATTATTGGATTTGGTATTGGATCTATTTTAAACTATCAATATCATATGCAAGTTATGTGTTTCATGTAAAGATCTACATGTATATGTTTTTATGCAAGTTGTAAGTTTTATATTAGATCCAAGTCAAGATCTACATGTACACATTCCTATGTTTTATGTTATATCCATATGTTCATATGTAAGTTGCAAGTTTTATGTTAGATCCATATGTTCATATGCAAGTTGCAAGTTTTATGTTAGATCCATATGTTCATATGTAAGTTGCAAGTTTTATGTTAGATCCACATGCCTATGTTCATATGTCCATATGCAAGTTACAAACTTTATGATTGGATCCATGTCAAGATCCATTTAGGTTCACATGACTAATGCAAGTTATATAATTTATGATAGATCCAAGTTATGATCTCTATATATATATATATATATATATATATATGTCATATGCAAGTTACATGTTAGATCCTACACTAGTTCCTTATTTATATGCAAATTTGTGAAGTGAATTTATGCAAGTTCACCTTATTAGATCTAGTTTACACCTATATGTTAATGTTGTAATCATACATGTCTTGGAACTGGACGTGTCATGATTATGTCACATGCTAGTCTATAACTGATGTTTATGCCAAATTACGTGATATATGTTGATTGAACCCATATTATGCATGTTCCTCCTTTATCTCTCGTTTATAAATTGGGCCAATTAACGGGCCCAATGTCTTTATGTGATTAATGTGAACGAATAAACTGGGGTAACATTTGGGGTAATTATTAAACCAAAACATGTAAATATGTAGGTGGGCCCAAAACCATGTAATTGGTTAAGGCCATGAATGGTATAATTTATATACCATCAGTCTTGAATTAAAACATGTGACATGAAATACTTGTAGAAATTTGCATATATAAAAATGTAAATCTAGAAAAGACGAATATGCCTAACCCGTGGTTAGACTGAGTTGTGGTGTAAACCTCCCCGGAACCGTCCGACACATCCAGTAACCACAACAATACCTGTCTAATGTGAGAGTTTAGTGCATCAAGCCCAGAAAAGCCCGAGGTTAGAATGAGTTGTGGTGTAAACCTGCCCGGAACTGACCGGCACATCCAGTAACCACAACAATGCCTGTCTAATGTGAGTGGTTGGTGCTTTAATTAATTAATTAGTTAAATCTCATGAACAATCAAGCTAGAAATGGTGAGGTTAATTAATTAAGGAAACACTTAACCAACTTAACAAGACAAGAGTGGTGAGGTTAAGTAACTAAGAAAACACTTAACCGATTTAACATCTGAATAAGACAAGATTGGTGGGGTTAAGTAATTTAGAAAACACTTAGCCAAATCAACATGTTAACTAGGCAAGATTGATAGGGGTTAAGTCAAGTCAAGAACACTTAACCAATTTAACATGTTGATTAGAAAAACCTAGTAACGGGGACCCGTTTCAGCAGTAACCCGCATGAATGTATCAAGGTACCCTGAACTAGGCAGGGTAGGGCACGATTACTAGGCTGAATATAAGCGGTCCAAACGGGCAGCGGTTAGGTGCGTAAGTGTAGGTTCCGATGGAGTACGGGCGTGCACGGGCTCTGGAGTGGAAAAAGCAGGCACTGGGCACCTGGCGTGCACGGGATCTGGAGTGGAAAAAGCGGGCACTGGGCACCAGGCATACATTTGTGCATCTAGAATCGTGTTAGGGGTTGCAATTGTAGGACTTGATACACCCTATAATGGAACCAGCACAAGTACTTTATAATCACGTGGGGCCGCACGACACCGAGAATGCATGAATGCGAGTAGGAGCCAATCAATACATGAATGGGATCACTTTATCATGAACATACATTGCTAGTTAAACAAGTTCTTAGTGGGTGTAGAGAAGTAAAAGTGGGTGCGATAGCCAAATCTAGTTAAGTCCTACCTTATCTTGTTTTAGGACTACCGTATCCTTGTGGTATCATTCTAAGTTCAGTTTATTCATGTCACAGCCTTTTACTTGTTTACATGCTATTAAATAACTGGGCTTACCAAACTTATGTCTGACTCATTTTCCTTTCGCCTCTTTTCTTCTGTCCCCCCCCCCCCTCCCCATGTCCACAGGGAGGGAACACTTCTGCTTGATCGGATCAAATCAAAGCTTAAAGACCGTAGATGTAAGGCTTGGAATTTTTTTTTGAGCTATGTCTATGGTCAAAGACATGTTTGGTATTTATTTCATTTTATTTTAATTATTGCTTCTTTATGTTTTCAAGACAGATGTAATAATTTGGAAGATTGAAACTGTTTGTTGAAATGTTGTATTGAACAAGTATTTATGGAATGAAGTTGGTTTCTTTTCCGCTGTTTAATTATCAATCTTGTATTTTATTAGTATCTTGTACCTTAAAACGCTCCACCAAAGTTAAGGCATTCCCTTTGCGAGTGACCTTAACGGAGGTGGGGTGTTACAAATGCGCTAACCTCTCACATTTGACATGTTGTTGTGGTTGCTGGATGTGTCGGGCGGTTCCGGGCAGACTTACACCGCAACTCAATCTAACCTTGGGTTAGGCATGTTCATCTTTTAACTGACCTATACAATTTCAATCTAGGTTTTATATGCCTATTCATCCCAATCCAATAATTCATGTTCATGCTTCTAAACCCGATTTCATGTGTAAGGTTCCAATTTGATTTGGATACATAAATTTTACCATGATTACATAATCTCGTACACAGTTATGCCAATAATCCTTATTATATGTTGTGCCCAACTTTTCATGTATATAAGTCATACTTAATTATACCCAAATTAATTGTTCTTTAATGTTATCAATAATTCATGTCAACCCTCATTCTTATTGCTTAGAACAATTAATTCATGTTTACCCTCATTTTATTGCATAAATCACAATTCACAGTGATTTAAGTCCCCAAGTTCAAGGTCTGATATATTCAACATAGTTTTAAATTTTGGTAATCTAATTCAATTTGTTTAATTCAATTGGGATTTATGCAATAAAATGACTTAATTAACTTGGGGAATTACTAAACAATACATCTACTATAATTCAACATAGGTAATTTAAGTCCACTCATAGTGATTTTTGCTTTCCTAGGTCTGATTTAGATTAGCATCCAAAGTTCTTCCTTTTCTTGTGGCGTAGATTATAGATCAAAATCCCTTTTCTCTTTATTTTGCAATAGAAAAAATTCTAAATCAAATCTTTTATTTTAAGAATAGATTTTGTAGAGAAAGAGAAGAAAGTGGATCTAGGTTTTGAAATTACTTGGAGAAGAAGAATTAGAATTGATTTATGCTCAAACAGAGTCATGGCATCGCCATAGGTTTTGGTGAAGAAAAAGAATGAGTCTTGGGTCCATTATATAGCCTTTAAATCAACGAACAGTGCCAAAAACGTGTCCAGAAACATCAGAACTCACCCAGCCCGGATCTAGGTTCGGGGGTCGACACCCTATGGTGGATCGAACCCCTGTGTCAACCCCTCTAAGGGGGATCGACTCCTATGTCGACCACTCTTAAGGGGAGTCGACACATCTAAGCGGGAGATTTCCCGCTTAGCCTAGTTTGACCTGTTTTTGAATCTGTTTGAATTCTAGACTTGGTTTTGTTTATATATATGTTTTCTTGCGCGTATACAAACTTCTAAGGCTCATAACTTCTTCATACGTTATTCGTTTTAGGCAAATTTGAACTCTATCTTAAGCAGAATTCCGAGATGAACGCAATGGTGATGTCCGTTTTACTTAATTCCTGATATTTAAATTAAGTATCATTAGTTTGTTATCTTTTATGTTACTCATATCGTTATTATATTAATTTTTCCTCCTCTTTCATGTATTAATTAATTTTAAATGTACATCACCATTATTTACCTATCTATGTATATATACAAATATGTAATTTTAATTATACTAAAAATGCGGGGTGTTACATTTTCCCACCCTTAAGGAATTTCGTACCCGAAATTCGATAGGGGTAAAATATATAATCCCTCGCATAATATCAAACCATCAAGTGTGCATCCAATTTTTGCAAACATTGTGCGCCTGTGCAAAATGAAATACATCATAGCAAGCATGTATGCCAGATTGGTACCACCTATATGTATGCAAACTTTTAAAAACTCTTTTCAAAACAAGATGCTCACACCATAAATATACTTGCAGTTCTATATGAATGCAATATTTTTGAAAAATCAAAACATTTTTCAACCAAATTTTCCCATACTCTTACAATATAAGAGCATAGTTCATCCAATTGTTGCATCCAAAATCCTATCAACCATCATTAAATTCGAAATTTAGAAAATTCTAATTTTCCAAATTCGATTTCTTTTGTTACAAAACGGTATGAAATGGAAGAATTCACATTTTGTGTTTTCTCCTATGTACCTTTTATAATTGCACTTGGATTTTTATCTAACTATTCTATAAAAACTTCCTACTTTCCTATCCAAGCACAACCATATAAGAAAACTTCCTTTTCTTTTTCAACTTATCTTGGAATAATTTTATTTTTATTCATCTTTTACTTAAGATTTTCAATTTCTTTTCTCGTCGCGTTTGTTGCTTTGCTTAATTAGTTGTTTTCTTGTTAGTTAGGCTTTTCTCTTTCTTAGCTTATTTGACTTAATCCAATTACTTAAGTTTATTTTTCAAATAAGCTTTTCCGTTTCAACTCAAACAACATCTTGCACAACTACTACTAAGGGTCAAGAATCTTAGGACTTTGTCACCTCAGACAATTACGAGTCCACACAATAGGATCTATATGCTTACTTGCCCTTCTCTACCTAGTAGTCACTACTAGTCCTTGTTGTGCATTACTAGCCTATGCTTCTCTTAAGTAACAATCCAAGACTCACAATGCTTGTGCATTCTACAAGAAATTCCATTGGTTCAAAATTAGCTAATCCCTGACCGTAAACTGATAAGTGTGACGATCCCAAAACCCTGTGGCACGGTGTTAAGGATAATCATTGGAATATAACACATTAATCATCATTAGCAGATCACAGATAATAGCATAAACAGAAAATGGAATAATTTACACACATATGACAGCGGAATCATATAGATATCATCACATCAGAGAAGCACAGTACAGGATACAACTTAGTGCATAATGATACATAGTCAGTCACCATCGCCTGAGGCGGAATCATACATAAAGGGTACTCAAAATAAAGATCAGTCTACATCGCCAATGGCGGAATCATAATATAGATACAATAATGGCGGAGAAAATCCAAGTCAGCACGGTGTAGTCAAGCCTCGCCATGAGCCAAAAGTGCGTCAGAAACGTGTAACTAGGCTGCCCGTGTGAAAATGAGGGCACCCGAGTTTGCAAGGTGAAAAAAACTACGAGTCAGTCATGGGACTGGTATGAGAAATCAACTCAACTTATTAACAACAATAATAAGGCAAATCAAAGGACCACGCCACTTTCGCGGAACGGGTTTACTCCAATGAGTGCTATTGCATGAAATAAAGTAAATGATTAAATCATCGCAATGCTTTTTATAAAATGAAGCCATTATAAGACTCAGGTCCCATCACACAATGCAACGCAAGCCGGAGGATAGAGTTTTTACCTTATAATGGCCAAAAATGCTTCATACGAATAATACAAAAGTGATTGATATTATTACTAGTGTATATATGATTCAAAAGCAAATTCAATCATAAATATTAATCCTAGGCGGCATAGCTACCATCTACTATGTCGCCATACTAGTAATAAAATCACATCCGCATATTTCGTATTGGAAATTGGATTCCTTCATGAGTCGAGGCAAGGGGCAAGCTCCTCTCCGATTCGAGACACTCTAGCAAATGTCCTAGGACCCCACTATGATGCTTGGATCTTCAGGGCCGGTACTCTCTTACTTTTGAGGATTAGTTATTCCTAAAAACAAGTTTCCCAGTCCTTACAGACCTATATCGAGGCGCCTCGCATTCCAACAACCACACAAGTGAAAAGTACACATAATGTCAGGGCTGGTAGGTCACTGACACCACCTTAGCTAGAAAGAAATGTCGTGCTCTCCTTGCAGTCACTCTCCCGTTTTTGACTCATACCGAGGTGTGAGGCTCGCGAATTCACGTTATACACAAAGCTACGTCACATAGACCATGCTTTGATCATCAACCACAAGACTTTGCTTTGCAACAGAAGCCTTGATCATATGCCACTTGGGCGTGCCACACAGGCAATCCACTCCATGTGACTGATTGCTGTCAATACATAACCTCTGAGCTCGTACGTCTCACAGAAGGGCGTTAAGCAAGAGAATAAATTCTCCGCCGCCAAACAGATATATATATTTAACAGAGATCAATCAACACAGAACAAAATCCAATGTCAGACACACGGTCCATTCACAAGTCCGTTCTGGGTCTGAACGAAACCGGAGGCACCAATTCCTCACATATACGTACAATCAACAGTATGTTTGGACGGCTACTACCTCAGTTCCTTCATGGTAGCTACTCCAATCACGAGTATCAGTAGCGCCCATCCATCCAATGTGGAGATCGTCGGTCTTCAGCCATCTTCGACTCTTCGACTTCTCAACGTCGATCGATTAGTTGAAATGAGATAAACTCGGCCTTTTCAAATAACCCACGTATATTTAGATTTTCAAATCAATTAATCACATGGTTGGACTATTCAACATTCACATTTCAGTTATTTAGTTATAATTTTCATGTCAAATATATTCAACCATCACATATCAAGAAAACACAACAAAATTGGTTTATTTCCACTCTATATCGTCTATAGTATTTTATAACGATATATCGCCATTTTTATTTAATTTAAAACGGCCATATTTAATTAAACGACGTTTCAGGTCGTGTCGATGCACTGGCGCTGCTTTTCGCTAATTTTGTTTTACACATATCTGAAAATCTAACCGTTGGATCTTCACAAATTTGGTATCATTGGGAAGGTCATTTCAAAACGAATCTAACAGTTTCAGTTTTGGGAAAATCCGACGGTCGGATCTTCCACACTAGCCATTTGAAGTTACGATTTCAATTTACGAACTACAGCATTGTTATTCGATTTAATTTTAATTATATTTATATATATATATATAATTGTTTCTGGCGCTGTTTTTCTTCAGATTTGAATTAAACATTCCAGACAATCCAACCGTCGGATCATCACAAAGTTGGTGCCGTTGGAAAGATATTTCCAAGGCGAACCCAACGGTTGCGGTTTCAGGAAAATCCAAAGGTCGGATTTCCCGCACTAGTCGTTTGAAATCACGGTTTCAAAACACGAACTGCACGGCCATGTTTCTTTTCAATTTTATTTATATTTATATATTTATATAAATATAGTTCATTCCAATAATTCCTATATCGTCTCCACTTCAATCATTTCACTAACGACTTTAAATTTCGGAAAATTTCGCCATAACCTCCTTTGTACGGGAGGGTCTGGGAAAATTCCCAAATAGCCACACGGGCGTCTCATGTCAAAAAGAAAAAGAAAAAGCCAAGATGCTAGCCAACAGGCTCATAAAATCATCACCCAAACAAAGCAGTAAATGTGTACCTATTTGTTGGGCGCAAAATTTTATTCCTCTTCTCTAGCCCCTTTGCTATAACCTGTTCAATAGATATGCATGTACATACATACAATTTCTATCACTTATCATTTTCCATTCAATTTCATATTTGATTTACTTTGGTTTAAAAACACCATTCATTCTAATGTTGCAAGCATAGGCTAAAATCATATCATTAGCTAATTAATGTACATTCCAACTCATGCACATTTATTTGAACAAGTGGCTACTTTTAACACTTCACATTTCAAAGATGATAATTTTGGCGAACTAAAATAGATTTGAACACATGACTACTTTATTTAGTTCCTACGCATGTTAAAAATGATATTTCTTTCACAAATATTTATTTCAATGTCCGCATATCTCTAGCATATCACATATATGATAAAAATGATATTTTTACCATTTAAAATATTTATTCGACAAATGGATGTTTTCAACACTTCATGGTTTCAATAAAAATGTAATTTTTATTGTTCGATCTTTTTATTCAACACATGAACTTTTCCACTACACACACTTCTCAACACATGAGCATTTCCACACATGGACATTTTATTTATGTTGTCCATATTAGAAAGATGGAATTTTTATTGTTGAAACTATTTATATATAAGGCGAATATTTTTCAAACTTCATATATATTGTAAAAGTGTGATTTTTATTGTTTAAAAACTTCATTCATTCATAAATGAATTTAATTTTCACACGTCACTTTTCAACACACAACATCTCCACACATGGATATAGTTTCAACATATGGCATTAATTTCAATGCATGAAGATAATTTCAACATATGAAAATAATTCTAACACACAAAGATTATTCAAAATTTCAGTAGCATAATGGCAGGGTAGTTAAAACCGACACCGTCCCTAGTACGGCTCCTCGCTCTACCTTAAAACCTCGCGGTTTTTGACAATGGGGATTCATGCATCTAATTCGCACGCAGGCGGCATGTTTATTTTTATTTTCACAAATATTTCCAATTCATTTCAATCACCAATGGGTATTTTTCAACCACAACCAAACAATGTCAACCACAAACAATTATTCAACCATTCGTATTTTTCATCCAATAATTCACACCAATTCACAACAATAAATATCGATCATGGTTTGTGGACGAAGGGAGTAGATATATATATATATATATATAATTGCTATATTTCACTTGCATTTCAGCACATATATCAATTATTCAATGCATGTAAAATTCATACTTCGCTTATATAGCTTACACTACGCATGTACATGAGGTGTACAACACGTATGTAATTTATATTTTGCTAATATAAATTGTCATGACATTTTCCATTCAAATTCATGTTAATTTAGATTTCTCACATTGGTTTTCGGAGTGCTAAAAATCGATACGATGTCAGAAAAATCCGCAGCTTCTTCTATTGGGTAGAGAGCTTCCTTACGGTCCCGATGTTTCCTGTTTCATCGAATTTCGTCAACACACAAAAAAGATATGATTTTTCAAATTGTAAAGATAAAAAAAAACTCACCTTTCACGAAGGTTCAAAACTAGGTTTACGGTTTTCGCGAGAATCGGGGCACGAGGGGATGATCGGCGAGTTTGATGTGGAAGAGGGAGGAGAGGGCTATCTGGCGGTGGTGGTTTGGTGGCGTTCGGTGGTCAGGATCGGCGGCGGCGGCGGTTTAAAGGTCGATACTTTGGGCGCTAGATTCAGGCGGGGGAGGGGTTGGTCGACGTCGAACTGGGGTCGGATTTGAAGAGGGGACGGAGGCGCTTCGAATGGTGGCGGTGGCGGAGGATGGAAGCGACGGCAGCGGCGGCGATCGGGTGGGGAAGTTTGTAGCACGGGTCGCCGTTGGTTCGGAGGGTTTTTTTTAATTTATGAATGGAGAATTCTGATTGGCCGAGGATTTTATTCAATTTTTAAATAGTGTTTTCTCAAACGAACTCCTTTTTAAACCCAACGACTGTCGCCCCTAGCTAAATACCCCCATTCCGGACACAATGGGATATGTTTCGTAGGCTAATTTGACTGTTACAGTCAGTTATTTTTCAAATTAAAGTATAAAACATTTAATTTTTAACTCTGAACGTACATTTCAATTTGCCAGGGCCACAAACTGATTCGAAAAATTCCAGAAAAATAAATCTAGCTATGTTTTGACGCTACGGTCCCAACAAAACTAGTTTCGTCGAATTCTGAGTTCGTTTGAAAAATGGCCATTTTCTGGTCGATCCAATTTAACAGAAATTAAACAAACACATTTTCTTTTGCTACGCTCACATACTAGCTTCAAAAATTATGAAATTTGAAACCTAGCAATAGTTTGACATCCCGGACCCAACAAAAGTGATTTCGTTGAATTCCGAGGTCGTATGCAAAATATCAATTTTCCAGGGCTATATATTCTATATAGCGACCATTCTAAAAATTCATTTGGCCATAACTTTTGATTCCCGTTATGAAACTTCGATTTTTCAGATTCGTTAGAAAGGTATTGACTAACAGATTTAAATATTTTTGGTTTTGCCAAAATCCGTTATATTTTCCACCCTGCCCAGTCAGTCAAAGTTTGAATTCAAATTTTCACACTGACTCAGTATTTCTAATTCCATTTTTTATTGAAATATTCTATTTCAATTGCTCAAATTCCTTTGAAATCGCCAATTTAAAAATTTTAAATTGGCTCGTATTTTCCGAGTTATTACAATCTCCCCCACTTAAAACTTTTCGTCCTCGAAAAGGAAACAACAGTAAAGTAGGAAATAAAATGTAAATGCAAAGTATTGTAAAGGTACCTTGCACCGGAGTTAGTCAGCATCTCTGCATTTGGGGTAAGCTTGCTTAATGCTTTCCTCAGTTTCCCAAGTACAGTCTCTAGGATCACTGCTCCACTGCACTTTAACTAAATGAACCTTTTTGCTTCTGAGTTCTCTAGTTTCTTTGCCAACAATCTTTAATGGCTCTCTTCTGAGTGATAATTCTGGAGTTATGTCCACATCCTGTTGCGCTGCTTCTTCTACAACAAGATCCGGATCATGCACATGACTTCTAAGTTAAGATACGTGAAATACATTGTGCACTCCAGGCAACCCATCTGGCAATTGAACCATATAAGCAAGAGTTCCAATTCATTCGAGTATAGGAAAGGGACCAATAAATCTCGGTGCCAACTTCCCGGTGTTGCCAAATCTGATTACTCCTCTCATCGGAGAAACCTTCAAATAAACATGATCACCAACAGCAAATGTCAAATCTCTTCTTCTAGAATCTGCATAACTTTTCTTTCAGCTTTGGGCGGTTCTCAAACGCTTTTTGATGAAGTCGACTTTATCATATGCTTCTCTAATCATATCGGGTCCTAACACAAGTCTGTTGCCAGGTTCTACCCAACATGCTGGAGATCTGCAGGGTCTGCCATATAATGCCTCAAATGGCGGCATTCCCAAACTTGCTTGATAGCTATTGTTATATGAGAATTTTTCCAAATGTAAATGATCTTCCCATGACCAACCAAAATCAATTATACAAGCTCGCAATAAATCTTCTAGAATTCTATTCACCGCTCAGTTTGGCCATCTGTTTGAGGGTGATAAGCGGTGCTCATATTCAGTTTTGTTCCCAATTCTATCTGGAAAGCCTCCCAGAATTTGCTAGTAAATAGGGGATCCCTATCACTAACTATGCTGATGGGAATTCCATGCAGCTTAATAATTTCTTTGATATATATCTGCGCTAGACTTTGAGCGGTTCTATTGGACCTGACAGGTATAAAATGGGCAGTCTTCGTGAAGCGATCTATGATTACCCAAATGCTGTCATTACCTTTCCTGGTTCGCGGCAAGCCATCTATGAAATCCATGGAAATCTGTTCCCATTTCCAACCTGGGACTTCCAACGGTTGCAACAATACTGCTAGTTTCTGTTGGTCGCTCTTGACCAATTGACAAGTAGGGCATCTGCTTACATACAAAGAAATATCTCTTTTCATTGCCTTCCACCAGACAGTGCGTTTGATATCGTTGTACATTTTACTCACCCTAGGATGGATGCAAAATTTGGATTTATGGCATTCGTCTAACACTTCTCTTCGAAGGCCTGGAATATTTGGAATGCAAATCCTATTATTTAACCTGAGAACCCCCTTATCGTCAATACGAAAACTCGTGGTTTCACCTTCTTTGACCCTCTAACTGATTCTCTGAATGAATTCATCGTCTTTTTGAAGGGCAGAAATCCTATCAATCAATCCAGGTGTAATTATAAGATTGGCAATGATTGCGGTTTTTCTACTAAGCGCATCCGCTACAACGTTAGCCTTCCCCGGCGTATACAGGATATCAAGATCATACGCTGTAAGAAATTCTAGCCAACGCTGTTGTCTCAGATTCAGATCTTTCTGGGTATATAAATACTTCAATGATTGATGATCTGTGTACAGTATAAATTTCTCGCCCAATAAATAATGCCTCCAGATTTTTCAAGGCAAAAACGATGGCTAGCAACTCAAGATCATGATTCACATAATTTTTCTCATGCGGTTTCAGTTGGCGGCTTGTATAAGCGACTACTTGGCCTCTTTGCATTAACACTGCACCAAGACCTCTAATAGAAGCATCTGTCCAAACCGTTAAATCCTGATTGCCATCAATAATGGTTAACACTGGAGCGGTGGTCAGATTCGATTTCAATTCCTGGAAAGCTTCTTCACAGTCGGAAGTCCACTTAAACTTCTCATGTTTCTTTGTGAGCTTCGTTAACGGACCGGATATCTTCGAAAAATCCTTAACGAACTTTCGATAATAACTAGCTAACCCCATAAAACTTCTAACTTCTGTGGGAGTAGTGGGTTGTTTCCAGTCTTGAATCGCTATTATTTTGCTTGGGTCAACAAAAATTCCTTTATCTGACATGACATGGCCAAGAAATTTGACTTCTTCTTGCCAGAAGACACATTTAGAGAATTTGGCTTTGAAGACGTTCTTCCTTAGAATCTCCAATACTTGTTCTAAGTGTTTTTCATGCTCGGGTTTTGATTTGGAGTAGATTAAAATATCATCGATGAAGACAAGGACAAATTTATTCAGAACTCCCCTGAATACTCTATTCATTAGATCGAAAAAGTATGTTGGAGCGTTGCATAGGGCAAACGACATTACTAACCATTCATAAAATAGTCTGGACCTCTGAAAGCTGTCAAAGGAACACACTCTTCTGCTATTCTCAATTGATGAAACCCTGTAGCTAGGTCCATTCGGGAAAATACTTTCGCCCCATTCAATTGGTCTAGCAGATCATCAATGCGGGGTAATGGATATTTATTTTTAAGCGTCTGTTTGTTGAGGTCTCGGTAATCAACACATAATCGAAGAGTACCATCTGACTTTGGGACAAACACAATAGCTGCACCCCAATTAGAAAAACTAGGTCTGATTAGACCCTTCCACAAAAGTTGACGAGTTTGATCACCTAATTCTTCTTTTTCTTTCGGAGTCATTCTGCGAATTGGATGCACCACTGGTCTGGCATTGGGAATTAGATCGATTCGGAATTCTATTTCTCTTTGCAGAGGTAAGTTTTCAACTTCTTCAAACACATCCGCATAGTTTCGAACAATCGGAATCTTTTCTATGGAAGTGGGGATAAGTTCTAATGCTGACCAAAATTCTTCTCTATTCGGATTCGAATCGTGACATGGTACCGTAATATATCCAAGCTTCGTTCGAATTTTTACGATTCTTTCCGCACACTTTACCTCAGCTTCGTATTTCGTTAACCAATCAAGCCCGAGAATCATATCGAATTCGGAAAAGTCCAAAACGACTAGATTGATAGGAAACTTGTAGGAAGAATAAGAGACCGACACTCTACAATATGAACTGAGAGTAACAGGACCGCCTATCGTGTTATGTACTTCCACCGATTCTTTGTGCTTTCGCTGTTTTAACTTTAATTTGTGCACTGTATTATTAGCAATAAAACTATGCGATGCACCTGTGTCAAACAATACAGAAACAGGAATATTTTTAATGGTAAGGGTACCTCCCAAAACATCGGGTTTACCTGCTCCATCGGAAGCAGCTGGCGGGCTCGACCCGTCATAGACGTGAGCTACTGTAGCTTTCTTCAGCAAAGGACAGTCTTTGACCAGATGATCGGTCTTTTGACAATTGAAGCACGAGCTAGTGTTCTGGGAGCCTTGGCTCGAGCCTTGAGAATTTGTCTTCTGCCTCTTCGGAGCTGTGCAGACATTTGAGTAGTGCCCCGGCTTACCACAGTTAAAGCAATTTCCTCTTGGCGGCTTGCCAGTCTGAGGTTTTGAAAATGCTGCTTGGCTTGACTCGCCTTGATTTACAGCAGGCTTGCGCTTGTTTCCGGCTTGGCTTCTAGCGCGATACTGATCCAGATGCCTTTGATCAAGGTCTTCATAGTTGCATGTCATTTCCACCAGTTCGTTGAATTCCAGCTTGACATGGGCCATGGCTCTATCATAATATTGACGTCTTAGCCTAAGGATAAACCTCTTATTTTTGGATTTTGCAGTGGCGACGAGCTCCGGAGCATAGGGCGACAACAGTGTAAATTTATTTAGATAATCTTGCACAGAAAGATCCCCATGCCGTAGATTGGCGAAGTCATCGTGCATTCTTTCTAAAGCTTGTTCGGGGACATATTTCTCCTTGAAGAGTTCTTTAAATCCATCCCATGTTCTTCCAGCTTCTCTATTCCCGGCGGTGAGAGATTCCCACCATAGTTCAGCTTGTTCCTGCATAAGCCAGGCGCCCATAATAGCTTTGTCTTTGTCTCCAAGCCTTAGGCCTTCAAGAATTTTCTCGCATGTTTTGAGCCATGCAAGTGCCTCTATTACGGTGCCAGTTCCCGAGAAGGTCTTGCCTCCTAAGTTCTTATATCTCTTAGCTACACGGTCTAGCTCGAAGTATTGAGCTGCCGGATGTTGTATCAAAGGTCCTTCTTGAGCTGGGACTTCTCCCCTTCCTCGGCCTCGGCCGGCACGGCCTCCTCTAGCGGCGGCTGCTCTGGTAGCCATTTGTCAAATTCTGTATAAGCAAGAAAAAGTCAGCTAATAGAAATGATAGTCTATTGCATAGTTAAGCAGAAAATTTTACGGAAAGATAACGATGGACTAATCAATTGATTTTGCTATTCTGCTCGGCTCATTCTAGGACTTTACTAGTCCTATCTCTAATGAGTGACTCGCTTTAGGATACTACTGATTCTATTCTGACGAAGTGTTTAATGTGTTAGACTCCAGAACTAAGGTTAACCAAAGCTCTGATACCAGCTGTGACGATCCCAAAACCCCGTGGCACGGTGTTAAGGATAATCATTGGAATATAACACAATAATCATCATTAGCAGATCACATATAATAGCATAAACAGAAAATGGATTAATTTACACACGTATGACAGCGGAATCATATAGATATCATCACATCAGAGAAGCACAGTACAGGATACAACTTAGTGCATAATGATACATAGTCAGTCACCATCGCCTGAGGCGGAATCATACATAAAGGGTACTCAAAATAAAGATCAGTCTACATCGCCAATGGTGGAATCATAATATAGATACAATAATGGAGGAGAAAATCCAAGTCGGCACGGTGTAGTCAAGCCTCGCCATGAGCCAAAAGTGCGTCAGAAACCTGTAACTAGGTTGCCCGTGTGAAAATGAGGGCACCCGAGTTTGCAAGGTGAAACAAACTACGAGTCAGTCATGGGACTGGTATGAGAAATCTACTCAACTTATTAACAACAATAATAAGGCAAATCAAAGGACCACGCCACTTTCGCGGAACGGGTTTACTCCAATGAGTGCTATTGCATGAAATAAAGTAAATGATTAAATCATCGCAATGCTTTTTATAAAATGAAGCCATTATAAGACTCAGGTCCCATCACACAATGCAACTCAAGCCGGAGGATAGAGTTTTTACCTTATAATGGCCAAAAATGCTTCATACGAATAAAACAAAAGTGCTTGATATTATTACTAGTGTATATATGTTTCAAAAGAAAATTCAATCATAAATATTAATCCTAGGCGGCATAGCTACCATCTACTATGTCGCCATACTAGTAATACAATCACATCCGCATATTTCGTATTGGAAATTGGATTCCTTCATGAGTCGAGGTAAGGGGCAAGCTCCTCTTCGATTCGAGACACTCTAGCAAATGTCCCAAGACCCCACTATGATCCTTGGATCTTCAGGGCTGGTCCTCTCTTACTTTTGAGGATTAGTTATTCCTGAACACGCGTTTCTCGGTCCTTACAGACCTATATCGAGGCGTCTCGCATTCCAACAACCACACAGGTGAAATGTATATATAATGTCAGTGCTGGTAGGTCACTGACACCACCTTAGCTAGAAAGAAACGTCGTGCTCTCCCTGCAGTCACTCTCCCATTTTTGACTCATACCGAGGTGTGAGGCTCGCGAATTCACGTTGTACACAAAGCTACGTCACACAGACCATGCTTTGATCATCAACCACAAGACTTTGCTTTGCAACATAAGCCTTGATCATATGCCACTTAGGCGTGCCACACAGGCAATCCACTTCATGCGACTGATTTCTATCAATACATAACCTCTGAGCTCATACGTCTCAGAGAAGGGTGTTAAGAAAGAGAATAAATTCTCCACCGCCAAAGAGATATATATTTAACAGAGATCAATCAACACAGAACAAAATCCAATGTCAGACACACAGTCCATTTACAAGTCCGTTTTGGGTCTGAACGAAACCGGAGGCACCAATTCCTCGCATATCCGTACAATCAACAGTATGTTTGGACGGCTACTACCTCAGTTCCTTCATGGTAGCTACTCCAATCACGAGCATCAGTAGCGCCCATCCATCCAATGTGGAGATCGTCGGTCTTCAGCCGTCTTCGACTCTACGACTTCTCAACGTCGATCGATTATTTGAAATGAGATAAACTCGGCCTTTTCAAATAACCCACATATATTTAGATTTTCAAATCAATTAATCACATGGTTGGACTATTCAACATTCACATTTCAGTTATTTAGTTATAATTTTCATGTCAAATACATTCAACCATCACATATCAAACAAACACAACAAAATTGGTTTATTTCCACTCTATATCGTCTATAGTATTTTATAACGATATATCGCCATTTTTATTTAATTTAAAATGGCGACGTTTCAGGTCGTGTCGATGCACTGGCGCTGCTATTCACTAATTTTGTTTTACACATATCTGAAAATCTAACCATTGGATCTTCACAAATTTGGTATCATTGGGAAGGTCATTTCAAAACGAATCCAACGGTTTCAGTTTTGGGAAAATCCGACGATCGGATCTTCCACACCAGCCATTTGAAGTTATGATTTCAATTTACGAACTACAGCGTCGTTATTCGATTTAATTTTAATTATATTTATATATATATATAAATATAATCGTTTCTGGCATTGTTTTTCTTCAAATTTGAATTAAACATTCCAGACAATCCAACCGTCGGATCTTCACAAAGTTGGCGCCGTTGGAAAGATATTTCCAAGGCGAACCCAACGGTTGCGGTTTCGGGAAAATCCAATGGTCGGATTTCCCGCACTAGTCGTTTGAAATCACGGTTTCAAAACATGAACTGCACGGCCATGTTTCGTTTCAATTTTATTTATATTTATATATTTATATAAATATAGTTCATTCCAACAATTCCTATATCGTTTCCACTTCAATTATTTCACTAACGCCTTTAAATTTCGGAAAATTTCGCCATAACCTCCTTTGTACGGGAGGGTCTGGGAAAATTCTCAAATAGCCACACGGGCGTCTCATGTCAAAAAGAAAAAGAAAAAGCCAAGCGGCTAGCCAACAGGCTCATAAAATCATCACCCAAACAAAGCAGTAAATGTGTACCTATTTGTTGGGCGCAAAATTTTATTCCTCTTCTCTAGCCCCTTTGCTATAACCTGTTCAATAGATATGCATGTACATATATACAATTTCTATCACTTATCATTTTCCATTCAATTTCATATTTATTTACTTTGGTTTAAAAACACCATTCATTATAATGTTGCATGCATAGGCTAAAATCATATCATTAGCTAATTAATGTATATTCCAACTCATGCACATTTATTTGAACACGTGGCTATTTTTAACACTTCACATTTCAAAGATGATAATTTTGGCGAACTAAAATAGATTTCAACACATGACTACTTTATTTATTTCCTATGCATGTTAAAAATAATATTTCTTTCACAAATAATTATTTCAACGTCCGCGTATCTCTAGCATATCACATATATGATAAAAATGATATTTTTACCATTTAAAATATTTATTCGACAAATGGATGTTTTCAACACTTCATGGTTTCAATAAAAATGTAATTTTTATTGTTCGATCTTTTTATTCAACACATGAACTTTTCCACTACACACACTTCTCAACACATGAGCATTTCCACACATGGACATTTTATTTATGTTGTTCATATTAGAAAGATGGAATTTTTATTGTTGAAACTATTTATATATAAGGCGAATATTTTTCAAACTTCATATATATTGTAAAAATGTGATTTTTATTGTTTAAACACTTCATTCATTCATAAATGAATTTAATTTTCACACATCACTTTTCAACACACAACATCTCCACACATGGATATAGTTTCAACATATGGCTTTAATTTCAATGCATGAAGATAATTTCAACATATGAAAATAATTCTAACACACAAAGATTATTCAAAATTTCGGCAACATAACAGCAGGGTAGTTAAAACCGACACCGTCCCTAGTACGGCTCCTCGCTCTACCTTAAAACCTCGCGGTTTTTGACAATGGGGATTCATGCATCTAATTCGCACGTTGGCGGCATGTTTATTTTTATTTCCACAAATATTTCCAATTCATTTCAATCACCAATGGGTATTTTTCAACCACAACCAAACAATGTCAACCACAAACAATTATTCAACCATTCGTATTTTTCATCCAATATTTCACACCAATTCACAACAATAAATATCGTCCATGGTTTGTGGACGAGGGGAGTAGATATATAAATATATATATATATATATATAATTGCTATATTTCACTTGCATTTCAACACATATATCAATTATTCAATGCATGTAAAATTCATACTTCGCTTATATAGCTTACACTACGCATGTACATGAGGTATACAACACGTATGTAACTTATATTTCGCTAATATAAATTATACACGACATTTTCCATTCAAATTCATGTTAATTTAGATTTCTCACATTGGTTTTCGGAGTGCTAAAAATCGATACGATGTCAGAAAAATCCGCGGCTTCTTCTATTGGGTAGAGAGCTTCCTTACGGTCTCGATGTTTCCTGTTTCATCGAATCTCGTCAACACACCAAAAAGATATGATTTTTCAAAGTGTAAAGATCAAAAAAAACTCACCTTTCACGAAGGTTCAAAACTAGGTTTACGGTTTTCGCGAGAATCGGGGCACGAGGGGATGATCAGCGAGTTGGACGTGGAAGAGGGAGGAGAGGGCTATCTGGCGGTGGTGGTTTGGTGGCGTTCGGTGGTCAGGATGGGCGGCGGCGGCGGTTTAAAGGTCGGAACTTTGGACGCTCGATTCAGGCGGAGGAGGGGTTGGTCGGCGTCGAACTGGGGTCGGATTTGAAGAGGGGATGGAGGCGCTTCGAATGGTGGCGGTGGCGGAGGCTGGAAGCGACGGCAGCGGCGGCGATCGGGCGGGGAAGTTTGGAGCACGGGTCGCCGTTGGTTCGGAGGGTTTTCTTCTTCTTTTTTAAATTTATGAATGGAGAATTCTGATTGGCCGAGGACTTTATTAAATAGTGTTTTCTCAAACGAACTCCTTTTTAAACCCAATGACTGTCGCCCCCAGCTAAATACCCCCATTCCGGACACAATGGGATATGTTTTGTAGGCCAATTCGACTGTTACAGTCAGTTATTTTTCAAATTAAAGTATAAAACATTTAATTTTTAACTCTGAACGTACATTGCAATTTGCCAGGGCCACAAACTGATTCGAAAAATTCCAGAAAAATAAATCTAGCTATGTTTTGACGCTACGGTCCCAACAAAACTAGTTGCGTCGAATTCTGAGGTCGTTTGAAAAATGGCCCTTTTCTGGTCGATCCAATTTAACAGAAATTGACCAAACACATTTTCTTTTGCTACACTCACGTACTAGCTTCAAAAATTATGAAATTTGAAACCTAGCAATAGTTTGACATCTCGGACCCAACAAAAGTGATTTCGTCGAATTCCGAGGTCGTATGCAAATTTGAAACCTAGCAATAATTTGACATCTCGAAACCTAACAATTCATTCGGCCATAACTTTTGATTCCCGTTATGAAACTTCGATTTTTCAGTTTCGTTAGAAAGATATTGACTAACAGATTTAAATATTTTTGGTTTTGCTAAAATCCATTATATTTTCAACCCTACACAGTCAGTCAAAGTTTGAATTCAAATTTTCACACTGACTCACTATTTCTAATTCCATTTTTTATTGAAATATTCTATTTCAATTGCTCAAATTCCTTTGAAATCACCAATTTAAAAATTTTAAATTGGCTCGTATTTTCAAGGTTATTACAATAAGAGAATAACTCCCTATGTATCAACCCCAAAGACCGAAATCAACATCAGATTGACACTCAGAGAATTACTCAACTCAACCAATATCCAGTTGGTTCTTATGATTTAATTCATAACCGTAAATTTATCTCGTTCTTTCTAGACCCTAATACTTACCTACTCCATTCTTTTTAAAATAGTAACCAAAATTTATTGTTAACAGAATAGAGATTTCAAAACATCTTTTACAAAATGCAACACTTTGTTTGCTTTACATCCTAATCCTTTCATATATTAAAATATGAAAACTAGTGAGCTATACATATGCTCTATAATATGTACCTTTTCATGAGAGAATCCTTTTAAAACAAGAAATCATTGTTTTACAAAATATACCCCACCTTACTTCAAAACCCAACATGCACTAAATATGTTCATTACATATTTTTCTCAAAAATACTTTTAAGATTAAAACTTGAAAACACCACAAACTCTTTTGCAAAAACTTTTACAAATTCAAGTCCTTTAAAATTAATTATTGGATTAGACTCAAAGTGGGTCTTTCAACTCAACCAGGCTTTCCTAGACACTTTCACAAATTAAATTCTCTCAACTATATATATTCCTAATCCATTTTCCACTTTTTAACCTATTTATAAGGTTTCACTTCTAAACCCACTACTCTGAAATACTAACATTTCAGTCTCTCTATTATATGGGATACATCTTTCTCAAATACCAAATCATATTGTACACTTTCCAACCAAACCACCTAAGGGCCTTAAAATTTCTACGTTTATTACTTTAGTGTACAAATTAGATATCCCAACTCTTCACATATATTTTTTTCTCTAGTGGGCTCCTTATGGATCTTGGTTTATATATATTATATATTTATATTTTTGAAAATACAAATACGCTCACTCATTATCTCCCTAGGAACACTAAACAGAAGCTTTGATACCAGATGCAACAATCCGAATTCCGACGGGCCGAATTTTTTTCAAAAACCCAATCCGTCGAAACCCGAATTGGTTTGCTCTAGTATCCTACAGAAAAGATAGAGACATAAAACATGTCAGAGTTCGGAAATCATCTCACAGCGTAAGGAATAAAATATAATGTAGTTGAAACATAGCTTTACCTTAATAATAATACTGCAAAACCAGTATCCAAAGATATACAGTCCCAGTCATGAACCTAACCTGCGAATTTTATGAGGAGGGGGTCAGAACATAAGTTCTGTGTGAATGAATTTAAACCACACTTCTTGGATAGTCCTACATATACCGTTCAGTTATATTTTCTTATTTATTAGGTTATTTGTGTTATTAGCACTCAAGGCTTACACACACGTCGCACCCATCAACTCTCTAGTAGATTAACATAATATAGTGTATATGTAGCTCCCCCCTAATTAAGGTATACTCTTCTCGCATGGTCTCCACCGTATGTACGCAGTCCCTTATCCAATGCCGCATGTCGTATGTATATCAATGCTACATTTGAATAAACCTATCATCACTGTGTTACGTAAGAGTTTGGACTGTCATTCTTGATCTTACTAGATTCTGTCATCGAGTAATGCCCTCTAGTCTATGGTACCCCACCCAGAGCGACATGAGTGTATCTAGACTTTCCCCATCTACGTATCGTCAATCCTACTCAATGTCTATTTTCACATGTTCTCTATATGCGCGCCCGAGTCCCGTGGTAGGGCTAATCAAGAAACACGGAACTCGGTCGGGAGCTTTCATATATCTGCCGATGCAGATGCTAAGGTATGCTTTTATAGTGGCTATGGTCCCACTAGACCCCTCCCTCAACTAATGAAAGGCCCCTAAGAATATCAAGAATGAGAACTGTAACCCTGGCCCCCTATGCCCTTCAATCTTATTGGCGAACCTCACCCATAACTATATAGCAAAGTATATGGTCTTTTGGAGTTCTCCACCTTTCCGCTTCACATACTAACTGAAGATGGTAGGTAGACGACGAGCTGCTATCACAGGGCACTAACTGGTCTCGCCGAATCACGCTGGTCCATCTTAGTACATTGATTGCCTCTTGTTTTGCAATCAAGGCGTATTCATTAGTTCTTCCCACGCAGACCTAACCTCTGTGAGCACATGCGTATCATCTGCCACTCACAGAGGAATACAAAGAGTGCCCTCATGTCCCCTGAAGCAGCGTGCTTCGTAACCCAGTCCCTTGGGGCCTTCTGCATGATCAGATGGACGTTTGCTCCTCCTTGCGCCATACGGCATCGTGATTATCTACCGTGTTTGGTTATTCATCCCCTATCGTATGGACTAATTCAAGCTCCTTACTCTTTCGTGTTAGTAGACCTTAAGTCTAATCTTCTAATTATGTGCTTGCTCTATCTCATTAGGTTTTCTTTTTAACTTGGTTATCTCATCCATAATAGTTTTTAAATTACCAAGTTTCTTTTCATAAGTCTTTCAATATTTCTTACGTAGCCGCGATCTTTTAATTGTTTACTTAGTTCTCTTAAGTAAGGTTTACTAACAAGCTCAAACACGACTTTCTGTAACTATTTACTTAGTCCTTTTAACTAAGGTTTACCAACATGACTTTCCATGATGGTTTACTTAGTTCTCTTAACTAAGGTTTACTAACAAGCTAAAACACGACTTTCTGTAACTGTTTACTTAGTCCTCTTAACTAAGGTTTACCAACATGACTTTCCATGATTGTTTACTTAGTTCTCTTAACTAAGGTTTACTAACGAGCTCAAACACGACTTTCTGTAACTGTTTACTTAGTCCACTTAACTAAGGTTTACAACAAGTTTTCCCCTTACTCATATAACTAATGTTTTCCCTATTCGTTGCTTTATGCCCATTCCCACGGATTACTCAATCTTCAATTAAGTGCGGCTTGCATTCTTTCATAAGTTATTTCTTCTTTGTATCGATCATTATAACCTACGTTATAATTCTTACTTGTCTTGCAACAAGCTTACCTATTATCTTCCCATTCAGTTATACTCGTATCTGTTGATGTTGCCATAATCCATCGTTATTTACTTAGTTTTCTTTACTAAAGTTTGCTACCATTCCCCATTATTACGTTGGTTAAGTTTGTCTATGCGCCTCCGTTTACTTAACCTTAGCATACTTAACATGTTTGTTTCATGGCATTAATCTTTTTATTAATGCACTCAACCTCTCACATTAGACATGTTGCTTGCGATTGCTTGATATGCTGGGCGGTTCCGGGCAGACTTCTACCGCAAACTCATTCTAACCTCGGGTTTTGGGCTTAATGCGCTAACCTCTCACATTATACCTGTCGTTGCGGTTGCTGGATGTGCCGGGCGGTTCCAGACAGACTTACACCGCAACTTAGTCTAACCTCTGGTTAGGCATGTTCATCTTTTAGCTGACCTATACAATTTCAATCTAGGTTTTATATGCCTATTTATCCCAATCCAATCATTCATGTTCATGCTTCTAAACCCGATTTCTTGTTTATGGTTCCAATTTGATTTGGACATATAAATTCTACCATGATTACATAATCTCGTACATAGTTATGCCAATAATCCTTACTATATGTTATGCCCAACTTTTCATGTATATAAGTTATACTTAATTATACCCAAATTAATTGTTCTTTAAAGTTATCAATAATTCATGTCAACCCTCATTCTTATTGCTTAGAACAATTAATTCATGCCAACCCTCATTCTTATTGTATAAATCCCAATTCAGCTTATAATCCCATATGTCTAAATCTTCAATTCTAACTTTTCTTATGTACATATGGTTCATAGATAAATTCTTGATTCAACATACCAAGCATATCTAATCATTCTCAATTATAATCGCACATATTTTCTTTTATGTTCTAGGTTAATATATATGCCAAATTCCCCTAATTTCCCAATCTCAAGTTATGTTATATGTTATTCCACAATTCCCCAAATTACGCCCAAAAATTCATCTCACAAGTTGTTTCAATTTCTCAATTAAAAATTATTCCCAAATTCACAAACATCATTTTCGATATTCCAATCATTGTCTGTACGCATGCTTTTCAACTAGATTTGGATTAGGCTCGAAGTTAGCCTAATCTTAAAAATAAAAAGCAAAGAGGAAGAAGAGGAACAAAATACGCATAAAATAAAATATGAATTATTTTAATTAAATTAAACAAATTAACTTAGGGAATCGCTAAATGATACATCTACTATTATTCAACAAAGGTAATTTAAATCCACTCACAGTGATTTTTGGTTTCCTCGGTCTGATTTAGATTAGCATCCAAAGTTCTTCGTTTTCTTGCGGCGTAGATTGTTGAACAGAATCCCTTTTCTCATTATTTTGCAATAGAAGAAATTCTAAATCAAATCTTTTATTTTAAGAAAATATTTTGAAGAGAAAGAGAAGAAAGTGGATCTAGGATTTAAATTACTTGGAGAAGAAGAATTAGAATTGATTCATGCTAGCAGAGTCATGGCATCGCCATAGGTTTAGGTGAAGAAAAAGAATGAGTCTTGCTCCATTATATAGCCTTTAGATCAACGAGCATTGCCAAAAATGTGTCCCGAAACATCAGAACTCACCCAGCCCGGATCTAGGTTCGGGAGTCGACACCCTATAGGGGGGTCAGCCCCTGTGTCGACCCCTCTTAGGGGGGTCGACTCGTATGTCGACCCCCCTTAAGGGGAGTCGACACATCTGAGCGGGAGATTTCTCGCTCAGCCCCATTTGACCTGTTTTTGAACCTATTTGAATTCTGGACTTGGTTTTGTTTATATATACGTTTTCTTGCGCGTATACAAACTTCTAAGGCTCATAACGTCTTCATACGTTATCCGTTTTATGCAAACTTGAACTCTATCTTAAGCAGAATTCCGAGACGAACGCAAGGTGATGTCCGTTTTACTTAATTCCTAATATTTAAATTAGATATCCTTAGTTTGTTATCTTTTCTGTTACTCATACTGTTATCATATTAATTATTCCTTCTCTTTCATGCATTAATTAATTTTCATTGTACATCACCATTACTTACCTATCTATACATATATGCATATATTTTATTTTTAATTATGTTAGAAATGCAGGGTGTTACAGCCGATGTAACTAAAAATGAGTTGAATGTCGCTTTCGCCAATGTGAATCGAAGAATGGATGCTTCTACTAAAGTTATAATGGAGAAACTTGACGCCATCCTTAATGCTCGACCAAATCCCGCCTTTTCGAAAGTCCACGTTAATCTCGAAGAGAATGACAAATCACCTGCTTCCGATCATAACCGCAGCGACAACATGGAAGATAATTATGATTGGATGGGTGGCAAGGAAGAAGCTAACATCGAAGAATTGAAATCAAAGGCTAAGAATCATTCCGAAGTGAATGCTCAAAAGGATTCCAATCCTGTCACAGGTGCACTTCCTCGTTGAGAAGGCAAAGTACCTAAGCTTTATAATCAAGACCATTTGCCTAGACGAACATTTGGTAATGAACTTAGCTTCGCAAAGCAGCATAACACTGAGGAATACATCTCTGACATGATAGGGAAAATCATGAAGAAGAATCAAGCTAGCAAAGACGATCAAAGAGAATGGGACTTCTCTCCCGATAGGACTCCATTAACCGAAAGAATTCTTGAAGTGGAATGTCCAAAGAAGTTCAATCCTCCAACTTTGCCTCCGTACAACAGCCTTGCTGATCCTAACTACTTCCTATTCAAATATGAATGGCATATGAGTGCGGCTAAGGCAATCGATGAGATGAGATGCACATATTTTCCTCTCTGCTTAGAACGTGTTGCGTTATTATGGTTCATGAATCTGCCACCCAAATCCATCGACCGGTTCTCTGACCTAACCAAAAAGTTCAAGGACCAGTTCTGCTTGTATGCTACCAAGGCCGAGGATGTTATAATGCACTCGGCAATGAAACATAAGCCAGGGGAAAATGTTAAGGCCATTCTTAGTCGCCTTAATGTTGCCTTATCTGAAGTAAGGAATCTAGAGCTACGTATAATTCTCATGGCCTTACTTGATGATATAAACAAAGCAAGCGAATTCGGGAAATGGATAAAGATGAAGGAACTGAATACACTTGACAAGTTCTATAAGAAAGCAGAGGATTACATGAGAATGGACGATAATCCTGTGTCTCTTTCGATCATTGGTGGTAACCAACTCTTTGAAGATCCTAAAAGTGCTGCTATTCAATCCAATCAAAAGAACACTCAGGGCCAGAAGCGCACAAATGACAGGAATGACAACAAGTCTAATAAGAAATTCCATATACTTGATTCATCAGAGCTAACCCCTTTGAACGACAATCCTAAGAGCATCTACCTTGCCACAAAGGACGTAGAAGATTACCTGAAGCCTCGACTAATAAAAATGAACGACCATATGACTAGATCTGGAAAGTTCTGCAGGTTCCATAATCAGCTATGCCACAATACCAATGAATGTACGCATCTGTGGTCATTGATTGAATAGCTGATTAGGAAAAACCGTTTGCAATAATATGTGAGGAACTCCCAAGATACAAATCCTTCGGCAAATACCCAGGGGCAAGGGGCATCAAATGACCATTCTGGTCCAAGCAACGTAGCTTCAGCTCAAGCTAGTCGAAGGCAGGTAATCAACTAACGACCGTTGATGATGATCTAATATTTGGGCTCAAAATAAGCGATCGCTATGGCCTTTACTTTACTTTACTTCTTGCATTACTTTACTTTTTGCTATGTTCTTCTTTATTGCATAAATTCTGTAATGATTTACATGCATTGTACCAAACAACAGCTTTACGAACGAAACCTTATCCTGCCTGTATGAATCTCTGACTCGCAACATATACATGAAAATTTTCTAAAGACGATTTTCTCATTGCAAGCTGTTCCATTGGCATTCGTTTTGTCAAGCTCCGACCATATGAGACAGTCCTTGTAACACCAATTCAAGGGTCAAAGTGCCATAACAATCGATACGCATAACGAAAGGATGAAAAGCACCATTTGGAAGAGTGAATAAGGAAAGTCCCAATGAGTCAAACGGCGGAGAGAGAAAGGAACAGCCGCGGATCTGAAACACCAAAGGTTCGCCGGAATTCATTGCGTGAAATGAAGCGATGGAGTTCACTATAAGTGGAACAAAGCGTGGGAGTTCGTGGCGCGAAGCGATGCAACCCGCCAAAGGTTCGCTGGAATTCGTTGCACGAAACGAAGCACTGGAGTTCACTATAAGTGAAACGAAGTGTAGGAATTCGTGGCGCAAAGCGATGCAATCCACCAAAGGTTCGCTGGAATTTGTTGCACGAAACGAAGCACTGGAAGTCACTATAAAGTGAAACGAAGTGTTGGAATTCGTGGCGCGAAGAGAGGCAACCGACCAAAGGTTCTTTGGAATTCGTTACGCGTAACGAAGCGCTGGAGTTCACTGTAAGTGAAACAAAGCATTGGAGTTCGTGGCGCGAAGCGATGCAACCCACCAAAGGTTTGCTAAAATTCGTTGTGTGAAACGAAGGGCTGGAGCTCACTATAAGTGAAACGAAGCATGGGAGTGCGTGGCGCGAAGCGATGCAACCCACCAAAGGTTCGCTGGAATTTGTTGCGCGAAACGAAGCATTAGAGTTCACTATAAGTGAAGTGAAGTGTGGGAGTTTGTGGCGCGGAGCGATGCAACCCACTAAAGGTTCACTGGAATTCGTTATGCGAAACGAAGCGCTAGAGTTCACTATAAGTAAAAAGAAGCATGGGAATTCATGGCGCGAAGCGATGCATCCACCAAAGGTTCGCTGGAATTTGTTGCGTGAAACGAAGCACTAGAGTTCACTATAAGTGAAACGAAGCATGGGAGTTCGTAGCGCGAAGCGATGCAACCCACCAAATGTTCGCAGGAATTTGTTGTGCGAAATGAAACGTTGGAGTTCACTATAAGTGAAACGAAGTGTGGGAGTTCGTGGCGCAAAGAAATGTAACCCACCAAAGGTTTGTTGGAATTTGTTGCATGAATCGAAGTGCTGGAGTTCACTATAAGTGAAACAAAGCATGGGAGTTCATGGCGCGAAGCGATGCAACCCACCTAAGGTTTCGCTAGAATTCGTTGAGCGAAACGAAGATCTGGAGTTCAGTATAAGTGAAACGAAGCTTGGGATTTCATGGCGCGAAGCGATGCAACCCACCAAAGGTTCACTGGAATTCATTGCGCGAAACGAAGCACTGGAGTTCACTATAAGTGAAATGAAGTGTGGGAGTTCGTGGCGTGAAGCGATGCAACCCACCAAAGGTTCACTGGAATTTGTTGCGCAAAACGAAATGTTGGATTTCACTATAAGTGAAACGAAGCGTGGGAGTTCGTGACGCGAAGCGATGCAACCCACCAAAGGTTCGCTGGAATTCGTTGCACCAAATGAAGCGCTAGAGTTCACTACAAGTGAAACAAAGCATGGGATTTCATAGCGCGAAGCGATGCAACCTCATCTAAATGTTGTTGGACTTCACACTGTGAACGATACGACAACCAGAAATCCTTTCCATAGAAAAAGAAGCTTCTCCACAGAAGAAATCAGCAATGATCGATGAACTCTATAGTGTTGATTTTATTGACAAAAGAGGAAAAACATTTGGTTAAAATAACCTCCCCGAAACATGGGGAATCCAATGGAATCTCTGACGTCAGAGTTGATTAGCAAAGCAGACAAACACTGAGCTTTTTAAACCAAAGACCCCCTGAGAGGCACCCAGTCGATTATCAGTGCCATTTATACATGACCTGACTACGATAAACCTTGGGATACAAAAGATCTCTTCGGGAGTGTATGTTCAAATCCGACCTCCGCAGGGCCCGAAGTTTCTGACATGAAAACAAAACAGGTGTGGAATGCAGAACAAGAAAGTATGACAATGAAAAAAATAAAAGATTAAATTGCAACAAGCAGAATGCATTTCCATCACAACATCACAAGTTCGACACAGTGGTTTCAGACACAAAGTAGCATAAAAGTAGTAAGCGAGCGTCGGCACCCGCATATACAACCGGTCTAAAACATAAGTGCGTAGAAGGAAATAACAAAGGTTTAACAAGAAAGTTATGTCATCTTTTTCTTCTTTCCATCACTAGGTCGTTTCCCAACATAAGCATAGAAGGAAGGGAGAGTACCAGCCAGTTCCGTCTTCTCCTCAAGACTTGCTAATTCTGCAATAATCTTATCCTGGGAAATGAGAGCGTGGATAAGCGCAGCTTTGTCCTTCTCTAAATTAGAGATGTGTTCGATGTTCTCCCTGTTTAGCCTTTTAAGTTCACAAGCGAAGGTGTTCCAAGCACCCAGTTTTTGCGTATTATAGTTTATGATAAGGTAAGGTTGTAATTTTTATGGAAAACTAAGGTTTGACCAATTAAATGGTGCTATATTTCGAAGCTTGTAATTTTTACAAAACTAGGAATTACAGACTTCGGGGGGAAATGATTATTCATTAAAATTCATGCACCAATTAATGGATCGAACATGTGTCAAAATTATGGGTCGGGCATGGACATGGTTCAAGCAATAAAGCCACTCAAACATCGTACATGGCTTGAGCATTGAGGTCGGTCAAGCACGTTCATAAAGGTTTGAACATCATGGATGGGTCGAACAGGTGCAAAAGGACTCATACAAACATAGGGTTGGTCTAACATCTCTAGGGTCGAACACCTTTTGATCAGTCACTTTCCATATATAAGACTCGAGCATTATAGGACTCGGGCATGTCCAGGGTCGTTCGAACATGAATGATCAGACAACGCAAAGGCTTGCTTATTTCTTGGGTCGGTCGAGCATGGTACCACAAACAGAGTCGGTCGAACATGGTGTTACAAGAAGGGTCGGTCGGACATAGGATTGGGCAAACAACTGGATACAGCTGTCAACAGCTGGTAGTGGCATTTCATTAATTATTGACATGTTCGACCCACAGCCGGCATATACAAATCTCATCTCACCACTTCACTCGAGCTTCTCTTATAAATAGGCCATGGCCTCCATGCTTTGAGCGAGGGATTTCCATTACCCCGAAGGGCTACCGAATTGCATTCACACTTGTTCCAAGAGATTCTAACATCTAAAAGCAAAGATCAAGCATCAAATCCATCATGGAATCCACCAAAAGGGATCAAGTATTCTAGAGATCAAAGATTCTCCACCATTTCTCCTTACATTTAGCAAGATCCATTTAATTCTCCGCTGATATGTATTGAATTGAGCGAAGCCTTAGTATCACGAAGCATATAAATGTACTTTTTATTGATTCTAGATTTGTAACTCTTAAATTGTCAATGGAAAATATTGCCAAAGTGGATGTAGATCTTTCGTAAGATCAAACCACTATAAAATATATGCCTTGTTTATTTTATTGTGATTGTGGCCTCTTTTCTTATCGATTGGTGAAGTACCATTAGTGTACCTTTGGTGTTTTAATCCAAATTGGGTTTTAACAATGATATGGTTAATTTCTTTGGAGAAAGTTTTCTGCCATTAACGATCTTTTCCAACAAAAAGAAACAAAGTGAAAAAGGTACCAGCCTGAATAAAGATATAGAGACAAGTGGAAATGGGCCGAATTAGATCCATTCAAAGCCCTGAACGATCTGACAATGTGTGTATGCACCATTTCCTAAATTAAACAGCTACCGACCTATCAAAAGATTTCAAATCCATTCAATTCGAAACCTATATTGCTTTCCAACAACACAGACTTCGAGGGGAAATGTTAACCCATAAAAAATATGGTTAATAAGTAACATATTGGCAAGACAAATGAAAGGTCGTCATGGTTTAGGTTGTCAAGACTCAGGTCGTGGAATACATGTAAGATGCAGGCAAGTCAGGTCGTCCAATAGTTAGATCGTCGAGGACTCAGGTCGTGTGCATTTGCAAAGCATCAGGTCGTCCATGCCATCGTCCACACCAGATTGTTCATGATTCATCTCGCTTAAGCATGTTTGATCAGGACGTGCACACTTGGTTTGAGTATAAGCTTGTCAGGTCGTTCCATGAACTGAGCAGAAAGGCGGGTCGGCTAAAGCTCACAACGAGGCGGATCATTCAGGTTCATGGCCCAATGAACTATTCAGGTCTTTCTTGAAGTCCAAGACTTGAAGTGTGTCGCCCGAACGACCTAAGACCCTAGGTCTCCCGAACGACCTGATTTCATGCACACTCATTTTTGAGCCTCACCACCTCACTTCCACTCTTGTAAATACCTCCACATTTCCACCATGAAAGGGACGGAATTCTCCAACCATGAATTGTTGCCCATTTAATTTCTCAACAACCCAAAACCATCCTAACCTCCATTAAATTTCTTCCAAGCTCCGATTCAACACCTCAATCATCATGAAATCATCGAAGATCGCCTAAGTGCTTAATTTTTGAAGATCTACTCCAACAAACATCAAAATCAAAGAGATCTATTCATTTCCATTGTGAAACTGAGAGAATCAAGAGAATAAAGAGAAGAAGTAGAGATAAATCTTGTATAGAGAGAAAAATAAGCAAATTTATAGAAGTTGTGTACCTTGTAACATTGAGAATGTTAATGAAATTCCTCCTTGAAATGGATGTAGGCCAAATCTAAGGTCGAACTACTATAAATCCCCTCTTGTCAAATTTTTCCCTACGTTTATTTTACTCTTAACCTGGTGTTAATCATTTGTGAAGTGTTGATATACACATTGGGGTGTTAGTACATTTTTGGTATTAACTGTATTATCCGTAGGATAACCAAGAACCTGATGGTTTCATGCCGTCGGATGAATATAAACCATTATTCTAAATAGTGTAGTTTTATTCGTAGGGTCGCTATAAACCATTTATACCGAAAGAGGATCCCCTTTCGACATCTCATAGTTTTACCCTAGGATAACTAAGAACCTAACAAATTAAGTTATACTTATATCCCCAATAAGTGTTCAAGTCAAACCCCCAATTTATCCCTCTCATTGGTATCCCTAATGTGTTCAGTCAAATGCAACGACACGTATCATTTCCTACCATTATTTAAAAAATAGCTCAGCTTTCTGAAGGCTGGACATAAAAGTGATTATGATTTTTTTAGGTAACTGGCGAAAGCATCCAACAATCAGTGGGTTTGGAAAAGACCTTCCGACCCTAACCCTTTTCCACTCTTTCCTTGAATTTTGAAAGCATATAGTAAACACCATGAGAAAACAAAATACAAGAAAAAGCCATTGCAAGCAAACAAGACTAAGAAAACATACGATGATAAAAATGTTCAATAATTTAAGGCTTTAGTTTAAACTCATCACCTTAGGTTCTGCCAAAGGGTATTGAGGGGGTAGGCTCTTCCTCTTACATCAGGGTTTCAAAAGTAAAACCTTCTTTAATTCTTTCCTCGAGTGTCAGAGTCAACTATGTTTCAAATGATAGGTAAAACCCTATCAAGATCTGCAAACAAGCAAGTGATCATAACCTGCTGACTTAAACAATAGTGAAAATGTATCAAGGTTGTTGCCTCTAGCTAGTTTCACACAATAAACAGGTTTCATCTTGACAGCACTGCCGAGATCAATAGGTCATGAAGGTAAAGCCTCAAATCATTTTCAATGGAAGATTCCTTGAAAATAATAACTACGTCAAAGGAAATAAGTCAGGAAACCACTTCATAAAGACTCGCCGTTACAGTTAATCGACTTCAAAGGTTTGTAAGAAATAATTATAAGCTAACCCTTTCGACACTGACGATATCGACCAAGACATAGGCAAAAGCCTTGGTTTATAAAATATATGGCATAACTCTCCTTTCGGTAGGAATGATGTCAAAGAAAATTATGGTAAGTTTTTCAGTTAAATTTTTTCAACATCACTTTGTGTCTGTATGATTCTAAAGCAATAGGGTACAAATAATTCCATGCCTACATCAATTGTGTTAGCAAGTTTCACAAGCAATAAGCAACAACCAATAATGAAAACTTATATAGGAAACCCCACACTTTCGAGTCCACCAAAGGGTGTTGAGAATAACCTCTATTATAAGTTTTAGGATTGTAAAACCGACCCTCATTCTGATTCCTATGGAAGACAACAAAGTAATAGCCTCTTCTTCACAAAAGTCCCTCAAATTCTTTCAAAGGGCATTAAGGTGATAACATCGCACCAATTTAATAGTTGGAAATCCCAACTGTTAAAACGAAGGAACCCGTCCAACACCGTTGGATAGTCCGAAAATTATATGCTTTTAAAAACATAACCCCAAAGAGCCATTTATCTTTCTTTCGAATTCTCTGTTTTGAATCTCTTCATTTTCTTTTCAACATGTCTGGGTTACCCGAGATACCCGAGGGAATACCGATACCAACCTGGTTCAGAAGGTATCTGGAGGCTAGGGCCACCGCCATAGGCCCAGCAGACATCCCTCCTCCCTCAGCTGCAGCCGCTCCTCCTCCCCCTCCTCGTGTTGATACTTTTTAGAAGATATGCAAAGACTTTCGAGCAATGGGCGGAAAATCTTTTCACGGATCAGAGACAATTGTTTAAGCTCAAAATGGGCTTAAGGAGGTAGAAGACTTGTTTGGTATCTTCGAGGTAGAAGACGGAAGGAAGGTCCAATTGTGTAACACCCCACGTCCATTAATGTCACTTGCAAAGGGAATGCATTAACTTCCATGAAGCATTTTAAGTGAATATAGAACAGAAAACCACAACAAGACATATATAAAGTAGTACTTGAAAATTTAAAACTTTATTTATTGTAGCAGAAGGTAAATATGTTTGGTTACATCATCAGAACCATAAACCAAAGTCAAGTACATCATATCCATCTTGATAAAACAAAGTACATAAACTGAAAGACATAATCCCCAACATTAAAGCAGCCATAAAGAGAAGCTGAATTTTACTTCAGTGATCCAAGAAATCTTCTAAGAGCAATCCAAAATCAAGCTCCACTGGTGCTAGTTCTAACCTGAGCACCTAGGGGGGAAAGGGAGAAAAGAGGTGGAAACAAAGGGGGTCAGACATAAAGTCTGGCGAGTGCGATAACTTTAACAATATAATTAACAAAGTAACTAGGCTAAGGCATAAGTTGGAAAATAAGGAAATGATCATGAACCATTGAGTATGGCAGAGTAAACAAGGAAACAAGATGAACAACAATATCGTTTAAGCGCACCTAAACCACTACAGGATGATTACTAAACTACACCAATACTATAGGATAATTGCTAAACTGCACCACTACTAGTACACTGCACCACCACTAGTCACCTTAAGGTTGATCCCGCATACAGACTTAACAATGATATTGGTAGTTTCATGCACCCCTAGCCGCCTTCATACGTGTCGCCTGCCCCTATCTCTACTAGGTGTACCCACTACCCCCCAAGCGATCGGCTCCCTAACTCGTAGATACCCGTGCTGGCCCCACCGTGTGGTGTCTCACTCCCCAAAGTGGCAACCCGATACAACCAACAATGCACGGCTTACACCTACACGATGCAACAACGTCTTACCTACCAGCCAGGGTCCACACACGCATATGAACTAGTTGGACTTGCGTTGCCACCGCTAACCCGGTTTGGCCTCCTACAGTCAAGCCCAGTATGCGTGTCCCGTCCTCGACTTGGGTCGAGCCCACAAAGATACATATGGGTTACTGGCTGAAACGAGCCCCCATTATTTGACACAAGCTATCCACCTAAGCTTGGTCCCCTCTAGTACATCCCACTTAACCCACTTCTTATTCATGTTTCAATTACATGTTTCAATTTTAGTTAAGTGTTTCTAATAGTATTTCCAAATGCCACCCAAGGCACCCACTAGATTTCACATGCCACCCAAGGCACCCACTTAGCCCCCTCATGTCCCACTACATGTTTATCTGGTTAAGTGTTTCTTAATTCATTAAGACCGTAACCTATTAAAGACCTCTCACATTAGACTGGCATTTGTGGCAGCTGGATTTGTCGGGCGGGTCCGGGCAGTCTTACACCACAAAAGAGCCTAACCTCGTGTCTTTACAATTGTTATGTATTTAGTTTATGCCTAAGACCTCTCACATTAGACTGGCATTTGTGGCAGCTGGATTTGCCGGGCGGGTCCGGGCAGTCTTACACCACAAAAGAGCCTAACCTCGTGTCTTAGATGATTGATTACTCCTAATTATTCATTCCCCAAATTTGAGTTACTTTCCCTATTGAAATTATCAATCAATTCCAAATTTAACGATGTCCATAATTGACTTAATTATGTCCATCCATTTATGGTATGTAAAATCCAACCAATTTTCACCACAATTATATTTTATGCCTTTTAAGGCATTTATGCCAATTAAATCTTTTTAATATTATCCCCTTTACCCCCACATTGTACGTTTGTTCGTTTAACGTAAAATATACGTTAGACTCGAATAGTATAACTCACGGAATAAAGAGAAAACATCACAACATACACATAATTAAAACATAGATCTAACATAGGGGTGAACTTGCGTATGTGAATGATGTTCTACATCTAAAACTTACATAGGCCAAAGTTACAATTTGCATAAACAACATATGTCAGGGATCCAAATCTAAAGGTGTGAACTTGATGAGATAATGGCCACAAACTTGCATAAACATCATATGTCATGGATCCAAATCTAAAGGTGTGAACTTGATGAAATAATGACCACAAACTTGCATAAACAACATATGTCATAGATCTATATCTAAGGGGGGTAAACTTGCGTAGGTATTAACATAACATGATTCGTATCCAACTCATAAATTCGCAAATGTGATTTATACATCGCAACAATGGTGTAAACTAGTATCTAACATGTAAAGTATCATGTAGAATTTAGCATATAACTCACACGTGTCATAGCCTACTTTCAATTAAATTTTCACATAAACTAGGTGTCATAACCATGTAAGGTCACATATAATTCTACCCAACTTGCATATGATTCATGTTTGAATCAAAAATCCAAACTTGCCTACATATGATTTATCCTATCATAACCAAACTAGCATACGAAACATGATGATTTGATTGTATATAAGATTACAACATGAATGATAGCAACATAACTTTACATCATAAATGATAGCATCACAACATAACGTCATAGAGATTTCAATCACAATCCTAAAACATAATTACAACATGCAATCAATACTTCATATCACATCCATACAATCCGCGTTATATCTTAATCTAATTAAATTACTAATTATCTTATTAAAACTATCGAACTCACAACTCAAAAGCAGTCTTGAGTTCTGAATTCTGACTTTTGGAGTTGAATTAGCTCTCCTTCGAAGAAGATTCATTGTTAGGGTTGAGCAGTTCTGATTTGGTTTGCTGTTCTTCCTCTTAAATTTGGTGGCAGCTGCTCTAGGGTTCAAGAAAACAGCACCACGGCCATAGTTTTAGTTTTAATTCTGATTTAGGGTTTGAGTCTATGGGTCTTTTTATAGAGTTATGAATTAATTTAAGCCATCGGATGATCTTAGGGTTAATCCAAACCACTCAGTCAAGATAGGGTGACAAGTCATCCCTAATGACTCAGCAAGGAGTCAGAAAGGACTCAGAAACAAGGGTTAGCCTGGACCAAAAAGCTGTGCAGGCTCACTGCCTCGGCCTGGGTGCACTTGGCAGGTGCGCCAGTGTTAGTTTGTACTGGTGCACTTCCCAAGTGCGCCAGTGCATTTTTTTCTTCTTTTGCCACCAATCTTCGTTCATCCATAACTCCTTCATCCGATACACGTTTCCCGCAAACTCGGACTCTATTTCAACCAGAATTTCGAGACGAACACAATGGCGCAACCCAATCCCCATAATTCTCACGTCTTAGATTCTTTAATTTAGTTAATTCGATTATTCAAAAATCCGGGGTGTTACATTCTCCCCTCCTTAAAGGATTTCGTCCCCGAAATCTCCAAGTCAAGGAGAATGCATATCCTACCGTCCAAACAACCATCTACTCAACCATCAAACACGGGCATCCATTATCCTTATAAAATTTCTAATGCTATATGAACATATGCAAGAAGTGTGTTCATATGTTCCTTATCTAATGCAAAATCAGGCGGTCTACTGATTCAGTTGACCTCCTTAATGCAAACCATGATAGTGCCATGCGTCCATTATGTATGCGAAAGAACCTTATCGATACATTTCGTTTCTACATGTGTGCACAACCATTCAACAAAATGCAATATCCATATGATGGTACAACCATTATACATCCATTACTTAAATATGTACACACATTTATATGCAATATGCAATATGAAGTGATTGAGCCGATCTAGTGCCTAAAGTGTGTGTATATGCATCCCCGAGCAACCACGAGCAAACACTTGCATCCACATGCATCCATCATACATAACATGTCTCAAACACATGTTTCAACCATAGGACTACCCTATCTAAAGGCCAAAGATACTAGCGAGAGGACATACTAAAGATAAGATAAGTACAAGGTAAGCGATAAAGGAGAAATTAAAAGACATAATCTCGAAATGAAAAGGTTACAATGAACGCATCTTCTCTTCCGTCTCCCAAGTAGCGTTGCTCTCATCATCTCCCCATTGCACTTTGACTAGTTTGACCTCTCGATTCCTCAATTTCTTAATCTCCGACCAAAGAATGCACGTAGGAGCTCGTCGCATCACGCTCTATCTCCACCTCCCTAAGCAAGCTCGGCTCTACCACTTCCGCAGTCTTATGCAAGCACTTCCTCAAATGTGATACATGGAATACGTCGTGTACACCACTAAGTCTCTCGAGCAACTTCACTCTATACGCCATCTGCCCAATCCTCTTGTAACACCCCGTAATTCTGTTACTATTAATATTTAAAAATTAAAGAATAACTAATCTCAGACGTGAGAATTGTGGGAAACGGGTTGCGCCATTGTGTTCGTCTCGAAATTCTAGTGGAGATAGAGTCCGAGTTTGCGGGAAACGAGTACCGGATCAAATAGTTATGGACGAACGAAGTTTGGTGGCAAAGAAATAAAAAAAATGCAATGGCGCACTTGGGAAGTGCGCCAGTACATATTTACACTGGCGCACCTGCCAAGTGCGCCCAGACCGAGGATGGAGCCTGCACAGCTTTCTGGTTCAGGCTGACCCGTGTTGTTGAGTCCATTCTGACTCCTTGCTGAGTCATTAGGGCTGACTCATCACCCTATCATAATTGAATGGTTTTGATTAACCCTAAGAATATCTAACGGCTTAAATTAATTTATAACTCTATAAAAAGACCCCTATACACGTGGTATCAGAGCTTAAGGTTACCAGAACGGATAAAAATACTTTAGAAAAATAGTTATTTTTGGAATAAATGCTTTCAAAAACATGTTTTAATGAGTAATTTAAAGAGGAAGATTTTATGAAAAACATAATCCCCAAATAGCCATATATCTTTATCTTTCGAATTCTCCATTTTGAATCTTTCCTTTTTCGTTTCATCATGGCTGAAGATCTTAACCTACCTGACGGTGTAACGATACCAGGATGGTATAGGAGACTATTAGAGGCTAGGGCCGCTGCAGGTCTAGCCAATGTTCCTCCACCACTAGTTGCACCCATTCCTCCTCCTCCTCGCGTAGATACTTTTGCAAAGACGTGTAAGGAATTTAAAGCTATGGGTGGAAAACCCTTTCAAGGGTCAGAAACGTTTGTGGAAGCTAGAGATTGGCTTAAGGAGGTGGAAGAATTGCTAGAAATCTTTGAAGTGGAAGAAGGGAGGAGAGTTAGATTAGTAGCTTGGCTAATGAAGGGAGAGGCCTCGTTTTGTTGGGAGGTCACTAATGGGGAGCGTCCTGTTGACTCTTGGGCGGATTTTAGATGTAGGTTCGAGGCGAAGTTTCTCTCTAGGGCGGAAGAAAATCTATATATGGAAAGGTTCTTGACATTGAAGCAAGGAAGCTCGTCGGTGAAAGAATATGTAAACAAATTTAATCAACTAGCAAGGTTTGGTTTGGACTTAGTGAACACGCCGGAGAAGAAGGCTCTAAGGTTCGTGAATGGCTTGAATGAACCGTTGCAAGGGTTGGCTATGACCCACATCCCTATGGGGGCCACCTTTGAGAAGCTAGTAGAAATGGCGCCCATGCATGAGGAGAAAAGCGCTAAAGTTGATAAGGCACCCAAGAAGAAAGGGGATCAGAAGAAACCACAACAGCAAAACAAGAAGGGTGGTGAAGACAATAACGGCAAGGGAAAGAAGAAATGTTTTAACTGTGGGACCCCAGGCCATCTCAGCAAGGACTGCCGAAAGAAAAGAAGATTGGCTATGCTCATTGTGGCGATGCGGGACATTTAGTGAAGGACTGCCTAAGGAAGGGGCAGAGGGCAGGGGCTACCTCGAGAGGACAGGTGCAGGCTCTTCTGGCACCAGGGCAGGCAAGGGGACAAGTTCCGGCTCTCGCGGTCTCAAAATATCAGCATGACGGCCATCAAATTAAAGATAAAGAACAGCAACAAAATCAGAACTACCCAACCCTAACAGCGATTCTTCATCAAAAGAGCGCTAATTCGACTCTCTTTCTTCTATAATTGTGAGTATGATAGTCTTAACAAGATTATTATCATTTTAATTAGGTTAAGTCATGAGTGGATTGTGAGTAGATGATGTGAATTGACATATGCTATCATGTATGTTATTAATCCTACGCTATGTGGTGATGATATACTATATGTTGTAAATCATGCTATGATGATGTTATGTATATTGAAAGTTTCTATGCTAAGTTGCGATGAATCATACATGTTAGAAAGCCATCTATGCTTGTTAGTTCATATTAATTAAATCATCATGTTTTGGTTATGTTGATCTATATGACAAGTCACATATGCAAGTTAGATTGATTAGAAAAGTTATGAACATATACCAAGACATCTATTATGACATCTAGAATTATGCTATGACGTATGTGATATCCTATGCTAGTTCACACCATCATTATGTTGCCTAAAAACCCCATATGCAAGTTTATGTATAGATTTGGGCTATGATCATATCATATAAATTGAGACATTTAACAAGTTGACACCTTTTGATCCTTAATATGTGTAGTTTATGCAAGTTTCACCCCTATTATGATTAGATTTATTTTAATTGTCTATATGTTGTGATAATTTATCTTTGTGCTAGGTGTTAGACTATACAAGTCTAGCCTATATTATGCATTGAATAAGCGAACGTATAAACGTGGGGTAGGGGTAATATTAAGGATTTAATATTAAAAAGTTGGGGTGCAATTGATATGATTTTGCATGCCATAAGTGGACGGCCATAATTGAGTCAATTATGGACATCATTAAAAGTTGAATTAATTAATAATTTGAATAGGGAATTATTAAAACTAGGGTAAAAGATTTTAAGTGTTAATCAATGCTTAGGACACGAGGTTGGACTCGTTTGTGACGTAAACCTGCCCGGACCCGCCCGGCAAATCCAGTGGTCACAAATGTCAGCCCAATGTGAGAGGTCCTAGGCCTAAACTAAAGCATAACGGTTGTAAAGACACGAGGTTAGACTCTTTTATGGTGTAAGACTGCCCGGATCCGCCCGGCAAATCCAGCTGCCATAAATGCAGTCTAATGTGAGAGGTCTTTATGAGGTTATGGCCTGAATGAATTAAGAAATACTTAACCAGATAAACATGTAAAGTGGGACATGGGGGTTAAGTAGGTGCCTTGGGTGGCATGAGGAATATAGTGGGTGCCCTTAGTGGCATGTGAAATACGATTAGTAAGACTTAACCAAACACACATGTAAATGAACATGACTAAGAGGATTAAGTGGGATATATTAATGACAGGCTTAGGTGGGTAGCTTGTGGGGGCCCATTTCAACTAGTATCCAAAACGTATCTTTGTGGGCTCGACCCAAGTCGAGGACGGGACACGCATACTGGGTTTGACTATAGGAGGCCAAAACGGGGAGCGGTGGCAACGCAAGTCCAACGGGTTTCATATGCGTGTGTGGACCCGTGCTGGTAGGTAAGACATCGTTGCATCGTGTAGGTATAAGCCGTGCATTCTCAGTTGTATCGGGTTGCCACTTTAGGGGAGTGATACACCCCACTGTGGGGCCAACACGGGTATCTACAAGTAGGGAGCCGATCGAAAGTGGGTAGTGGGGTACACCTAGTGGAGATAGGGGCAGACGGCACCTATGTAGTCAGCTAGGAGTACACGAAGTCACTTATAAAATATCTAAGAGGGTAGTGGGGTACACCTAGTGGAGATAGGGGCAGACGACACCTATGTGGTCAGCTAAGGGTACGTAAGGCTATTTATAAAGTTTCTATGTGAAGCAAGTGGGATCAAACAATAGGGTGACTGGTGTGGTGCAGTGTAGTAATGTGCGGTGCAGTGTAGTAATCATTCGTTAGTAATTAGGTGTGCCTTTACCGTTATCTTTAATGTTATCTTAAACGCTATCTTTATCTTCCTAAGAGTTCATAGACATCTACTTGTCTTCCAGCTTATGCCTTAGTCTAGTTATTTTCATAATAGTATTGTTAGAATTATCATACTCGCCAGACTTTATGTCTGACCCCCTCTATTTCTATCCTTTTTCCCCCTCCAGGTCCTTAGGTTGGGCCCAGCTCTAGTGGAGTTTGATTGGATTGCTTTATCTCTCTTGGAAAGCTTGGACCGTTGAAGTAAAGTCCAGCTTGTTATCTTTTTAGTGGCTATTTGTGTAATGGGGTTATGTATTTTGTTTTTATGAAGATGGATAATGTACTTGACTCTGATTAATGGTTTTGTGATGTAATAAACATGTTTAATTTCCGCTGCAATAAAATGAAGTTTTAGATTTCCAAGTACTATTTATTATCTGTCTTGTTGTAATTTTTCTGGTCTATATTCACTTATAACCTCCATGGAAGTTAATGCATTCCCTTTGTGAGTGACATTAATGGACGTGGGGTGTTACACCTCTCCTTAATAGGAAACGGCCCAATGAACCTTGGTGCTAACTTCCCAACGGACCCAAAGCGAATGACGTTCCGTAATGGAGCCACTTGACAAAGACCATGTCCCCAACATCAAACTCAAGATCTGACCTCCTCTTGTCCGCATAAGACTTCTGTCTATCTTGCGCTGTCTTCATCCTCCTTCGAATCAAATTGATCTTTTCCGAAGTCTCTCTAATCATATCAGGTCCAAGCAAGATCTTGTCTGTAGACTCCCACCAACATGTAGGCGAACGACACGGCCGTCCATAAAGAGCCTCCAAAGGTGCCATGCCAATACTAGACTGAAAGATGTTATTATATGCAAACTCCACCAATGGAAAATGTTCCTCCCATGTACCTCCGAAATCTAAGACACACAACCTCAATAAGTCCTCTGGAATACGATTCACCCTCTCGGTCTGGCTGTCCGTCTGAGGATGATATGCGGTGCTCAAACATAACTGAGCCCCTACCGCTTCTTGCAAGCTCTTCCAAAATTCGCTAGTGAAGATAGGATCGCGGTCGCTCACTATGCTAGAAGGAACACCGTGCAAACGAACTATTTCTCGAATGTATACGAAGGTTAACCATGGAGCAGTCCTCTTGCTCTTCACGGGAATGAAATGGGCGCTCTTAGTAAGTCTGTCTACCATGACCCAAATCCCCATATTACCCTTCCTCGATCTCGGTAACCTGTCAACAAAGTCCATCTAAACATTTCCCACTTCCATTGTGGGACCTCCAATGGGTGAAGCGATCCACCAGGCTTCTTTTGCTCTTCTTTTACTTGTTAGCACACCAAGCAACTAGCAACAAACTCGGCCACGTCCTTCTTCATACCAATCCAAAAGTAAACTCATCTCATGTCCATGTACATCTTGTCCCCTACGGGATGGATGTCATCTTCGAACGATGTGCATCATCAAGAATGGTCTTCCTTAGGTCATCGTCTTTTGGTACACAAAGTCTACTGTCCCTACGTAACCAACCCTTATCATCTAGGGTATACCTACGTAGATGGCTTGATGACTCCCCTCTTTTGAGCTTTTCTACTAGCTCAACCAACTGTGGGTCATCTCGCTGTGCCTCGCCAATCCATCCCAAAAGCGTAGGTCTGACCTCTAAGGATGCTAGCAAACCAGGTACAAAGTCAATGGAAGGTTTAAAGTCAAATGTAGAGATGAACTCTAAGCTTCGCCGCTCAACAAACAATGGACTCAAGGACAACCTTTTTCTACTTAAGGCCTCCGCCACCACGTTAACCATGCCAGGGGTATATGCTATCTCGAAGTCGTAGGATGCTAAGAATTCCATACACCTTTGCTGCCTTAAGTTCAAGTCCTTCTGAGAGAATAGGTACTTTAGCGATTTGTGGTCAGTGAATAATTCGTATTTTTCGCCAAGAAGAAAATGACGCCAAGACTTAAGAGCGAATACAATAGCGGCTAACTAAAGGTCATATGTAGGGTAATTTCTCTCATGTACTCTCAATTGCCTTCCACCATAGGCTATTACCCTTCCCTCTTGCATTAAGACTGCACCTAGTCCTGTCCCACAAGCATCGGTATAAACGGTAAATGGCTTACTCCCATCTGGCAACACCAAGACTGGGGCTGTGGTCAAAGCTCTCTTTAAACGTTGGAACGCATCATCACAATTTACATCCCACATGAAAACTAAGTTCTTCTTCATCAAGCGTGTTAATGGGGCTGATATTTTTGCGAAGTTTTTGATGAACTTCCTATAGTAGTCAGCCAACCCTAAGAAACTCCTCACCTCGGTAGCATTTTTAGGAACCTTCCAATCTTGGATGGCTACTATCTTCACGGGATCCACAGCTATCCCTTCTTTGGAAACCACGTGCCCTAAGAATCGCACTTCCTTCCTCCAAAAGTGACATTTAGAAAATTTAGCTTTAAGGCTATGCGCTCGAAGAGTCTCCAACACTTCCCTAAGATGTAGGGCATTCTCTTCCTCGTTCTTAGAAAAGATCAAGATGTCGTCCACAAATCAATTAAGGTACTCCCTAAACACCCTGCTCATCAAGTCAACAAAGTATGCGGGGGCGTTGGTCAAACCAAAGGGCATCACAAGCCACTCAAAGAAATCGTATGGAGTCCTAAAGGTAGTCTTTTCTATGCTATCCTCAGCCACTCTCAACTGATGGAAACCCGTGGCTAAGTCCAACTGTGAAAACACTGAGGCGCCAACTAACTGATCGAAGATATCGTCAATCCTCGGCAGTGGGTGTCTATTCTTCTTAGTAAGCTTATTAAGTTCACTATAGTCCACACAAAGTCTAAGGGACCCATCTGGCTTCGTGGCAAATACTACTGGAGCACCCCACTCCGATGTACTACGTCTGATGAACCCCTTCTCAAGCAATTCCTTCACTTGCTTACTGAGTTCTCTTCTCTCTCTTGGAGCCATGTGGCACACTGGTAATGCAACTGGCTTTGCATTATCTACTAGATTTATTCGAAAGTCTATTTCACATTTTAGGGGTAAACCCCTCACCTCATCGAAGACATCAGCATATTCACGGACTATGGGAACAGAATGTAAATCATCATTGGATGCGTCAAGGGATTCTAGGTAGCTATGCATTACTGGACCTCTAGGGTCACAAGAAATATCAAGGGTCTTTCCAGAATGAGTCAACAATCTAACTACCCTTCTTTCACAATCTAGGATGGCTCCATATCTAGTTAGCCAATCCATACCTAGAATTAAACCATAGCCCATGAAGTCAAGAACAAAAGCGTTGCATTCAAACTCAACGCCCAAGATAAACACTCTCAAATCCCAACAAATCATAGAAAGGTGAGCCGAACCACCGATAGGATTTGAGACTTCTAAGGGATCAGTAACTAGGCTAGTATCAAGGTGCAGTGTTTCTACTAATGATGTAGAAATAAACGAATGTGATGCGCCAGAAATGAATAAAGTACGGACAGGATGATCAAATAGAAAAACTAATCTTTCGACGGAAATTGCTCTACCTCGTTCTTGCAGCGGTGGGACCATGAGAGCCTGAACCTGTCCCCTTGCCTACCCTGGTGCCATGAGAGCTTGCACCTGTCCTCCCGAGGTAGACCATGCCCTCTGCCCTTTCTTTGGGCACTCCTTAATAAGATGTCCCGCCTCACCATAGTGGAAACAATCGGTCTTCTTCTTCTTCCTACAATCTTTGCTTAGATGGCCGGGTGTCCCACGGTTAAAGCATCTCTTCTTCCCCTTAGCATTGTTGCCTTTGCCACCTTTCTTGTTCTGTTGTTGCGACTTCTTTTGACCCCCTTTCTTCTCGGGTGCCTTATTAGCATTGGTGCCCTTCTCCTCTTCATGCATGAGCGCCATGTCAACTAGTCTCTCGAAGGTAGCCCCCATGGGAATGTGGGTCATAGCTAACCCATGAAGCGGTTCGTTTAAACCCTTAACAAATCTTAGAGCCTTCTTTTCTGGAGTGTTGACCAAGTCCAAGCCAAACCTTGCCAATTGGTTGAATTTTTTGACGTACTCTTTCACTGATAGATTCCCTTGCTTCAACGCCAAAAACCTTTCCATGTATAGATTTTCTTCAGCCAGCGAGAGAAACTTCGCCTCAAACCTCTGCCTAAAATCTGGCCATGTATCGACTGGACGTCCCCTATTAGTGACCTCCCACCAAAACGAGGCCTCATCCTTCGTTATCCAGGCAGCCAACTGGACCTTTCTTTCATCATCCACTTCAAAGATTCTAAACAATTCTTCCACCTCCTTTAGCCAGTTACGAGCTTCAACAAATGTCTCCGTTCCGTGAAAAGGTTTTCATCCCATTGCTCTAAAGTCCTTATATATCTTAGCAAATGTATCGATGCGAGGAGGAGGGGGAGGAGGAGGAGGAGGAGCATTAGCAGGACCTGCAGTGGCGGCCCTAGCCTCAAGATATTGACGAAACCAACCGGGCACATGAACACCCTCTGGTATCTCAGATGCTTCAGACATGCTGAAACGAAAAAGGAAGGATTCAATATAAAAGAACCGAAGGAAAGATATATGGCTCTTGGGGTTATACTTTCCTAAATATACTTTTCTCTTGAAAATACTTTCCTTAAAACATACTTATTGGAAGTACTTCTTTATAAAAATTGTTTTGAAAAAAATAGTTTTTCAAAATTCATATCTGTTCTGGTAACCTTCAGCTCTGATACCACATGTAACACCCCACATCCATTAATGTCACTCGCAAAGGGAATGCATTAACTTCCATGGAGCATTTTAAGTGAATATAGAACAGAAAACCACAATAAGACAGATATAAAGCAGTACTTGAAAATTTAAAACTTTATTTATTACGGCTGTGGTAAATATGTTTGGTTACATCATCAAAACCATAAACCAAAGTCAAGTACATCATATCCATCTTGATAAAACAAAGTACATAAACTGAAAGACATAATCCCCAATATTAAAGTAGCCATAAAGAGAAGCTGAACTTTACTTCAGTGATTCAAGCAATCTTCTAAGAGCATCCCAAAATCAAGCTCCAATGGTGCTAGTTCCAACCTGAGCACCTGGGGGGAAGGGAGAAAAGAGGAGGAAACAAAGGGGGGGTCAGACATAAAGTCTGGCGAGTGCGATAACTTTAACAATATAATTAACAAAGTAACTAGGCTAAGGCATAAGTTGGAAAATAAGGAAACGATCATGAACCATTGAGTATGGCAGAGTAAACAAGGAAACAAGATGAACAACGATATCATTTAAGCGCACCTAAACCACTACAGGATGATTACTAAACTACACCAACACTATAGGATAATTACTAAACTGTACCACAACTAGTATACTGCACCACCACTAGTCACCTTAAGGTTGATCCCGCCTACAGAATTAACAATGATATTGGTAGTTTCGTGCAACCCTAGCTGCCTTCATAGGTGTCGCCTGCCCCTATCTCCACTAGGTGTACCCACTACCCCCCAAGCGATCGGCTGCCTAACTCGTAGATACCTGTGCTGGCCCTACAGTGGGGTGTATCACTCCCCAAAGTGGCAAACCGATACAACCAACAATGCACGGCTTATACCTACACGATGCAACAATGTCTTACCTACCAGCCCGGGTCCACACACGCATATGAACCCGTTGGACTTGTGTTGCCACCGGTAACCCGGTTTGGCCTCTTACAGTCAAGCCCAGTATGCGTGTCCCGTCCTCGACTTGGGTCGAGCCCACAAAGATACGTATGGGTTACCGGCTGAAACGGGCCCCCATTATTTGACACAAGCTAGCCACCTAATCTTGGTCCCCTCTAGTACATCCCACTTAACCCACTTCTTATTCAAATTTTAATTACATGTTTCAATTTTGGTTAAGTGTTTCTAATCGTATTTCCAAATGCCACCCAAGGCACCCACTAGATTCCACATGCCACCCAAGGCACCCACTTAACCCCCCTCATGTCCCACTACATGTTTATCTGGTTAAGTGTTTCTTAATTCATTAAGACTGTAACCTCGTAAAGACCTCCCACATTAGACTGGCATTTGTGGCAGCTGGATTTGCCGGGCGGGTCCGGGCAGTCTTACACCACAAAAGAGCCTAACCTCATGTCTTTACAATTTTTACGCATTTAGTTTTTGCCTAAGACCTCTCACATTAGACTGGCATTTGTGGCAGCTGGATTTGTCGGGCGGGTCTGGGCAGTCTTACACCACAAAAGAGCCTAACCTCGTGTCTTAGACGATTGATTACTCCTAATTAATCATTCCCCAAATTTGAAATACTTTCCCTATTCAAATTATCAATCAATTCCAAATTTAACGATCTCCATAATTGACTCAATTATGTCCATCCATTTATGGTATGTAAAATCATACCAATTTTCACCACAATTATATTTTATGCCTTTTAAGGCATTTATGCCAATTAAATCTTTTTAATATTATCCCCTTTACCCCACGTTGTATGTTTGTTCATTTAACGTAAAATATACATTATAATCTAATAGTCTAACTCATGGAATAAAGAGAAAACATCACAATATACACATAATTAAAACACGGATATAACATAGGGGTGACCTTGCATATGTGAATGATGTTCTACATCTAAAACTTGCATAGGCCAAAGATACAACTTGCGTAAACAACATATGTCATGGATACAAATCTAAAGGTGTGAACTTGATGAGATAATGGCCACAAGCTTTCATAAACATCATATATCATGGATCCAAATCTAAAGGTGTGAACTTGATGAAATAATGGCCACAAACTTGCATAAATAACATATGTCATATATCTATATCTAAGGGGGGTAAACTTGCATAGGTAATAACATAACATGATTCATATCCAACTCATAAATTCACATATGTGATTTATACATCGCAACAATGGTGTAAACTAGTATCTAATATGTGAAGTATTATGTAGAATTTAGCATATAACTCACACATGTCATAGCCTACTTTCAATTAAATTTTCACATAAACTATGTGTCATAACCATGTAAGGTCACATATAATTCTACCCAACTTGTATATGATTCATGTTTGAATCAAAAATCCAAACTTTCCTACATATGATTTATCATATCATAACCAAACTAGCATATGAAACATGATGATTTGATTGTATATAAGATTACAACATGGATGATAGCAACATAACTTTACATCATAAATGATAGCATCACAGCATAACGTCATAGAGATTTCAATCACAATCCTAAAACATAACAACATGCAATCAATACTTCATATCACATCCATACAATCCGCCTTATATCTTAATCTAATTAAATTACTAATTATCTTGCTGAAACTATCGAACTCACAACTCAAAAGCAGTCTTGAGTTCTGAATTCTGACTTCTGGAGTTGAATTAGCTCTCCTTTGAAGAAGATTCGCTGTTAGGGTTGAGTAGTTCTGATTTGGTTCGATGTTCTTCCTCTTTAATTTGGTGGCGGTTGCTCTAGGGTTCAAGACAACAGCATGACGGCCATAGTTTTAGTTTTAATTCTGATATAGGGTTTCAGTCTATGGGTCTTTTTATAGAGTTATGAATTAATTTAAGCCGTCGGATGATCTTAGGGTTAATCGAAACCACTCAGTCAAGATAGGGTGACAAGTCAGCCCTAATGACTCAGCAAGGAGTCAGAAAGGACTCAGCAACATGGGTCAGCCTGAACCAAAAAGCTGTGCTGGCTCACTGCCTCGGCCTGGGCGCACTTGGTAGGTGTGCCAGTGTTCATTTGTACTGGCGCACTTCCCATGTGTGCCAGTGCATTTTATTTTATTTTCTTCTTTTTCCACCAATCTTCGTTCGTCCATAACTCCTTCATCCGGTACCCATTTCCCGCAAACTCAGAATCTATTTCAACCAGAATTCCAAGACGAACACAATGGCGCAATCGAATCCCCATAATTCTCACGTTTGAGATTAATTATTCTTTAATTTAGTTAATTCGATTATTCAAAAATCCAAGGTGTTAAAAATTGGCTGCTTGGTTAATGAAGGACGAAGCCTCGTTTTGGTGGGAGGCCACGAATGGAGAGTATCCAGTAGAGACGTGGATGGATTTCAGACATAGGTTCGAGATGAAATTTCTCTCATGAGCAGAAGAGAATCTATACATAGAAAGGTTCTTGGCATTGAAGCAAGGGAATTTATCAGTAAAGGAGTACGTCAACAAGTTCAATCAGTTGGCAAGGTTTGGCTTAGACTTGGTGAACACACCTAAAAAGAAGGCCCTGAGGTTCGTTAAAGGTTTGAATGAGCCGCTACATGGGTTAGCTATGACCCACATTCCTATGGGGGCTACCTTTGAGAAACTGGTTGACATGGCGCTTATGCATGAAGAGGAGAAAGGCACTAATGCTAATAAGGCACCAGAAAAGAAAGGGGATCAAAAGAAGTCACAACAGCAACCTAAGAAAGGTGGTAAGGACAACAACAACAACAAAAGAAAGAAAAGGTGCTTTAATTGTAATTCACCAGGCCATTTAAGCAAGGACTGTAGGAAGAAGGAGAAGACTTGTTGTTTCCACTGTGGAGAGGCAGGACATCTAATTAAAGATTGACCAAGGAAACAGGGGCATGGGCAAAGAACAGGGTCTACTTCTTGAGGACAGATTCTGGCTCTCATTGCACCAGGGCAGGCAAGAGGGCAGGTTCATGCTCTCATGGCACCAGGACAGGAGAGAGGTAGAAACATTTCTGTTGAAAGTTTGGTTTTTCTGTTTGATCATCCTGTTCGTACTTTGTTTGATTCTGGCGCTTCACACTCGTTTTTGTCTGCTTCGTTAGTTGAAACAATGCACCTAAGTACTAGTCTAGTTACGGATCCCATAGTAGTCTCAAATTCTATTGGTGGTTCGGCTCATCTTTCAATGATTTGTCGGGATTTGAGAGTGCCTATCTTTAGCATTGAGTTTGAATGAAACGCCTTCGTTCTTGGCTTCTCGGGCTATGGATTGATTCTACGCATGGATTGGTTATCCAGTAATGGTGCCATCCTCGATTGTGAAAAGAGAGTGGTTAGACTTATGACTCGCCTTGGCAACACTCTCGAAATCTCTTGTAATCCCATACATTCTGTTATGCTTAGTCACCTAGAATCTCTTGATGCGTCTGTTGAAAACTTGCAGTCTGTTAGAGTAGTCCATGAATACTCAGATGTATTTGAAGAGGTGAAGGGCTTACCTCCGAAGTGGGAGATATATTTCTGCATATACCTTGTTGATAATGCAAAATCCGTAGCTCTACCCGTTAGACACATGGCTCCTAGGGAGAGAAAAGAGCTCAGTAAGAAAGTCAAAGAGCTGCTCGAAAAGGGGTTTATAAGGCGGAGTATTTCTAAATGGGGTGCTCCATTAGTATTCGCAACCAAAGCGGATGGTTCACTTCGCCTATGCGTTGATTATAGGGAGCTAAAAAAGCCGACCAAGAAGAATAGGCACCCACTTCCTAGAATAGATGACTTGTTTGATCAGCTTGTAGGTGCGTCCGTTTTCTCCCAACTAGTTTTGGCTACCGAGTTCCCTCAGCTAAGAGTTGGTGAAGGCAGCATTAATAAGACCGCGTTTAGAACCCCATATGGTTTCTTTAAATGGCTTGTCATGCCTTTTGGCTTGACAAACGCACCCGCTTACTTCGTTGAATTGATGAACAAGGTGTTTAGAGAATTCCGTAATAAATTTGTGGTGGTCTTCATAGACGACATTTTGATCTTCTCGAAGAATGGAGAAGAGCATACTTTGCATTTGAGGGAAGTCATGGATACCGTTCGTGCACATCAGATGAAAGCCAAATTCTCCAAATGCCATTTCTGGAGAGAAGAAGTAAGATTTCTTGGACATGTTGTATCCAAAGAAGGGTTAGCTGTGGACCCCGCAAAAGTAGTTGCATTGCAAGATTGGAAGGTTCCACGGAATGCAACGAGGTCCGAAGCTTTCTCGGGCTAGCAGGCTTTTATCGAAAATTCATTAAAGACTTTGCAAAAATCTCAGCCCCACTCACAAGATTAATGAAGAAGAACCTAACTTTCGCTTGGGATTTGCATTGCGATATTGCTTTCCAATGTTTGAAAAGGGCTCTAACAACAACCCCAGTTCTGACATTGTCGGATGGGAGCAAGATGTTTACCGTATACATGGATGCATGTGGTATGGGACTAGGTGCTGTCTTGATGCAAGAAGGGAAGGTAGTAGCTTATGGAGGCAGACAGTTGAAAGTACATGAGAAAAACTACCCAACCCACGATCTAGAGTTGGCTGCCATCGTCTTTGCGCTTAAGTCTTGGCACCATTATCTCCTAGGTGAGAAGTTTGAATTATATACTGACCATAAATAGTTGAAGTACCTTTTCTCGCAGAAAGATCTTAACTTAAGACAGCAAAGGTGGATGGAATTTCTGGCCTCTTATGATTTTGAGATTTCCTATATCCCAGGCAAGGGTAATGTGGTAGCAGACGCCTTATGTAGGAAGAAACTGACCTTGAGTCCTCTCTTTGTAGAAAGGCAAAGCCTGGAGTATATTGCAAACTTTAATTTTAGACCCTCCTCTGGAATTGTGCCTAGTCTGTTAACATCGCTAGAGGTGTTGCGCAACGAGAAGACCTTCAGCTAGTTGATGTGATGGATAAGCTAGTTAGGGGTGAGACTTCTAGTCACCTCAATATATACTACATCGATGATAGGGGTTGGCTGAGACGGGATGGAAGGCTATGCGTTCCACAAGTAAGGGATTTAGTGAAGACGGCTCTCGAAGAAGCGCACCATTCTAAGCTGACCATACACCCAGGCAGAGACAAGATGTATAAAGATATAAAAAGGGTTTTCTTTTGGAATGGCATGAAGAGTGATGTAGCTGAGTTCGTTGCTAAGTGTTTGATATGCCAGCAAGTCAAAGCGGAGCAGAAGAAGTTTGGTGGTCTACTTCACCCCCTAGAGGTCCCACAGTGGAACTAGGATAGCATTTCGATGGACTTTGTTGATGGGCTGCCTAGGTCAAGAAGGCGCAATACCAGTATTTGGGTAATAGTGGACAGGCTCACTAAAAGCGCTCACTTTATACCTGTTAAAAGTAGAAGGACTGCCTTGTCCCTAGCATCCATTTATCTTAAAGAAATAGGTCGACTCCATGGGATACCCTCCAACATAGCAAGTGATCAAGATCTTACCTTTACGAGCGAGTTTTGGAAGAGTTTGCAAGAGGCAGTAGGCACAGAATTATGCTTAAGCATGGCCTATCACCCCCAAACCGTTGGTCAGACGGAAAGGGTGAATAGAGTATTGGAAGACCTCATGAGATTGTACATTCTTGACTTTGGGGGGACATGGGAGGATCATCTTCCTTTGGTGGAATTCACTTACAACAATAGCTGTCAAGCAACCATAGGCATGGCGCCCTTCGAAGCTTGATATGGAAGACCATGCTGATCACCAACTTGTTGGTGGGAGTCTACAGACAAGCTCGGACATGGGCCAGACGTGATTAGAGAAACCTCAGAAAAGGTGGACTTGATAAGAAGACGGATGAAGGCTGCACAAGATAGACAAAAGTCCTACGCAGACAAAAGAAGGACCGGCCTTGAGTTTAAGGTTGGATATAGGGTGTTGCTTAAAGTATCTCCTTTGAGGAATGTCATTCGCTTTGGGTCCATAGGAAAGCTAGCACCAAGATTTGTAGGACCATTTCCTATCATTGAAAGGAATGGGACGATGGCTTACAGAGTAGAGCTACCCGAGAGACTAGCTGGAGTTCATAATGTTTTTCATGTTTCTCAACTACGAAAATTCTTACATGAATCTGCGAAAGTAGTGGAGCCAAGTATAATAGAGGAAGTAGAAGTGGAACGAGAAGCGACTGTGAGAAGAGTTCCAACTCGTATCTTGAGTACGGAAGTCAAAAAGCTACGCAACCGTGAAGTCAAGTTTGTTAAAGTTCAATGGAGTGACGCGGAGGAGGACGCGACTTGGGAAACTAAGAGGAAAATGCGCGTAGCCTACCCTTTTCTCTTTAAGGGTACCTCCTTGATCTCTTTTTCCATAAGTTTATTCATGCTTATATCTATCTTTTAAGTATATCTCCTCAGTCCTACTCTTTAGCCTCAGGTAGAAATCGATGGATGTAAACATGTATTTGAAACATGTTATGATTGATAGTTGCGAGTGGTTGCAAGTGGTTGCTAGTGGTTTCTCGTGGATGCATGTACATACACTTTAGGCACTAGATCGGCTCAATCACTTTCATATTGCTTATAAATGTGTGTGCATACTTAAAATAATGGATGTATAATGGTTGTGTTATCATATGGATGCTGCATTTTGATGAATGGTTGTGCACACATGTAGAAGTAATATGTATCATTAGGATTCTTTTGCATGCATAATGGACGCATGGCACTATCATGATTTGCATTGAGGAGGTCAACTGAATCAGTGGACCGCCTGATTTTGCTTTAGATAAGGAACATATACACACACTTTTTCCATATATTCATATGGCATTAGAAATCTTGTAAGGACAATGGATGCCTGTGTTTGATGGTTGAGTAGATGGATGATTGGATGTTAGGATATATATTATCTTTAATTTGGAGATTTCGGGGGCGAAATCCTTTAAGGAGGGGAGAATGTAACACCCTGAATTTTTTGTGAACATTAAAATTAACAATCCTAAGAATACTTAATTATTAAAGTGAAAATTAAGGGAAATGGGTTATGCCATTGCGTTTGTCTCGAAATTCTTCTTGGAATAGAGTCCAAGTTTTCGTAAATCGGACTTCATATGAGGAAGTTATGACCTTCGGAAGTTTCAGCAATTTTATATAAATTAAAAAAAGTTTAGAATAATAAATTCAAAATTCAAACAAGGGAGCAGGCTGGGCGGGAATTCTCCCACCCAAGGGCCAGGTCGGCCAAGGGGTCGACCTACCCCCCCCCCCCCCCCCAACCCAGTCAGATCTAAAATGTGACGATTTCTAACTCTCTGTTGAGTCAGTAGGGCTGATGTGGCTGTTTTAGATAACTCTATCTACTCTGGATGGTTGGATTTGCTCCTATGAAGATCCAACGGCTTAGATTGATTCAAACTTTTATAAAAGAGTGCCTAGACTCAAACCTTAAATCAAAACAAAATTTGTCTCATTGCCACCATGCCGCTACTAGGATAGTTCTCCTTCCTAAAGCTTAGGATTTAGCAAGTCAGAATTCCAATTCAAAAGACGAACAAATCATTCTCTTCTCTAACCTATCTTTGTCAGTACTATTTCTTACACAATATAATTGATAAATTAATTATGATGGGTTGTAATTGGATTATGAGAACATGTCTGTTGAATCACGTGATGTTGTTTAACTTTGTTATCTTATGTTGGTAGATCTATTTCATATTTAACTTGATTCATCTTATGCAAGTTTGGGATGTTAAATCATATGTTAATTCATATGTGAATCTTATGCAAGTTTGGGATGTTAAATCATATGTTAATTCATATGTGAATCTTATGCAAGTTTGGGATGTTAAATCATATGCTAATTCGTATGTGAATTTTATGCAAGTTTGGGATGTTAAATCGTATGCTAGTTTGAAAATGAATCTTATGCAAGTTTGTATGTGAATTGCACACAAGTTTATATGTGAAACAAATATATACATATGCTAGTTTATATGCAAAAACATGTGATAAATTCATATGCAAGTTGTAGAAATCCATATGCAACTTTAGGTGAAAAACTATATTCACATTTTTGGGTGAAAATTATATTCACATATGCAAGTGAAGTGAAACCCATAATTTATATATACAAGTTCACAATTTCATGTTTAGATATATATATTTAGATCCATGGTTGTTTATGCAAATATATGATTCTATATGACCATTGTCTATGCAAATTATTGGCTATGCAATTTTATGTTAAAATTCCTATTTGCAAGTAAGATCTATTTTAATGTGTTATGCAAGTTGTGATGTTTCTCTTTATAAGTTAGACTATTTGTGAGTCTAACATATTTCATATTTGAACGTACGAATAGCGTGGGGACAATGGGAAAATATTAATTATGTAAATTGTGAATTGACATAAAATGGCTTTAAAAGCATATAATTAAATTGAGACATTAATTGGTATAATTTTTATACCTAAAGAGTATGGACATAATTTAGGTGATAATTATGGACATAATTAATTTGGAAATTATTGACAATTTGAATAGGGATAATTAATCCATATTGGGGTGAAATAATTTGTAATAATAAATGCCTAAGACACGAGGTTAGACTCGTTTGTGGTGTAAGACTGCCCAGACCCGCCCGGCAAATCCAGCAACCACAAACGGTAGTCTAATGTGAGAGGTCGAAGGCATAAATTAAATGCGTAACAATTGTAAAGACACGAGGTTAGACACGTTTGTGGTATAAGACTGCCCGGACCCGCCTAGCAAATGCAGCAATCGCAAACGGGAGTCTAATGTGGGAGGTCTTGCAAGGTTACGGTTATAATGAATTAAGTAACACTTAACCAAGATAAACATATGGTGGGACATGGGGGTTAAGTGGGTGACATGGGTGGCATGTGAAATACGATTAAAAACACTTAACCAAATTAAAACATGTAAAGAAGACATGAATAAGAGGGGGTTAATAGAAAATTCTAGTGGGGACCAAGCATAGGTGGAAAGCTTGTGTCAAGCATGGGGGACCCATTTCAAACCAGTAACCCATTAAGTATCTTTGTGAGCTCGAGTTAGATCGAGGACGGGACACGCTTACTGGGTTTGATTGTAAGAGGTCAAAACGGGTTAACTGTGGCAATGCAAATCCAACGGAGTCATGTATGTGCGTGGGCCCGGGCTGGTAGGTAAGACGTTGTTGCATCGTGTAGATATAAGCCGTGCATCTTTGCTGGTATCGGGTTGCCACTTTGGGGAGTGATACACCCCACGGTGGGACCAGCACGGGTATCTACGAGTTAGGAAGCCAATCGCATGGGGGTAGTGGGTACAACTAGTGGAGATAGGGGCAGACGACACCTATAAAGACAGCTAGGCGTACACGAAACTAGCATTATGATTATTGTGTTCAGTAGGCGGGATCAACTTTTTAGGTGACTAGTAGTGGTGCAGTATAGTAATTATCCTATAGTGATTAGGAGCGAGATTAATGCCAGAATATTCCTCTTGTTTGTTTGGTCTTGCCCACTTGTTTCACAGTCATTCCTTGTTTTACCAGTTTATGCCGCATCCTAATTATTTATATAGTTAAAGTTATGGTACTCTCCAGACTTTATGTCTGACCCCCTTTGTTTTCGCCTCTTTTCTTCCTTTCCACCCCCAGGTTCTCAGGGTGGGACTAGTGCTAGTGGAGCTTGATTTGGATCTCTCTCTCTCTCTCTCTTTGGAAGTGCTTGGATTGCTAAAAGTAAAGTTCAGCTCATCTCTTTATGGCTACTTATGTTGGGGTTATGCGTTTTTACTTTATGCACTCAGAAAACAATTTGTCAAGATGGTTACTAAGCGTACTTGGTTTTTCTGTTGGTTTATGATGTTGTTGTAATCAAACTATTTCTCCGCTGCAATAAAATTTGTTTTGAAAATTTTCAAGTACCAATATATGTATCTGTCTTGTTATATTACGTTCAATTCACCAATAATACTCCATGAAAGTTAATGCATTCCCTTTGAGAGTGACATTAATGGACATGGGGTGTTACACATATTCCCCAGCTTCTTTTCTGAGAGTGGTTGATAAAGTTTTTTCTGGTATAGGTAATCTTCAATCTCCATCTTCCAAAAACTAAAATCAGCTCCATCAAACTTTTCAATTTTCAACCTTCCTTCGTCTACCGCCATTGCTTCCACTCAAATTTGATTTCCTTTCTTACAAACCATAGCTCTGATACTACCTGTTTGGAAACTACGCAAATTCCCTGTAATTTGATTTGTGAAGAAAAGAAATAAAATGTAGAATAGTAAGACACACAAACTTTGATAACGTAGTTCGGCTAATCATGCCTACATCTCCTGATCGTAGCAAATCTTTTATTTGAGATAATATTACAAAGTGATTGCACAAAACACTTTTCACTCAACACTCAATCTCACTCAAAGCTTGTTTCCTTTTCTTCTTATTGGATTTGATATGGGTTTTGATTTGTGAAGAAGAAGAATGTATTTATATGGTGAGAAGATGGTTGGTGGGGGTTGGTGACTCGGTTGGTGGTGGTTAGTGGCTGCCCCATGTTGATCACATTGGCGGCTTCAGCCTTCTAACAGGCCTGTGTGAGAATAACCTGGTTAACTATACACTACTAGAATTGAATAGTATTGCAACGGATGCTTCCAACGGCCTCTAACGGGGGTTGACCAACGGAAGCCAAAATACCCATCTGTACACCGTATATAAAATATACGCCGTTGGAAAACGTTTGCGGCCGTTGGTTTTTAAGCCGTTGGAAGCCGTTGCCTTCCGTTACACGAACTGGAGCACAAATCAGCCGAGGCTTCCTCCTTCTTCCTCATTCTCTAATCCCACGAAAATTTCCCCCAAATCCCTAAATTTTCCCTCTTTAATTTCTGAAATCGCCTATTCCACTTCATCTTACGCCTAGGATCTCTCCGACTCTATCAAAGCACTCTCTCATCCTCTCTATTCTCCTTTTCTCTCCGATTTTTAGGTATGTGTTTATCATAATTTTTGTTTAATACCCTATGTTTAGTGTAATTGAAGCATAATTATGGTATGTTTGTGTGTGTAGTGCTGTTAATTAGTTGCTAATGTGGGGTTTAATCATTTTAGTTGCTAATTTAGGGTTTTCAGTTATAAATTACTTAGTTGCTATTATGATCTAGGGTATGAATTAGTTGAAGTAGTTGTTGTTATTGAGATTGTGTTTATAGATTTCATTGATTATGTTGGTAATCTAGGGTTAATTGATTAGTTAAAGGTGACTATGTATATATGCATATATATAGTGTTATGTATATATATACACGTAATATAGTTGATACTCTATGCATTTGTTTATTTGGTTAAGGCCCAATTCATCGAAAATAATATTTAATTGTCGAAAACGTGTCGTGGAAATACAAATATTTAAGTTTTTGTTTTTTGGGCTAAGGCGCACAACGGCGCTAAGGCGCACAAAGGTGTACAAAAAACACTTCAATCACAAAAAGAGCAAATCATAATATGTTATATTCATAAAGCCTTAGAGAGTTTTTTTGGCCCCGTCTGATAAGTATTGTATATAATCGTTATATGATGTTCGTTTTATTAGCGGAACGGACATTTATATTCATTGTATACAATATTTATTGGATTTGTCCTTTGTATTGGACAAGTTACGAATACAATAACGAAATTAAATCTCGTAAAATATTTCATTTTAAACGGTTCTCAAAATTTCAAAAGCACTTCCTTTATGTTCCCTGTGTACACGCAGTTGTGTACTATTCAGGGAACTAAAGGGAAGTGCTGCCGAAATTTTGTTGAATCATTTAAATTGAAAAGATTTACGCGATTTAATTACATTATTGTATTTGTAATGGGAGGTAGGATAACCCACCAGTAAATGATCAATTAACATAACATGCATCAATCACTAAAATTGTTTTAACACATTGTTAATGCAAATTTTATCATCATAATTAATATGTAATAGAAATGTTGTCATTAAAATACAATCTTAGCGTTTGAGCGATCGAACACAAAAATTATGAATATAATTTTATATATATCTTTCTAATTTTATATGTAGTTAGAAAAAATGGACGATTATTTTAATGATCGAAGCTGGATGTACAAACGAAGAGAAAATGATGGCACGATAAGCAAACAATTTATTAATGGCATCAGCGTGTTTATTGATTTCGCTTTAAGTAACAATGGAAACGACGTCGAAATCCGTTGTCCATGTAGTAGATGCAAGTTATTGAAGCATTTGATACCGCAAATGCTCAGAGTTCATTTGCGTCAGCATGGTTTTGTGCCGAACTATTTAGTTTGGGATCGTCATGGAGAACCGTTAGCATCTACTTCTATACAAGTTGAGGAGGTAGCGAATAATGAAATTGCCACGACGAATCTCGTAGAACAAATGGTTGAAGATGCTGCACGTTCTATGTTCCCGGTTCAACAATTTAATGAAAACGGTGGTAATGATGACGATGGTAATGATGAAGAAGAACCAAATATTGAAGCCAAAAAATTATATGACTTATTAGATGCCGCAAAAAAAACCCTTTGGGAAGGCTGTGAAAGCGGAACTCAGTTATCAGTAACTGCTGAATACATTGCGATGAAATCTAAATACAACCTCACAGAAGCTGGATTTACAGCTGTTGTACAAGCTGCGAAGCGGCATATGCCTCCCAATAATTTAATGTGTGAAAACCATTATGAAGTAAAAAAATTGATGTCGGCCTTTGGTTTACCGTATCAAAAAATAGATACAAGTCTAAAGGGTTGCATGCTATTTTGGAAGGAAGATATCAAGCTTAAGAATTGTAGAATATGTAATCAAAAAAGATACAAACCAAGAAAAAAAGGGAAAGGAAGTCCCGTATAAACGTATGCATTATTTACCGATTATTCCTAGACTTCAAAGCTTATATGCATCTTCTGTAACCGCGCAACATATGAGATGGCGTAAGGTGAGAGCACAGGAAGAAGGTACGTTAACACACCCATCTGATGGAGAAGCATGGAAGCATTTTGATCAAAAATATACCAATTTTGCATCTGAGGATCGCAATGTTAGACTAGGTTTATGTGCGGATGGGTTTTCACCATTTTCTCAATTTGGTTCTAAATATTCATCCTGGCCTGTAATTGTAACACCTTATAATTTACCTCCGTGGATGTGTATGAAAACTCCTTATATGTTTCTTACAATTGTCGTACCTGGTCATGATGATCCGACACAAGGAATCGATGTTTATTTACAACCGTTGATTGAAGAATTAAAAAAATTGTGGTATGAAGGGGTAGAAACATATGATATTTCCCAAAAGAAAAACTTTCGTATGCATGCTTCTCTATTGTGGACAATTAGCGATTTTCCTGCTTATGCGATGCTTTCAGGTTGGAGTACGGCTGGTCGTCTAGCTTGTCCGTACTGTATGGAAGAAACAAGAGCATTTTCTTTACCTATTGGAAAGAAAATTTCATGGTTTGACTGCCATAGATGTTTTCTTCATATTAATCATCCTTTTAGAAGGGATAAGAAAATTTTTACAGCTAATAGACTTGAAACTTTACGACCACCTAAAGTATGGACAAGTGAGGAAATTTATGAACTTGTACAAGATTTTCCCAAGATTCATGAAATCGGAGTACAGACAGAAATTCAAGGTAAATCATCAATTCATAATTGATGGAAACAAAGCATATTTTGGGAGTTGCCTTATTGGAAAGATCTTCTGATTCATCATAATATCGACGTGATGCATAATGAGAAAAACGTGTTTGATAACGTAATCAACACAATTTTGAATGTCAAAGGGAAGACGAAAGATGATTTGAAATCCAGACGTGATATTGAAGTAATATGTAATCGTCCGGAGCTTCATATAAAGCCAAATGACACTAGAAAACCGAAAGCGTGCTATGAACTGGATACTAATCAAATAAAAATATTTTTAAAATGGATGGAAGGGTTAAGATTCCCGGATGGTATATCTTCCAATCTTCGTAGATGTGTTGACTATAAAAACAGTAAACTTAGCGGGATGAAAAGCCACGACTGTCATGTTATGATGGAAAATTTATTGCCCGTCGCTTTCAAAGAACTATTGCCCATGAAAGTTTGGACTGTTGTAACAGAGCTTAGTTTGTTCTATAAAGAGCTTTGTTCATCTACATTAAAACTTGACCATCTACGTAAACTAGAGGAAGAAGTCCCCATATTACTCTGCAAATTGGAAAAAATATTTCCACCAGGGTTTTTCAATGTTATGGAGCATTTACCTATTCATCTTCCATCAGAAGCACGTCTTCGAGGGCCTGTGCAATACGGATGGATGTATCCATTTGAAAGGTATATTAATATTCAGTTAATTAAATTTTGGTTAAGTGTATGAAAAAATAATTTACAATAATTCTAAACAGGTATTTAAATCATCTAAAGAAAAAAGTGAGGCAGAAAGCTAGAGTTGAAGGTTCTATTTGCAAGTCATACATTGAAGAAGAAGCTTCATTTTTTTCCTCTCATTATTTTAGTGGTCATGTGAACATCTCATTTGCAAGTACTGCACGTAATGATGAAGGCATTGATCAAGATGACTGCCAAGCGACTTTAACTATTTTTTTAAAACATGGTTGGCCTTCTGGTAGATGTGTGGAGGAATGGCTGAACGATAAAGATTACAATGCAGCACACACATATATTCTTCTCAATTGCACCGAAGTTGCACCGTTCGTTAGGTACTCTACTTATGCATCTATGTATACATGTATTGTATCTTTAATCATATATGTAACGTATGTCCTATGATTGCAGCATTTATGAATCACAGTATCCAAACGGCGATATCAGCAAAGAATTCGCTAGTTGGTTTACTAATTATGTTTTTGATCCAACAAATTGTATTGTGGATGAAGGATTGAAACATTTGGCATTGGGGCCTAAAATAAATGTGAAGACATATCAAATATTCTTTGTCAATGGATATAAATTTAACACTAAAGAATATGGTGCTGAAAAATTAACTGACAATAGCGGTGTATTTGTTAAAGGTAGTGATGATCCAAACGACCATGTACACGATTTTTATGGCGTGCTAAACCAGATTCTGCAATTAACATATTTCACAAGACCCACGGAAGAAGTATTTTTGTTTAAATGCAAGTGGTTCAGCAATGTTCCGGGTTCTGGAATCAACGTGCACCCAAAATATAATCTTATAGAAGTAAGACATACGTCCCATTATTATAAGTACGACCCTTTCGTACTTGCCAAACAGGCTCTTCAAGTATATTATGCTCCTTATCCTTCTATGAGAAGAGACAAAATAGATTGGTGGGCTGTTTTCAAAACAAAAGCAAGGTTTACATTTGACGGACGTAATATTCCCGATGACCAAGCTTATCAAGCAGACGTTGAGGAAAATGCAGAAATAGTAATAACCGACGATCAAACAGATTTTGGACCTCTAAACGATGAATCAAATGCATTAATTGATGTATTTGAGACAACAGATGAACCATATATGGAGAAGGAAATAGAGTCATAATCTGAAAGTGATGAGGATGACTAACTAATACTCCTCATTTTCAAAAGGTAATTTTATGTTATGACATTTCTATTATCAAGTAACCATATATTTATTTTCATGACATTTCTATGAATCAAACTCATATGTTAACTGGACATATCTATGAATCAAACTTATATTTAACACTTCTATGAATCAAACTCGATCATATGTTAACTAGACAAATCTATGAATCAAACTTATATTTAACACTTTTATGAAACAAACTTGTACTCATGTTATGACATTTATATTATCAAGTACTCATGTTATCTAATACCATGTTTTTACATATAGTTATGTTATGTTATGTTTTGTTATGTTTTTGTTTGTAACTGGTATGGCGTCAGGTGCCGAGGAGGGTGGTCCATCGTCGGAGTTATCTCGTCCTGTGGTCTAGCTTAAGCCAAAAGCATCAAAAGGGTAAAAACTAAGTTTTTAGTATAAATTTAATTTAAGTACAATAAATTATTTAAATTGTTGCTCTAGCAACCATGTACTTTTTTTCCCGTTTAACACAGGGGGTTTGAGTTGGAGCCGTCCAATGCCGTTTTGAGGATATCAAAACGTGCTTATCAGGCCCGCATGACTGCATGTTGGCCCACTTGGAGCTCGATACTCGACTTAGTTAAGGAGACCATATGGCAGGATTTTTTGGTATGTATGTATGATATAACATTTCTTATATTAAGTACATGCTCCTATTTGATAACTTTATATGTATGCTATTTATAAAAAAAAACGCAGGGTGCGGTGGATCTCCAGGAGACGGATTTGGATCTCGTTAAGCGCCACTGGAACAGTAAAGTGGCAGCAAATTACAGACAAGCAATGAACACTTTAAAATCAAGTGGGAAAAGGCAGTCTTGGGTGAGCGAGTCAGTGTGGAATGATCTACTTACTTATTGGAATAGTAATGAGGACTTTCTGGTAAATTTTACTGCATATTTATAATTTCAATTATTCTATTCAACTAGTACGTGATTTAGGATAAGACATTTTTTTTAAAATTTAAATGTATAGGCCTCGTCTGAGAGAAATGCAGCTAATAGGAGCAAGAATCCGGTTACGCATCGAGGTGGGTCCAAGTCATTTCAGCATCATCGTGAGGATCTGGTATATTTTGTAATTACATAGTTTAAAATTTTAATTCATAACTAGTTAAAATTAATAGTTGATTTAAGTTTAAGTTTTAATTTACATGTGTGCATGCTTATTTCAGGAGAGAGCGTGTATGGCTCCTGTGTCGTACTGAGATGTTTTCGAGCATACACATGCATTGACTCAGACTGACGACACAGGCTCAGTTTCGTACACTTGGGACCATGATGATAAGGCGCGTGAGAGATATGTAAGTATAAAATAGTTAAGTAGACTTATAATTTAATTAAAATAGTGTTATCTAAATTTATTTTATTTTTGTTTAACAGGAGAAATTTCAGGAGCAAAGGGCGCAGGTACTCGAAGCTACAGGGAGGACTGAGCTGACCAAGGAAGATGAGGACAAGATATTTGATGCTGTCATGGATCCTGCTACCCGAAACAGACGATATGGTTATGGAAATCTAGAGGTAATACTAAAATTTATAATAAAAACTCAAATGTATTCGAACTACTATTATGAAATACTGAAAACCTGAAATTATATACAGATTACAGCATCTCAGCAGATGTATCAGAAGGCTCAGGAAAAGGAAGAAATCACACAGTTGAAAGCACAGATTGCTGAGCTTCATGAACGTGATCGTCGCCGTGAAGAGAAGATGGAGTTGCTTAACCAGCGATTGGCGGAGTACATTGCACAGCACGGTACGACACCTTCATCTTCTGGGGGAGAGAGTTGATCAGGTTAGCTTGTTTTGATGTGTTTTGAGAGTTGGTGAGGCTTGCTACATGCATGGTAGTTGTATATATTTTGTTATGATGGTTTGGACATGATATTATGATGGTTTGGTGATGGTACGGTTTGGACATGGTGTTGGTTATGTTGTTTGGAGATGATTATGTTATTTTGGACATGGTGATGGTTTGGTGTTGTTTTGGCGAAATTTGGTGGTAATGTTATGTAAATATTGGTTAATTTATGTGTTTTGTGTTTGTTTATATTTCGTATTGTGTTTGGGTGTATATATAGTTGAGATTGTGAGTTATATGCTCGAAATGGAGCAGTTCAAAATGTTTTATATTTGTTGTGTGGCTTGTAGAGGTAAATCTAAAATCTACCAAAAAAAAAAGCACCCAGATTTCCAACGGCGACCAACGGCCAGTGACGGCTTACAGGTCATTCCATACAAACGGCTTCCAACGGCCTATTTGCTCAAAACATCATACACGTGTCCTTATTTATCAGTTGAAAGCCGTTGGAAATCACGCGTCATTTGCGTTGGAAGCCGTTGATCCGTATACCAACGGATTGACCAACGGCTTCCAACGGCGTTTCCAACGGCCGCCAACGGCCCCTGGCCGTTGGAAACCCCTGTTCCTCTTGTAGTGATAGATTGGATGGCACATGGGATATAATATCCATGATGTTCCTTGTCCTACAAAAACCTTCATATATTGTATGCTACTTTGTATAACAATGTACATTTGTCAGTCCTACATTATCTATCCTCTCAAGATTGTTTTACGCAGCACAATCACACTGGTTACCCGATAATTATATTAACTAGTGATTGTGTTGCACATGATAATATTATAAAAATAAATATTCATCATTTTAATGTTAAAAAACATTGTTGTGCAATGTATGATAAATTTTGGTAAACATATAATCTATAAATTAAAATTATTAATTTTGTTTGCGTTTTCAAGAAACAAAATAATTGTATTATTCTTGTTAATATAAATATTATGCACGTTGAAACTGGCATATGTTAGTGATATATTAGATGAGTTAACAAATATTATTTAATAGAATTTGTTTAATTAAATTTAAAATTATGAAATTAAGTTAAATATAAACTTATAGTAGAAAGAAATAAAATGAAATTCGTAAAAGATGTATAGATATGTTTTTGGGTTATCGACATCCGAAAGAAATTTATGATAAATTCTTGAAATGAACAAATTATTATTAATTTACAAACTAACTTCGTTATTAGTGTTCATATACATAATTTTTGTTTTGTGATTTATACATCTTTATAGTTGAGTAAAAAAAAATTATTTTTCTTAATATAGATATATTTATATATATACATATATATATTTGAATATATATATATACACACACACACACACATATATGTATAAGTTCGTGGTAGTGGCTGAACAGTAAGGGGATTTCCCTACCTGGTAATTAGGGATAAGCAATACTCAGTTAGAACTGAATTAACAGACCGAACCAGTTTATTTTGGTCAGTTCGGTTCGATTTTAAAACTAAATCGGTTTGAATTCGGTTTGTAAAATAATTGTGTTTGGTTATTGGTTTAACGGAATTAACCGAACTTTTACCGTATTACCTAATTTTATATTATTTTCACACTTTAAATAATTGGTTTAGTGATAAAATACAAAAACATTTGTTAAATATTAGTCAAATTTTATTGTAAACATAAAATTGAATGAATAAAATTTCTCCAAATGTAAAATTATGTTTTTCTTTGGGTGAATTAATCGTTTGAACGATAAGATATCCTTAAAGTTCAGTTAAATTGGTTACCGACCGAATTAACCAAAATTATTTCGGTTCGGTTTCGTTTTGAAAATTTTCGGTTCTAACTCGGTTTGAACTTTTTTACCCCAAATCCAACTGAACCGACCGAATGCTCACTCCTACTGGTAATAGGTCTCAAGTTCGAGTCCTACCCTGAGGCGCAACTATCTCCAATGAAAACTTAACCCGGTGTAGGGGGGCCAATTGAGACAAAGGCGCAGACAGGTGAACCTACACCCCCAAAGTGAACGATTGCCGTTATTCTTCGGAAGCATTCATTATATATATATATATATATATATATATATATATTCATGTTTTTCATTTTTTGTTAGGGTGTGTGTGTATGTGTGTGTGTGTATATATATATATATATATATATATTGACATATACTTCTAAGACCTAATAGAAATATAAAGTTAATATTCATTGTGATCATTTAAAATAATTAGAATTTAAATTTTTATGAGTAGTTTGAAGTGGAAAATAGGGAGAAGGACAAACTTAACAAAAAAATTGGTGAAAAGTATGGAAAGTTTAAAATTTAGGAAGAATGCCAAATGATAGTGTAAATGGAAAAAATGTCAGTGGGCCCCGTGAATTCCATCTTTAGTGTAAATGTGTCATTCTCCCTAATTTTGAAACTTCTCATACTTTTCACCAAAAAAATTCCAAAGTTTGTCCTTTAAAAGAAAATCCTCTAGTTTAAACATATGGATAAAATATCCTGAAAAAATTGTGGGGGTTCAACAAATAATTGTGAATATGTTAAAACGTAGGTATTCAAAGTATTTTTTTTCTTCTTTCTTCTTTCGATGTAAGATTAATTCATTGAGATTAATGAATGATATAATAAATTTTTATTATGTGACTTATTTAACTTATATTTAAAAGAAAAATTAATTTTATTCATTGTATTAACAACTTTTAAAATTGTATTAAATTTGCTGATATGAATATCCTATGTATTTTAAAACATCGTATATAGCATTAATTAAATGAATTAGGAACTATTTATTTATTGAAGTTCTTTATTAAATCCTAGATCACCTAATTAATTTACATATATTGACTTAGACGTACAATTTACTGATATTTTATAGTGTTTTGTTAATCACTGAATAGAATTTGAAATGTAAGTACTTAATGTTAGTATTAAAATGCATTGACATAATATACGGTAAATATATTGATATAATATATCAAACTTTAAACTTGTGATTATTACTTTTATATATAGTTTATGTTATCTGATTGACGTATTTATATATCTAAATGATTTCTCATTTTTGTTAATATGAATATGATCAATATTGGAGTGATTTATTAGGCGTATCAATGAATATTAGTTTGTTATAATTATTTAAATAAATTTTATATTATATATAGTTAATAATAACTAAAGGTCTTAAATATAAAATATTAGTATAGAACCGAGAGATGTTTTGTAATGTATTATAATTTTTTTAAATTATAGGCTTCTGAAGTAGAAGTATAATTTTGTCATACTTTAGTATTTATAAGAAATAGTAATTAATTAAATTTATTTAAACAACTCAAATTTCGGATTATGTAATCAATTTATATTCGTGGACTTAAGTATAAAATATATTAGGAGCTAATTTATAAATTATCTTTAAATAATAGTGTAAACTTTATATTGTTCATATCTAAATGTAAAATGTTGGAGAGAATTGGTAAATAAGTAAAAGTAATAACTAATTTAAAAAGAAAATATAGAGTGAATTAAGGAGAGGAGAGAAAACTCAAGTAATAAGAGAGGTTCAAATTGTTCTGCTTTACTATTATTTAGTAGATTTACAGGGATTGGCACAGAATACCCCAATTTAAAATGTGATTGAATTACAGCAGATTCTGTTTATTAACAAAAATTATTCAAACTGAAGGTAAAAACATATAAGCAAACTAATAATAATAATAAAAAAAAGTCAGTCCAAAATATGGTTTAGAACCAATCGGTAGTCCACAACTAGTTTATCCCACATGATGAATCTGTCCATTTGCGTACAACAATGAAATACAATAAGTAAATAAATCTTTTCCCTAAGCTAACTAAAAAACATGCACCACAAATATTTTAAACGAATGCATTTATATTATGTGAATCAAAGTTCTTCCTTAACCGGGTTATAATGCCAATCTATTAGAAAGATTACTTTGGTAGGCTTTCAAATATTTTTAATTAATGCATTAATTACTTGAAGTTATACAGTAATATTGATAAGATATCTTATTCTCTTGCGCTCGGCCAGCCCTAAAATCCCAAAGTAATCGGAGGCTCTAGGAAGATCGAGTATTTGAGACTATTGACCATCCAAACATGTTCAAATATGCATAATATTAGGTCGGAGACCCTAGTGGGCCGCCTTGATGGCCTTAAACCTGGGCCACCCCTGACTCAATATAAATACATTTCTTCCACCGGTCTTTAACAAAATCAGTGTCTCCTTATATATATATATATATATATATGTATATATATATATATGTATATATGTATATATATATATGTATATGTATATATGTATATATGTATATATGTATATATATATATATATATGTATATATGTATATATATATACACACACGTACATACATTCGTATTTCTAGTATCTGTCAGAATGTCTAGCATGAAGATTACTGTATGCTTTCTATTAGCATTATTTGTAGGAGCAAATGGCATCGATGACGATCTCACTCCTATATGGCCTATGTCAAAAACACTAAGCTGCGGAAACAAACCTGTGTATTTGAGTAACGATTTTAAGTTGATTACAAATGGAAGCAAATATCATGATGATTCAGGAATTTTGAAAGATGGTTTTGCACGAATCATGGATCTTATCAAAGCAGGCCATGTAGTAGATGGAAGTTTAGAAGGACTTAATGTTGTTGAGGGTATAGAAGTCAATATTGAGTCGCCTAATGATACGGTATATCTGTTTCCATGTTTTTAGATTTATGCTTATTTTCTTCTCTAATAGTAACACTGAAGTATACCTGGATTTATAATTGTTATCTGGCTTACATGAAATTTATCAGTAGTGTTCCTAGATCTTGCCTAGTTGTAAACGAGTTTCTCAATTTTACAGCTGACTTATGGCATTGATGAATCCTACAAATTGTTTATTCTTTTGCTTGGAAAGTATGCAAAGCATGCATACATTGAGGTCAGTATATCTATACAGACTCCAATCTTTTTCTTGATATATAGTTTCATGTGCTGATTATTAGTCTGTGATATTTAATTCGTGATATTTAATTCGATCAAATTCCATATTGCAGGCACAAACAGTGTATGGAGCACTTCATGCATTACAGGTAATCTAACACCTTCAATCTATATAGAGCAATTTCACAGTGTCTTGACAGGAGTACTCTTCTTAGTCATAACACAAATTATGACATCTATTTGAAATTCAAGGGTGTTTATGAGCATGTATGTTATCATCGTTCACTTCATACAGTGACAATAATCAATCCGTAAAACTTATTTTCAGACGTTTAGTCAATTATGCAATGTTAATCTTGAGAAAAGGATTATTGAACTAAGGCATGCTCCTTGCAACATCACTGACGGGCCAAGGTTTACACATAGAGGGCTTCTAATTGGTGAGTTGAAACAGAATTTGTGTTTAATGCAGTACCCAAACCGCATCAATTCTTCTATCCCCAAATTCAGTGTGCTCCCGTGTCCCAACCAATCAAAACCCCTTGATTTTCACTTTTTGCACTTAAACCCCTAAATTGTTTTTATACTTAAATATAAAAAAACGGAAATAGAGAGATTTGATTGGAGGGACATGGGGGATAGGGGAAATGGTTGGTGCTATTCAGTATAATGTAATTCTGTAACTGTTTATTCCAATTGTAGATACTGCCAGACACTATTTGCCTGTGCCAGTTATAAAGAGCGTGATTGATTCAATGTCATATGCAAAATTGGTAAGACCTCCTTTCTTAGGATCACGAAAATATTTCTAGTATGCAAGAATACAACTGAGGTGCGTACATATCAAATTTATACCTTGAATGCAGAATGTTCTACATTGGCATATTGTGGACGAACAGTCATTCCCTCTAGAAATACCATCCTACCCAAAACTATGGTGGGGAGCTTTCTCTTCTTCAGAAAGATATACAATGGCTGATGCTAAGGATATCGTAACGTGAGTTCAGATATACTTATCTCTAATGAATCGTACATCCTCTCTAAAAGTACATATAATTTTGCAGCTATGCCGCACGAAGAGGAATCCATGTGCTGGCCGAGCTTGATGTACCTGGTCATTCAAAGTCATGGTACTAATGCATGATTATGTTAACATATATTCGATTAATTTTGATACAGCAATATGTTAGTCTAGGATAAAATGTGCTTCACAGCCTTTGATTTTACTAAACATTAACCCTACATTTTTTGCAGGGGAATAGGTTATCCTCATTTGTGGCCATCTGCAGATTGCCAACAACCACTTGATGTTAGTAATGAAACCACCTTCCAAACCATTGATGGCATACTTTCAGGTGATTCCCATTTCTTCAAGAATATGTGTATCTCCCTTAATATTGGTTTTGATGGTAATTTATAAATCGATTATTATTTTCTTTATATTGACTTAGATTTTAGCAAGGTGTTTAAGTTCAAATTTATTCATTTGGGAGGCGATGAAGTTAATACAAGTAAGACTATATCTTGCCTTCTATTTGTTGCAGCACTTGTTCTTAAAAATAATCATTTTACACAGCCTTTCTGATTGATTTTCATGCTTCATATGAACATTATTTTTAACTGTTTCAGTTTGTTTGTGCATATTTTTTGTGTCTACGTATTGCAACTACTTTGCCTATATGTGCACCTATCCATACAATTCATTTTGCTAAATTTGATTTCAGGTTGCTGGAAATCGAGCCCTCAGGTGCAGCAATGGTATGTACATGATACGACCTTTTAATCCTCTATCCAAATAGATAAAGAAAATGCTACTGTTAAGTCTTATTTCTCACTCTATTCAGTCCTCCATTGATCACCAATGAAAAGAATTATACAGAAAATGTCAAGGAATAAGATAACTTAAAAACTGCTCAATGAGCAATCTATAATCCTCTTTCTATTCCTTCTTATAATACGGATGATAAATTGATAATACATTCAAAATCGCTTCCCAATTTTGAAACCTTGCTAATGATTTTACTGCATAATATAGCTGAAAATTGTTCATGCCAAATAATAATAATAATAATAAGCTCAACTAGTACATTATTTCATCTGTATCTTGACATGTTAAAAGAACAAAAATTTGTTCACAGTATGATATCTAGACTTAGATACTTAATAAACACAATCAATTACAGGTTAAGGAAAAACAACCTAAATGAATCTGGTGCATATGAATACCTCGTCTTAAAAGCTCAGAAAATAGCTGCTTCCCATGGATATGAAGTCATTAACTGGTAAACAAGCTTTATAGTCTACATATTTTCTTTTTCTTCCATTTCTGCTTCTTCCTCACACAGTTCGACATTATTTCTCTATCAGGGAGGAGACTTTCAACAATTTTGGAAATAAACTGAGCCCTGGAACTGTGGTGCATAACTGGTACTCTTTTACGTACTTTTGTTTCATATTTCTGTGCAAAATCCCAATATGTTTTATAAAACTATAGACAGCGTAATAAAGGATATGTTTTAAATTTTCTCAAGGCTTGAAGGAGGTGTGGCAGAAAAAGTCGTTGATGCAGGACTAAGGTGCATAGTAAGCAACCAAGATATGTGGTATTTAGATCATTTGGACACACCATGGCAGAAGTTTTACGACAACGAGCCTTGCGCAAATATAACTGACGTGGAAAAACAAAAGCTGGTTCTTGGAGGTGAAGTGTGCTTATGGGGTGAACATGTCGACGCGTCTGATATACTCCGAACTATTTGGCCACGAGCAGCCGCCGCCGCTGGTATATTTCTTTTTACTATGCTTAAATTTCCTTGAAGTTCATCTCCTTTTTTTTGGCCCATAAAGTTATAGTTTGGTATTAACAAGATAAGACGCAATATAATAAAAGGTCTAGAGCATTTACTGAGTAATGAGTTTCTTGGACAGAGAGATTGTGGACACCACAGGATAAACTGGCGTGGAATACAACAACTAGATTGGCCATTTTCAGGTGTTTACTGAACCAGAGAGGAATTGCTGCTGCACCACTTAATGCATCTGGAGGAGCAGAACCATCAGGACCTGGCTCTTGCTTTCTGCAGTGATATACAATGTGTGATGACTTTTTCGTAAACCGTTAGTGCAGTGTGTTCATGGAAATTATGAAGATTCAGCGGATGCATAAATGGGAAAGAAATCTATCTTTGTTTTTGCATTTCCTTTCAAAGTTTCTTTATCAACAATTTGTTCATGTAAAAGTGAGAATTTTATTTAAGAACTCAGTTTGCTCTTTTTTACTTTTCTTGTTTTTCGCCTTTGCCTGAGACACTAATTCTACCCACACCGGGTTACTCATTACACCATCAGACCCTGAAGCTGAGGATTCAAAATTACTAGTCTCTTGTCTGCTTCTCCTTGTTACAAACGTGCTAGAACTAGGATTAAATGCTGTTCGTTTGTTTTGCTGTTTCGTTTGGTCCTGTACGTTATCCATTTGCATGCTGCTGTTATCAATATTGTCAGTAGACGTGCCTTTTGGAATCCATTCACTAACAGAATTACACTTCCTATGTGAATATCTATATAATAAAATTGCCCCCTAAGACAAACCAGGAGACAAACATGGAGACAAAGAGCGGCTGAGATTTATTCTTAGTTTGGACAAAGGACGGCCTGGATTTGTACACACATCGTTTCATTTATTCTTAGCTTACCAAAATCAGCGCACATCATCCCTTTTATAAGTAAATCTATTTAATCGCTATATATATAAGGAATGACTTATGTATAATTGTTAATTACAGCCAAGTAAAATTAATTGTATATAGTATATACAATTAATTTTTTCATATATGCTTATTTCAGATTTGAAATATTGAATGTTTTGTTAAAATTCATTATCTTACATATGATTCATATATAGTATATTACCAATTGATATTATAAGTAAAGCTATTTAATCCCTTTTATAAGTAAATCTATTTAATCGCTATATATAAGGAATGACTTATGTATAATTGTTAATTACAGCCAAGTAAAATTAATTGTATATAGTATATACAATTAATTTTTTCATATATGCTTATTTCAGATTTGAAATATTGAATGTTTTGTTAAAATTCATTATCTTACATATGATTCATCCCTTTTATAAGTAAAAGGGATTTAAATTAATTGTATATAGTATATAGACATGAAAATGAATTACTACTCAGCCTTGGTTGGTTATTAAGAGACAAAGAGGGGTCGGGATTTAATCTCAGCATAGAAAAAGAAAGGCTGAGATCTGTACACGTATTGTTTCAGTCGCACGATGTTCCACAAACTGCTCAGGCCAGCACGTTATTCGTCATTTTTCTTTCCACCTCACCTTCCCCAATATCACTTTCTCTCCTTCAATTTGAAACCGCTACTAACCTCTCTTTCCCCAATTCCACTTTCTCCTCCAACTTAAAACCACTGCTATCGGCGAAATAATGGCCCGATTACGTCTCCCCGCTATATGGTAATTCCCTCCTGACAACGCCGCATTAACCTCCTCCTCCACCAACAGTGTCAACCGTTTCACTGTCTCCGATTCACCTCCTCAAACCTAAGAGGTAAGTAACTCGACTTCTACCTTTATTACCTTCCAATTTTCACTATTACAACTGCTGCGATTTTTTTAAATCTCTTACTTTGTCAATCTGTTTTCCGTTTTTTCCCTAACATGTACTTTGTGCTGATTTTCAATGCTTCCATCTTAATCCTCCAACTTTAACTTCTACTATAACCACCCAGGTTTGCTTTTTAATAACCGACTTCTCGGAAGAATATGTACTACTTCTGCAAATGTTCGACTTCCACTCTGCAGTTGTCACAATCTATTTAGTACAGGTGCCATATCTTTTAGGGTTTATTTTGAATTGTACTCCTTTTTCGTTTGCCTTCCTTTTTTTAAATCTGAGTTAGTGATACAACGTAGTGCACTAAGGATTGGAAAACTGATTATCTCAGCTTTGAAAGGTTGGGTACTTTATCCCCAACCCAGTATACTGTATAATGGTTATGTTGTGCCTAAATATTGATAGGCCTCATCATGCTTATAGGAACCAGTTTATTAAATGAATTCTTATCAATTGGTTAATATTAAATATCCCTATTTAAAATTAACCGCTTCTCTGATTTTTTTTTTTTTTACTTTTCTGCTCATAGCTTAATGTCTATGTCCGCTGTAATGGTGCAGTCATGGTGATTCCTTTGTGCGGAGTTTTATTTATATTCCATGTTAGCTACTTTTATAACTATTCTGATTCTTGGTTGATAAAAAAACAGAATTTTTTTAAAGCAGCATTATACTGTATAATGGTTATGTTGTGCCTAAATATTGATAGGCGTCATCATGCTTATAAGAATCAAGACCATATTGGCCATAAAAAAAACGACTATATTTTCTCCATCTTTTTCTGTTTTTCTTCTTAAGCTCAAATACCTCTTATTCCTTGATAAACATTATCACAATTTCCATTTTCACTACCATATACTTTCTATTATTTCCACATACAAATGCATATTAACTGGAATATGTGACTTCAAACTTTTACTTACTTTCCATTTTCACATTACTCCATAATTTTTAATCTGCTACAACTGACAACGATTTTGCATAAGGTGATATCTTGAAGACTGTTTATTAGTGTTGTCAGGGTTTGATAACATTTATTTATTAGTACTTCTATGACATAGTGAACAGAATCCTTGAAGAATGAAAGCAATATAAAGTTTTTTTTAAACCGATAATCACTTAGTAAACAACAAACATTGCCACTGATATCTCTCCATATGTGTGTGTGTAATCATCTAATACACTGATGGATATATTTCCATTATAGCATAATTACTCATTTTTGGGAATATAAACCCCACAATAAACTGAAACAAGATAATTATTTTAACTGCTCTGCTTTACTCATAATCCCATATTTAAAACTTCTTCATAATATATCTTCCAAACTATAACAGTTTCATTGAGATGAGTGTTGTAAGGTAAATGGTTGAGAGAGAGAGAGAAAGCCTAAGACGATATTTTATTTTATGTTTTTTTCATTGGTTTGAATGCAATAAATTTCCATGCTTAAAAGATATCGTCCTCCTATTCAATCGTTCATTACTCAGTCAATATTTTTTACTGCAATAAATTTCCATGCTTAAAAGATATCGTCCTCCTATTCAATCATTCATTACTCAATCAATATTTTTTACTGCAATAAATTTCCATGCATAAAGAATAGTTACCTCCCCTTCCTGCATTTACTAAACAATAAACAAAATTCATTTTTATAATCTTAATTAGTGATATCATTGAATATACCAAACATATACATAATTGTGTTTTCTTCAAACAATCACTAAAAAAAAAACTTCTTTCATACTTGAGTTATCAGTCAATACAATTGTAGCAGAATCACTTAACATGTTTCGTGGTTTGCATTTCTATTGCTACGTTCATTAAATAGGTGGCATATTTTGTAATTATAGTATGAAATTTTATAGCATTGACGATGAACTGATTTTGTTTACACGTTTCGTGCTCTAAAGGCAAGTTTGGTAACATGATATGGAATAACCATGAAAAATTATTTATGGGTGTTGTAAGGGTAATCAGAGAGAGAGCCTAAGATGTTATTTTATTTTATGCTGCTTTCATTGATTTGAATGCAATAAATTTTCATACTTAAAAGATATCGTTCTCCTACTCAGGCGTTCATTGCTCAATCAAGACTTTTAACTACAATAAATTTCCATGAGTAAACAATATTTACCTCCCCTTCCTGCATTTATTAAACAACAAAAAAAATTTCCTTTTTATAATCTTAATTAGTGATACCATTGAATATACCTAACATAAGTGTTTTTTTCTTCAAAGAATCACTAAAAAAATACGTCTACCATATTTGAGTTAGCAGTCAACACAATTGTACCAGAATCACTTAGCATGTTTCATGGTTTGCATTGCTAATTTCATTAAATAGCTGGCATATTTTCTACTCATATTATAAAATTTTATAGCGTTGACGGTGAATTGATTTTTTTTGCATGTTTCATGCTCAGACTAGCAATTTTGGTAACATGATATAAAAGTACCACGAAAGACTATTTATCATGCAAAGTGTGGAGCACATGCAAATGGACAATGCTCCATGTATTTCTCTTTATTGTAAATATATTTTAAGAACACAGGCTATTTTTGATATTTTTTCTTATGAAACAGAGTACAAGCTTCTAATGTGATGGACATTACCATTTACCAGTTTTAATTCTTTTATTTTGTTTCATCTTGATTTTGAGTTTGCAAGATTAAAGGATGCTTAGACAGACAAAGATGTGTGTTTTGCAATTTCTTCAGTTTAATTGTTATTTTATTTTATATGCAGTTTTCGATTGTTTAAAAGCAATACATTTCCATGCTAAAATAGTTTCCTGCTCCCATTCAATCTTTGATTACTCATTCAAAATTTTCATTTTATCTTAATTGGTACCCACCCACACACACACACACACACACAAGACACACAATGCACGCATACATATATAATATAATTTCCGCATATAAGACAGTAATTTTTGATTTTTGTTAAAGCTGAGAGTATGAAAACAGAAAAATACTGCAATGCCAGCATGGACTTTGATGAACAACTTATTCGGAAGAAAGATATGGATGGTGATGATGAATAGGAGTTGACGAGTTTAGGATGCACGTTGAATATGAAGCTGAATGAAGTGAAGAGAACGATAGGTGAGTGTGATACTTATATCATGAAGGCATAAGAGGAGAAAGGCAAAACAATAGTTGATGTCCTAGAAGAGTTCAAGAAGCCAGAGTGAACTACTATTCCACCAGCTACATTGATCCTTTCTACAACAGCAATAACCATAATCTCTATGGTCATGTTGCCGTGCAGCTGTTGAGTATCATTGATTCAGTATGAAGCTGTGGCACTACTAACATATTAACTATCCATAGGTTTGTAACTTTAAGGTTAACTAGAGGGTGTTTGGGTTTACCATTTTTTTTACAATATCTTGATTTCCATTTGCTACAGGAATAACATGTTGCGGTTCTTTTTTGGAGAGTTACTGTTACTGTATTTAAATGATTTTTCAAGATTGTTATCTATTTTGCATTTTCTTTTGATTTCGTTATGTATGCTCGCCTACAAATTTCGAAAACCCATGAGTAGAAATCTAGGTTATTCAGGTACAATTTTCAAAGCGCTTACCTATTGATCACGTCTATGCACTAACAAAACGACAATTACTTTCCAGTAGAAAAACCATTTGTTCACAACACATACGGGCTAATTTTAAGTTTTTTTGCTTACATAAGTTAATATCAATTATTAATAACCGCCTTATAATAATATGATGCATCTTCAGGTGTTTGTACTAAGTTTCAAAATTCCCTTAGTATATTCATACAAAACCTTATTTATATTGTCTACTGCAGGTTGTATCGTATACGACCTTTTTAAATATTTATGACAGCTAAAAAGAAATGAGCAATTAACAAACATATTGATCGACCATATGGCTGGAAAATTTTACTAAATTGTTGAATTGCAAGTAAAATGACAAGAATAATGCATTGAAATTTTTGAATAATTGCAAGTAAATTAACACCATTTAAAATTTATGATGTTGAAACATATATTAAATATGGGCAAATCGCATTTGAGCCATTGGCATAAACATCGTACAAATCATATTGTCAATGTAGATGTAAAGAAAAATATCTAATGTTGATTTTTTATTGATCGTCAAATTTGATTGTTAATTACTCCCTAACAAGCGAATAAAATCTATTAGAAAACAACAATGTTCGATGCATGTTGTATGCATTTTAATAGTAATAGAAATTCTTACTGATCATGTTGCGAATAAATTTAACACTGATCAAGATAAGAGTACAGAACCAAGCTTATCTATATGGTTGCCTTCTTTCAGTATTATTCACAATAATAAAGTGTATATCTTACATGCAGTTCCTTAGTGGACGGGATGCAAGACGAGTACAAAGTACAGAAGCAAGACGGATTGAAGTTATAGTTAAAAAGTGGAAATAAATATAAAACTTCTCTACAGATTGATTATTACTTAAAATTTGGATGAAATGTAAGGCTAAGGGTTCAATTCTTGCTATTAGCATATCACGTACGAATTGAACCCAATTACAAATAATAATAAATAAATGTAAATACAATATCTTTAACTATGCTGAATTTTAAACTACCGAATAGTTTTTTTTAATCTCTATCCTATGAATGCTTATATTTTCTGGTTATTGTTCCTTTGCTTCAATTATTATGGTTGGTAATTACTGTTCACTCTGTTATGCTATGATAACTTTTTAATTCTGTGCATATACTTTTTCCTATTCTATACTCATTTTTTCTATTCTCATTGTGTTCAACCAATGCAGAATATCACATAAAATTTTATACTGTTTACCCAACGTGCAACCTGCACCTACATGCTATACATATATTATTTATTTCTTGCTGGCAAATTTAGTTTCTACAGTAAAATCCTAACACATACATACATCACTCACATTATATATCTTGCCACTATACAATATGTTCTCACCGCTTATTGATGAATGCAAACTAAAACACTTAAAAAGTCTATACTCCCGTGCATCGCACGGGTTTCCACTCGTCTATACAACAAAAAGCATTGGTTAGTTTTAAAAAGACAAAGAAAGGCTGGGATTAATTCTGAGCAAAGACAAAAGAAGGCTTGGATTTGTACACGAAACATCATCTCATTCCCACGATCAACCACGATCTCCTCATCCTTTACATTACAGCATTACTCTGCCCTCCCCAAACCGCTTTACCATTTTTCTTCACGTTCATTTCCAAGGATCCGCACCCCAGAAAAAAAAATCTGAAATAAAAAACCAACTTTCCGATTGCCTGTTCTCAACAACATTATGTTGTAGCCCTAAGTTCTCTTGCGTTAACACAAAAGGGAGGCGAAATTGTTCGGAAAATTGAAGAATTAAATTAGCGAATCAAGGAGACGTTGCAATTTCATGGTGTCAACAACCAGATATATGTCACCTCAGGTTTTCTTCTCCGACATATTTGCTTAGGTACAGATTTTTTTGGTATCTGATGATATGGGCAGAGGTTTAATTATTAGTGAAATTATTAAAGTGAAAGAGACACCCAATGCTTCAAACGTTGGTAAGATCTTATAATAGCTCTTTTGATGCTCGGATTATTTGATTAATTTTTTTTGTCAATAGATGTTTGTGCTATTGAAGCTTTTAGGGTTTTGCGGGGGGAATTAGTGAGCTTTGTGTTTTGTAATTCAAAGCTTCAAAGCTTTCAGATTCTTTAATATTATCAACCACAGATATGAGTTTTATACTTAAATAATGTTGGTCTTCTGATTTCCGCTTTTATAAATAGTGAATACATAAAATGGTGTGCCATTACTGTTTTCTACTGTCTTTTTTATTGCCTGCTTTAGTACAAAACTTACAATTGCAAACTTATGATTTTGTTAAATTCGGTCGCAACATCTTATTTTAGTGGAATTGGGTCGGCAGTATTTACTTTTAGATATCACTATTGGATCATTATATTGATATGCATATGTTTTACCTGGATAGATGAATAGCTTCACAGATTCATTGAAATCTTAGCTTTTGACAAGTATCTTTTGTTGCAGCACATAAAGAAATAGCGCAGGACATGGTTCCACCTTCCAGGTTTAAATTGACAGTGTTTAACTACAAAGCACAACGTTTTTTTTGAGAAATAATTCGATGGTGCTAAGTGGAAGCAATGATGAATGCTACACAGTCGTCCAAAGAAGATATATAGAAAAAGGTATTTTTCATTTTGATGAGTGCATATTTTTCAAGTATATTCTTCTAAGTAGGTCATTATATATGTCTCTTTTATATGGATGGAGGATGGTGCATTAAATCGGTTTAAATCGTTACAATATAATAATAGGTATATATTGTGGAAAAACATCAATCAGATATTTTTTGAATTTCTAATCACATGCTATGAGCATGCAATATGGACTGCTGATAATCCTAGCTGTTGTACATGGGAACATCTAAGCAAAATTCAACCAAATGTTCAAATTTTAGTAAAAAAGTCAAAAAAAAAAAAAAAGGGAATTTTTTGACTTAAGATACTTTTATTTGCACATTAAGTAATTGATCTAATTTTGCAAATTACTGCTTCAAAATTTAGCATAAATATGACATGTTTGCTTGACTCATATTAGTAGAGGTATATGAAACTTAACCATCTTATCACAAGTAGCTCAATATAAAAACATTTAGGCACAGGCCTTACTGCAATGAAAAAAAATTGAACTTACAGATTCTATGTCTCAGAATCACGATGGATGTATGTTCTACTTAATTAGTTTCCTTCCATTTATCTCTAACCACGTTCACTCTACCTTCGTGCATATTTGATGGAGAAATAGGAATACAACTATGAATTAATGGGGTATCTTTTCAGCTTTAATCCATGTATTGTTGCCCCACCAAAAGGGTGCATGTTTCTTTATAATTTACTATCTATTTTCTCCGTGATGTAGTTTAAGTTGACCTGCTGCTATAGGTTTAACTGTATACTTCGGTTTTATTGCATGTCATTAAACATACCCTATTGTTTCGTCCTTTACTGGGTGTGCTACTGCTTATTTATACATATATACTAATACACCGTCCTTCTACTTTCATTACTTGCCTGTCGATGATTGCTATTGTTCATTTGGTACATTTTGCACTCTCGGTAAGATCTACTGCTTTGGTATTGTACACTTAATATTATATACTTTACATGCATATTTTCTATTTTGTGTATTATTTGCTTTAACTTTGATATTATACTCACCAACTTTTGCATGCATATTGTGTACTTCATATTATGCTTCCATTCATCTAATGCGGTCATCTTTATATACTACAATTAACTAACTAAATAATCCAATCTTCATACTACATAGTTATACCAGAATAAAATTTGCAAACCATATAAGTAACCATTAGCCCTTACCTCTTTATTCCCACCATGTTTTCACAACCAATTGTTTCAGCTTTACATGCAACTACTCAGCTGATACTTGCAAATATCTTTTGATTAACGGCAATAAAAACTGCTTTTTATACTTATGACATCTGAGAGTATGGTTGTCCGATACTAACCATATTAGTAGACATGCTCCCATTTTTCTATTGCAGCTACTGAAATATGTATGCTCTTTCCTAAACTTTTTCTTTGATTTGTTACCATAAATATTTTATTTGGTTTCCTACGCTTGAAGTCTCATATGCGTCCCCATAGATTGGACTGACGAACAAGAGGCTACTGTGGTGATACGCATTACTCTATCACGGTGACAATCAGATATTTCCCCCCTTTTCCCTTTTTTGGATTTTTATTTCCAACTACAGTAACTTATTTCTAAACTTTTAATATGTAGGATGACTGGACAGACAAGAATGAATATTGACATTCTCCTTGCTACATAATTCCATCTCCATTTTCCCTTTTTGTTCAGTTGTTTACTTAACGTTGTTCTCTTACTTGAACGTCAATTTTGAGTAGTTTTGTTTTCATTATCTTAGACAATGATGTGAGCTATCCTACGACTTTTGTAAATATAGCAAATTATTTTGCTATTTCTGTAATACATGTAATATTGTTTAATTCATGGGGGACCGTTATACATTTTATTCCAATATATATAGTAAAACTTTTGTTCAGTTGTGTAGTAACTGCTTTCAATCTCATTATTCATTCCGGGGTCAATTCTTCTGTACCCAACTCGGGTGTTCCCGTGTGCCCGACAAATCACAACCGCACATCAACTACACATATTATTAATAATCTAATGAACGGGTCATACAATCCACTTAAAACCATTAGATTTTGTGCGAATCAGTGGTTAAGATTGATCCGGCACATGTGAACATCCAATTTGGGTATAGAAGAATTCATCTCATTCATGTGCACCGAAATGCACAATAATATACTTTCATAGTTAATAATAACGGTACGTTTGTCAGGCTTAATACATATCCACATTTGCATTAGCGCTAGCAAGCTTACGATACGCTCTACGGACACATGGTACGAAATTACACAATCGAGCACCTTGAATTTCAACTATTATTTATGTTGTAAGAGAAGTTAAATAATTGAAATAAATATTTTTGTATATAAATAGATGCTTAATATGTGCTCTTAGGGCATAGGTTAACCCGCGTTTAGCCTTACCTGTGGACTTTGCTTTCAAATGAGTGTGAAGTTATTCTAATACAATTTTTCATCCATAAACATAAAATAATAATACCTTTTATCAAATAAAATTTCCACTTTTTGCATTGATTGCTGATGAATCCATTTGGGTTTACATTCTTATTTTATGTTTAATAATCTACGTACGAAATAAAAAAAAGGCGCCTTTTTGGCTAAAAATACACATACGAATGAGAGTTATTCAAGCAATATTACATATATTTTGCTCATGTCATTAATGCATTGATTTGCTATGTTTTGCTTTGATCAGCTAGCGCTTTGCATTGCTTTGTGATCATATACTTGCTTCCATTCAGTTATATAGTTAGATGTATGTCTCATCATCTGTGCTAAAACGATATCACTGCAAGTTCAATTATACATATGCCATATGTCACGTTTTTTTGGCATCGGGTCTTCTCCCTGCATCAGTTATATATCAGTTCTGTTGTTTATGCCCCATTTCATGCCAGTACAGTGTCAACTCTTCAGGTCAAAATTTCCTGATCAACTCCATTTTGTCACTCTATTCCACTTGCTATCCAATCCATAACTTATTCTGATGCTTCTGCCCACCATTTACCACGCTCCATTTGTTACAAATACCAATCCAAGTTGTTACTTAATATGACAACTGCTGATGCTTTTGTTTTTGCACAATCATTTGTAACAATCGATTCATACACTGTTGGACTTTACTTTCTTTTGGTAGATGTTATCCCCTCTTATTAATGAATGCAAACTAAAATACTCAAAAGTCTATGTTCCCGCGCATCGCACGGGTTTCCACTCGTCTAAACTAAAAGGTTGTTAAATATATTTAAAACAAGTATTATTTGCTAAGCATGGTCCAAGTAGTTGTTATTGTCAATCTAACAGACTTAGTATTCGATTCCTGTGTACGACTATTCCGGCACATATCCCTACTGATCTAATAAACACAAAACACGAACAATATCTTCAATGTTGAGACATCAAACATAAATATGTTCCCCCGCTTGTCTCGTTGACTTCAGGGCTCTTTCTCCACTATGGCAATCACGTGGCCATTCCTCCACTACTGCATGTTTCGGACTTCAGGGCTCGTTGAGACATCAAACAGTATCACATGCCCTCGATTGCGCTGAGTTTTTGAAGTTCACCGTGAGGACCGGCAATTGGGAGTATTAAGGAGTGAATGTTGAAAAACGTGGAAGACGAAAAATCGCAACTGAGTTGGAGTTTGCGCGAAGGACACGGATAATGTGGATTGTGACATGAACGTAGAAATGGCAAGACTGCCATAATCACACAGCTTAAATTTAAAAGGGTGTTTCAGGTGTTTCAGATAATTGTTTTCCTGTTATATATAGATAAACAAAAAAGAAGGTTGAGAATCAACGAGCAAAGTAACAGAGATTGCATTTTGATTTAATTTTGTGGCCAGCTTTTCTATTTGTTGTCCATTTCTATTTTAACCGCCAATACTGCATATTTATCTATGATCATCTCCAGGTTATGTTAAGAAGATATCAGATGTTTTCATACTTTACATTCATGCATTATGAAAAAAATGGCAAAAAGGACAGAATTTTCATTTATTAACAGGTTGTAAAATTAAAAAATAAGGTTGACCATGGGACTCGCATAAATATGGCAACCGTTGTCCGGGTTTAGAGGTAGGGTGGCTGAACAATCAAATAACTAAATTATACAATTGCTAAGTATATTTGAGATAAAGATCATTTGATGGCGGTGGTCGAACACTCGTTAGTGTCAATGTAATAGAACCAGCGTTCTATACCTGCATATGACCATTCCCACATACTAGTATAATCGTATAACGTGTGAAAACCGACCATTTAGTTGTATAGTTGGTAAATAAATTATTTGTTACAGTTTCCTCTATTAAATTCAATTTGTCATAACGACACATTTTTCAAAATGTTACCTACATCATAAGAAACAAAAAAGGTAATAATAATGAATAGTGCAACACAGAGTAATGTTGAACTAATAATAAACAGTTATAAATGATATATCGATAATATATGATCATATCCAAAACATGCAAGCTGCGTTTCTTCAATCTAAAATAGAAAAATAAAATTTAGGAGCTTCATAAAAAACAAAACAAAACAAAACATAGAAATATAGCATCATATTCAAACAAATACAATCATCTCTAGCAAATAATTGTAAAATGCATGACAGCTTTCTGATTTCATAGTTCTTCAAACAAGAACGATTGTGTTCGAATATATACTGTGGAAGTCTCATACTTCTACTTGTTGATAGTTACTATAAAATATTTATCATTCATCTCGAGCAACTCATAGCTACCTGTGTAACCACATGACAATGCTGTAATAATTATAATATTTGAGATCATGACATAGATACAGAGAAAACAAATAAAATTTGTAGTGCAATCCTTATACTTGAGAAACTTTATAAATATTTATATCGCAGTTTGTAATACTTTCATTATTGCTTGTCCTTTGAACGTTGGGTAATAAGACGCTTTGCATGCACAACGTGTCAACACCAATCATATCTGAAAGATGGAGATGTTAGATAAATAAACATGTAACCACTTGGAAAAAATATCAATAATGTGGCCTATGGCCTCCTTAACAATCTAATGTGAACATATATCAAACTAACCAAAATGCCTAAATAGAAGCTCCCATGAAGTTAATGCGCCCAAAATGTCAGAGTGTTTGTTTCTAGCATATGTGAGCAGATTAAACACCTAGGAGTTCGGACAGAATCAAAAAGTGGAATATCGCCCAAAGCATGATGTATGTGTAATTTAAGCAATAGCACTGATGAATCACATATACATCTCTTTTTCAACTACAGATACTCTTATAAGATTTGGCAGTCAATTAAACAAATTAGATCTCTTAATCAAGTCCTTAATGACAATCATAATGATGTAAAATACCAGAGAAAGAGCTGGAAAAAATATGATTCATCTATGACAAGTCACATAACAGATGTGGTTTTAACTTTTAAGCACTATAGTTTGGCATGATAGCTGATAGCAGGAGAGAAACCAACGTATATTCCAAAATCAGATAATTCCAGAACAATTCAGACTTAGAAATAGAAGAATGTGGAAATAGAAGAACAACAGGAAGCGGTGAGAACACGTGAAGAGATTTTTGTGGCAAAAATCGTTGGCTCAGACAAATTTAGCCCCCTTACAGACCTAATATTTATCCATGTACTTAATATCAGAAAAAAAATTGGTCATATATCGTTGATATATCACATGCCAGACCTAAAACATTATTTTCTCAAAATATTGATTAATTAATTTGCCAACAATATATTTTGTGGTAGATCTGTGATATTTGTCAATGTATGGACGTTATCAGATTGGCATCTAATGCAAATATCGGTGAAAATAACCAAATATCACTATTCTGCAGAGCAAATACATAAAAATCTCAAAAGTTACAATATAATTAATAATTCTAAACAATGTATGCTTGTTCTTTGAATATATACGTATTATCACAAAATATAATAAATGGTTAATGTGTCAGAGAATATGTACATCTATTATCATCATCATAGACTTTACAGAGCTTGCTAACAAACATAACTGATATAGTTGTATTAAGCTAACAAACAATATCTAGAGCAAGCTTCCTCTTCACCAATAATAAGTATATAGTTGTATTAAGTATTAACTATTAAGCTAACCGAGCCTCCCGCACCTGCACATACATCAAATTATGAGAGCAACATAAAACATGAAGAATGGTTAAATATAAGTACAAGCGAACAGATAATTTGAGGAAATGCGTGCATAATATATGATTGCACTAAAATCTCAAGCCTGTGATTTCATCATTCAACTTTTTGAAACTAAATTTATCTTCGTTATTGAAAACAACAGACAATTTCATGTATATTTGGATTATCGATAGCAAACAATTTGCCTGAACAGTTGAACATGACTAAACAAGGATCGGTTCTAAACTTAATGGTTTCATTTTATGAGATGCATAATATTTTTTTTTTACATGTTTGCACAATGCTTACATCTGGATGTCCCTGCAGGTATGTCTGTGTGTTAAAATGGAACAACATTAAGTTAAGAAATACAAGAATGAAAAAAAGAACAATAAACAAAAGAAAAATCTGGTTTCCGTTCACGTTCTAATTATCAGGAAAGTTCAATGTTCCACAACCACTCGGAAAATTCCAAAAAATTCATTTGAATCTCGATTTGTGATTTCCAGTAGGTTTTCATATTCAATCATAAATTTATAGTGCCCCATTTATGAACTACTCATAATATTCAATATGAACACAAATTTGTGGTACATTAAGTATAACTACATTAAGTAAGAAAAATCAACCCAAAGCAACAACCTAGGCTCCGTTTGTTTAAAAAGCTGAAAACTGAATGCTGAAAACTGAATGCTGAACACTGAATGAAATATACATTGTTTGATTACGTGCTGAATAGTAATTAGAATTGTTAATATAAATACTTATTTGATAAAATTACCCTTACCATAAATTGTGAAAAATTACCATTACTTTTGTTACCTATTTATTAATTTATCATTCGTACACAGAATGTTCAATGTATGAAATTAAAAGCGTACGGTCTACTCTCAGAAGTCACGGTGCTTTACTGTTCATTGTTTTTCCATTAGAGCTTCTACAATGGCTGGGATTAATTTTGACTAGGTCTGGAGATCCATTGAAGCTGGAGAAATTTGCTGCGATGCTAACAAATATTCGTAGAGGACGCGGAGAAGAATATATTGCTAGATTCCTATTCCGTGTAAAATTAGGATGGACAAATTGATTTAGGCTAATTACAGTAGGAAATCCACTATAACAGTCGGTTCGATGACACTTTTGTATGCCAGTTCCTTAACTTTTTCCAAATACCAAATGGCACGTTAAATACATTACATCACATAAATATTTTATGATCCTACTGCTTTACGTGAATATTTTATGTACCTGAAGCTTTGTGTTACCACAATTTTTTTTTTTTTTTTGACAAAACCAGAAAAACCTACGGTTTACTGAATGACCTCATCTGAGTTAAAATAAATAAATAAAAACCGAAAATACCCTTCCACGCAGTAGCTCTATGTGTTACCAAAAGCATCGCGTACGGCAACTGTGTCGTGCTAGTAGGGTACTACGCAATAACGTTACATGGTGATCTGAAGGCACCACGTACGGCAAGTGGATGGTGGAGACAGAACTTAAAAAAATATTTTTATCTTCGATTTTTTTTTAAAAAAATGGGGCTACTTGGTACTTTCTCGAATTCGAATAGAATTTGCCACTAAAAAACAATTAACTTTATCTTTACCCCAAAAACCAATATTATTATTGTAGTCTGCTTTTTGAAGCTCCATAACTCACTGAAATCGTTTCAACTTTGCTCCTCATTCAAGCAGAAAAAGAAATAAGAAAAACACTAATGCAATTAGTATTGGATATGATTGCATCACCATGCGATCTATGAGTTCGACCTGATTATTAATTATTCGTTTCATCAAAAATATGAATGTATATATCGTTCCTATATCATTTTAGTTGTTTACATTTTTTTTTAAAAAAAAATCACTTACTCTTGTATTCAAACTCTGTTTCATCATAAGCAAATTGGTTAATAAGTTTTGTTCATGTACAATTTTGGTGTTCCCTGGGTTTAGGACATTACTTCCAAAAGGACACAATAACATGTTTTCTTAATTTTCCGACTTCGATTATTTTCTTCTCTCCAATTTGGTTTGCTTGAATTGCTTGAATTGATTTGCTTGAATTGCTTTAGGCTTTAGAATTTGCCCCCTACTCTTCTCTCCAATTTGGTGGCTACTCTTAGTCGTTCCTCAGCAACATGGCGGCTTTGTTCTTATTTTTGAATGAATAGATTAGGGTTGAGTCTAAGGTCATTTTTATAGAGGTTATGAACTGATTAGGACCATTGATGTTGCTTGGATTGATCGTAGCCATTCATTCGAAAGAGAGACCAATTAGAGCCTGCCACCTAGCCCTAATGACAAAGCAGACTACAGAAAATCGACCAACATAGAATATGCCAGCCAGGTTGGGCTGGGTTCGACCTGGCTCTGGACCAGGTCGACAGCCCTGTCGACAGCCCTGTCGACCTGGTTAGACCAGGTCGACAGCCCAGTCGACCTGGGTGCATCAGGCGGGACTTTTTCCGCCCTGGCCCATTGGGCCCCATTTTGGAATTTTAACTTGATTTTCTGAGCTATTTTATTCTGTTTGAATTTTAAACTTAATTCAGAAACTTCCGAAGGTCATATCTTCTTCATACGGACTCCGTTTTTCGAAAACTCGGACTCTATTTCGCGTATTTTTCCGAGACGAGCGCAATGGCGTATCCCGTTTCCCTTAGTTCTTTGATTTCAAATTAATTATACTTCAATTTGTTAATTTCACAGTTATAGAATTCGCGGGGTGTTACATTCTTCCCCACTTAAAAGGATTTCGTCCCCGAAATCTTCACGTTAGGAGGAATGTATATCCTAACATCCAATCATCCATCTACTCATCCATCAAACACGAGCATCCATTGTCCTTAAAAGACTTCAAATGCTTCATGATCATATGCGAAGTGTGTGTGTATATGTACTTATCTAATGCAAAATCAGGCGGTCTACTGATTCAGTTGACCTCCTTAATGCGAGTTATGTAAGTGCCATGAATCCATTATGTATCCAAATCTTCCTATTCTTGATTCTACATGAGTGCACAATCATTCAATACAAATGCAGCATCCACATGACAACACATTAAAGTTCAACCACATACGAATGCAAACATATATGCATATGCAATATGAAGTGACTGAGCCGATCTAAAACCTAGATTGTGTGTGTATATGCAACCACGAGCAACCACTAGCAATCACTTGCAACCACTTGCAACCATCATCCATAACATGTTTCAATTACATGTTTCCATCCAAAGGGTTTCTACCTAAAAGATAAGGTCGAGGAAATATACCTAAAAAGATAGATAAAAGCGCAACTTAAGGAAAAGGAAAGATCAAAGATGTACCCTCGAACAGAAAAGGGTAGGCAGTGCGTATTCTAGCCTCAGTTTCCCAAGTCGCGTCTCCCTCGGCGTCGCTCCACTGAACTTTGACGAGCTTGACTTCACGGTTGCGTAGCTTCTTCACTTCCGTTCCTAATATGCGGGTTGGAACTTTCCTTATGGTTGCTTCGCGTTCCACTTCGGCCTCTTCGAGGATATTTGGTTCTACCACTTCAGCAGACTCATGTAGACATTTTCGGAGATGTGAAACGTGAAAAACGTTGTGGACTCCAGCCAACTTCTCGGGTAGCTCTAATCTATAGGCCATTTTCCCAATTTTCTCGATGATAGGGAATGGCCCTACGAACCTTGGTGCTAGCTTTCCTGTGGTTCCAAAACGAACAACGTTTCTTAGTGGTGATACCTTGAGAAAAACTCTGTCTCCAACCTCGAATTCAAGGTCGGTCCTTCTCTTGTCGGCATAGGACTTTTGTCTGTCTTGGGCCGTCTTCATCCTTCTTCGTATTAAGTCTACTTTCTCTGAAGTCTCTCGGATCATATCTGGTCCAAGTATGAGCTTATCAGTAGACTCCCACCAACAAGTGGGCGATCGGCACGGTCTTCCATATAAAGCTTCGAAGGGCGCCATTCCGATGGTTGCTTGATAGCTGTTGTTGTAGGCAAATTCCACCAAAGGAAGGTGGTCTTCCCATGTCCCTCCGAAGTCAAGGACGCATAGCCTTAAAAGGTCTTCCAAAACTCTGTTCACTCTCTCCGTTTGGCCGTCGGTTTGGGGATGATAGGCTGTGCTCAAGCATAACTGCGTTCCTACTGCTTCTTGCAGACTCCGCCAAAACTCACTGGTGAAGATGGGGTCTCGGTCACTAACAATACTAGATGGTATTCCATGGAGTCGTACGATTTCCTTGAGGTAAAGTGATGCTAGGGATGAGGCAGTTCTTTTACTTTTGACAGGTAAAAAGTGGGCGCTTTTAGTAAGCCTATCCACTATTACCCAAATGCTAGTGTTGCCTCTCCTAGACCTAGGCAGCCCATCGATGAAGTCCATTGAGATGCTATCCCACTTCCACTGCGGGACCTCTAGAGGATGTAGCAGTCCGCCAGGCTTTTTCTGTTCCGCCTTAACCTGTTGGCACACCATGCACTTAGAAACGAATTCTGCCACGTTCTTTTTCATGCCGTTCCAGAAGAAAGTCCTTTTTATATCTTTGTACATTTTATCTCCGCCTGAGTGTATCGTCATCTTGGAGTGATGTGCTTCCTCGAGAACCTTCTTTACTAAATCTTTTGTCTGTGGGACGCATAGTCTTCCGTCTCGCCTTAGCAAACCCTTATCGTCGATGGAGTATCTGTTGAGGTGACTTGAAGTCTCACCCCTAGTTAGCCTATCAATTGTTTCCACAAGCTGAGGGTCTTCGCGTTGTGCTGTCCCTACTGAATCCACTAAAGTTGGGCGCACTTCGAGAGATGCTAGCAAGCCCGGTACGAAATCGGAGGAGGGCCTAAAGTCGAAGCTGGCTATAAACTCTAGGCTTTGTCTTTCAACAAACAACGGGCTTAGGGTCAATTTATTTCGGCTCAACGCGTCTGCCACTACGTTGCCTTTGCCCGGAGTGTAGGAGATTTCGAAATCGTACGAGGCAAGAAACTCCATCCATCTTTGTTGCCTCAAGTTAAGATCCTTCTGCGAGAAAAGATATTTCAACGATTTATGGTCAGTGTAAAGTTCGAACTTCTCACCTAGGAGATAGTGTCGCCAAGACTTGAGTGCAAAGACAATGGCGGCTAACTCAAGATCGTGGGTTGGGTAGTTCTTTTCATGCACCTTCAACTACCTCCCGCCATAAGCTACTACCCTTCCTTCTTGCATTAAGACGGCGCCTAGCCCTGTCCCACATGCATCCGTATAAACAGTGAACATCTTGCTCCCATCTGGCAGCGTCAAAACTGGGGCTGTTGTAAGAGCCCTTTTCAGTCGTTGGAAAGCAAACTCGCAATCCAAGTCCCAATTGAACACTAGACTCTTCTTGGTCAATTTCGTGAGTGGAGCTGAGATTTTCGCAAAATCCCTTATGAATTTTCGATAGAAACCTGCTAGTCCTAGAAAGCTTCGGACCTCAGTTGCATTCCTTGGTGTCTTCCAATCTTGTACCGCCACTACCTTAGCAGGGTCCACCGCTAACCCTTGTTTGGATACTATGTGCCCAAAGAACCTCACCTCTTCTCTCCAAAAGTGGCATTTGGAGAATTTGGCTTTTAGTTGATGGATTCGCAAAGTTTCCATGATTGCCCTTAAGTGCTGAGCATGTTCCTCTTCACTCTTTGAGAAGATAAGGATATCATCTACGAAGACCACTACGAATTTGTTGAGGAAATCTCTAAATACCCTACTCATCAGGTCCACGAAGTAAGCAGGTGCATTTGTCAAGCCGAAAGGCATGACAAGCCATTCAAAGAAGCCGTCTGGGGTTCTGAATGCCGTTTTATCGATGCTATCTTCAGCCACCCTTAGCTGATGAAAACCGCTTGCTAAATCGAGTTGGGAGAAAACAGACGCTCCTACAAGCTGGTCAAATAAATCGTCAATTCTAGGGAGAGGGTGCCTATTCTTTTTCGTTAGCTTGTTGAGCTCCCTATAGTCAACACATAGACGGAGTGAACCATCCGCCTTTGTAGCGAACACCACTGGAGCGCCCCATTCTGAAATGCTCCTCCTAATGAACCCCTTTTCTAGAAGCTCTTTAATCTGTTTACTAAGCTCTTTCCTTTCTCGTGGAGCCATGTGTCTAACGGGCAACGCAACGGGCTTTGCATTATCTACAAGATATATGCGGAAGTCTATTTCCCGCTTCGGAGGCAAGCCCTTCACCTCTTCGAAGACATCCGGATATTCCCGGACCACTTTAACTGATTGCAAATTTTCAACAGAGGCATCTAGTGATTCAAGATAACTAAGCATAACCGCATACGAGGGATTATAAGAAATTTCCAAAGTATTACCGAGCTGGGTTAGGAGCCTAACAACCCTTTTCTCACAATCAAGGATGGCCCCATTACTGGATAGCCAATCCATACCCAAAATCAAACCATAACCCGAAAAGCCCAAAACAAAGGCACTACATTGAAATTCTACACTTAAAATAGAAATTTTCAATCCCAAACAGATCATAGACAAATGAGCTGGGCCCCCAATTGGGTTTGAAACAATTAAGGGGTCCTCTACCATACTAGTTTTTAGGTGCAGAGATTCTACTAAAGCAGGCGAGATAAAGGAGTGTGACACGCCAGAATCAAATAAAGTGCGAACGGGGTGATCATAAAGATAAACTACACTTTCTACAGAAGTGTTTGTACCTCGCTGTTGCAAAGGTGGCGCTTCCAGCACATGAACCTGTGCCCCTGGGGTGGATCCAGCCCTCTGCCCCTGTCCTCGTTTCTTTGGGCAGTCCTTAGCCCTGTGGCCCGTCTCACCGCAGGAAAAGCACCCACCATTCTCCTTGGCCTTCTTTTTCCGGCAGTCCTTTACTAAGTGCCCCACTTTGCCACAGAAATGGCACTTCCTCTTCTCTTTGTTGCCTTTTCCGCCCTTCTTAAAGTCTGTCTTCTTAGGCTGCAAACCCTCCTTCTTCCCTTGAGAGCTTTCTGCCTTTGTCTCCTTCTTGCCCTTATCTTCTTCATTCAGCAATGCCATTTGCACCAATCTTTCATACGTGGCTCCCATGGGTATATGGGTCATGGCCAAACTGTGTAATGGCTCATTTAACCCTTTGACGAAACGGAGAGCCTTCTTGTGCGGGGTGTTGACTAGGTCAAGCCCAAACCTAGCCAGCTCATCGAACTGATTCACATACTCTCTGACAGTCTTGTCTCCTTGCTTAAGAAATAAGAATTTTTCCAACTGCAAACTTCTTTCCGCATCTGAGAGGAATTTGGACTCAAACCTTGCCCTAAAGTCCTCCCATGTCTCCACTGGTCTTTCAGCATTAGTGACTTCCCACCAGTAGGAAGCCTCGCCCTTCAATAGCCACACTGCCAATTGCACTTTTTGTCTATCCTCTACCTCAAAGATGATGAATAGGTCCTCAGTTTCTTTCAGCCAATTCCTAGCTGCCACGAAGGACTCAGTTCCATGGAAATCCTTTCCTCCCATAGCTTTAAAATCTTTACATATCTTAGCAAATGTGTTTCCCCGTGGAGGAGGTGGAGGAAGAGGTGCTGCTGCAGCTGGATGATTTCCTGCAGCTGGGGGAGGAGGAACGGTAGGACCTGGCTGAGTGGCCCTTGCTTCTAAGAATCGTCTAAACCAACCAGGTATTGGTACCCCTTCCGGTAAGTTAAGATCTTCGGACATGCTGAAACAAAAAGGATAGGTTCAAAACGAAGGATAAGAGATAGTACCTATGGCTTTGGGGAGTGGACTTTGCCTTTTAAAATAAAATAATATTTTTCTTTTAAAAATGCTTCTTTAAATTTCCTTCTTGAAAATAATTTTTCAAAACTTTTTATCTTATCTGGTAAACCTATGCTCTGATACCAAGTGAAACACCCCACCTCCGTTAGGGTCACTCTCAAAGGGAATGCCCTAATTTTGGTGGAGGTTTATAAGTATAAGTCACAGATATACAAGACAGATATAAGAACACATATTTGTAAACAGCGGAAAATCAACAAACAACAACTTTTATTTCATAAAAGCAAATACGTGCTACAACAACATCACCATAATTGTCTTACATCTTTTCCAAAACATAACATAACACTTTCATAATCTGTCTTGATTACATTATTTAAAGAAGCATAAATAAAACATAGATAAACTGCAAAAGCCCCAAAGTGGTTGTCCAAAGCCATAGTTCAAAACGAAAAGGTCCAAGCAATACATTTCTCTTCTTCAAGCTGGATGTTAAGGCTGGTCAAGCTGCAGTGTTCCCTCCCTGTGGATCTGGGGGGGGGGGGGGGGAAACGGAAGAAAAGAAGATGAAAGAAAAGTAGAGTCAGACATAAAGCCTGAGTAAGTCTAGGACTATTTTGTCTATGAATAAAGAACTGGGTATGATAAGTATAATCAAGAAGTGGGAAAGCACTATAAACTTAGTTAAGTTGTCTAGGGTCGAATATATTATTGTACCCCATGTTAATCTCTGAACCCATATAAACTAGTTCCCAACTGACACCCCATAATCAGGGTGATGTGATCCATTCAATGATGATCGGCTCCTACTCGCATAGTTACATGTGTCTTACGGCCCCCGATGTTGTAGTTACCTATGCTGGTCCCACCATGGGGTGTATCAAGTCCCATGGCAGCGGCCCGACACAACCTTAGAATGCACAGGTATGCTACTGGTGCCCAGTGCTTTATTTTTCTGCGCCGGAGTGTGTGCACGCCCGCACCCCGTTAGAACCTACACTGCTACACCACCGCCGTCGATTTGACCTCTTACAATCAGCCCAGTAATCGTGCCCCACCCTGCCTAGTTTCAGGGTATCCTGATACACCTTCTAGGGTTACTGCTGAAAAGGGTCCCCCGTTACTAGGTTTTCTATCTCTAGCCAACATGCTAAGTTGGTTAAGTGTTTTCTAACCTAACCCCCCCACCAGTCCGTTTAGTTTAGCATGCTCCATTTTGATTAAGTCTTTAGTTCACTTAATCCTAACAATCCTGACTCCGCCTTAATTGTCTTATTAAAGCCTTGACCTTTCACATTAGACAGGTATTGTTGTGGCTGCCTGTTGCCGGTTGGTTCCGGGCAGTCTTACGCCACAACTCAGTCTAACCTCGGGTCCTTATTGGGCTCTATGTTTAACCTCCCACATTGGATAGGTATTGTTGTGACTACTGGACAGCCGGGCGGTTCCGGGCAGGTTTACATCACAACTCAATCCAACCTCGGGTTAAACACATCGTATGTTCTATATTTACATATTTTGTCTTTCTTCTTTATTTTCTTATATGTAAATATTTGCGGCCCATTATTAAGTTAATGGTGTAAAGGTTACACCAATCATGGGCCCAACCCATACTTGAATTTGGGCCCTTTTATTTTATATTTTCATTCATTAGTAATTTTAACCCAACGTTATTTTCCCCCGTTTAACACGTCCGTTTAATATGTATATGTTGGGCTTAGCCCTTTTAAGCCCAACTAAGCCATGCGAAAAGGGGAGGCTTAAAGCGTGACTACATACACGAAAAGGGGAATGTGAACGCATGAACTTGCAATATGACGTTGGAAATACAAAATAGAAACTGTGTACTTGCATAGTAGTGACATATACTTTGGTCATAAAGCATAAGTGACATGAATCAAACCATGTAAACTTGTAGTTAAGTTAAGAATATCACTATCGACACATAGGCTTAACTACAACATAAACCTATATTTTTATTCAGGCATAATGTCAAACATAAGCAAGTCATGTTCATAAGACTACTACATGTTTACAAAGGTGTCTACTTTTGTGACTAATACAAAAGTATAGTTAAATTTGTTCACATAACCATGGCATAAATATTTCTAACATGAAATCATGATTTTTACTTTAGTCATGCAAACTTGCAAAAAGGGATTTTGAATCTAACCTAACTATGTACCACATATGTCATCATATAATTCTTGTAAACAATATAGACTTAACATGGATTTCAATTATGCCAAATCAATCATAGCCTAGTCATATTCATAAGTTTGCAAATAGGTTTTCTAGTACAAAAGCATGTCTTAATACATAAATCATGGTGCCAAATTTTCAACATAATTTCATATGGATTATGATAACCCCAAACTTATTCTAATTACTTCACAAAAATGATGTTTGTATAAAAATACACATTAGCAAAACCCCAAACTTGCATGAGTTTCAACTAAACAACTACATACATGTAGCTTCAACAAGGATTACATAATTTGCGAATATTCCAAACGTATACTTGCATAAAACTACCGCATGTAGTTTTTCATAATTGAATAACATAATTCGAGAATATCCAAACGTATACAATATTCCAAATCGATAGCAACGCACAAATATGAATTACTTTATCGCCACAAATCAAGTATACAAACCAACACAATTATTTGTTCATACCAAAATAATACTCTACTTACAATCGTTGTGGCTAATTCTCTAATTTAGGAATTTAGAGATGCGACTCCTTTTGATGTAGGCGTTGATTTGATTTGCTTGAATTGCTTTAGGCTTTAGAATTTGCCCCCTACTCTTCTCTCCAATTTGGTGGCTACTCTTAGTCGTTCCTCAGCAACATGGCGGCTTTGTTCTTATTTTTGAATGAATAGATTAGGGTTGAGTCTAGGGTCATTTTTATTGAGGTTATGAACTGATTAGGACCATTGATGTTGCTTGGATTGATCGTAGCCATTCATTCGAAAGAGAGACCAATTAGAGCCTGCCACCTAGCCCTAATGACAAAGCAGACTACAGAAAATCGACCAACATAGAATAGGCCAGCCAGGTTGGGCTGGGTTCGACCTGGCTCTGGACCAGGTCGACAGCCCTGTCGACAGCCCTGTCGACCTGGTTAGACCAGGTCGACAGCCCAGTCGACCTGGGTGCATCAGGCGGGACTTTTTCCGCCCTGGCCCATTGGGCCCCATTTTGGAATTTTAACTTGATTTTCTGAGCTATTTTATTCTGTTTGAATTTTAAACTTAATTCAGAAACTTTTGAAGGTCATATCTTCTTCATACGGACTCCGTTTTTCGAAAACTCGGACTCTATTTCGCGTATTTTTCCGAGACGAGCGCAATGGCGTATCCCGTTTCCCTTAGTTCTTTGATTTCAAATTAATTATACTTTAATTTGTTAATTTCACAGTTATAGAATTCGCGGGGTGTTACATGCTCATAGCCGTATCAACTTTCCTCTTGGCGATCTGCACCTCCCCAAACACGTAAGATCTAACCGTACATCAACATCGCTTGAATCAGTTCTTTTGATATGACTTTGGGCAATATGAAATCCATATCATAATTTTCCCCTGCTATTTTTCTTTCTGGCACCATCTTACTTTGACACTTAAAAAAAATTTCGGCTTCCCTCTTTTTAATTTCCATGGTGACCGAAAACTCAAATTAGGGTTTTGGAACTCGGTGCACCATCTTGCGTTCAATAAACCATCCACTGCTCGAAGCCCAGTCCATCGCTCTTTATCGTCTAGTTGCGCTACCTTCAGCTCACCAACGAACCGATCAGTCACCTTCTTCTTTCTTGTCGCCACTGAAGATGAGTATTAGCTTATAGTTTAATTTAAATTTGAATTGGGTTTAATTTGAATTTGAATTGGGTTTAATCAACCTGCCATTTACGTGTTTAATTTGAAATTGAAATGGGTTTAATTTTGAGTTTTAGACCTGCTTTATTCATATACATGTTGATGCACCTTTGTTTTTGTAATTTTCTTTGCTAGTTCGCTTGAAGTTGAGTCTTTTTTGAGACTTATCTACTTCTTTTTACATTTCTGGTTATGGTTCTCGAGTATGCCACTTGTGCTAAAACCCTTGACATTGCTTGGCTTTGTGTGATGCCACTGTGCTTTTATTTGTGCACTTGTATTGCCATTCCTCGTTGCCTTTGCTTAATTGATGCCATTGCCTTATGCATGCAATTTTTCTTGCTACAGCACCAGTAATTTGTTGTTTGTGCTAGTCCAGCTTGACTTGAGCATTTGAATTTGCAATTTGACTTTGATTCATTTACTTGAACTCCTTGTGTATTAGCAATGCATATACTGTTGATCCTATGTATTTGTGAACTCATGGCTGAACGATGTGCATGTTATGATGTGTATGGCATTTCTTTCCATATACATGCACCTCTGTCTTGTATTTGCATTCTTGTGATAGAAAATGATAATGTACTTGCTTGTTATGTTTCTTGATTGTTCACTTGCTTGCCACTGAGCCATTCTGTGTGACTTGTATCGGTTCAGTTATATCACTCGCTTATGTGCATGTTGCACCTATGTGGATCTCCGATTTCCTTAGTACTTACATCATGCAAGTGAGTCATGTCATTATGTATGTGGCACATTTGCCTTGTCATCTTGTAACAAACACGAGATTTTCGATCCCGAAAATCGACACAAAGCACCACGTCGAACATTCAAGCATCGAAAACATAGGAACGTTATTAGAAAGAAATTAGAGGTTGAGATAAGAAAGAAACACTACAGCAAAACGACCGTATTACAATAGTGGAAAAATGTTGTAATATACATTTTACAACGGTGGGCTAACCGTCGTGTGTTAAAAAGTTGTAATAGACTAAAATCTTTTGCAACTTTTTTGCACCGTTGCAACACCGTTGTAATACGTGCATTTTACAACTTTTTTCCACCGTTGTAATAAACTTTATTACAACAGTTATGCACCGTTGTTATTGTAATTTTTACAACTATTTATAACCGTTGTGATATATTTTTTACAACTTTTGCTTTACAATTGTAATATATCCACAAATTATATGCATAAGAATATATATATATATATATATTATATGTGCAACAATTAATAGATAAATAACATAATAAATAGATGCACGTTTAAAGGCATCATGATAAATCCATTGATAAAAATCACAAATTTATATCTAGAATACAAATTATAAATCATATACCACATAAAAATGTATAAAATTATAATTACAAAGCTCATTTGCCTATGAAATCTACAAAGCTCATTTGCCTCTGAAATGTAATTGGCCTCTACCTAATGCTATCCTCATATCTTCTACTCACATTTTTGATGTGGCTATCTGCACACAATTATAAATTCAACTATTAATCAAAGTCAAGTTAAATGGAAGAAGAAGAAAGTATAAACGCAAACTTATTTAAATGGCCTAAATCTTCTTGCAAATGAAAAAAAGATTTAAAGAATAAGAAAGCAGAAATACATGTGTGTATATATGTGTATACCTCTTCTTCGATACAACTTCCTTGCCAGCTCTCGAGAATGGCTGCTGCGAGTATTGGCTTTGCGGGCTATCAAGAATCTTACAATTAAACAATATTTTCTCTACGCATATATGTGTATATAGATGTGTACATATGTGTATATACATGTGTATATATGTATATACCTCTTCTTTAATACAACTTCCTTGTTCATATTTTCTCTATGCAGAGTTTTTTGCTAGTCTTTTTTCTGTGGAAATTCCGATGGTTACGAACTGAACAAGCTATGTGTTGGCGTTGTTTCCGTGGATTTGAAAAAGATGGGTTACGAAACTGCAACAACTCATCATTTGTTACATTAAACAATATAAATGGCTTAAAAATGACAGATAATTAATCAGGTGTATATAAAACATAATCAAACTATTAGTGATTAGTGCAGGAAAAAGAAATAGCATGAAAAGAAAATAAGTATCCATATAATGTTACTGTTCAATCAAAGCAATGCCTGATATATTTCACATTATGTGACTGGTCATAACATTTTCTTTCCTTCTCTAGTGTATTTTTTAACCCCACTCAGTTCATGATGTATCAACAAATTAAAAACTGTCTCGGGTACTGCGCTTCCTAAATCAGCTCATATAGAATCAAAAGAGACATATCAAAGACATTAAGAAGAGCTAAATGTATTGGAAGCAAAACCTAAAAAATTACTATGTGAAATAAGACCAATTAGAAGTAAAAAAAAATTACCTGCTAAACAGCATCAAGAGTCTGAAGCAAATCCTCATTCGTTTGATAATCTTTGGTGAAACACACATAGTTCAATCATATTATCCTCAGGAGTAAACACTTTCTCCTTCAACTTGTTTAAATAATTAATAGCCATCATCAATTCACCCTTCTCAACTAATGCTTAAACCAACCATTAAGCATTCGCATAATTATTCTAGAAAGGACTTTTTAATTACTTCATGACTTTCAGAATTTTTGTTTGTACTTTGCAGGTGGCTACATCACAGCAATTGGAGTTCACCGCTTTTATATTCTAACATTTTGAAGCATGACAGCAGTCTACACTATTATTAGCCTTTTTCAATCATTCTTTCCACTTTAGCAACTTTAAATCAAGAGTTCTTCAATAATTTTGAATGATATACTGAGTAACGAAATTTAGGGTTTTTAATTCAAATAGTGTTCTCTCAGGTGTTTCCTGTTATTATTTTACTTGTTTAGGGTAGCTTCCCATTGAAATTATTACCCAGATTCATCAGTGATTACTATATACATCAGAATTAAATGAGAACTTATATTTTATAAATAAAAATTGGTTAAACAACAATCAATCATGAAAAATACAAATAGATATGTTGTTTTAAACGATATAGAGGGAGGAAAAAAACTTACAGCTATCATAACACTCTCACGGAATATTAATGGTGAGATGAACACCCAGAAAATATCATAAACAAATGCACAACTCAAAAGAGCAGATGCAACCTGATTAGGAAATTAAGAAGAAAATCAGACTGGTAAATGGTGGATAATGGGATAAAGCTTTGCAGGTATTATTTTTACCTTGATATTAGGTAACGGAGCTACTTGCAACACAAATATCATTAAAGAATTGTAATATTCAAATATTTGTCAGCCTCTTTAGAGTTAGATAAAAAGATTATTTGTAGAACTTAAGTTTGAAACAATTTAGTTAAAAATGGTATTAAAAGAAATAAAAATATTCTCAGTTTGAAACAATTTAGTTTGGATAATAAAAGCAATAAAAACAATTTAGATAAAAATAATGGCACAACTGGTCATGTACATGCTCAGTTTGTACACCTGATCGAAGCTTGCACAATTGAGCGGGTACATGCTCGGTTTGCAAAACTGGGAATCAGCTCAGTTTACAAAACGGGGAATGTGCTTAGTTTACGTAAACAATTATAAAAATGATAGTTGACTAGATGCCACCAAATGGTGATAAAAGATTATAAACCGTTGTGAAAGAGAATATCCATGACTGGCTAAATTCAAAAGTGCAAATTGATTTCTTATGTTCAATAATAGTCCTTTTAATTCACTGTAGCTTTTAATGTTATGCGGTCAAGAGCATGAATATTATCTAAGGTGTCAAGCGATGGGAAGAGACCAGCATGCAAACTGAAAACCTGCAAATGGACTTCTCTTTTTATATACGGTTCAACAACAAAGAAAATTCAAAATCAAATATAACATTGAACACCATAAATGAAAACAGAAAAAAAAGTTCAAGGAGGCCCTGGTTTTCAGTTAAAGCTGTAAGTGGCAGATAATCAAAAAGGTCAGTAAAATATTTCCATACATTTGCATTACCATATTTTCTTAAGCATTCGTTGCGGAATACATATATGAAATGAAACAAAAACCGACGACTTTATTATAGGACAATACTCCAGATTTTACTGATTAACCATAGGATTATTTACAGCTAAGTCATAATATATGTGTAGAAACATCTAAAGAATATAGATCTCTGCACACCAAAAGGCTGATCACTGATTTCAAAATTACCCAAAAGACAATGCCTAAGTAACGCCCAAAGACAGAAATTCCAGATTAAGGAACTTACAGTAAATTAAGAATGCAAATCATGATATTTATTATATTATGTAATGAACAATAAATCGATATGTAAAAAAACGTGTAGTAATAATCCAATGCTAACAAACTTACTGTAATTAAGAGATACAGTGTGATTTGATATTCTAGATTGTGATTTCAGTAATAAATAACGAAGATCTAGGGTTTTCTGGATTTCTGGATTGCGATTTTCTAGAAAACGGAGAGATATCTGGATGGCCGCGAGCAACAAACAACGAAGGCTACCAGCTTGCGGCGAGCGATGGAGGAAGAGGCAAGCTGATGTTTTTATGAGCGAAAATTGTGCGATTAGATTCCATGGATTAAGATTTGATTTTAGGGTTTAATTTAGGAAGTGGCGGCCATGTCTTTTTGTCTGAATAAAATGAGCCGTAGAAGGAAAACAATGGAGGGAACGTGGATTTTTTTTACCAAAATCAACGCTTGTCATTTAAGTGTATTGCGACTTGTTTGGTAAAGTTACATCTACTACAACAGCTGGAATAAAAAAGTTGTAAAGAAAAAGTTGTAATAGTGTTGTTTTGTTGTAGTGAAAGAAATATTAGAATAGAAGAAGAAGAATAACAACACAACACAGTGTCTCACATCGCAGCGGAACAAAATATAATATAGAAATAAACCTTTACAGAGAGCTTTAAATAAAACTTACAATCATCAGAGTACATCAACACATCTAGACAGTTATATTAATTTGTCCTCATATACAACACACAACGGAACAAATACTACATATCATATGTCTGAACACCTCCAACTCATCTCTAGACTTCGTAGTATCCGATCACCTGGACCTATACAACCCGAGGATTACAAATGCCAGATCAGTTTGGTAAAGCAAAGTGAGAAAACACACCAAGTTTAAAGGTTTCACACAACTTGATTTTTAAGTCAAAATCTTTTCGAAAGAAAAGGATAATCGTAATACCAAATCCACACATAAATACGGACAGTTTTTACCTTACGATAACCCAAAACATTTTTGAAATAAATATATTTTCTGATATTATAATAGTGTCTAAATAAAATTAAATATCAATCTAGCAGAATGCTTGCATCTCACGCTCTACATATATAGTATACAATCAAAACCGTGTGCGCTTATTGTAGAATGGATTTCCATGGCAAGGTATAGGCAACCACCTTTCCTACAATGTACCTCCAGAGATGAATACATTGGGGTTCAACAAGAACATCTTGCAACCTAGGCTAAACATGACCGGTCCCTCACTTCGCTTGAGAATACAGAATATATCATCACCACGGTTGGGGGCCACCCAACCGAACCGATAGCATGCATATAGTTAAAATAAAAGGGACAACCGAAGGCATTTGATTTATCCAGATCAGGTAATGATATACCCTTTTGGTGGGTGCGAGCCACATAGCCACGCGACCTACCCGATTTCAACCATTTTCCGGTTGATGAGGTTTGAGGTAATAATTTATTTATTTAATTACCTTTATTATTATTTTTAGAACATCTAGCAATCATTCACTTTGAATGCTACATTGTCAGATCCGCTGGATATCACAATTTGACATCTACAAAAATACTTAAGCGGTTAAGCTAAGAGAATGACCATTCTCCGCCACCAACAAAAATATGTTTGAAAAAGTCAACATACGCGAACCCTATGGAAATACTCTATCAGACACTCGTCCATACAAATCATCCTGGAATAGGATGAACCGAAGCCACTCTCCTACTGCATCCAATATGGGGATCACCCCATTGATCAGTAGCGAGTAGTCCTTGCAGTTCGTAGATTTCACTTACAACAGAACCACAAGTCATAATATCTCTGGCCGTTAAACCAGAGAAATTCAACAAGTAGCTCTTCCGCTCATGAAGATCAAAGGTCTTCGATTTCTTCATCTTTAGTCTGTATCTTCACGTATTTGTTGGTTCGGAATGGTTTTTGAATATAAATTCGATCCCGGACTTTCCTTACCAACAATCGTTTGGGTCAGATTTGATAGTCGGTGATTTAACTATCAAATAAATAATCATGATAATAAAATGAGTTTACTAGTTCAGCACCTGCATTACATGTCCCCTTTAATTAAAAACGATTAACGATAGTTAATCTAAACTCTTAAACATTTCAACATTGCGAATATATATTTCATTCCTTATTTAACATAAGGTAATTTCCAAAATTATTTTATTTTTAATACTAGGAAAATATACTACGATCATATCTGACTTCCTATTCTATTACCATTTTCGAAACGTTTGCTACATCATTACTCATTGTCTATAATTGGAAATCAATTCATATTTTCATTCGTAAAGCAACTGTAACAACCCATAAATTTCCATATATTTAAATTTGCATTTGGTAAAATAAAATGAACAATAATAGTAAAATGTAAATTTTGTTGATTTTGAGAATAATAATTATTATTGAGTTGAACATATATAAGATCTTAATTTAGCTTATGTTTGAAAATGTTGAATTTACATTTAGAAAGACTGTAATTTCGAATTTAATAATTAAATAAAATTGAGTTATTTAATTTATGATTTGAATTCAGATTTTTAAGTTTGTAAATGATTGAATTCAAGAACTTAAAATGTGTGAAATTGATTTATAAAGTTTATTTAAGTTGTAATGGGATTTAATGGAATTTAAAAAAATATTTAAGCTGAATTAAAACAGTTAAATGAATTATTGGATATTTTGTTAATTAATTGACTGTGAAATTTAACTGTTTTGGCGATTGTCTTAGAATCCAACGAAACTAGTCTCATCGGATCCAGAACGGTGAATTATGGTAGGATTTTAAATTTCATAACAAGTCGACTCGTCATTTGACCGTACTGGATAAAATCTGAATCGAATCAACATAATAAGAAGTGTTGTTCTCATATTAGGCCTCTTATATTTATATAAATATAATTCCTTTCCTCAACTCACTAACCCATTTCTCATTCCACGTATTTTTCTATCTGCCGATTCTTTTTTCTCCATGGCAGAAGCAAGTTTTCAAAAACCCTAGCTTAAAAAAAATTCAAACTTGAATTTCAAATCTCTCAAGACCACAGCAAATTATATATCAAATCGAAGCTCTCGGCAATACGAAGGTACGGTTATCCTATGTTTCGACATGCAGTGCATCATTTGGCCGGAAATCACAGTCAAACAGGCAGGTTTCGAAACCTTATGGCTTGAACTGGACGTTTTCGATCTAAGCTTCAATCGCAAAATCGGAGATCTGGGTATTATTGCTTTCGTTGATAGGAGTAGAAGGCATGTAGTTGGAGGTTCTATTGATAAGCCGATAGTTAGAATTTGTTCGTCAAAGTCTTAAAATCCAGTTCGATCAGTTCAGCGTCGGCTGGGAGGAGGGCCATCAGAGGTACTGTGCTTGGAGGGGGGAGGTGCGGCGCAAGATTCTGGCTACGTTGGTTGTGGCCGGAGTCCCTATCTCGGTCGGAAGAAGGCGCGGTCATTGGTCAAAGTCTGGGTGCAAATGGCTTCCTCAATGTGATTACTGTTCATGTAAGAAGAGGAATGCGAGCGGGAGTTTTTGTGCAGGTGCTGACATGGCGTTATATGAGTGGGTGAGGGTTCATTTATTTATTATATATACACAAGTGTATGTCATTGTTCTAATGCTCATATCTTTTGCACACAGAGTTGGATTTGGACGCGGTTTGTTGCGTTGGGATCGTGGTGAGATTGCGGACGTTCTGGCACTGGTTTGGCTACGTTTGGAGACTGTGAATTTTTGGGCTATGGTTGGACGTCCGACCCACTAAAGACCCAAAGGTGAGTGGTTTTTCTCAATCATAATTAACTGAATTATTCCCATGTTTATTGAATTAAATTATGAAATAAGTTTGGTTGCATGGTTGTGATTGATTGTTATTTTGTGGCTTAAACCGACATGCAATGTATTAATGTGAGAATCTAAGTTGACAACTAGTTATTTTAGTTTAATTAAAATTCTAGTTAGAAATTCCGACCCGTGTTAATTAGTGAAATGATTTAATACTTACCATTTGAGTTAAATGGTTGTGATGGATGCCTTGGTTTGATTTGATTGATGAATTGATATTGATACTGAAATGTTCTGTTATTTAGTATATGGATGTTGTATGCTCATTGTGACGATTAATCCCATTTTTCACCTTAGATGTTACGGGCATCGAATAAACCCTGGGATTTATCAATATAATAAATTAAGAACACAAATTGAAATGATAAATAGCTGTGACCCTGATTTGGATTGAAATGATATATATCCATCCCTGAAATATCGAAGAATTAAATTTAATATCACTTGGCCGTAGGATAGAAAATTATATATGGACATCGGTTGGTCAAATTATTTTTATTATTCGAGATTTTTCCAGTGGGAAATTTTATTTAAAGGAAATGTGTCAATTTTTGATAAATTTTTATTTTTCCTTTAACTTGAACTTTGAATGATTATGAATTTGTTAAGAGAATTATCCAAACAAAAATATGGATTTAAAAAAAAAGGGATTTTAAGTATACCTTGAAGTTTCAAATTTATGGTAAATGTGAAATTTATAAATTATCTATAAATTAAGTTTGGAAATGAAAGATAATTAAGGGTACTTGAAATTGCTTCGAATTTGGCATGAATATGAATTTGAATCCTTTAAATCGAATGGTTGGTTTGAATGGTTTTGAAACGAGATATTGAAACTGTAACAACCCGGAATTTTGGAATCAATTTAAAATTTTTATTTTAGAAATTTTAATGGATTTTAAATATCGGAAATAATTTATTTTAAATAATAAAAGCTAATTTTTTTTAAATCGAAGTTAGAATGAATATATTTATTTTAATTATAAAAGGAGTTAGAAGTAGCGCGATAATTTGAAAATTTGAATTCAAACTTTGACTGACTGTACAAGTTGCAAATTAAATCAGATTATAGTGAAACCAAAAATATTTAAATCTATTTAGAAATATCTTTCCAAAAAATTTGAAGAATTGAAATTTCATAGCGGAAATCAAAAGTTAAGGTCAGTTGAAATTCAGAATAGCCGATATAGAATTTATATATATATATATATATATATATATTTTAATATTAAAAATAACCATTTTACAAATGACCTCTGTTTTCGACGAAACTACTTTTGTTGGATTCGGAATGTCAAATTATTACAGGATTCCAATTTTCATAATTTTTGGAATCAATATGTGAGTGTGGCAACAGAAAATGTGTTTTGACCATTTTAGTCAAATTGGATCGAAATGGTCTAAGAATTCGACGAAATTAGTTTTGTTAGGACCGTTTCATCAAAACAAAGTCAGATATAATTTTTAAAGTCCGTATGTGGCTCCGGTAAATTTAAATGTACGGTGGAATTAAATAAATAAATGATTTATATATTAAATTAAATAAAACAAGCTGGATGTGATCAAACGGGCTGACGGGACCTATTCCATCACGTTCGGAACATGAGTATTTGCCTAGTAACAATTTTCTTTGGGATGAAATTGGATCTGAAAAGAATTAACGGGTTTATTTGCAAAACTAGTAATTAAAAATTATTTTATTATAAATACCCTAATCTAATTAGAAACCAAAACCCTAATTCTAATGACCTAACCGCCATCTCTATCTCCAATGGCCGAAATAACACGGTTTTGATTCCTTAGTCTTACTCAGTCCCATTCGAATTAGTGAATGAATACAAAACAAAAATGAAAGAACAATCTACAATCTTTATTTTCATACGGCGGTGATCATCCACTAGTTTGTATTCAGTCTGAATTTGGGGCTGAAACTGTTGTCGTTCGGCCTCGATTAGGGGTGCGATGGAGCCACACTGAGTGGGACATGGTGGCTGGCATGGGAAGCTCTGGTGACGGCGGTGGTTGTGGAGTGGTCGGATCTGGTGCTGGTGACACGGAGGGAGGTTCGACGGTGGATTTGGAAGTGGAGTGATGGGTTCGTCTTTGTATAGGTGCTAACGGGAAGAAATAGCGGAGCGGCAATGCTTTATCTAACTGTTACTAAAGATTATTATATAATTTAATTAATTAACTAATTATACAATGATTAAAATTTAATATCTTGTTCGTTTAAACTCGAAATTCAGAAATTTCAGTTGCGTTGGAATAAAAAACGAGATCTATGCGATGGAATTGACCCGGACCAAAACGGAGCACTTTGGAAATTCAGCCAAATTTAAACGTGAACAGAATTTCAGAAATAAACACGAATGATTTCTGAAAACCGATCACTGTGAGATTTCTATTTTTAAAATTAAAATTTATTATTTATTTCATTATGAAATTTATATTCATTCTATATAAAATTCATGTTGGTATTGTATATATGTTTTGTAATGTTGATTGTTTGTGATTGCGATGAACTACTGAACTGAATTGTATATTCATGTTTGTCAGAATTTTGTGTATGCAATAAAAACCACATTTTTATTGTATATATAAATATATAATATGCATGTTTGTTATAAAATAGGTGAAATAAATATATCATGTTTGAAATAAAATAGATGAAACAAGTTTTACACATTTGGTTGAAATAAAATTATTGTATTTATTTACTAAGTTAAATTAGAAAATGTAACATATAAAATACTCTTTATATTTGTCATTAGCATGCAAAGAAAAATGTAAACAAATAAAATATTCTTTTATTTGTCATTAGAATACATAGGAAAATTTACATAAGTAAATTTGTCATCTAGTTATGAATTGTTATGTAAAAAATTAGAATAACAATAAAATATTCAATTTATTGTTTACATTAAAAAATGGTTTTGTCTAAGATTAGAATAACAATAAAATATTCATTTTATTGTTTACATAAAAACATGGTTTTTGTCTAAAATTAGAATAAGAATAAAATATTCAATTTTATTGTTTACATTAAACATGGTTGTGTCAAAAATTAAGATTTACAATAGAAATAATCATTTCTATTATTTTGTCAAAAGTTAGATTAACATTAAAAATCTCATTTCTATTGTTTATATAGAACATGGTTTTGTCAAAATTAGATTTACAATAAAAATATTCATTTTTTTTATTGTTTATATGAAACATGGTTTTTGTCAAAAATTTATTTGTCATTAAAATAAAAAGATTATAAATATAAGATTATAATAAAAAGATTACCTTATTATTGTCACTTAGTTTTCAAATAAAGGATTATAATAAAAAGATTATAATCATAAAAAGATTTCATTTTATTGTCACCTTGTCCAATACCACAAAAAGAATATAATTAGAAGATATGTTTTATTGTCCTTGTAGTTACATTAAAAATAGTAAAATAGAAGAATAAGTTTTGTTTGTCATTTTAGTGGAAATAAAAAGATTAGTTATTAAAGATCAAGTTTCTATCTTCACTTTGGTTTTAAATAAAAAAAAGCAACATGAAATATTATATTTTTATTGCTTATAATTTTCAATAAAAAGATTGAACATAACAAAAAATTACATTTTTGTAGATAAGATTAGAATTAAACAAAAATTACGTTTTTGCGAAGTAAGATTTGAGTTTAACAAAAATTACATTTTTGTTGAATAGGACTAGAGTTAAACAAGAATTATATTTTGTTAAATAAACTTGGGTTATAACCAAAAATGACATTTTTGGTTAAATAGACTTGGGTTAAATCAAAATATCACTTTTGTCAAGTTATAAAAGTTGAAATCAAAATATCACTTTTGTCAAGTTATAAATGTTGAAATCAAAATATCACTTTTGTCAAGTTATAAAAGTTGAAAACAAAATATCACCTTTATCAAGTTATAATAGTTGAAACCAAATTTGTCACGTTTATCGAATTATAATAGTTGAAACCAAATTTGTCACTTTTGTCAAATGTAATAGTTGAAACAAAATTTACCTTTTTGTCAAAATCTAATTGTTGAAACAAAAATGAACATTTTTGACAAATTAAAATTGTTGAACTAGAAATATACATTTTTATCAAAATGTACATTTTTATCAAAATATGCATTTTTGTCAAAAAGATTGGTTGAATTAAATACATCGTATTTGTTGAAACCAAATAGCTGAAATTAAAAGAACATTTTTGTCAAAATATATTAACTGAAAACAAAAATGTACATTTTGTCAAAATAAGATGGTTAAAACAAAAATTACATTTTTGGTTAAATAAAAGAGTTAAAAACAAATAGCATTTTTGATTAAATAGGTTTGTGTCACAACAAAAATATTCGTTTTGATAAAATAGAATTGCCATTAAAATGGATGTATCACTTTTTGTACATTTTGTTGAAATATAATTTATACGCAAATATAAGAATCATTTTTATTTGCATAACATACATTAGAATTTATATGCAAATATAAGAATTATATTATTGGTCAAAACATACATTAGAATTGTATGTAAATTAAAGTGACATTTTATGGTTAAATTATACAATAGAATTTGTATGCAAATCCAAGTGGCGTTTGTATTGTCAAATTTTACATTAGAACTTGTGTACAGAATAATGAAGCATTTCATATGTTATGATTTGGAACTATACGTACAAATAAAATATGTATTTTTATTTGTTAAAGTTTAAAATATAAATTTGTATAAAAATAAAGGAAAATGAAGATTATCTTTTTATTTGTCATTAGCAATAATAACATGTAAATAAATTACATTTTATTAGACATTAGGAACATGTAGGAAAATTATGCGAGTAAAATACATTTTTATTCGACATTAGGAATATAATAACATGTTTGCTCATTATCATCAACATGTTAGCAGAAATTAAAATTTGTTAAATTCATTAACCAATTATTTATTTAGATGAATTATTGTTGGTTGAAAACCCCACACGGGTATTGAGATGATATTTGACATACATTAGTCCCAAAATTTAGTTGTATGTCAATCGATGGATTGACAGGCTGCGATGAGCGTTATTTATTCGTTTTAATGCTCACACAGTTATAAATTTCACTTTGGATGTGAATTGATTGTTTAATGATTATTTATCATTGTTGTCGTGTTCATGCGATGTATGAAATCCATATAACCAAAATTATATGGTAAACGATTGAGTCACATTCCGATTCAAAATATCTTTTAAATAAAGAATATTTTTAAAGGACATTGTAATATAAAGAATATGTTAAAACAAACAATATTGTACTATAAATAATATTTACATAAAGAATAGTTTTATATGTAAAGAATGTTTTTAAATAACGTATATAATAAAATAATATTCAACGCAGAATAAAATGATGATTTATATGTCCGTTTTTGGATGGACAAAAGATAAAAATATATTTTTATCGAAATGAACTAGCTATTAACTCGGATAAATCTTTTAAATTAAGATTTAATAAAGTCTTCTAATTAATTAATATATAATTGGAATTAAATAAAAGGATTGGATTCTAGGTTGTCGTGGATGGTGTCTTAAATAACACTATTCTTAAACCCCGTATGAAAGAATAAATCTTTCAATTAAGATTATCAAAGTTTCCAATCATAATTATTAATTGGAACAAAATGATATGTGAATTGGGTTTATTGTGAACTGTGTTTTAAAACGACATTTATTCTTTAACCCAGTTGATAGTGAAAATATGATTTAGAATTTATAAATCTTTTTATCAAGATTTAAAATGAAATTTTCCAAAGTCAAGTTTTTTCCAAATTAATATATTAAATTGGGACTGAGAGGAAATTTATATCGGTTATATATTGATTTGATTTCTGTGGAAATTCCATATTTAATGGAAGATGATTTTGGGCTTATCATGGACTGTGTTTTGAATGACATTGGTTCTTTAACCCAGTTAAAGACAAGATTAATTTCTTAAAAATTGAATAATAATAAAGTATGATTTTGGTATTAAAACCAAATTGGAGTTTCAATAAATCTTTAAAAAGAAGTTTTAAGAATAAATGAAAAAGATTTTATGTTTTATAAAATTTATGGGAATCTTTCCCCTTATAATATGAATATTTTATTAAAAGAATATTCTGAATTGAAATGAGGCGTATGATGTGCCTTTATATCACTTGATTTTTAATTACAAAATACTCAGGTTATTCGGAAAGACCGGGTTTAACCCATTCTGAATAATTATTACGACGATTAAAAGTCGAAGACATTGAAGACGGTGGTTGAACACCGGCGATCTCCACATCGAATGGACAACTTCTGATGCCTGACATTGGGTAGCTCCCAGTAAAGGGTTAAAGTGGTAGTTTGTCTGGACGTACTTGTTGATTGTTCGGATATGCGAGCACCTCTCTTCCATACTGGACATACGGGACGAGGAATAAGGTGTCTCCGGTTCCATGCAGACCCAGGACGGACTTGTAAATGGATGTGTGTCTGACATTGGATTTCATTCCATGTAAATTAAATTGATTTCTATTTAATATATATTTGTGGTGGAAGAGAATTTATTCTCTTGCTTAACACCCTTCTCTGAGATGCATGAGCTCAGAGGTTATATATTGGTAGTTATCGATCACATGGCGTGAATTGTCAATGTGGCATGCCAAGATGCAAATGATCGAGGCTTTTGTTGAAAAGCAGAGCCTTGTGGTTGATGATCAAAGCACGGCCTATTTAGGTGCAGCTTTGTGTATAACGTTACTTCGCGAGCCTCACACCCCGGTATGAGTCAAAAACGGGACAAGGGAACGAAGGGATTGCATAGTTTCTTTCTAGCTAGAAGTGGTGTCAGCGTTTACAAGCCCTAACATTTTTACTAATGTGGATGATGGATTTCGAGGCCTCAGACTTATTAGTCGATTGTGACCATTTTATAGGTTCAATAGGACTGGGAAGCGTGTGTTCAGGAATTGCCAATCCACTAAAGTATTTGTGGACCATCCCTGTAGGATCCAAGGGTTCGCCAGTGTCCGATCCTGAGACATTGCTAGAGTGTCTCGAATTGGTAACGAGATCGTTCCTACCCTTGGCTCATGATGGAAATCCAACTTCCAATACCACACCATGCAGTTTTGATTGTAGAGCTTGTATGGCGACAAAGTATATGGTAGCTATGCCGTCTATGATTGATACATTATGATTGAAATGTTTTTGAAACATGTATACACTAATAATAATATCAAATACGATTTTATCGTATCAAGCATTTTCGACCATTATAAGGTAAAACTCTATCCTCCGATTTACGTTGCATTGTGTGATGGGACCTGAGTCTTATAATGGTTTCATTTTTCTATAAACCATTGTGTTATTTAGCGATTTACTTTATTTATGCACTGGAAATCCAATGGAGTAAACCCGTTCCGCGTTAGCAGCGTGGTCCTGTGATTTGCCTTAATATTAGATATGTTAAGTAAGATTTCTCATATCAGTCTCATGACTGACCCGTAGTTTGTTTCACTTTGCAAACTCGTGTACCCTCTTTTCCACATAGGCAGTCGAGTAGCTTGTTTTGCAGATATTTATTTGTTGAGCAGGATCCTGGATCGAAGCATAAAGCTATGTCTAAAGTATTGATAGACTTCCGCTGCACTATATAAAATTATTGTAAATTTATCTTCCACTGTATTATTATTTATCAATGTACTCTGATATATTTTGTACTCTTATGCATCATTATTGTGATGTTTATAAAAGTCTACTGTTATTTGTTCTAATGTGTTGTATCCCTAGAGTTATTGTATTCAGGTTTTGAACGGTCTTGGTCGATTAGCGATCGATTGGGTCCGGGCGAAATCCGAGTCGTAATAGTTGGTATCAGAGCTCTGGTTAGCTCAAATCTTTGGGGTACAACTCGTTAGAACTAAACAAAAGACTCATCAGAGATTGGATAAGTAATATCCAATAGGAATACTCATTAGAGATAGGATCAGTAGTATCGTAGGATGAGAAACTCACTAGAGATGGGGTTAGAAATGTCCTAGAAGAGTTGAGAGCGACAAATATGTAATTAACGTATTTGTGATTATATATATAATCCAATTTTAGAAATTTTGATTTTTGAATATATAAAAGTTATATATATTTGAAAGATTAATTAACTAATAAAATTATTGAAAACAATAATAGAAATAAAAATTTAGTTGGTTAATTAAACAACTTTCAGCTTTGTTCCTTTTCGAGGACGAAATTTTTTTAAGTGGGGGAGATTGTAACAACCCGGAATTTTGGAACCAATTTAAAACTTTTATTTTAGAAATTTTAATGGATTTTGAATATTGGAAATGATTTATTTTAAATAATAATGGCTAAAAATTTATTTAAATCAAAGTTAGAACGAATATATTTATTTTAATTATAAAAGGAGTTAGAAGTAGCGCGGTAGTTTGAAAATTTGAATTCAAACTTTGACTGACTGTACCGGATGCAAATTAAATCGGATTTTAGTGAAACCAAAAATATTATATCTATTTAAAAATATTATTCCAAAGAATCTGAAAAATTGAAATTTCATAGCGGTAATCAAAAGTTATGGTCAGTTGAAATTCAGAATAGTCGCTATAGAATTTATATATATATATATATATATTTTAATATTAAAAATAGTCATTTTACAAACGATCTTCGTTTTCAACGAAACCACTTTTATTGGACCCAGGATGTCAAATTATTGTAGGATTCCAATTTTCATAATTTTTGGAATCAATATGTAAGCACGGCAAAAGAAAATGTGTTTTGACCATTTTAGTCAGATTGGATCGACCAGAAAATGGCTGTTTTTCAAACGGTCTCAGAATTCGACGAAGTTAGTTTTGTTATGACCGAACTGTCAAAACAAAGCCAGATATAATTTTTCTGTTATTTTTTGAGTCTGTATGTGGCTCCGGTAAATTTAAATGTACGGTGGAATTAAATAAATAAATGATTTATATATTAAATTAAATAAAACAAGCTGGTGGTAATCAAACGGACTAACGAGACCTATTCCATTGCGTCCAGAACGTGGGTATTTGCCTAGGGACAATTTTCGTTGTGATGAAATTGGATCTGAAAAGAATTAACAGGTTTATTTGCAAAACTAGTAATTAAATATTATTTTATTATAAATACCCTAATCTAATTAGAAACCAAAACCCTAATTCTAATGACCTAACTGCCATCTCTACCTCCAGTGGTCGAAATAACACAGTTTTGATTGCATAATCTTACTCAATCCGATTCAAATTAGTGAATGAATACAAAAAAAAGAACAATCTACATTCTTCATTTTCATACGGCGGTGATCATTTACCAGTTCGTATTCAGTTCGAATTTGGGGCTGAAACTGCTATCGCTCGGTCTCGATTAGAGGTGCGATGGAGCCACCAAGTGGGGCGTGGTGGCCGACGTGGAAAGCTCTGGTGATGGAGGTGGTTGTGGAGTGGTCGGATCTGGTGCTGGTGACACGAGGGGAGGTGCGATGGTGGATTTGGAAGTGGAGTGATGGGTTCGTCTTTGTACAGGTGCTAACGGGAAGAAACAGTGGAGCGGCCACGCTTTATCTAACTGTTATTAAAGGTTATTATATAATTTAATTAATTAACTAATTATCCAATGATTAAAATTTAATATCTTGTTCGTTTGAAATCGAAATTCAGAAATTTCAGTTGCGTTGGAATTAGAAAAATGAGATCTACGCAATGGAACTGACCCGCACCAAAACGGGGCACTTTGGAAATTCAGCCAAATTTGAACATGAACAGAAATTCAGAAATAAACACGAACGATTTCTGAAAACCGATCACTATGAGATTTCTATTTTTAAAATTAAAATTTATTGTTTATTTCATTGTGAAATTTATATTCATTCTATATATAATTCATGTTGGTGTTGTATATATCTATTGTAATGTTGATTATTTGTGATTGTGATGAACCACTGAACTGAATTGTGAATTCATGTTTGTCAAAATTTTGTGTATACAATAAAAACCATATTTTTATTGTATATATAAAATATATAATATTCATGTTTGTTATAAAATAGGTGAAACAAATGTATCATGTTTGAAATAAAATAGATGAAACAAGTTTTACACATTTGGTTGAAATAAAATTATCGTTTTTGTTTACTAAGTTAAATTAGAAAATGTAACATATAAGATACTCTTTATATTTGTCATTAGCATACATAGAAAAATGTAAACAAATAAAATATTCTTTTATTTGTCATTAGAATACATAGGAAAATGTACTTAAGTAAATTTGTCATCTAGTTATGAATTGTTATGTCAAAAAAAATTAGAATAACAATGAAATATTCATTTTATTGTTTACATTAAAATATGGTTTTGTCTAAAATTAGAATAACAATAAAATATTCATTTTATTGTTTACATAAAAACATGGTTTTGTCTAAAATTAGAATAACAATAAAATATTCAATTTTATTGTTTACATTAAACATGGTTGTGTCAAAAGTTAAGATTTACAATAGAAATAATCATTTCTATTGTTTTGTCAAAAATTAGATTAACACTAAAAATCTCATTTCTATTGTTTACATAGAACATGGTTTTGTCAAAATTAGATTTACAATAAAAATATTCATTTTTTTATTGTTTATATGAAACATGGTTTTTGTCAAAAATTTGTTTGTCATTAAAATAAAAATACTATAAATAAAAGATTGCCTTCTTATTGTCACTTAGTTTTCAAATAAAGGATTATAATTAAAAGATTATAATCATAAAAAGATTTCATTTTGTTGTCACTTTGTCCAATACCACAAAAAGAATAGAATTAGAAGATATGTTTTATTGTCCTTCTAGTTACATTAAAAGGAGTAAAATAGAAGAATAAGTTTTATTTGTCATTTTAGTTGAAATAAAAAGATTATTTATTAAAGATCAAGTTTTTATCTTCGTTTTGGTTTTAAATAAAAAAAAAGCAACATGAAGGATTATATTTTTATTGCTCATAATTTTCAATAAAAAGATTGAACATAACAAAAAATTACTTTTTTGTAGATAAGATTAGAACGTAACAAAAATTACATTTTTGTGAAGTAAGATTTGAGTTTAACAAAAATTACATTTTTGTTGAATAAGACTAGAGTTAAACAAGAATTATATTTTTGTTAAATAAACTTGGGTTATAACCAAAAATGGCATTTTTGGTTAAATAGACTTGGGTTAAATCAAAATATCACTTTTGTCAAGTTATAAAAGATGAATTCAAAATATCACTTTTGTCAAGTTATAAAAGTTGAAATCAAAATATCACTTTTGTCCAGTTATAAAAGTTGAAATCAAAATATCACTTTTGTCAAGTTATAAAAGTTAAAATCAAAATATCACTTTTGTCAAGTTATAAAAGTTGAAAACAAAATATCACTTTTATCAAGTTATAATAGTTGAAATCAAATTTGTCACCTTTATCGAATTATTATAGTTAAAACCAAATTTTTCACTTTTGTCAAATGTAATAACTGAAACAAAATTTGCCTTTTTGTCAAAATCTAATTGTTGAAACAAAAATGAACATTTTGACAAATTAAAATAGTTGAATTAGAAATATACACTTTTTTTTATCAAAATGTACATTTATATCAAAATATGCATTTTTGTCAAAAAGATTGGCTGAATCAAATACATCATATTTGTTGAAACCAAATAGCTGAAATCACTACCACAAAAGTGGGCATATTCGACACTATTTTACTGTGGCCGTAGATCAAAAAAAGCGTTGCAGTAGCCCCTTTTTTCAAATAGGCAACACCAGGGGGGCGTGGCATCCGCGGCCGTTGCATTAGCCATCTAAGGCAATGCTTTAGCACATCTACTGCCACAGAAAGAAAGTGTTGCGTTATAGACGTAATGCAACACTAATTGTACATAATGCAACATTATTCAGCGTTGCTTGAAAATTAGTTAGATCCTGGGTACCAGGTCACGATAGCGGCGGCCACGTCAGCTTTCCATGTCAGCTGCCACCGTGTCACACGACACGTCAGATCTCCACGTCAGCTGCACACGTGTCACATGCCATGTCATCTGTGGCGTTTACGTGCCACGTGGACTTACTACTATTTTACGTAATGCAACATCACTGTATTATGGAATGCGACACCATTATCTTGAAACACGACATCAGGAAAAAAGCAAATGCAACAGTAAAAGAAGGCAAATACAACGCTTTAATTATAAATTTTGCAATATCAGTTTTTTACATAGAAGAAACACATCCGTTACATTCATCATCACATTCAAACCTTCAATACATACTGCCTTCAATACATCCGATCAAATATATAACACATACGATCAAATACATAATTTAAAAGTAGTAAAAGTGCCAACACATACCACCTTCAATACAAGTGCCAATAAATACGATTAGTGTGCATTCTACAAAGTAGCAATGCCATGAACCAGAAACTGTATCTCTATGTCATTTCAGGTCCTCCACTTGCCGGCTGTATCTCCCCTCGTCATTTCAGATCCTGCAATTTGAATTTACAAGTTATTAATTTGATAAGTGCATATGTGCTGTGTGCATGCATCTGTGCATTTGGCCATCTAATTAACTTATAAATCTTAGTGAGTTACGCATACAATTATAACAGTTGACCAATCAGCATTGGTCACTACGTGCCATGTAACAACCCGTATTTTTGAATAACATGTTATAACATAAATGGAGACAGAATTAAACTGTAAATTCTGAATCAAGGGAAACGGGCTATGCCATTGCGTTCGTCTCGGAAAAATACGCGAAATAGAGTCCGAGTTTTCGAAAATCGGAGTCTGTATGACCAAGCTATGGCCTCGCGAAGTTTCACGAAAAATTCCCAAATTAAAGTATACTTAATTAAGTGAAATGGGTTGCGCAGAGAAATATATATATATATATTGATATATATATATATATAATTGAAAATTAAATAAATATGCAAAAATGTTCAAAACAGCGAATTGGGAGAGGGGAATAACCGAACCGGCCGATTTTTGAGGTCGACCCGAGCCCGCTGGGTCGACTAGGGGTTAATCCACGGTGTTTGGCTGTCAACCCGTGGGCCGATTCGCTCAAATGCAGATTTTGCATTTGAATGGTTCTCATGGTCCATCTTTAATCTAAAGGCCCTAGATGGTTCCTACACTTGACTTCTTCCCCAAGACATGCTTTGATGGCTTGGATTGAATCTAGGGTTAATCCTATGGCCTAAAACACTTGCCTAATCAATAAATAAGACCCTAACCTACCCTAAATCATCATTATTCATTCATACAACTAAACTATGGCAAAATCAATCCTCTCGTGGCCTCCACTCTCTTCATAAATTCCTAAACAAATTCTTATGAGATTTTCCATGCATACAAGTGTTTTTAGACTTGTATGATCATCATTAACTTGCATTCAAGTCAAGTTTCTATCTTTGCATCATAAAGAGAGAGTTTTGATCTATTTTGCTTGCATTTTTGGGGTTTAATTGGTTGCATAAGGGTTTTCTTACATTTGCTATACTCATTTGAGTCCGCATAAGCATTGTAAGCCCTATTCTACTCTCATACTTAAACTTTAAAGTTAAATGTATGATAAGCAAGTTGTGTTATGCAAGTTTGATATGCAAGTTGTCACATGATATGCAAGTTATGCTATGCAAGTTTGATATGTAAGTTGTCATATGATAAGCAAGTTGTGTTATGCAAGTTTGATATGTAAGTTGTCATATGATAAGCAAGTTGTGTTATGCAAGTTTGATATGCAAGTTGTCACATGATGTGCAAGTTATGCTATGCAAGTTTGATATGTAAGTTGTCATATGATAAGCAAGTTGTGTTATGCAAGTTTGATATGTAAGTTGTCATATGATAAGCAAGTTGTGTTATGCAAGTTTGATATGCAAGTTGTCACATGATATGCAAGTTATGCTATGCAAGTTTGATATGCAAGTTGTCACATGATATGCAAGTTATGCTATGCAAGTTTTATATGCAAGTTGTCATATGATATGCAAGTTATGCATGCTTTTTGAGGCCTAATGCAAGTATTTGAACATATGTACATTTCATATGCCACCATGTTGGACTTGTGGCTTCAACACCTTTATGTCTTGATTATGCCAAGTTCCCTCTTTCTATCCTTTATGCGCTATTGCGATATGTAAGCGATGGGATTGCGTTTGGGGTTGGGTAAACTTAAAAGACATAAAAACATAAGCTTGGGAATTTACCTATTAAGTTAGGTCTACCCATTGGGAATTTACCTATTAAGTTAGGTCTACCCAATTGCTTGAAAATTTGTAATGTGTTTTGGAAACATGATGGACATGACACTTAGAAAATATAAGTGTGACCAACTCGAGGTTGGGTTGAGTTTGTAGCGTAAACCTACCCGGAACCGACCGGCTTAACTAGTTGCTACAAACAAAAGGACCCAATGTGAGAAGTTGGCCATGTTGTACCTTGAACCCGAGGTTAGACCAAGTTGTGGTGTAAAGCTACCCGGACCCGCCCGGCTTAACTAGTAACCACAACAAAGTCTAATGTGAGAGGTTAAGGCACATTAATTAATTAATGCCTCATGATTAGGGTTAAGTCATGGTCCACTTAATACTTAACCAATTTGGACATGGGGGATTAACGGGGTTAAGTTAACCTACACTTAACCAGTCTGAACTCGGTAAATTAACAGGGTTAAGTTAGCCTACACTTAACCAATCTGAACTCGGTAATTTAACGGGGTTAAGTTGAACTATACTTAACCAATCCAACTCAGTAATTTGATAAGGATGAGAACCAATTTGATACCTGGTCTGGATAAACTAACTTGATTGATAAATTAAACGAACCTGTTTTGCGGAGCTGTAGGACCCACATCAAGTTAGGCAAGTTTGTAAATCTGTTATCTGATCCGTCAGTCTGAAAACTGATCGTCTGAACTTTGTATGTCTGAACTCTGTTAATAAGTTAATCTGAATCTGATAGTCTGGGGACACAAGGGGGAATACTTGTGTCATCTGTTGTTTGGGACCCATATTAGTCAGTAACCCTTTCTGGTATCAAAACTTTGACCCAACTGTAGGTGGGGTCCGGGCACGCTTACTGAACTAATTATAAGTGGTTCATTCTGATAATGGCGATGGGTGTTGATGGTGCGTTCCAACCGGGTCATGTGCGTGCATGGATCCTGGTCTGCCTCTGAGGATGTAAGACGCCGTGACATCTGTAAATATGCCTGTGCCAATTGGTTGCCACTTTAGGGAGTGATACACCCTATCGTGGGGCCGACACAGGGTATTTATGTATTAGGGAGCCGATCGCTTGGGTAGGATCTAGGGTACACTTAGCTCTGTCTGATTCTGTGGGTACCGTCTGTTTTGTTGGGTGGCAACACCCGTCTGTTTCTGCGTGGTACCGTTCTGTTAGGGTGGTAAAGGCCCATTATAGTTAGTATTCCGTTTCTGTACTTTATCTGTTTGGGTGGTTAAGGCCCATTATTGTTAGCATTCTGTTTCTGTACTTTATCTGTTGGGATGGTAAGAGACCATTTTTCCCAAGCTCTATTTCTGTATGGACCATTCTGTTCCATCCTGTTTCGATGTGAACATTGGGGTAACACCTAATCCTGTTATACTAGGATTGGTACCAAGAAGTTGGATCTTGATTTGAGTCAAACACCTGATACTGGGCCAAGTTTAGGCCAAGGGATAAATTCTTGATTATACATGACATATTAGAATGCTGATACACCTGTGGTGCAAAACCCTAAACCTGATTATGCGATGACACCTTTATCTACCTTGTTAGTTAATCATCATGCTAGTATGTTGTTATCCTTATGTTCATCCCTGCTGCTCATGCCAGTTAACTTTATCAGTTTACATTGATTGTAGTATGGCTTACTCAGTCTTTTTGACTGACCTGTTTTCTTTCGCCTCTTTTCTTCCGTTTCCCCCCCCTCCCCCAGGTTCTTAGGGAGGGAATATTGGAGCTTAGCTTGGATTTCTGGTCGCTTGCTTGTGGGATTGAGCTCATGTACAGTCTTGACATGAAGCTAGCTATGGTTATCATTTATTTTGGGGATAGCACTTATGTATTTCAGTTTCAGATGATGTTGTTTTATCTAGACTTGTTTATTTGGAAAGTTGATATTATGTTGTACCAGACTTGTTTTGAAATGGTTTAAAATCTTCCGCTGTTTTATCTATGTTATTTACTCTGTTTACATATGTTCTTGTTCTGCCTTGATATATCATTATGCATGTTTACCTGATTCAAACGCCCCTCCAAAGTCAGAGTGCTTGCAAGAGTTACCCTGGCGGAGGTGGGGTGTTACATTTGGTATCAGAGCATATGGTACGAGAAGGAACAAAAAAAAAGCTTTTAGAAAACTTTTGGAAAACTATTTTCAAAACAAAGTATAAAGTACTTTCCAAAGAAAAGTCTAGTTTATTTTAAAGGCTATTCCCCAAAAAAGCCATTAGCAAAATCCCTTCGTTTTCTCCATTCTGAATCTGTCTTTTTCTTTTTCAGAATGGCCGATAACTTTGCTATTCCGGAGGGAGTGCACGTACCTGTTTGGTATAGGAGACTTTTGGAGGCTAGGGCGACCGAAGCCGGCCCCGCAGATGTCCCTCCTCCTCCTCCTCCAGTGGTTAATATTCCTCCTCCTGTCGCTAATGTTTCTCCTCCTCCTGTTGCTGAGGTTCCTCTTCCTCCTCCCCCTCAGCACCCTCAAGTGGACTTCGCAAAGACTTGCAAAGATTTCAAAGCAATGGGTGGCAAGAACTTTCAAGGCACTGAGACTTTTGTAGAGGCCAGAAATTGGTTGAAAGAGACTGAGGATTTGTTTGCTATCTTTGGGTTAGACGATCAGAGGAAGCTCTTGTTGGCGGTTTGGCTTATGAAGGATGAAGCCGCTTATTGGTGGGAGATCACCACCGCAACTAGGCCTGTTGAGACTTGGGCCGATTTCAGGACAAGATTCGGGCTTAAGTTTCTGTCTTCTACTGAAGAGAATTTGCAAATGGAGAGGTTTATTGCTTTGAAGCAAGGAGATATGTCTGTCAAAGAATATGTGAACAAGTTCAATCAGTTAGCTCGTTTTGGCTTGGATATGGTGAGTACTACTCAGAAGAAGGCTCTTCGTTTTGCTAGAGGATTGAATGAGCCGTTACAGGAGTTAGCTATGTCTCATGTGCCCATGGGGGCCACGTTTGAGAGTTTGGTAGATATGGCCCTACTCAACGAAGAGAACAAGAGTGCAAAGAAGGAGGTCAAGGTGAATGAGTCTCAAAACAAGAAAACGGGGCCCAAAAAGGAAATGCAAAAGAAGGAGGAGAAGTCTGAAGATAAGAAGGAAAAGAAGTGCTTTACTTGTGGAAGCTCAACTCATCTAAACAAGGATTGCCGAAAGAGGAAGGGCACTTGCTTTAACTGTGGAGAGATGGGACACTTCACTAGGGACTGCCCGAAGAAGAAAGGGACTACATCGGAAAGAGCGGTGAATACTCGCATGGCGGGTGAATAGATTAGGGTTAGAATAATTTGTCTGTAGGATGTTTAATTTTCCTTGTCTGATTTTCAGTTTGAAACTCTTTTTCTGGTATCTCGATTCTGTAATGGAAACTCAGTACTTTAATGCTAGTCTTGCTTCTGATCTGGTAATAGTCTCAAACTCCCTGAGAGTTATAACTCATCTGTTTGTGATAAATTGGGATTTGAGAGTATCTGTGACTATGACAAATACATTCTGGGTTCCTACCATGCTTAGTTTCCTAAGAATCATTTGGGAAGATCTGATCTGTACTAGTAGTCTGTAAGTATATATACCAAGTTTTTGTTTTATCTGTACTTGCTTCCATCACTCGACTGTATCTTGTTGAGATAGGAATCTTATGGATGTAAACATGTGTTCGAGACATGTTATGTTTGATGGTTGCAAGTGGATGCAAGTGGTTGCTAGTGGTTGCTCGTGGATGCATAAACACACACTAGGCACTAGATCGGCTTGAAATACACTCTCATATTGCATATGGACGTGTGTACATTTTCAATTCTTATGGTTGCAAGATGGTTGATTCAGCACATGGATGTTGCATATGGATGTATGTTATGTGCACACATATAGATGCTATACATTATGTTAGGAATTGCATACATATGGATTCATTTCACTAACATAATTTGCATTGATGATATTTGCATTAGATAAGTACATATACACACACCTTTGCATATGTTCATACAACATTTAGAATCTAGTAAGGACAATGATTGCTCGTGGATGGTGTTTTGAGTAGATGGATGATGGATGATAGGATACGTTCTTCCTAACTTGGAGATTTCGGGGACGAAATCCTTTAAGGAGGGAAGAATGTAACAACCCGTATTTTTGAATAACATGTTATAACATAAATGGAGGCAGAATTAAACTGTAAAATCTGAATCAAGGGAAACGGGCTATGCCATTGCGTTCGTCTCGAAAAATACGCGAAATAGAGTCCGAGTTTTCGAAAATCGGAGTCCGTATGACCAAGCTATGGCCTCGCGAAGTTTCACGAAAAATTCCCAAATTAAAGTATACTTAATTAAGTGAAATGGGTTGCGCAGAGAAATATATATATATATATTGATATATATATATATATATAATTGAAAATTAAATAAATATGCAAAAATGTTCAAAACAGCGAATTGGGAGAGGGGAATAACCGAACCGGCCGATTTTTGAGGTCGACCCGAGCCCGCTGGGTCGACTAGGGGTTAATCCAGGGTGTTTGGCTGTCAACCCGTGGACCGATTCGCTCAAATGCAGATTTTGCATTTGAATGGTTCTCATGGTCCATCTTTAATCTAAAGGCCCTAGATGGTTCCTACACTTGACTTCTTCCCCAAGACATGCTTTGATGGCTTGGATTGAATCTAGGGTTAATCCTATGGCCTAAAACACTTGCCTAATCTATAAATAAGACCCTAACCTACCCTAAATCATCATTATTCATTCATACAACTAAACTATGGCAAAATCAATCCTCTCATGGCCTCCACTCTCTTCATAAATTCCTAAACAAATTCTTATGAGATTTTCCATGCATACAAGTGTTTTTAGACTTGTATGATCATCATTAACTTGCATTCAAGTCAAGTTTCTATCTTTGCATCATAAAGAGAGAGTTTTGATCTATTTTGCTTGCATTTTTGGGGTTTAATTGGTTGCATAAGGGTTTTCTTACATTTGCTATACTCATTTGAGTTCGCATAAGCATTGTAAGCCCTATTCTACTCTCATACTTAAACTTTAAAGTTAAATGTATGATAAGCAAGTTGTGTTATGCAAGTTTGATATGCAAGTTGTCACATGATATGCAAGTTATGCTATGCAAGTTTGATATGTAAGTTGTCATATGATAAGCAAGTTGTGTTATGCAAGTTTGATATGTAAGTTGTCATATGATAAGCAAGTTGTGTTATGCAAGTTTGATATGCAAGTTGTCACATGATATGCAAGTTATGCTATGCAAGTTTGATATGTAAGTTGTCATATGATAAGCAAGTTGTGTTATGCAAGTTTGATATGTAAGTTGTCATATGATAAGCAAGTTGTGTTATGCAAGTTTTATATGCAAGTTGTCACATGATATGCAAGTTATGCTATGCAAGTTTGATATGCAAGTTGTCACATGATATGCAAGTTATGCTATGCAAGTTTGATATGCAAGTTGTCATATGATATGCAAGTTATGCATGCTTTTTGAGGCCTAATGCAAGTATTTGAACATATGTACATTTCATATGCCACCATGTTGGACTTGTGGCTTCAAACCTTTATGTCTTGATTATGCCAAGTTCCCTCTTTCTATCCTTTATGCGCTATTGCGATATGTAAGCGATGGGATTGCGTTTGGGGTTGGGTAAACTTAAAAGACATAAAAACATAAGCTTGGGAATTTACCTATTAAGTTAGGTCTACCCATTGGGAATTTACCTATTAAGTTAGGTATACCCAATTGCTTGAAAATTTGTAATGTGTTTTGGAAACATGATGGACATGACACTTAGAAAATATAAGTGTGACCAACTCGAGGTTGGGTTGAGTTTGTAGCGTAAACCTACCCGGAACCGACCGGCTTAACTAGTTGCTACAAACAAAAGGACCCAATGTGAGAAGTTGGCCATGTTGTACCTTAAACCCGAGGTTAGACCAAGTTGTGGTGTAAAGCTACCCGGACCCGCCCGGCTTAACTAGTAACCACAACAAAGTCTAATGTGAGAGGTTAAGGCACATTAATTAATTAATGCCTCATGATTAGGGTTAAGTCATGGTCCACTTAATACTTAACCAATTTGGACATGGGGGATTAACGGGGTTAAGTTAACCTACACTTAACCAGTCTGAACTCGGTAAATTAACAGGGTTAAGTTAGCCTACACTTAACCAATCTGAACTCGGTAATTTAACGGGGTTAAGTTGAACTATACTTAACCAATCCAACTCAGTAATTTGATAAGGATGAGAACCAATTTGATACCTGGTCTGGATAAACTAACTTGATTAATAAATTAAACGAACCTGTTTTGCGGAGCTGTAGGACCCACATCAAGTTAGGCAAGTTTGTAAATCTGTTATCTGATCCGTCAGTCTGAAAACTGATCGTCTGAACTTTGTATGTCTGAACTCTGTTAATAAGTTAATCTGAATCTGATAGTCTGGGGACACAAGGGGGAATACTTGTGTCATCTGTTGTTTGGGACCCATATTAGTCAGTAACCCTTTCTGGTATCAAAACTTTGATCCAACTGTAGGTAGGGTCCGGGCACGCTTACTGAACTAATTATTAGTGGTTCATTCTGATAATGGCGATGGGTGTTGATGGTGCGTTCCAACCGGGTCATGTGCGTGCATGGATCCCGGTCTGCCTCTGAGGATGTAAGACGCCGTGACATCTGTAAATATGCATGTGCCAATTGGTTGCCACTTTAGGGAGTGATACACCCTATCGTGGGGCCGACACAGGGTATTTATGTATTAGGGAGCCGATCGCTTGGGTAGGATCTAGGGTACACTTAGCTCTGTCTGATTCTGTGGGTACCGTCTATTTTGTTGGGTGGCAACACCCGTCTGTTTCTGCGTGGTACCATTCTGTTAGGGTGGTAAAGGCCCATTATAGTTAGTATTCCGTTTCTGTACTTTATCTGTTAGGGTGGTTAAGGCCCATTATTGTTAGCATTCTGTTTCTGTACTTTATCTGTTGGGATGGTAAGAGACCATTTTTCCCAAGCTCTATTTCTGTATGGACCATTCTGTTCCGTCCTGTTTCGATGTGAACATTGGGGTAACACCTAATCCTGTTATACTAGGATTGGTACCAAGAAGTTGGATCTTGATTTGAGTCAAACACCTGATACTGGGCCAAGTTTAGGCCAAGGGATAAATTCTTGATTATACATGACATATTAGAATGCTGATACACCTGTGGTGCAAAACCCTAAACCTGATTATGCGATGACACCTTTATCTACCTTGTTAGTTAATCATCATGCTAGTATGTTGTTATCCTTATGTTCATCCCTGCTGCTCATGCCAGTTAACTTTATCAGTTTACATTGATTGTAGTAGGGCTTACTCAGTCTTTTTGACTGACCTGTTTTCTTTCGCCTCTTTTCTTCCGTTTCCCCCCCCCAGGTTCTTAGGGAGGGAATATTGGAGCTTAGCTTGGATTTCTGGTCGCTTGCTTGTGGGATTGAGCTCATGTACAGTCTTGACATGAAGCTAGCTATGGTTATCATTTATTTTGGGGATAGCACTTATGTATTTCAGTTTCAGATGATGTTGTTTTATCTAGACTTGTTTATTTGGAAAGTTGATATTATGTTGTACCAGACTTGTTTTGAAATGGTTTAAAATCTTCCGCTGTTTTATCTATGTTATTTACTCTGTTTACATATGTTCTTGTTCTGCCTTGATATATCATTATGCATGTTTACCTGATTCAAACGCCCCTCCAAAGTCAGAGTGCTTGCAAGAGTTACCCTGGCGGAGGTGGGGTGTTACATGCCACCTCATCAGAAATAGAATTGAGTATGCTTCGTCTTCTGTGCAAGCATTTCCAGTTCACATATCTTCCTGACACCATCCATTGGGTCCCTCGCACATTCTTTCCAGCGTCAGAACATCATCTCCTCCATATCCCCTAAACCCCAATCTTCGAAATTTTAAAAAGAAACAAAAACAATGGACTCGTCTCTATACATCACAGCCACTGTTATTAAGGGACATTGGAATTTCGAAGCTGTGCAAGACGTTCTTAAGGTGGCTCTCAATCATAATTCGTGGCCTATACGGGTAATACCCAACAACTCTTTTCTAGTATCATGCCCATCGTACAGAATTCATGATCATGCCCTAATGTTGAAAGTTTTTACAAAACCTGGTGGTGCTATTTACCTGCAATCATGGTCTGATGAAGAATTTGAGCCCTCACCAGCGTTAGAAGTGGAATCATGGGCTAAAGTTGATGGCTTTCCCGAGTTCCTAAAGAGTAATGTTCCTACTGTTGAAGAAGTAATGAAGCCAATGGGACGTGTGCTTGCAATTGACGACTGTTACTGGTCTCAGTATGACCATACATCTTTCTACCTGAAAATGCAATTTTATGAAGGCATTGGCAATATAAATACTTTTGCTGCTCAAATCAATAACAAGGTTTACTTCATTAAGGTTCAGCGTTGTACCCATGCTCATCCTGGGACAAGGCCTGAACTTCTTTTTGTGAGAAATAGGGAGGAAGAGGTGGTTCCATGTTTGCATCATTACGGATGGGAATGGGAAATGGATTCAGATGAAAGATTTAATGCAATGATACAAGAAGCTGCTGAGCTACCCCCCTTGCCAAGCTTATTTCTGGAAGCCGCCCATGACATACATGTTGATAACCAAGCCCCAATGAACCAGAGGAATGATCAGTGGGTAGATATATAAGTTGATCAGGAATTTGACTGGCCAAACTACCTCACCCCTTGTCCTGATGCTGCGGGTCCATCACATGCGGCTGCTCACTTCGGACCGGCTCTCCCACAGCCGCAAAGCCCTAACGAATCAGTTGGAAGTTCCACTGCCCTGCAACCCTGATCTGGTATGAATTGATGCTACTATAATTTCATTTTTTGGATGTGTATATATTAAGTTAACTTTATGATACTTTTGGATGTGGATGTGTATGTTATTTTTTGGATGTGTATGGTACGAACTGATCAATGTTGCCTTATTATACTTGTGCGTGTGTATATACTTGTGCGTGTATGGTATGAACTGATCGATGCTGCCTTATGATACTTGTGCGTGTGTGTATACTTGTGCGTGTATGGTATGAACTAATGTGTATTGTATGGACTGATACTGCCTTATAATACTTGTGCGTGCGTGTTAGATACGGGTATTTGTATCACAAAACCGCAGTGCGACACATGTATTTGTATCACAAAACCTCAAGCATACAGTTGTATGTCATTTTTTGGATGTGTATGGTATGAACTGATGCAAAACTGAGCATATGTTTCCAAAATCGAAACATTGAAATTGGTAGTTTCCAAAATCAAATGGAAAATACCTGTGCGTGTTATAAGATACGGGTGAACGACTCGTCCGGATCGGGAAATTATTAGCCTCAAGCACACCGCAGTGCAAACACACCGCATTACTGCACATGTATATGTATCACAAAACCTCAAGCATACAATTATATGTCAGTGTAAATGAACGCAAAGTGCAAATCACTTTCGACTGTACAGTCCCCATTCCTTAACTAGCTCGATCTCTATAATAAACCAATGTCTTTTTCATGCCAATAGCCCGGTTCTCATGGTTTATTGCTGGGTACAATTTTCGAATAAACCTCAGCATAATCCCAAATCAATGGTAAAAGCGCAACTAATTACTCATAATCTAATATTTCATCGACTAATCACTCATAAGCGAACGGGTTTCCCTAAGTTTGGGATGTCCAAGCAACTAATTACTCATAAGCGAATGGGTTTTCCAAAGTGTAACAAATGAACTACTTACTAATTACTCATAATCCAATCTATAATAAGCGTAACTAATTCACAGTGCTATACAAACTGAACCTGAGTGGAAAAACTGGCGATGTCAATGCCCCGAGCAATCAAAGCTAGAAAGCATTTCAAAGCTTCAACCTTTTCAGAATAAAATTTGCTGTCGAGGAGAGGAGTGATACTGACGTGAATTTAGGTTTAAATTTTTGTCAATAGTAAAAAGGGGGAAAACGATTAGATGATAGAGAAGAAAACAATTTCGTGAAGGGAGAAGATCGCGCCAAAATTTCGTCAAAATAATGCAATGACATGGCTGTCAATGATTGGATGATGGCTATCGTTAAGATCATCAGACCAACAGATGGTTTGAATCATTGGATTAATCTTGCATCTACGGTTGGGGTTTTAATATATTGATAAGGCGGATCGCTGAGCTGGATTATATATATGTAATGCTACGCTTTTAACTGGTGTTGCACGTCAAAACACTAGAATTCCCACCGCAACAGTGCATTCACATATAATGCAACAACATATGAATATTGTTGCAGAAGATCAAAGAAAGCATAGCTTTCGCCACACTTTTCATGCAACGCACACAAATTAGTGTCGAATATGCCCACTTTTGTAGTAGTGAATGAAAAGAACATTTTTGTCAAATATATTAGTTGAAAACAAAAATGTATATTTTGTCAAAATAATATGGTTAAAACAAAAATTACAATTTTGGTTAAATAAAAGAGTTAAACACAAATAGCATTTTTGATTAAATAGGTTTGTGTCACAACAAAAATATTCATTTTGATAAAATAGAATTGTCAGTAAAATGGATGTCTCACATTTCATACATTTTGTTGAAATATAATTTATATGCAAATATAAGAATCATTTTTATTTGCATAACATACATTAGAATTTATATGCAAATACAAGAATCATATTATTACTCAAAATATACATTAGAATTATATGTAAATTAAAGTGACATTTTATTGTTAAATTATACAATAGAATTTGTATGCAAATCCAAGTGGCGTTTGTATTGTCAAATTTTACATTAGAACTTGTGTACAGAATAAAGAGGCATTTCATATGTTATGATTTGAAACTATACATACAAATAAAATATTTATTTCTATTTGTTAAAATTTAAAATAGAAATTTGTATACAAATAAAGGAAAATGAAGATTATCTTTTTATTTTTCATCAGCAATAATAACATGTAAATAAATTATATTTTATTAGACATTAGAAACATGTAGGAAAATTATGCGAGTAAAATACAAATTTATTCGACATTAGGAATATAATAACATGTTTGCTCATTATCGTCAACATGTTAGTCGAAATTAAAATTGGTTGAATTCATTAACCAATTAATTATTTAGATGAATTGTTGTTTCTTAAAAACCCCATACGGGTATTGGGATGATATTTGACATACAGTAATCCCAATATTTAGTTGTATGTCAATCGATGGATTGACAGACTGCGATGAGCATTATTTATTCGTTTTAATGCTCACACAGTTATAAATATCACTCTGGATGTGAATTGAATGTTTAATTATTATTTATCATTGTTGTCGTGTTCATGCGATGTATGAAATCCATATAACCAAAATTATATGGTCAATGATTGAGTCACATTCCGATTCAAAATATCTTTTAAATAAAGAATATTTTTAATGGACATTGTAATATAAAGAATATGTTAAAATAAAGAATATTGTACTATAAAGAATATTTTACATAAAGAATTTTTTTATATATAAAGAATATTTTTAAATTACGAATATAATAAAATAATATTCAACATAGAATATAATGATGATTTGTATGTCCGTTTTTGGATGGACAAAAGATAAAAATATATTTTTATCGAAATGAACCAGTTATTAACTAAGATAAATATTTTAAATTAAGATTTAATGAAGTCTTCTAATTAATTAATATTTAATTGGAGTTAAATAAAAGGATGGATTTTAGGTTGTCGTGGACGGTGTCTTAAATAACACTATTCTTAAACCCCGTATGAAAGAATAAATCTTTTAATTAAGATTATCAAAGTTTCCAATCATAATTATTAATTGGAATAAAATGATATGTGAATTGGGTTTATTGTGAACTGTGTTTTAAAACGACATTTGTTCTTTAAGCCAGTTGACCATGAAAATATGATTTAGAATTTATAAATCTTTTTATCAAGATTTAAAAAGAAATTTTCCAAAGTCTAGTTTTTTCAAATTAATATATTAAATTGGGATTGAGCGGAAATTTATATCAATTATATATTGATTTGATTTCTGTGGAAATTCCATATTTAATGGAAGATGATTTTGGGTTTATCGTGGACTGTGTTTTAAATGACATTGGTTCTTTAACCCAGTAAAAGACAAGATTAATTTCTTAAAAATTGAATAATCATAAAGTAATGATTTTTATATTAAAACCAAATTGGAGTTTTAATAAATTTTTAAAAAGAAGATTTAAGAATAAATCTAAAAGAATTTATCTTTGATAATATTTATGGGAATCTTTCCCCTTATAATATGAATATTTTATTAAAAGAATATTCTGAATTGGAATGAGGCGTATGGCCTTTATAGCACTTGATTTTTAATTACAAAATACGCGGGTTATTCGGAAAGACCGAGTTTAATCCATTCTTACTAATTATTACGACGATTAAAAGTCGAAAACATTGAAGACAGTGGTTGAAGACCGACGATCTTCACATCGAATGGACAACTATTGATGCCTGGAATTGGGTAGCACCTTGTAAAGGGTTAATGTGGTAGTTTGTCTGGACGTACTTGTTGATTGTTCGGATATGCGAGCACCTCTCTTCCGTACTGGACATATGGGACGAGGAATAAGGTGTCTCCGGTTCCGTTTGGACCCAGGACAAACTTGTAAATGGATGTGTGTCTGACATTGGATTTCATTCCATGTAAATTAAATTGATTTCTATTTAATATATATCTGTGGTGGCGGAGAATATATTCTCTTGCTTAACACCCTTCTCTGAGACGCACGAGCTCAGAGGTTATATATTGGTAGTTATCGATTGCATGACGTGAATTGTCAATGTGGCATGCCAAGATGCAAATGATCGAGGCTTTTGTTGAAAAGCAGAGCCTTGTGGTTGATGATCAAAGCACGACCTATTTAGGTGCAGCTTTGTGTATAGCATTACTTCGCGAGCCTCACACCCCGGTATGAGTCAAAAAGGGACAAGGGAACGCAGAGAGTGCACATGTTTCTTTCTAGCTAGAAGTGGTGTCAGCGTATCCATTCTACATGAATATGAATGGATCTCCTAAGGGATTGAAATGAGTTGTAATGAAATATATATATTCTATTTGAATATGAATGGATTTCAAACATAAATCGAATTGAAATAATTATAATCTTTGATTTGAAGTATGTTCTACTTGAATATAAATCGGATTTGTGAAATATTATATGATTATAATATAATGGAATAAAATATATTCTAGTTTAGAATATAATCGATTTGGAATGATTATGATAATTTGATATGGAATTATATTCTATTTGAATATAAATGGGGTTCGGAATAAACATGATATTTTGGATATGGAAGCAAACCTTTGTGAAAATTAAAAGAACCGACCGATGCGAAAAATGTAAGTGTTGGTTGTTAAAGAAACTGGAGTCAGTAAGTGGCATGCTCTCTGTCAGTGCCGATACCACTTTAACAACTGTGCACGTGATGAAATATCCGGTACAAAGCATGATGACTTAGAGGCGTTGACTGGACTGAGAGGGCGAATGATGATGAAATGGCCTCGACCTTCGGGCCATAATTGCAATGACTAAAACAGTAGCTATACCGTGACTAATTGAAGTAGCACCTATGATCGGACACACTTCTCCGATACTATTTCTATGACTATGATGATGATTTGGGCCCTTTTTGATTTGGGAATGTGTTCCGAGGTGGGCGGTAGTGGCTGCTATGCGTTACCACCGGCCCGAAGTGCAATTGGTTGAATCCTACCCTAGGTATTGCCTCAAGTGCCTTGTCATATTTATCCTTATCGAGCCCTATACGATTTTGATTTGTACCATACTTATGGAGTGCCATCTGATGCCATCTGTTTATGGTGGGTTTACGGTACTATAATGTAACGACCCGGATTTTTCGGCTTTTTTAATTAGAATATTTAAATTGGTTTTAAATATTATATATAAAAATATTAATGGATTTTAATATTGAATTCGTTTATAAAACCACGATTTAACGTTTATACTTATATTCAATGTAAAACAACTCGTAACGACGCGGTTTTTCATAATATTGAGTTTTGAACTTCAACTGTATATACAGAATCCGTTTTAAGTTGAAAGTCTGTGAAACGAGGAAGTTGGAATCTAAGCGATTATAATTTTCTAGTAGAAGAGAAAAATCGAGATTTCATCATATAGATTGCAAGATATGTCCAAATCAAAATTTAAAATAGTCGCTATGGATTCGTTAATAAATTATAAAGTTTATTTAATAAATTTAATAAGGGTTTCTACATAATTCAAATATCGTTAACTCAAAAATAGTAACGTTAAGTTATAATTCTGTATTGGTTGAATTTTAAACTGCATATTATTCCATTGGAATATATATGTATATATATAAGCAACAATAATAATATATTATTAATTAATTTAATTGTTTTGGTATTTATTTATATGTGTTGAACCTTCCTCTTACATTTCATTGCTTTAATGTATTCATCTTCATATCATTATCCCAGCCAAATCAATCCGAGTTTGATATGTTAACATATTATATACCGTATGGTTAATCTAATCCTGTTTTAAAATTTAATAAACCTAGGCTTTTGTAGCAAAGGCAATTTAAAAGAATGATCAATTAGTATTTCATACTATAGGGTTATGGAAATCTTATATGTGTGGTACAACGATTGGGTTGTGTTTACACACAGATCAAGGATACACAGATAATAAGATACTGAAATAAAAAATATATTTTTACAACACATCAGAGTACGATATATGCCGACAAGTCTTGAAGGAAACTACACCTCACAGGAAGTGCAGATAAATACGCGAACCTCAGTTCCAATGTAAAACACAAAGTGGACGTATTAATATCCATCCACATGCATATATTTCCTACTACTACTCTAAAGTAATTAAATATGCGCAACTACCTTTCATAGCCCTACCCATCACACACATGGCTAAGCACCAAATCGCAGCTACCCTCTCTGCTTTGTGTTTTCTCTTCACGGTTGACAATCAACAAGGAAACTGCAGGCTCCTACCAAACCAACTAGATGTCTAATACAATATAACTCTCCAACCAAAATAAATACAATATGCCTAAAAACAGTCTGAAATAACATACTACCCTAACCAATAGCTAAACAAACATTGGCACATGCCTTGCATTAATGCAGAGTAATGAATGAAGTAGTCTGGGAAGTCTGCAACTCTATCCTACCCAACCACACACCTACAAACTCAAAAGCCGTGATGATCAAGTTGTTGGATTCCTTGGCTGTCAAGATGTTGAAGCCGTGTGTGCCAATCCAGTATGCCGTGACAACCAAGGCGCCTTCCGTTATAAATACCGAAGCTTCTTCTTTATTTTCTTGTAGGTTTACAGTAAAGAAATATAGTTTGAAAACTTCATTGATTTTTTATAAATCCTGTACTCCAACTAAATCCTGAAGCTACCTTCAACGAGTACTTAAATTCAAACTCTACAAGTACATCATCTTCGATTTGTGAATCTTGGTAGCGGACAACAAAAGTGTAACACCCCGAATTTTCATTAACAGTAAATTGAAAAATTAAAGTATAATTAATTCAAAATCAAAGAATTAAGGGAAACGGGTTACGCCATTGCATTCGTCTCGGATTTCTGCTTGAGATAGAGTCCGAGTTTGCGCAAAACGGATAACGTATGAAGAAGATATCTTTAATTTAAATATTGCAACAAAACATGAAAAAAAGAAGAATGGGAAAAGAATAATGTTTAGAATTGTTCTAAGGTTTGTAAGCAAAAGACTTAGTAGCTCATTTGGTTGGAACATGTGACTTGCATACAGGAGGTACAGAGTTCGATCCCCGCTAGCACCATATTTTTGTTTTAGGGGAATGGCTAGAAAGTGGCTTAGTGTGAATGCAGTTCAAATAAATGGTTAATTAGGAAAATAAATAAAAAGAAAAAAATATATATATATAGGAAATATATATATATATATATACATATACGCATATATATATATATATGACATGTACACGTGGCGCATTTTTTGTTGGTCAAAGATTGTTCTTTTTCTACGTGGCTTTGTATGATTGGTTGGGGGATGATAAGTGCTGGCATGGCCTTCTTTGATTGGCTGTATGACATATTCTGAGTCCCTATGTGTCACTAAGGCTGACGTGTCAAATTTTGATTGGCTCTCTTGACGTGTATGGACTGGATTCCTCCTATCTTCATCTGATGGCTCAAATCAATCAGAAACTCTATATAAACAGCCCTGGTCTCCTTCTCTATTCACAATTCTTCTCTACCCTTATGCTGCAAAGATTCTTAGTGAACATGGCTTCCTCTCCTCCTCTTAATCAAATAATAAATAAAATAATATATATAAAATAAATCAAGACGAGGAGATGCTGCTCAAGTTGTCCAGAAGAGATTCAAATCAGGATTAAAGCTTCAAGAAAAGGATTAAAGGCTAGCGTCGCACGAATCATAGCAACGCCATCTTTCTTTTCTAATCTAAATTTCTGTAAGTCATTTATTTTTAGATTTGAACATTTAGTTTTTATTCGTGACATGAAATTAAAGGAATAAAAGACTATGCCTAATCTTTCTTCTTGAATCAGTGCTTGTACCATTGGACCTAATTAAGAACTGTTGTGATTCGATGACTAATAAGACTGTGACAGTTAAACTATGGACTTTGGAACCATATGCCTTGGAACTATGAAAATAAGCCTTTGATTTTGGGACATAAAACATTGCCTATGACTATGAATATTTCCTATGACTATGAACGTTGCCTATGACTATGAACATCGCCTAAGAGTGTGATTCATTGAACTGTGAGGACTATTGCATATGACTATGAACATTTCCTATGACTATGAACGTTGCCTATGACTATGAACATCTCCTATGACTGTGATTCATTGAACTGTGAGGATTATTGCCTATGACTATGGATATAAGATTATTATTTATGCCCATGACATTGTAGTTATAAAACCAAGTTGTTTATTTTGGATCTAGGCCTGACTTTCCATTCAGTTTATTCTTGGTTATCTTTGGTTTTAGACCTTGGGAATTTACCTATTTAGTTAGGTCTACCCATGTTCTTGAACCTCTATCTCTATTCTGTCTATTCTTGGTTTTAGACCTTGGGAATTTACCTATTTAGTTAGGTCTACCCATGTTCTTGAACCGACGTTGTTATTCAACCCTTTTTATGCCAGTTATTATGTCTATCTTTTGCATAGCATCTTTGGTTCATTCCCTATTTTATGCGAATCTAGATTTATCTATAATCTAGATTGAATCACGATTATACGAACGGTGGGAATGCGATTTGGGGCAAAATATGAAATTTACTAAAACATAGTTATAAACTTGGAAATTGGCATAAATTGGGAACATGTATTATGGCATGTTTATAGAAATGCAAATGGGATAAATTTGACAAGAATTATAGGATGTGAAATTTGAATCTAGTATTGACATGTAAATCTAGCATTTACATGAATTGTGAACTAGAGTAATAAGTCTAGTTTGACGTGAATTTTAATGTTAAATCAGAATTGGATTAGCTAATTTGGCTCGATAAGTATATTGGCATGAACTTGAAATTGGCCATAATTGGGAGTAATTGTCAGGATTAGAAAAATCATGGTTAGTGACACTTCATTTGGTATGGTTTACATACCAAAAAGCATAAACATGATATAGAGGGGAAAATGGGCCGTAATAATAAATGTTGACAACTTACATTAAAAGAGAAATTGGGAAATAAGTAAATTAGGATTAATTTACTTATAAAATTTGTCCTAAATGAGGAAATGTTAAATTAGACAAATTAAAGGTTTGTTAATGACATCTCTTTTAATAATAAACCAGAAGTTCTAGGGTGACAGAGAGGATAGTGTCTAGGCTTGAGTTTGGAAAATACAAGTTTCCTGCTCTCCCTGGCTATCCCTAACTGATCCGACGGACGGGATGGTTACTTTCAAAACCTGATTTGAAAATTAATCAAAACCCTTTGAACTAGAAAACACGAATGGGCCTAACCCGAGGTTAGACTGAGTTGCGATGTAAACCTGCCCGGAACCATCTGGCACATCCAGTAACCGCAACAATATCTGTCTAATATGAGTGGCCGTGGCTTTAATTTATGTAGTTAAAGCTAGAACAAGAATGCTAGGGTTAAGTTAACTCAGACACATAACCAACTTAACACAGTCGAGCTAGAATGGGAGGGCTAAGTCCATAGGGACACTTAACCAAACTTATGATAACAAGACCAGATTTGTAGGGGTTAAGTAACTAAGAAAACACTTAGCCAAACTAACATGTAAACTAGACTAGAAGGTGGGGTAAAGTAAGGTTGATACACTTAGCCAAATTAACATGTTAACTAGACTAGAGGTTGGGGTAAAGTAAAAATTTAATACGCTTAGCCAATTTGATATGTTAGCTGGGCTAGACCGTAAGGTTAAGTAAACCTGAACACTTAACCATCAGGTTGTGATAAAGGAATGAGGTTAAGTCTAAAACATGAAGGGATAATACTTAACCATTAATAATAACATGTTAGTTAAAACAGACGGGCAAGGTTAAGTAAAACAAGGAACACTTCACCAACACAGGGTGAATGGGTAGGGTTAAGTAATAAATACTTAACCAATATAACTTGGTTTGTGGTAGGGTTAAGTCAACATGAGTTATTGACAATACTTAACCAGTTTAACAGGATAAATAAGGAGGGTTAAGTTAGCTTGAATTGACTATGACACTTAACCAATATAAACTAACGGGAAAGAAAACTAAGTAGACCTTAGTTAAGAAAACAACGATTCTGGAAACTAAGTGGTAAATCTTAGTTTGTAAAACTAAGTAGTAATTCTTAGTATAGCACGAGGAGGAGCGAACGTCCATCTGAGTAAAAAGGAGGCTCCAACAAATAGGGTTACGAAGCCCGAGGCTTCGAGGGGGCGTGAGGGTACTCTTGGTATCCCTCTGTGAGGCCGCAGATGATCCGCCTGGGCCCACAGAGGTTTAGGTCTGAATAGAAGAACCAGGGGTATGCCTTGGTTGCAATACGTAGCAACCTAAAGACTAGGATGGACCGGCGTGATTCGGCGAGCAAACGGTAGCCCGGTGATAGCAAATCGTCTTCTACCATCCATCTTGAGTCAGTCGAGATACGTGAAGCGGAAAGGCGGAGAACTCCAAAAGACCATATACTTGCTATCTAGTTATGGTTGCGGATGGCCATAGGATAGTGGGGCACCAGGGGCCGGCGTATAGTTCTCATTTTACAAGGTATGCCTTTCATTAGTTGAGGGAGGGGTCAAGTGGGACCATAGCCACTGGAACAAAAACAGACCTTAGCATCTGCAACGGCAGATATCTGAAAGCTCCCGACCGAGTTCTGTATTCCTTGATTTTCCCTGACACAGGACTCAGACCTCACATTACAGGACATGTGCATCTAGACAAGCGATAACGATTCGCGATACATGCGTGGGGAACTATAGGAACATATACCACTCTAGGTAGTGTGTCCTAGACTTGTGGGCATCATTCGACAGGTAGCGTAATCCCTAGTTGGACTAGGTGGCATAAACCCTGAACTCGAAAAGCGTTCAGCAGATAGCGTAAACTCTAGTTAAATCTAGAAAGCACTTGATAGAAAACCCTAGATTAGATCTAGGTAATAAATAATAAATGTATGCCTGAAGGCAATGGAAACTACAGGGGTTGGGATCACGTTATCGTTACTAGTTGGAACACTAGTTAGGTGGTGCAGAGATATAGAAACCAGTATGACAAGAAAATAGCGAAGCGGCGAAAGTATTAGAGCGTATCCAGTTTATCTTATCTTAGCATATCTTGTGATTACCTTGTCTAATCTTGTCGACCCTATCGTCATGGTGTAATCTTGTATTCAGTTAATTCATGTCGTTTTGTTTTTCCATGTTCACATGCTAGAAGTTACTGAACTTACTCAGGCTTTATGTCTGACTCTATTTTTCTTTCGTCCTCTTTTCTTCCGTTCCCCCCAGGTAGTAGAGGAGGGAATAGTATAAATCAGGTTAAGTTGGACTGTCACTCTTTCCCAGCTTGAAGATTTGTCGAAGTTTTGCTTGGATTCTCTTTTCAGATGCTATGGCTTGTTCTTGCTACATTGGGGAATATAAATGTATTTTTATGCTTCTTCATTTTGTAAGACAGATGACACTCTGATATTGTAAAGAAATCTTTGTACAAACTATTTTATCAATATAGAAAAGTTTTATTTTCCGCCGTTTAAATTCTTTCTGTCTTGTAATTTATCTGCATCTTTTACCCTAAATGCTCCACAGAACTTAGTGCATTCCCTTTGTGAGTGACACTAACGGACGTGGGGTGTTACACGTGGTATCAGAGCTGAAGGTTACCGGATCAGATAAAAGATTTGAAAAATTATTTTCAAAACGGTTTTTAAAGAAGCATTTTAGAAAAAGAAAAGTTTTGTTAAAGGCATAATTCCCCAAAGCCATATGCACTATCTTTTGATTCTCTGTTTTAGTCCTTATTTCCTTCTTTCTTGAGTCTCTGGGGCTCCTGGCTTTCTGGGAGGTAACCTCATCGAAGGGCAAAGTAGTGCCCGACTTCCATCTATAGTTGTAGTAGTTTCACCTGCGGCCAGTTTTCTTTTAAGCTTTGTAGGGGATTCTGTACGATGGAGGCAGCTTTCGAGAGATTTGTCAACATGATTACACACGGAAGAGGATGAGGAGTTTGGCTAAGGAGCATAACCCAAGGATGAGGAATTATAAAACCTAAGACAAGAGGAAGTATCTTTACTAGAGTATAATAGGGCATATAATTAAGGACAAGGGCAAGAACGAGGAACAAGATTTTTAGAAGGGCAAGTACAACCTTTCACCTCTAAGCGTATCTAGGAGAAAGGTAGTAAAGTTCTGTTGGAAGAGTCTAGTTTTTCTGTTCGTACTCTTTCGGTTTTAGCGCTTCACATTTGTTCATGTCTACTTCCATAGTTGAGTCTCTGCACCTTAGTACTTGTATAGTAGAAAGATCCCACTAGAGTCTCAAATCCAATTGGTGGTTCTACCAATTTATTTTTGGTTAGTAGGGATTTGAGAGTAGCTATCGAGTTTGCTTATATCATCTCACGTAGATCGTCTAAATTCGAAAGAGATATTCCTTGGGTGCTTGTCTGATATTGGTTTAGGCCTTTGGGGCTTGTACTTGAGGAATGTCGAGTTCGACTAGGATGGTTTGCGTGAAAGATGGATAGTTGTGGCAGGCGCTCTAAATAGAAAAAAAAAGACTAACCTTAAGAGAGGTAAAAAGTACGTAGTGACCTTTTGACCCTCATAGTTATGGCATGATGGATAAGCTAGGAGGAGGGACCTCTGATCATCCTAGTATATATACACTTGGTACCATGGTTGACATTTGTTTATTTTGGAAATGGAGGTTAGAAACTTCACAATCGTGAAGTTAAATTAGATAAGGTACAGAATAGTGAAGCTCAAGAAGATGCGACTTAGAAGACTAAAGACTAGATACGCGCATCATACCATTTTTCTTTAGGGTACATCCTTGATTTCTTTTTGTAGGAGCTTTACGCATACTTGTTTCCCTCTTTCTAAAGTATATCCTCTAGGACGTATCATCGATCCTTAGGTAGAAGCCAATGGACGAAAACATGTATTTGAAACATGTTATGATTGATGGTTGCAAGTGGTTGCTCGTGGATGCATATACACACCATAGGCACAAGATCGGCTCAATCACCTCATATTGCATATATACGCGTGTTTGTTTTTCGTTAATGGATGTATGATGGTTATGTTATCATATGGATGTTGCATTTGGATGAATGGTTGTGCACGCATGTAGAATAATATGTATCATTAGGGTTCTTTTGCATACATAATGGATGCATGGCACTGACATGATTTGCATTAAGGAGGTCAACTGAATCAGTAGACCGCCTGATTTTGCATTAGATGAGGACATATACACACACTATGCATATAAACATGAAATAATTAGAAATCTTTTAAGGATGATGAATGCTTGTGATTGAATGGTTGAGTAGATGGGTGATTGGATGGTAGGACACATTCTTCCTAACTTGAAGATTTCGGGGATGAAATCCTTTTAAGTGGGGGAGAATGTAACACCCCGAATTTTCATTAACAGTAAATTAACAAAGTAAAGTATAATTAATTCGAAATCAAAGAATTAAAGGAAACGGGTTATGCCATTGCGTTCGCCTCGGAATTCTACTTGAGATAGAGTCCGAGTTTGCGCAAAACGGATAACGTATGAAGAAGGTATCTTTAATTTAAATATTGCAGCAAAACATGAAAAAAAGAAGAATGGGAAAAGAATAATGTTTAGCATTGTTCAAAGGTTTGTAAGCAAAAGACTTAGTAGCTCATTTGGTTGGAACATGTGACTTGCATACAGGAGGTACAGAGTTCGATCCCCGCCAGCGCCATATTTTTGTTTTAGGGGAATGGCTAGAAAGTGGCTTAGTGTGAATGCAGTTCAAATAAATGGTTAATTGGGAAAATAAATAAAAAGAAAAATAAATAAATAAATATATATATATAGGAAATATATATATATATACATATATGCATATATATATATATATATATATATATGACATGTACACGTGGCGCATTTTTTGTTGGTCAAAGATTGTTCTTTTTCTACGTGGCTTTGTATGATTGGTCGGGGGATGATAAGTGCTGACATGGCCTTCTTTGATTGGCTGTATGACATATTCTGAGTCCCTATGTGTCACTAAGGCTGACGTGTCAAATTTTGATTGGCTCTCTTGACGTGTATGGACTGGATTCCTCCTATCTTCATCTGATGGCTCAAATCAATCAGAAACTCTATATAAACAGCCCTGGTCTCCTTCTCTATTCACAATTCTTCTCTACCCTTATGCTGCAAAGATTCTTAGTGAACATGGCTTCCTCTCCTCGAAATAATAAATAAAATAATATATATAAAATAAATCAAGACGAGGAGATGCTGCTCAAGTTGTCTAGAAGAGATTCAAATCAGGATTAAAGCTTCAAGAAAAGGATTAAAGGCTAGCGTCGCACGAATCATAGCAACGCCATCTTTCTTTTCTAATCTAAATTTCTGTAAGTCAGTTATTTTTAGATTTGAACGTTCTGTTTTTATTCGTGACATGAAATTAAAGGAATAAAAGACTATGCCTTATCTTTCTTCTTGAATCAGTGCTTGTACCTTTGGACCTAATTAAGAACTGTTGTGATTCGATGACCAATAAGACTATGACGGTGAAACTATGGACTTTGGAACCATATGCCTTGGAACTATGAACATAAGCCTTTGATTTTGGGACATAAAACATTGCCTATGACTATGAATATTTCCTATGACTCTGAACGTTGCCTATGACTATGAACATCGCCTAAGACTGTGATTCATTGAACTGTGAGGATTATTGCATATGACTATGAACATTTCCTATGACTATGAACGTTGCCTATGACTATGAACATCGCCTATGACTGTGATTCATTGAACTGTGAGGATTATTGCCTATGACTATGGATATAAGATTATTATTTATGCCCATGACATTGTAGTTATAAAACCATGTTGTTTATTTTGGATCTAGGCCTGATTTTCCATTCAGTTTATTCTTGGTTATCTTTGGTTTTAGACCTTGGGAATTTACCTATTTAGTTAGGTCTACCCATGTTCTTGAACCTCTATCTCTATTCTGTCTATTCTTGGTTTTAGACCTTGGGAATTTACCTATTTAGTTAGGTCTACCCATGTTCTTGAACCGACGTCGTTATTCAACCCTTTTTAAGCCAGTTATTATGTCTATCTTTTCCATAGCATCTTTGGTTCATTCCCTATTTTCTGCGAATCTAGATTTATCTATAATCTAGATTGAATCACGATTATACGAACGGTGGGAATGAGATTTGGGGCAAAATATGAAATTTACTAAAACATAGTTATAAACTTGGAAATTGGCATAAATTGGGAACATGTATTATGGCATGTTCATAGAAATGCAAATGGGATAAATTTGACAAGAATTATAGGATGTGAAATTTGAATCTAGTATTGACATGTAAATCTAGCAATTACATGAATTGTGAACTAGAGTAATAAGTCTAGTTTGACGTGAATTAGAATGTTAAATCAGAATTGGATTAGCTAATTTGGCTCGATAAGTATATTGGCATGAACTTGAAATTGGCCATAATTGGGAGTAATTGTCAGGATTAGAAAAATCATGGTTAGTGACACTTCATTTGGTATGGTTTACATACCAATAAGCATAAACATGATATAGAGGGGAAAATGGGCCGTAAGAATAAATGCTGACAACTTACATTAAAAGAGAAATTGGGAAATAAGTAAATTAGGATTAATTTACTTATAAAATTTGTCCTAAATGAGGAAATGTTAAATTAGACAAATTAAAGGTTTGTTAACGACATCTCTTTTAATAATAAACCAGAAGTTCTAGGGTGACAGAGAGGATAGTGTCTAGGCTTGAGTTTGGAAAATACAAGTTTCCTGCTCTCCCTGGCTATCCCTAACTGATCCGACGGACGGGATGGTTACTTTCAAAACCTGATTTGAAAATTAATCAAAACCCTTTGAACTAGAAAACATGGGCCTAACCCGAGGTTAGACTGAGTTGCGATGTAAACCTGCCCGGAACCAACCGGCACATCCAGTAACCGCAACAATATCTGTCTAATGTGAGTGGTCGTGGCTTTAATTTATTTAGTTAAAGCTAGAACTAGAATGCTAGGGTTAAGTTAACTCAGACACATAACCAACTTAACACAGTCGAGCTAGAATGGGAGGGCTAAGTCCATAGAGACACTTAACCAAACTTATGATAACAAGACCAGATTTGTAGGGGTTAAGTAACTAAGAAAACACTTAGCCAAACTAACATGTAAACTAGACTAGAAGGTGGGGTTAAGTAAGGTTGATAAACTTAGCCAAATTAACATGTTAACTAGACTAGAGGTTGGGTTTAAGTAAAAATTTAATACGCTTAGCCAATTTGATATGTTAGCTGGGCTAGACCGTAAGGTTAAGTAAACCTGAACACTTAACCATCAGGTTGTGATAAAGGAATGAGGTTAAGTCTAAAACATGAAGGGATAATAATTAACCATTAATAATAACATGTTAGTTAAAACAGACGGGCAAGGTTAAGTAAAAAAAAGGAACACTTAACCAACACAGGGTGAATGGGTAGGGTTAAGTAATAAATACTTAACCAATATAACTTGGTTTGTGGTAGGGTTAAGTCAACATGAGTTATTGACAATACTTAACCAGTTTAACAGGATAAATAAGGAGGGTTAAGATAGCTTGAATTGACTATGACACTTAACCAATCTAAACTAACGGGAAAGAAAACTAAGTAAACCTTAGTTAAGAAAACAACGATTCTGGAAACTAAGTGGTAAATCTTAGTTAGTAAAACTAAGTAGTAATTCTTAGTATAGCACGAGGAGGAGCGAACGTCCATCTGAGTAAAAAGGAGGCTCCAACGAATTGGGTTACGAAGCCCGAGGCTTCGTGCGGACGTGAGGGTACTCTTGGTATCCCTCTGTGACGCCGTAGATGATCCGCCTGGGCCCACAGAGGTTAAGGTCTGCGTAGAAGAACCAAGGGTATGCCTTGGTTGCAATACGTGGCAACCTAAAGACTAGGATGGACCGGCGTGATTCGGCAAGCAAACGGTAGCCCGGTGATAGCAAATCGTCGTCTACCATCAATCTTGAGTCCGTCGAGATACGTGAAGCGGAAAGGCGGAGAACTCCAAAAGACCATATACTTGCTATCTAGTTATGGTTGCGGATGGCCATAGGATAGTGGGGCACCAGGGGCCGGCGTATAGTTCTCATTTTACAAGGTATGCCTTTCATTAATTGAGGGAGGGGTCAAGTGGGACCATAGCCACTGGAACAAAAACCGACCTTAGCATCTGCATCAGCAGATATCTGAAAGCTCCCGACCGAGTTCTGTATTCCTTGATTTTCCCTGACACAGGACTCGGACCGCACATTACAGGACATGTGCATCTAGACAAGCGATAACGATTCGCGATACATGCGTGGGGAAGTATAGGAACATATACCACTCTAGGTAGTGTGTCCTAGGCTTGGGGGCATCATTCGACAGGTAGCGTAATCCCTAGTTGGACTAGGTGGCATAAACCCTGAACTCGAAAAGCGTTCAGCAGATAGCGTAAACTCTAGTTAAATCTAGAAAGCACTTGATAGAAAACCCTAGATTAGATCTAGGTAATAAATAATAAATGTATGCCTGAAGGCAATGGAAACTATAGGGGTTGGGATCACGTTATCGTTACTAGTTGGAACACTAGTTAGGTGGTGCAGAGATATAGAAACCAGTATGACAAGAAAATAGCGAAGCGGCGAAAGTATTAGAGCGTATCCAGTTTATCTTATCTTAGCATATCTTGTGATTACCTTGTCTAATCTTGTCGACCCTATCGTCATGGTGTAATCTTGTATTCAGTTAATTCATGTCGTTTTGTTTTTCCATGTTCACATGCTAGAAGTTACTGAACTTACTCAGGCTTTATGTCTGACTCTGTTTTTCTTTCGTCTTCTTTTCTTCCGTTCCCCCCCAGGTAGTAGAGAAGGGAATAGTATAACTTAGGTTAAGTTGGTCTGTCACTCTTTCCCAGCTTGAAGATTTGTTGAAGTTTTGCTTGGATTCTCTTTTCAGATGCTATGGCTGGTTCTTGCTACATTGGGGAATATAAATGTATTTTTATGCTTCTTCATTTTGTAAGACAGATGACACTCTGATATTGTAAAGAAATCTTTGTACAAACTATTTTATCAATAAAGCAAAGTTTTATTTTCCGCTGTTTAAATTTTGTCTGTCTTGTAATTTATCTTCATCTTTTACCCTAAATGCTCCACAGAACTTAGTGCATTCCCTTTGTGAGTGACACTAACGGACATGGGGTGTTACAAAAAGTCAAAGATTAGGTCTGAAGTTATCTTCGAATTTAAGGAGTTTTAAGAGAATTCATGGGTGGAGAAGGGATCACCGAAGTGTGGCGATCAAATGGTGTGTTTTTGGCAAATTCCTGGAGTGAACTATGTCGCACCTGGCATAAAGGGGTGCACTGCAGATTCTGGAGGAGGACGTCATAAGGAGTATAAAGGGTAGCGGTAAGTCAAGCTTGGGCAGGTGAGTCGATTGATGATTTTAAATTGAAGTTTCATGTATGTTTGGAGAATCGTGGTTTATCGCGCACGCCGTGCTCAGAGAAGCAAACATTTGAAGCTCATTGGGAAGAAGAAGGAATAGTGAGGAGGGAGTTAGTTTGTGGGTTTGAGGAGTGGGCTTCGGTCCATAGTGCAAAAAAATAAATAAAAAAATGAAAAAAAGAAGAAAAGAAGACGGATGAAAGGAGTTGTGTGGACAGAAATAAGTGGGACGTTGAGGAGGTATAAAGCAGTACGACTTGCATTGTTTTTGTATGGAGAAGGGCGCACGTTAAATGGAAGGATTCTGGTTGCAAGAGCAATAAGTGGTCAGGAACATGGATAGGAGAAAGGAGTTTGCAGATTTCGAATGAACCAAAGAGTTTTGTCGGACTGTGAATATTGGCAAGAGCCACTAAATCCTAAACATAAGTTATTTATATAATTGATGTTCATTAAGAAAGTTAAAATATTTAAACCTAACCATGAACACATATATTATTGATATATAAGCAGAACCGAACCAAATGAATTACACTAGAATCGCAGTGACAAACCCGACGGTCTGGAACTGATTGGGACAGAGACAGAAGGACCGGAAATTTTAGCTAAATTAAATGCAAGTTTAATTTCACTAAAAATCAGTCGCCATCTCAACGAACAGAAATCACGGTGAGTTAAACTCATTCGGTTATCCCATTTATAATTTTTATAAGTCGGGTTAATATTTGTGTGCTAAATTCGCTATTTATTGACTGATTGATGATTGGTTGATTGCTGAATATTTTGATATCATTTAAATTAAACCACTGTTTAATTTAAATAAAATGAAATCGTTATTTTAATTATTATTTCCAATAAAGGTAACTTACCTTGTTGGTTACATTTATAATAATATAAACATATTTAAATTAAACTGGATGCTTGAATGATTATTATTGGTTGACCGCTATCAGTTGAATTGATTATTTATTTGCATATGATCATTGTATGAACTGTTGAACCGGTATGATTGGATTGTTGAATTAGTTATTGATTGTTAAACCCAAATTCAAAATTTGTTTGGTTATTAACCAATGAGTGATATTGGTTAAGGAATTTTGAGCAGATGGCCAAATTACAAACAGTTTTATAAAGATTGATTTACCATCAGGTTAATTGATAGAAATGAAGTTATGAAATTTACTTTATAACTGAATATAGATTTTTAAATATTTAATTTTTAATATATAAAAAGAAATAAACTAATCATATTTATATGTTGTTTGTTTTAACCACAAATCACTATTTTGTACCAAAATTGGCCGTGTGCGAAGCACGTGCCTCATCGTAATTATGAATGAAGCTTAGATTGTTAAGCGTTGAGCAAGGATTAAGATAATGATTTATAAATGAGATTAGGTTTTTTAAGAAACAATTAAAAAGAGATTATTTGAAATAGATTATTATTTATTTTAATAATAATCAGAGTAAATTTGATTATTTAAATTAATAATATTATTTATTAACGAAAAGACTAACTAGAATTGATTAACGAGTTAATCATGTTTTAAATTAGACCAAGCCAACTGTTTACTGAAAACTGCTTATTTAATTAGTTTGGCGCCAACTAATCTAATGAAATCATTTAACGAATAGTTGTTTAACTTTATAAGAAAAGAAAAAAAGAATTTAATATTTATTCCAGTTAATGATCAACTAAATTATAATTTTGATTAATAATAATCTAAGGAGTTACTCTTAAATGAAGTTCATTTAAGCAAGTAATCGAAGTAGAACTAAAATATAATTTTTCAAAATGAATTTATGAGTGGGTTCTTTTAAACCGAGTTGGGTAAATGAAGTTATAAAGTGATTTTAATCGAATACGATAAGCTAAAATATATGTTACTTAATATTTTAATTAGGGAAAAGGAATCGAAATGGAAAAGGGTTTTATTAACCCAGAGTTGTATAAACGAGGTTATAAAAGAGATTGGAAGCTAAAATGTTAATTTTAAATTAATGTTACTTAATTACGACATTAAGTGAAATGAGCGAGTTTAAAATAGGACTTCCCAGAGGGAATGAATGAAAGGTCTAGAAAAAGGATTTTGAAATTGGATTTGGTAAAAGTTGAGTAAGGGGATTTTAATAAGAGTTCGGATAATAAATAGTTTAAAGACATTGAGGTTTAAAAGATTATGTTTTATTAATCAATTACTAAATCAATGAATTTAGTAATAATAGTATTTCAAAAGTAAAAAGGTTTGTAGAACCGTATGTTAAATAAAATAAGTGAAATGATAATTGTTGGCATTAGAATGAATATGGGTTTTTGAATTACAATTCATATTTATCTTAAGATAAGAACATTGTTGATCAGGGTCTGAGAGGTAATTAAAATATCTCAACTTTAACAACTTCAGGATTATCGAAGGATGATATTAGTTGTAATGGTGAAAATGTTAAAGTAAATTCTTTGGGAAATAATGGGGTAACGTCATTTGAAGGATTGTGAAATATATATATTATGAATTCCAAACTAAAAGGAATTAAAGAGGAGTTGAGAATATGAAATGATATCTTTGTGGTAATTAAATAAATAAAAGGAGACCGTGAAAATATAATGATATTTTCAAAATATGGAGATGGGATTTGGAATGAGTTTATTCTGAAAGGGAAAATGATGATTAGGGTGTTTAAATAACGAAACAAAGGAGACATCGTTACGATTGTTTGAAATGATAAATTGAACTTGTTTCCCAACTTTTAAATAATAAGTAACGTTGTAACAAATGGTTTGAAATGGTAGTTAACGGGAAATGGGATATTAATTTTATAATATTTTTCTAAGTATATAAATAAAATGATTTGAGAATATTAATATATTAGAACTAATATATTATTTTTAATGGCCAAGTGATGCTGTGTAATAAACCAATGGATCTATTTTATTTTTATGGTTGTTTATTTTGATAATTAAACAACCGACTATCAAAATCAAGCCCAACGTTATTGGTACGGAAAGACCGAGATCAGATTTATATTCGAAAACCATTCTGACCAATAAATACGAATACTTCAAAGATGCTGATTGAAGATGGAGCAATTGAAAACCGTGAATCTTCATGAGCGGAAGAACTATTGTTAATTACCTCTGGCTGATCTCTGGAGTTAACAATGATTCTGTCATGATTGGAATCTACGGATTGCAAGGACTACTCGCTACTAATCTATAGGGTGATTCCTGAGATGTGGTAGGAGGGTGCCTTCGGTTCATCCTGTTCTTGGATGACTTGTATGGACGAATGTCTGACAGAGTATTTCCTGAAATCACGTATGTTGATTTTTATAAATATACTGAGTTAGTGGTGAAGAGGGGCACCTCTTTATATACCCAGAGTATATTTATGGACGTCAATTAGTGATTTGACGGATCTGACAATGTGGCATTAAAAGTGAATGGTGGCCAGATGTTTCAAAAGTCGATTATAATCTCAAGCCTCATCAACCGAGAACTGACAGAAATCGGGGAGGCAGCATGGCTATGTAGGTCGCACCCATTAGGGTGTATGTATAATCACCTATCCAGAGAAATTCCTTTTGCTTCTTTAATCTATCGATGTTGTCCCTTTCGGGAAACAGTGGTTTGAGCCCAACCATTGGTGATGTACATTTGATACACTCAAGAGAAATGAGTGGTCGGTCATGTGTGGGCCGGGTTGCAAGACGTTCTTATTGAACCCAGTGTATTCCCCTCTAGAGATACACTATCGGCAGGTGTTCCCATACCTTGTCATAGTCGGAATCCAATTTCCAATAAGCACCCGTGGTTTTGTTTATATACTATATATGTGGAGCATGAGCTACAATCGTTCTACTTGATCCTATTTAGTTGTATTTAGACACTATTATAATATCAGAAGATATAATGATTTCAAAAATGTTTTGGGTTATAGTAAGGTAAAAACCATCTATGTTTATGTGTAAGCTGGTCTTACTATTATCCTTTTCTTTCAAAAGGATTTTGAACCTTAAAATCAATATGGGTGTTATTTCAACTTAGCGAGTTTTTCTCACTCTGGTTCACCAGATTGACCCGGTATTTGGAATGCTCGGGTTAGACCGGGTTGTACAGGTTTAGATTATCGGATGCTGTGAAGTCCAAAGACAAGCTGGAGGAGTTCAGACATATGATGTATACTGTTATCATTCTGCTGTGTGTTATATATATGAGTACAGACTATTGTAACTGTCTAGTTGTATTGATGTACTCTGATGACTGTAAACATTATTTTAATCTCTCAATAAAAGTTATTTCTATATTATACTTGGTTCTGCTGCGATGTGAGACTCTGTGTTGGGTTCTTCTTCTCATTCCTCTATTCTAATATTTCTTTCTTACTTATTTTATCCTCTAACTTCTTTCTTCTAGCCTTCTTAGTTTTTCGGCACTTGGGTTTTTGACATGAGTTGTATAAATGTCTGGATTCGAGTGTCGAAATTCCCGGGACGCTACATGTATAGAATATGGTATTGTAAATGGTGTGAGGGTAAAAATGTAATTCCGCTTACGCTATTTTTATGATATTTACTTTACTGAATAAACACTATCAAAATAGCGTATTATACTATGTATGTATTAGTTTAATGGATCCTTGATAGATGGAAAAAATCCCGTAACATCTCTTGAGTTACTGCATCCATGACACCCATGTTATTTCATATTTTAATTTGACTAATATGAGAATGATTTAGTGCTGATTCGAGTGCTTATTGTGTTTTCTTTTTATGCAATACGCTCGGGTCAGCAAAAGTTTGCAGTTAGCGAAGATCACTCTACCTTGGAGAGCGAAGACGAAGATTTGGTATTTACCTATTATATACATATATACACATATTTCCCACTGTATTTTGTTTCCGCTGCATTACTGTATATACTTGTACTAGTGTAACTCTGATGACTGAAAGAAGTGTAACTCAAATGTATATGTCTTAAATGCTTTTGAATATTTATTCGTTATTATATGTTGTCCTTCTGCTGTGAGATTCTTTGAATATTTTTCTCCTCTTTCTTCTTTTCTTCTTTTTTTCCAATAACTACTTGTGTTGGTGATTTTTTTGGGTCGACAGTTGGTATCAGAGAAGAGGTTGGCGATAACCTTGGCTCTGTTCGGGAATTAACTCATTAGAGATATAATTAGTAATATCCTAGAATGAGTTCGAGTGAATATATGAGAGAGCGTATTTGTATTTTTGATGTAAAATAAATTTATATTGTGTTAACTTGTTCTGTTGAATATTTACGGATTCTGGTCGATATATGGGACACCATAGAATCGATAGGAATTTCTAAATAAGTAGGCAGAGTGGATCGACATAATACGGTTTTCAAGTATATTTTAAATATATCAAATATGTTACTGGTTATAAGTGTATATGCATTCGTTAGTAGTAGGTAGTAATAGTAAGTTTTTACCTATTATGGTTAATTTAATAATACACTTAATGGGAAAATTTTAAAGGGTTTGGAAAAATTCGAGAATGAACTTTATTAAGTATAATTGATTTCATAATATATTTTGCGATTAAAATGTAAATGAACTTGAGGACTTGATTCTGATGCTTTTGAAAATAGTTTTACCAAAGTTTTGAAATAATACCGTATTATAAAAATGGTTCTGGAAATAGTTTTCAAAGGATTTCAAGCGAAATAAGTGTAATCCCTTCTTGGACCTGAGAATAACTTCGGTAATGAGTGCACGCATTATCGATATTTATTTTGAAGAGTCTGAGTGGGGGAGAGCCACTGAATGATTATTATAACTTGTATGGCAAAGACTTTTGGATTAAATTCCATATGATATAATTTTATATAAAAATATTAGTATATTTTATAAACTTGAATTTAAATTTAACCAGAATTTGAAAATTTCTTTGTTCTTTTGTTAATTAATGATTTGGATTTAAAATTCTGTGGTATGGTTTTCAATAAAATAGTATAAGTACATATGTTATTTAGAACCTGGTTTATAGACCCGGAATCAAGCATTTGAGTTTACTTTAACTAATAATAATAACTCACGTACTAAGGTTATCAATTTATTAAAATTTTGATTATGTAACCATGAAATGGATTTTAGTATTAAGAGAAGAGAAGTGGCCGTTGAAATGCATGAGCGATAATAAAGTATAACAAATTCCAAATTTGGTCGATATAAGTATTAGAGAAGTTTGAAATTAACCGAGAAAAAAAATCAACTAAAGTCAACTAAAGTAAGTTGGAAGACCTGGTTGTGTAATAAAAGTGATAACCCATGACTTAGCTAATTAATAAGAAGATTAAGTTAGTGCGAGAAGAAATAAAAGAAATGTATGTTGTTGATAAAGTGTGAATTGGCGATGAAAAAAAAACTAAATTAAGACAATATGACGCACGTAAATATGGGTATCAATAAAAGAAATGAATGGAACACAAATCATTTTGTTGAATGAAACATAACTTAATTTAAATAGAGGAATCGAGTTGAATAAAGTTTATCTTAGTAAATCGGATAATAATGGTTTGGAACTAAGTATAAAAATCTGAGTCGTGAATAATCCTTAATTCAATTCATGATTTGAGAATCAACTAAACAAATTGAGTTAATGGGATAAAATTTAATTTAAAATGAAAAGGGGAATAAGTGAATAAGAAATGATTAAATGAATGAATAGAAGTGGCAAACAAGAGAAATGAGATGCAAATATGAAATTTGGATTATTTAGAAGAAGACAATAGTCAAACGAATCCTAAATCAGGTACCGGAGATATTGAAATGTGATATAAAATAAAACAATTTAAGTTGAATGAATTCTAACTTGGTAATTGAAATACCGAAATGATATAAAATTGATTATAGTTAATGGGCTGAATTAAAAGAAATCAACTTAGGGAAATTAAATAAGTTGATTTAGGGTTCATAAAGATAATTGGATGAAGTGTAATTTGATTCTTACGAACAACTAAAAGGTAAATCATTGCATAGAAAGGTGATAACCAAATCTAATGGTCGAGGTTGCTAAGGTTTTGAAATCCGAAGGATTGAAAACTCTAACTTAAATATATCGACGTTTAAAGGAAATTTGGCTGAATTAAATAGACATGAAAGTAAAATTTTAAATCTATTTTGAAAATGAAACCAGTAGAATGGAAATGGATGTAAATGAAAGCAGCAAAGGAAATATGGAAATGAAGTTAAATTCAGTCAGGACTAATGAATTGAGCCACTAAGAATTAAATTAGAAGATCAAACAAAAACCGATTGAGAATTAAGTACTTAAGGAAGGAATGAGTTATGAAAATTTGGTAAATTGATTCAGGTAAATGAGTTAAGGATTAATATAATTAAGCTAGTTGGAAAAGTTAAAAAACTTCAAGTTTTATTCGGAATGTAATTCTTAGAATGAAAGGGGTGAGCTGAAAATAAATTCAAGTAAGATGGACGATAATGGAACATAAATAATTAGAATGAATTTATTTAATTTATGTGAACAAATATGAATATGTTGAAGCAATAAAGGAGTGAATCGTATTATGAACATAATAGAGCAAGAATCAATCTTTGATGGTTAAGTTTGCTTAAATTTTTGGATTCGAAAGTTTGAAACTCCTAATAAAATAAATCGACGTTTATGCGAACCTAAAATATTAAATGATCTGAAGCAAAATGACCATAACTTTTGATGAGTTGATCGGAATTCGACGATTCCAGACTTTTTGGAAACCTTGGAAACTGAACAAAAACTTTCGTAAATAGCGCCATGTCGAAATTCTCATGTTTACTAGGCTAAAATTCAAGTTTTAGTCGTAATACTATGCACAGAAAATTAAAAACTGAAGCGCATGTCGATATTGTTTTGACCATAACTTCCTAACGGAACATCGGGTTTCGATGTGCTTGTACAACTCAGAAAGGCCAGGAGGTAAACTAAAACTTATCCTTAATTTTCTGGGTAAAATTCCAATGTTTAAAGGGTTAAAAACTGGGTTGAACAACTCAGGCCTGCATTTTTCACTGTGTAGGCTGAAGCGTTAGCTGTCACTAAAATGGTCATAATTTTTGAATGGATTATCCGAATTCGACGAATTTGGACAATTCGGAAAGCCCGAAATGAATGCAACATCTATTTCCTTGCTTTGGTCATATTCCATCATATAAGGGGTGATAAACCTCAATTAGTTCGCTGGCCTGTCATGAATATTGTGGTTTTGCAGTTGAAATGTTCGATATTTGTTGTGTAAGTTGTATGCATTTGCTATGTATTATATATATATATATGTTTAATTCTTATGCGTATGTGAGTATGTAGCAGGTGTAAGGAAGTCGCGCTACGCTTTGGAGCCCGCTTGCGCTAAATGCTAAAATGTTAATCTAAATAAAATTGCGAATAACGCTAAAGAAGGTACGTATTTGTGTATCGTAGTGTTGTGGTTATATATACATTGTTTCCCCTTGTTCAGGGATACCTCATCGTTTGATGGGATGTGTATTTGGATTCATATTTATATTGTGATTTTTTACGGACCTCTCCATACAAAGGAGATGATGCCGAAATTTTCTGTGATTTCGGAAGTTAGAAAAATTTATGAGATTTTACAACTACATAAGTTATTTTATAAATGTTATTTTTTAAGTATGGATTTGAAGGTATGCATGTGCTCAGTATTATATTTTGTTCTCTTTTCGAGGACAAAAAATTTGAGTGGGGGAGAATGTAATAAGCCATAAATTTCCATATATTTAAATTTACATTTGGTATAAATAAATTGAACAATAATAGTAAAATGTAATTTTTGTTGATTTTGAGAATAATAATTATTATTGAATTGAACATATATAAGATCTTAATTCAGCTTATGTGTGAAAATGTTGAATTTTGAATTTACATTTAGAAAGATTGTAATTTCAAATTCAATAATTTAATAATTAAATAAAATTGAGTTATTTAATTTATGATTTGAATTCAGATTTTTAAGTTTGTAAATGATTGAATTCAAGAACTTAAAATGCGTGAAATTGATTTATAAAGTTTATTTAAGTTGTAATGGTATTTAATGGAATTTAAACAAATATTTAAGCTAAATTAAAACAGTTAAATGAATTATTGGATATTTTTTTAATTAACTGACTGTGAAATTTAACTAATTTGGCGACTGTCTCGGAATCCGACGAAACCAGTTTCATCAGATCCGGAACAGTGAACTATGGTAGGATTTTAAATTTCATAACAAGCCGACTTGTCATTTGACCGTACAGGGTATAACCTGAATCGAATCAACATAATAAGATAAATGTTGTTCTCATATTGGGTGTAACAACCCGAAAAATCAGAGCCAATTTAAATTTTTTAATTTGGCTATTTTAATGAATAACAAGTTAGAAATAGCGTGGTAGTTAAAAATTGAATTGTATTTTGACTAAATGTGTAGGATGCAAAATATAGCGGATTTTGGTGAAACCAAAAATATTAAAATATATTCGATCATAACTTTCTAACAAATCTGAAAATTCGAAATTTCATAGCTGGAATTAAAAATTATGGCCAGTTGATTATTCTGAATAGTCAATATAGAATGAATATGGCCCTAAAAACTAGAAATTTTGCAAACGACCTCTGTTTTCGATGAAACCACTTTTGTTGGGTCCGGAATGTTAATCTATTGCTAGATTCCAATTTCCATAATTTTTGGAATTAATATGTGAGCGTGGCAAAGGAAAATGTGTTTGGTAATTTCAGTTTAAATTGGATCGACCAGAAAAAGTCCATTTTTCAAATGGTCTCCAAATTTGATGAAATTAATTTTGTTAGGATAGTATCGTCAAAACAAAGCCAGATATAATTTTTCTGTAATTTTTTAGAATCAGTATGTGGTCCCGACAAATTAAAATGTACATTCAAATTTAAAATAAACGTTTTATATTTTAATTTGAAGAAGAACTGACTGAAACTGTTGAATGGGCTTACGAAACATATTCCATTATGTTCGGAATGGTGGTATTTAGCTAGGGGCGACGTTCATTGGGTTTGAATTAGAGTTCGTATGGAGTAAGGGGTAGTATTGGATTTAATTATATAAAAAATTAAAATATAATACCTAGCCAATAGAAATTCGAGCTCACTTTCCTCCAAACCTGTAAAGCTTCAGAACTGGCTCCGACTTGCGCTTCCTTCCTTCTATCTTCAAAATCTCTCAATCCGCGCCACAAAATCCAGTGCCACAGTTGAGAATTGTGTAGAGATTTTTGAGATCTTTAAATCCATACAAGATTTGTATTTTTTCATTGCTTGAATCGCTTGAATCAACGCCGGGAATTCCACTGTTTGCAACCGCCGCCGTGACTTCTGGTGACCGTCGAACTGAAGGAGGTTGCCAGCGCCGGGAAGCTGGTTCGAAGCTCTATGACGTCTATGGTTTGTTCTTCGTCAAGCTCAACGGATGGAGCACAAATCTAAAACCTTGTTTTGAAGGGTTCAGTTGAAGGTACGGTTGCTCAAATTATAAAGGAAAATAGCACTTTAAAGAATTGCAAAGTACGATTAACTTATAAAAATTGTATCTTTTTCATATGTGGTCGAAATCCAGTGAAACAAGAGACGTTGGACTCGTGGCAACGTCCTCTACATTCTAGAAGAGACCGGAGAATTTTTAGAGCTTGCTACAATTCTAGACGAAGCCGAAAGCAAAGTGAGATTTCTAAATTCAAACTGGAATGGAATAGCGATGTATAATTTATATAAGCGAAGTATAAATTATATACGCGTTGTATACCTCATATATGGGTGTTGTATAAATAATATAAGCGATGTGTAAATTGTACATGCGTTGTATATACCATATATAGTGATATGGAATTGAAATGGAAATATATACGTTTATATATATATGCATACACACACTCCCCTCGTCCACAAACCATGGACGATATATATTGGTTGTCATTGTTTGGATTGTGGTTGGTGTGAAATTTGGTTGATATTGCGAATGGTTGACAATGGTTGTTTATGGTTGAAACAAAACTGGAATTGTTTGTGGAAAAATTCAATATGATATGAAAATGATCGAAATGATTAGATCATTAGGATAAGCCCTTTAGAGAACGCCGCGATGCCTAAGGTAGTGCGAGGAGCCGTACTCGGGATGGTGCCGGTTTTAAACCCCCTGCCGTTATGCTGCCGAAATTTTCTGAAATATTCATGTATTGAAATATATTGATGTGTTGATAAACTTTTAATGTTTGAAATAAATTGTTTTAACAATAAAAATCACATTTTTTATTATATATATGAATTGCTAAAAATATTCATGTTTGAAATAAACTGTTTTAATAAGAAAAATCACATTTTTTTACTATATATATGAATCGCTAAAAATATTCATGTTTGAAATAAATTGTTTTAACAATAAATATCACATTTTTTTATTATATATATACATATATGAATCGCGAAAAAAATTCATGCTTGAAATAAATTGTTTTAACAATAAAAATCACATTTTTTTTATTATATATATGAATCGTTAAAAATATTCATGTTTGAAATAATTTTTTTTAACAATAAAAAATCGCATTCTTATTATATATATGAAGTGTTAAAAATATTCATGTGTTGAAATAATTATTTGTTGGCTAAAAATATTATTTTTACCATGAAAATGGTTTGGAAATCGAAGAACGGATTATATATATATAATTAAAATAAAACGAGCAACGATGCTGCAGTTCGTGTTTTGGAATCGTGATTTTAAATGATTATACTGATAAATCCGACCATTGGATTTCCCTAAAACCAAAACCGTTGGGTTCGCTTTGAAAATATCTTTCCAATGATATCAAATTTGTAAAGATCCAACAGTTAGTTTGTGTGAAATGTTTAATTCAAATCTGAATAAAAACAGCGCCAGAATGAATTATATTCACACACATACATATATAAGTTAATATAAAACGAATAATGACGCTACAGTTTGCGTTTTGAAATTGTAACTTCAAACGATTATACCGGGAGATCCAACCTTCGGATTTTCCCAGAACTGGAACCGTTGGGTCTGCTTTGAAAAGATCTTTCCAACAATATAAAATTTGTAAAGATCCAGCGGTTAGATTTTCAGATATTTGTAAATCAAATCTGAAGAAAAACAGCGCCATGGTCGCGTTATGGCGTGAAACGTCGTTTAAATAAATGGGCTATTTTTAAATAAATAAAAATAGCGATAAATCCTTTAAAAATATTATAAATGATTTGAAATGGAAATAAACCGAATTTACTTGGTTTATTGGATATTTAATGGTTGAATGTGTATGACATAAAGATTATATTAATGAACTGAATTATGAACGTCAAATAATTTAGCCATGGAAAGAATTAATTTAAAATTCTAAATATACATGAATTATTTGAAAGGGTCGAGTTATTTCTCATTTCAATATTGGTCAACGATTAGAGGTCGAAGATATGAAGACGGTGCAAGATCGATGATCTTCACATCAAATGGATGGCTATCGATGCCTTTGATGGGAGTTGCTGCCCTGACGGGGTTACAGTGGTGGTTGTCCGGATGTACTTGTTGATCGTTCGGATGTGCGAGGACCTCTCTCCTGTATTGGATATATGGGACGAGGAATTAGGTGCCTCTTGTTTCGTTCAGACCCAGAACGGACTTGTAAATGGATGCGTGTATGACGTTGTAGACCGACAATGTGGCATGCTGAGATGCAGTGATCAAGGCTTTTGTTGAAAAGTAGAGCCTTGTGGTTGGTGATCAAAGCATGACTTTAATATAGCATAACTTCGTGTATATCGTTAATTCGCGAGCCTCACACCCCGGTATGAACCAGAAACGGGAGAGGACATCAGGGAGGATATGCGTGTAAACCCCCCACCTCGATTAAGGTCGCTCACAAAGGGAATGCCCTTAACTTTGGTGGAGTATTATAGGTAAAAGACACAAGTAATTTACATGACAGACATATAAACAGCGGAAAGACTAAATTTTATTTCATAAGCACGTGGTCCAGTCAAAACATTACCACAACTATCTTAAAAACCAACTTCCAAAATCATTACAGTAAAGCCTCTGTCTTGACTAAAACATAAAGAAGCATAAATTGTAATAAAGCAGCATAAATCCCCAATTAAGATTGTAACCACAGCCATAGCCCAAGAAAAGAGAGTCCAAGCAATACGTCTACTTTCTTCAACTTGGAAAAGGTCTGCACTATGTTGAAGTATTCCCTCCCTACGGACCTGGAGAGGGGGGGAGGGAGGGGGAGGGAACGGAAGACAAGAAGACGAAAGAAAATGGGTCAGACATAAGCCTGGTAAGTCTAGGATTATTTAACATGCAAACAGGTAAATGGATCATGACATGAATAAACTGTTCCTAGGACAATACCCTAGAAATAAGATAACGATAAATAAGGCAATGTAAACTGAATATACTATCGCACACATTTCTATTTCTCTGCACCTACTAACAAGTGTTTCAACTAGCACCATGTGTTCCTGATAAAATGATCCCTTTATCGATTGGCTTCTACTCACATGCATTTTTGACTAGTGTCATTCGGCCTCGCTTGATTGTAGATACCTGTGCTGGCCCTACCATGGGGTGTATCAATTCCTATGGTGGCAACTCAACACAAATTCAAGATGCACAGTATATACAACTGATGTCCAGTGCCTGATTTGTCCATGCCGAAGTACGTGCACGCCCATACTCCGTTGGAACCTACACTGCTGCACCACCCGCCGTTATTTTGACCGCTTATAATCAGCCCAGTAATCGTGCCCCACCCTGCCTAGTTCAGGGTACCATGGTACATCTATGTGGGTTACTGCTGAAATGGGTCCCTGTTACTACGGTTTCCTAATCAACATGTTAAAATGGTTAAGTGTTCTCAAATTAGACTAACCCCACCCATACGTTTAGTTAACATGTTGTACTGGTTAAGTCTTGCCTTAATTAACTTAACCTTACCCTTCTTAGCCTGTCTTAGCTTTAATTCATTCATTAAAGCACCAACTCCTCTTGGGGGGTCGACACCTCTATTAACCCCCCTGGGGGGAGTCGACCCCTATGGGCGGGAATTTTCCCGCCCAGTCGCTTCTCATGGAATTTTTGAATTTGAACTTCTTTTTAATTTAATTATTATTTATATTCAATTTCCGTTTAAACTTGAAATCTTCTAAACTCCATAACTTCTTCATATGGAGTCCGATTCATGCAAACTCGGACTCTATCTCAAGTAGAATCCCAAGACGAACGCAATTGCATAACCCATTTCCACTAATTTTCACTTTTAAAATTAAGTATTCTTTAATTTGTTAATTTAATGTTCACAAAAAATACGGGGTGTTACAATGCGTTTCCTTCTGGCTAGGAGTGATGTCTGGGTTTTGCACGCCCGGACGTTTTACTTATGTGGATGATGGATAGCGAGGCGCCTCGGTTATTTCGGTCTCTGCGGTGTCGATGGATGGTTTGGTAGATATACCGACCAGTTTTACGCCCCATAGGGTAAGTAAACACAGTATTCAGGCATTTTAATCCACTCCATGTGGACCAGCCCTGACGATCCAAGGGTCGTGGTATCAGAGATTTGGTTAATCTTAGTTCCGGATCATAACATATTAACGAAATCGTTAGAAATAGAACTAGTAGTGTTCTAAGACGAATTACTCATTATATAAAGGATCAGTAATATCCTTAAATGAGTAAAGAAAAAAAAAATACACACCAATAGACACATATACATTAAAATATATGTCTCTATGCTGTACAATATCTTTTTTGTTGGCCTGACACTTTGTCTGCTATTTGCAGACACACAAAAATGAGTGGAAAAAGCAGAAGAAGTAATTCTATGGTTCGACAATCTAATGAGCCAATTGTGCTCCCATAGCCAGAATCAGATATAGAAGCTCTATTAAAGAAGTATCGAAATCTAGGTGGAGTACCATTCTTGGGAAGTGAATCCATTATTCAAACTCAAGCTTGGATGCATTCGGCTGAGAGAATTTTTGAAGGTTCAAGCTGAGGGATGACCAGAAAAGATTACTAGCATCTTGGGCACTCGAAGACGAAGCTTTAATCTGGTGGGAATCTGTTATTAAGTATAATCCAGAAGGTAATATTACCTGGGATAGATTTAAAAAAAAATTCAATGGAAGATTTATTCCTCCAGAAGCAACTGATCGGCTATACGATGAGTTCTAATATCTGATACAAGGAGATATGACCATTCCGGGATATCATAAGAAATTCAATGAACTTTCTCTTTTTGTCCCGGAGCTAATTGAAAATCCAAAGAGGAAGAATCTGAGGTTTGTTAACGGACTCCAGAGAAAGTACCATAGTAGTGTAACTGCACATGTGAGGCTTCCTTTTTCTGAAATGATATACATTGTTTACCAGTATGAAGATCTTGATAAGCAAGGTCTTTTGGATGACGAAGAGGAAGGCAGTTCTAGCAACAAAAGGAAGTTTGAAACATAGCCCAGAGACAAGTACGCAGCCTGAGGCAAGTATGAAGTCTGAGGTCAGGAAGAAGCCTAAGGCCAATCAGAAGAAGGAAGAGACAGTCGTATGCCTTAACCGCAATCAAAATGGCATTTGTCTAGAAAATGTAAATCTTTGAAAATGCGGAGAAAGGATAGATCTAAATCCAGTCGGAAGCAAAAGAAGAAGGGGTTTAAACCCGATAGAAAGTTTCAAGCAGATAGAGAATGCAAACAATGCCATCAGATTGGTCAACTTGCAAAGGATTGCCATCTCTTAAAGAAGCCTGGAATAATACATGTAAATGAAGTGGCAGAAACTTCAGCACCCTCAGCTAGCCAGGGAAGGCCAGATGTTTCAGAAGGCATGCTTACTGTCAAAAATATTCCAGTTAAAGTACTGTTTGATACGGGCGCGTCACAAAGCTTTAATGCAAGCAATGCGGTTAACAAATTGAATTTGAAATTGAAAAAGCTCAAAGAACCCATCACTGTCCATAATCCGGTTGGGGATTCCCTTGATCTTAGTTGGATTTGTGGGGCGCCTGTTTCTTTTTCCAGTTATCGGTTCCCTACAATCTCGATCGTTAAGAATTTTACAAAATTTGATCTTATTTTGGGATTGGATTGGTTAACCAAATATGAAGCTGAGGTTAAATGCGTCGAGAGAGTTGTTAAGGCAAAGATTAAATCAAGGAATTATATAACCATACCATGCGAAAGTCCGAATTCGGATAGAAAAGACTTTTGGTTAGCTCTTGATGTTTCTCCTGCTCAAATAGAAAATATTCATGTCGTTACAGAGAATATTCCAGTTGACGAAAATATCCCTGTCATCAAGAATTATGCGGATGTGTTTAAAGAAGTTGTTAGCTTACCTCCGCGTAGAGAAATTGATTTCAAAATCGCTTTAGTTCTGAATGCAAGGCCAGTAGTGCATGCTATTCGAAGAATGACCTTGAAGGAAAAAGAAGAATTAGACAATCAAACTCGACAGCTTGTATGGAAGGGTCTGATCAGAACTAGTTTCTCAGATTGGGGAGCAGTAGTGGTGTTTGTCCCAAAGTCAGACGGTACTCTCAGACTATGTGTGGATTATCGTGATTTGAATAAGTAGATATTAAAGAATAAATATCCATTGCTGCGAATTGATGATTTGTTGGATAGATTGAATGGCGGACAAGTATTTTCACGAATGGATATAGCTATAGGTTTCCATCAACTTCGTATTGCCGAGGATGTGTTCCTCTGACAACATTCAGAGGTCCATACTTATTCTATGAGTGGTTAGTAATGTTGTTCGGCTTATGTAACGCTCAAGTTTATTTTGTCGATCCAATGAATAAAGTATTCAGAGAAGTATTGAATAAATTCGTACTGGTTTTCATTGATGACATATTGATCTTCTCTAAGTTAGAGAGCGAGCATGCAGAACATTTGGAACAATTGTTAGAGATTCTGAGAAAGAATGTTTTAAAGGAAAAAAATTTCAAATGTATATTCTGGTAAAAAGAGGTAAAATTCCTTGGTCACGTCGTATCAAAGGAAGGAATTTCTGTAGATCCAAGTAAAATCACTGCTATTCAGGATTGGAAACAGCCTAGTACTCCCACAAAATCCGATGTTTTCTGGGATTAGCTAGTTATTATCGGAAATTCGTTAAGGATTTTTCGAAGCAATCCGGTCCAATGACACAGCTTACTAAGAAACATTCAAGGTTTAAATGGACTTCCAAATGTGAGGAAGCTTTCCAAGAGCTGAAGTTAAGATTGACAACTGCTCCAGTATTAACGATTATCGATGGCAATCAGGATTTGACGGTTTGGACGGATGCTTCTATTGGAGGTCTTGGTGCGGTATTAATGCAAAGAGGCCAAGTAGTCGTTTATGCTAGCCATCAGTTGAAGCCACATGAAAAGAGATATACTACTCATGATCTTGAGTTGTTAGCTGTCGTGTTTGCTCTGAAAATCTGGAGACATTATCTATTGGGTGAGAAGTACGAACTATATACCGATCATCAATCATTGAAGTATTTGTTCACCCAGAAAGACTTGAATTTGAGGCAGCAGCGTTGGCTAGAATTTCTCACAGCATAAGATCTTGATATTTTGTATACTCTGGGGAAAGCTAATGTTGTAGCTGTTGCGCTCAGCAGGAAGGATGTCATTATTGCTAATCTTATCATTACACCTTAATTGATTGATAGAATATCTGTTCTTCAGAAAGACAATAATTTTGTTAAAGAGATGATCAAAAGAATTCAAAAGGGCAAAGTCTCCAGTTTCCAGGTGGATAGCATGGGAGTTCTGAGATTGAAAGGAAGAATTTGTGTTCCCGACATCCTTGAGCTTAAAAGAGAAGTAATGGATGAGTGTCACAAGTCCAAGCTGAGTATCCATCCAGGGGTTAGTAAAATGTTTAATGACCACAAGAGAACATTATGGTGGAAGGCGATGAAAAGGGACATCTCTATATATGTTAGCAGGTGTTCTACTTGTCAAAAAGTCAAAAGCAATCAACAGAAACTCGCCGGATTGTTGCAACCGTTGGAAATTCCAGGTTGGATGTGGGAAAAAATTTCTATGGATTTCACAGATTGTTTGCCCAGAACCAGGAAAGGAAATGATAGTATATGGGTGATCGTAGATCATTTCACAAAGACTGCCCATTTTCTACCTATCAGGTCAAATATAACCGCTCAGAGTCTGGCACAGCTTTATTTTAAAGAAATTGTTAAACTTCATGGAGTCCCCATCATAGTCATTGATAGAGACCCGATTTTTGCTAGTAAATTCGGGGAAGCATTCCAAGCAGAGTTGGGAATGAAACTGAACCTGAGCACCGCGTATCATCCTCAAACGGATGGACAAACTAAGAGGGTAAATCGTATTCTAGAAGATTTATTGCGGGCTTGTGTTATTGATTATGGTGGATCATGGGAAGACCACTTGAATCTGATTGAGTACTCATACAACAATAGCTAACAAGAGGGCCTGAAAATGTCACCACTCGAAGCCCTGTATGGTAGACCGTGAAGATCTCCCGCATGGTGGGTGATACCTGGTAATAGACTTGTATTGGGACCTGATATGATTTGCGAAGCTTCGGATAAAATCGATTTCATTAAGAAACGATTGCAATAGCTCAAAGCCGACAAAAGAGTTATGCAGATTCGAGAAGAAGAGATTTGGCTTTTTCTGTAGGTGACTATGTGTATCTGAGGGTTTCTTCAACGAGAGGAGCAGTCCGATTCGGCAAAACAGGGAAGTTGGCGCCCAGATTTATTGGTCCATTTCCTATACTTGAACGAATTGGAACTCTAGCTTATCGGGTTCAATTGCCTGATTGGTTGCCTGGAGTACATGATGTGTCTCACGTGTCTCAACTTCGAAAGCATGTGCATGATCCAGACTTGGTCGTGGAAGAAGCCGCGCAACAAAATTTGGATATTACTCCAGAATTGGCAGTGAGGAGAGAGCCGATAAAGATTATTGGCAAAGAAACTAAAGAGCTGAGGAATAAGAAGGTTCACTTAGTCAAAGTGTAGTGGAGTGATGATCCTAGAGACTGTACTTGGGAAACTGAAGAGAACATTAAGCAAGCTTATCCCATTTGTAGAGTGGACATTTCTGATTAACTCTGGTGCAAGGTACAATTGCAGTATTTTGCATTTCCGTTTTGTTTTCTACTTTATTATTGTTTTCTACTTTGCTATTGTATCCTTTTCATGAATGTAAATTTTTTATTATATAGTTTGATGTTAGAAAAAATGATTTTTAAAGAGTATATAAATTAATTATTAAATTTTTGAAAAGATAATCAATAAATTGATTGATGTTTATGTTGCGTGGTTATGGATTTGACTAATCAAAATATTGGAATGATAATTAATCTAATCAATAAGAGAATGAAGGGTAAATTTATGCAGATTGAATCAAATATCGAACTGATTTGAAAATTGATTGAAATGCATGCATGTACATTATATACGTTTGAACAGGTAAATGGATTTGCTGTTGAATAAAGAATTTATTTGCGTGACGGACAAATAGGTAAACCTTAATGAGTTGGATGTGCAATTTTATTTATATATCAACTCCTGTGAATGTCATTGGATGCAGAGTGATGGTTGTTCTGTGTGAGATTATAAACGTCGCCATAGGATGGTGACAATTAATTTTGAACTACACTACATGGCATACTGCATGAAGATATCATACTCTATCATATACCACATAAGCACTTGGAGCTTGTGTGACGAGGTTGAAGATTTACCATACAAGCGAGAGTTTTGTATGGCGATGACTATATTTCAGTTGAACCAAAGACTGATATGGACTATATAAAATGTAACGGTAAATTTCGAGATCAATAAAACCCCACACGGGTCTGGAGGTGACAATAAACACGTCTCTCTAGTCATTAAAGCATAAAAACTATTTATAGGGTGACGAGAATTTATTCTCTGGAGTTATGATCTATACACACTTCCCTGTGGACACAAAGTTATATCACTATAAATATGTGTATGCTTTTTAGGATTTATTGGGTTCCTAATACGGCCCAATAAATTTCCAAACCTCTCCCCGTACAAAGGATGTTATGGCAAAAAATTTCGAACATTTATGGTGTTAGCCAAAATTTTGAAGCATTTGAAAAGTTTTAGAATCTAAAAAGTTGAAGAACTTAAGCCATAATTAAAATAATGAAAGTTTAGTTGGTTAGTTAAACAACTTTTAGCTCCATTCCCTTTCGAGGATGAAAAGATTTTAAGTGGCGGAGATTGTAATAACCCAAAAAATCAGAGCCAACTTAAAATTTTTAATTTGGCTATTTTAAAGAATAACGAGTTAGAAATAGTGCAGTGGTTAAAAATTGAATTGAACTTTGACTAAATGTGCAGAATGCAAAATATAGCGGATTTTGGTGAAACCAAAAATATTTAAATCTGTTCGGTCATATCTTTCTAATAAATCTGAAAAATCGAAATTTCATAACGGGAATTAAATATTATAGCTAGTTGATTATTCTGAATAGTCAATATAGAATGAATATGGCCCTTAAAAATAGAAATTTTGCAAACGACCTCCGTTTTCGACGAAACCACTTTTGTTGGGTTCAGAATGTCAATCTATTGCTAGATTCCAATTTCCATAATTTTTGGAATTAATATGTGAGCGTGGAAAATGAAAATGTGTTTGGTAATTTCAGTTTAAATTGGATCAACCAGAAAAAGTCCATTTTTCAAACTGTCTCCAAATTCGATGAAATTAATTTTGTTGGGACCGTATCACCAAAGCAAAGCCAGATATATATTTTTTTTGTAATTTTTTAGAATCAGTATGTAGCCTCGACAAATTAAAATGTACGTTCATATCTAAAATTGAATGTTTTATATTTTAATTTGAAGAATAACTAACTGAAATAGTCGAATGGGCTTATGAAACATATTCCATTGTGTTCGGAATGGGGGTATTTAGCTGGGGGTCATAGTCGTTGGGTTTGAATTGGAGTTCGTATGGAGTAAGGAGTATTATTGGATTTAATTAAATTAAAAATTAAAATATAATACCTTAGCCAATAGAAATTCGAGCTCACTTTCCTCCAAACCCGTAAAGCTTCAGAACCGACCCCGACTTACGCTTTCTTCCTTCTCTCTTAAAAATCTCTCAGTCCTCTCCATGAAATCCAGTGCCACAGTTAAGGGTTGTGTAGAGATTTTTGAGATCTTTAAATCCATACAAGATTTATATTTTTTCAATGCCAGAATCTCTTGAATCAACGCTGCGAATTCCGCCGTTTGCAACCGCCTCAGTTACTTCTGGTGATCGTTGAACTGAAGGTGGTTGCTGACGTCGGGAAGCTGGTTCGAAGCTCTATGACGTGGTATGGTCCGATCTTCGTCAAGCTCAACAGATGGAGCACAAATCTAAAACCTAGTTTTGAAGGGTTTAGTTGAAGGTACGGCTGTTTAAATTATAAAGGAAAATAACACTTTAAAGCGTTGCAAAGTACGATTAACTTATAAAAATCATATCTTTTTCATGTGTGGTCGAAATGCAGTGAAACCAGAGACATTGGACTCATGGCGACGTCCTCTACATTCTAGAAGAGACCGGATAATTTTTAGAGCTCGCTACAATTTTAGGCGAAGCCGAAAGCAAAGTAAGATTTCTAAATTCAAACTGGAATGGAATAGCGATGTATAATTTATATAAGCGAAGTATAAATTATATATGCATTGTATACCTCATATATGGGCGTTCTATTAATTATATAAGTGATGCATAAATTGTACATGCGTTGTATATACCATATATAGCGATATGGAATTGAAGTGGAAATATATACGTTTATATATATATATATATATATATATATATATATATATATATATATACACTCCCCTCGTCCCCAAACCATGGACGATATATATTGATTGTGATTGTTTGGATTGTGGTTGGTGTGAAATTTGGTTGATATTGCGAATGGTTGACAATGATTTTTTGTGGTTGAAACAAAACTGGAATTGTTTGTGGAAAAATTCAATATGATATATATGAACCCTAAAAATTACAGTTTTTTTTTATTATTTATATGAATCGCTAAAAATATTCATGTTTGAAATAAATTGTTTTAACAATAAAAATCCCAATTTTTTTATCATATATATGAACCCTAAAAATATTTATGTTTGAAATGAATTGTTTTAACAATAAAAATCACATTTTTTATTATATATATGAATCACTAAAAATATTCATGTTTGAAATAAATTGTTTTAACAAAAAAAATTACATTTTTTTATTATATATATGAATCGCTAAAAATATTCATGTTTGAAATAAATCGTTTTAACAATAAAAATAACATTTTTATTATATATATGAAGTGTTAAAAATAGTCATGTGTTGCAACAAATATTTGTTGGCTAAAAATATTATTTTTACCACGTATATAAAATGAAAATGATCTAGAAATCGATGAACGGATTATGTTTATATATATTTAAATATAATTAAAACTAAATGAATAACGGCGCTGCAATTCGTGTTTTGGAATCATGATTTTAAACGATTATACCGAGAAATTCGACCATCGGATTTCCCCGAAATCGAAACCTTGGGTTTGCTTTGAAAATATCTTTCCAATGATATCAAATTTGTAAAGATCCAATGGTTAGATTGTGTGAAATGTTTAATTCAAATCTGAATAAAAACAGCGCCAGAATGAATTATATTTATATACATATAAATAAATATAAATCAAAATAAAACGAAGAATGACACTGCGGTTCATGTTTTGAAATCGTAACTTTAAACGATTTTGCCAGGAGATCCGACCATCGGATTTTCCCAAAACTTGAACCTTTGGTCCGCTTTGAAAAGATCTTTCCAACGATATAAAATTTGTAAAGATCCAACGGTTAGATTTTTAGATATGTGTAAATCGAATCTGAAGAAAAACAGGGCTATGGTCACGTTATGGCCTGAAGCGTCATTTAAATAAATGGGCTATTTTTAAATAAATAAAAATAGCGATAAATCATTTAAAAATATTATAAACGATTTGAAATGGAAATAAACCGAATTTACTTGATTTATAGGATATTTAATGGTTGAATGCGTTTGACATGAAGATTATATTAAAGTACTGAATTATGGATGTCAAATAATTTAACCATGGAAAGAATAGATTTAAAATTCTAAATATACGTGAATTATTTGAAAAGGCCAAGTTAATTCTCATTTCAAATAATTTTTTAATGATTAGAAGTCTAAGATATGAAGACGGTGCAAGACCGATGATCTTCACATCGAATGGATGGCTACCAATGCTATTGGTGAGAGTTGCTACCCTGACGGGGTTAAAGTGGTGGTTGTCCAGACGTACTTGTTGATCATTCGGATGTGCGAGGACCTCTCTCCTGTATTGGACATGTGGGACGAGGAATAAGGTGCCTCTGGTTTCGTTCAGACCCAGAATGGACTTGTAAATGGATGCGTGTCTGACGTTGTAGATTGACAACGTGGCATGCTAAGATGCAGTGATCAAGGCTTTTGTTGAAAAGCAGAGCCTTCTGGTTCATAATCAAAGCACGACTTTAATATAGCATAGCTTTGTGTATAGCATTAATTCGCGAGCCTCACACCTCGGTATGAACCAGAGACGGAAGAGGACATCAGGGAGGACATGCGTTTCCTTCTAGCTAGGAGTGGTGTTAGGGTATTGCACGCCCTGATGTTTTACTTATGTGGATAATGGAAAGTGAGGCACCTCGGTCACATCGTCTCTGCGGAGCCGATGGATGGTTTGGTAGATATACCAGCCAGTTTGACGCCCCATAGGGCAGGGAAACTCAGTGTTCAGGCATTTTAACCCACTACGTGTGGACCGGCCCTGACGATCCTAGGTGCAGTTACGGCTGTATCCTGAGGGCCGGGCTAAAGAGTCTCAAATTCGGTAAGGACGATCCCTTGCCTTGGTTCATGACGGAAGTCCAATTTCCAATACGACATTGTGCAGTTTTGATTGTAAACCTATACATGGCGACATAGTGGTATGGGGCACTTATGTCGTCTATGATTGATACTTATGATTGAAATTGTTTTTGAAACATATAAACACTAGTAATAATATCAAATGCTTTTGTTTTATACGTATCAAGCATATTTTTGCCATTATAAGGTAAAACTTTATCCTCCGGCTTGCGTTGCATTGTGTGATGGGACCTAAGTCTTATAATGGCTTCATTTTTGTAAAAAGTATTGCGATGTTTAAATGATTTACTTGTTTTAAGCACTGGAAATCCAATGGAGTAAACCTGTTCCGCATTAGCAGCGTGGTCCTGTGACTGGCCTTATTATAAAATAAGTTAAGTAGATTTCTCGTACCAGTCCCATGACTGACTCGTAGTTTGTTTCACTTGCAAACTCGGGTGCCCTATTTTCTACATGGGCAGCCTTGTATTCAGGTTTTAGTAGGCTCTTTCTGAATAGCTATGGAGCTGAGGATTGTAACTATCACTTCTATTATGTTGTTCAGCTTTTGTTATGTATATTATGTTTAATTCCGCTGTAGACATTTTACATAAAGTTGAAACTGTATTTTGTACTAAGTGTGATCCTAATATACTGTGTAACTCTGATGATTATATTTATCCAGTGTACTTTGTTGTACATTATCTGGTGTAATGATATATTTCTGTTATGCTGTTATTGTTTATATATTATATTCCATAGATTATCCTTACCACCGTGGAATGGGGGTTTAGGGTCATCACATTGGGCCTCCTATAATTATATAAATAAAATTCCTTTCCTCCACTCACCAACCCATTTCTCATTCCACGTATTTTTCTATCTGCCGATTCTTTTAACTCCAATAGCAGAAGAAAATTTTCAAAAACCCTAGCTTAAACAAAATTTAAACTTGAATTTCAAATCTCTCCAGATGTGACGACCCAAATTTTCAGTACCTTTTGAGCTAACTAAACAACACTAGTCCAACCCAAATTGTACTGGAAACCCAGATGTCAATAGAAAGAAATTAGAGGGTGAGATAAGAAAGAAAGAGATATTAGAATTGAAGAAGAAGATGAACCAACACAACACTGAATCAGAGTCTCACATCGCAACAAAACAAAATATAATATAGAAATAAATCTTTATTGAGGGCTTTATATAAAACTTACAATCATTAGAGTACATTATCACATCTAGACATTTATAATAACCTGTCCTCATACACAACACACAGCAGAATAATAATTGTATAATATCATATGTCTGAACTCTTTAAGCTAGTCTCTTTCAGCACCCGATAACCTGAATCTGTACAACCCGGTCTAACTCGAGCATTTCAAATATCGGGTCAGTCTGGTGAACCAGAGTGAGAACAACTCGCACAGTTTAAGGGGAATCATCCAACTTGATTTTAAAGTTCAAAATCTTTTTGAAAGAATGGGTAATCGTAAGACCAAATCCACACATAAATATGGATGGTTTTTACCTTACGATAACCCAAACATTTTTAAATCATATATATCTTCTGATATTATAATAATGTCTATATACAAGTAAATATCAATCTAGCGGAACACTTGCATCTCATGCTCCACATATGTAGTATACAATCAAAACCGTGGGCTCTTATTGGAGATTGGGTTCTGTTTATGACAAGGTATGGAACCACCTGCCGATAGGGTATCTCTAGAGGCGAATACACTGGGTTCAACAAGAATGTCTTGCAACCCGGCCTACACATGACCGACCACTCATTTCGCTTGAGTGTATCGAATGTATATCACCAACGGTTGGGATCAACAATCGTTTCCCGAAAAGGGACAACATCGATAGATTAAAGAAGCAAAAGGAATTTCTCTAGATAGGTGATTATACACCCTAATGGGTGCGACCCACACAGCCATGTTGCCTGCCCGATTTTTGTCATTTTCCGGTTGTGAGGCTTGTGGTTATGATTCTTCTTTGATAGCATGCCACCATTCACTTTGAGTGCGACATCGTCCGATCCATCGGAAATCACTAATTGATTTCCACAAAAATACTCAGATTATTAGGCTAAAGAAGTTTCCCTTCTTTGCCATCAACTTTGTACGTTTGAAGAAATCATTGTACGTAATCCCTTTGGAAATACTCTGTTAGACACTCGTCCATACAAGTTGTCCTCGGACTGGACAAACCGAAGGCATTCTCTTACTGCATCCTAGAAATCACCCTATAGATCAGTAGTAAGTAGTCCTTGCAAATCCGTCAATTTCAACCACGACAGAGTCACAGTATATCTCTGGCCGCTAAACCAGAGATTATAAGTAATTCTACCGTTTTATGAAGATCCACGGTCTTCAATTTCTTCGTCTTGATAACTATATGATATCTTCAACATTTTGTATTTGTTGGACGAAATAGTTTTCGAATATAAATTCGATCCCGGTTTTTCCGTGTAACAATCGTATTGGCCAAATTTGATAGTCGGTTATTTAACTATCAAATAAACCATAAAATAAAATGAATTCACTGGATAAGTATTCAACATCACTTGGCCAATTTTTATTAAAAATAATTAACGAATGGTTAATTTAAAACTTTTTAAAACATTCTATATTTTTAAACATGGAATTAAATTCTCAATTCAATTAATCTTCTCAAAATCAAATATTAATAACCGTATACAATTTCTATTGTACTATTATTTCAGAAGATTAATTATGACACAATTTATTATTGATTCAACTTGGTATTTGTAAAACCAACGTTATGACATCTCCTTTTGTTTCGTTATTTAAACACAACAATCGCCACTACCCTTTTTAGAATAAACCCCTTCTACATCTCTTCTTCTTATTTTGAGAATATCTTTATATCTTCACAAATCTCCTTTTATTTCCCTTTCTATGGAAATATCATTTCATATTCTCAAGCCCATTTTAATTTCCTTTTATTTTGGAATCTATTATATATATATTTCCAAATTCTTCAACTAACGGTACATTATTATTTCTCAAAATAAATTCCTTTTAACATCTTCACCACTACAACTAATATCATCTCTTGATAATCCTGAAGTTGTTCAAGTTGGGGTATTTCAAATTACCTCTCAGACCTTGATCAACAACATTCTTATCTTAAGATATGTATTCGTTGTAATACCCAAAATCGATATTCAATCCCGATATCAAAACAAATCCCATTTTAGTTGGAACTGATGAAACCGCATCTTTGATTAAATACAGCGAATTTAGATCGCATATTATAATTCAACTCGCCTTAATACTTTAATTCAAAATTGGGTTCCCATATCGATTTCTAGTTCACTTATAATTCATTTAACTATTTTTCTCCTTGAGAATCGAGTTTCCATTCCATTGTTAAATAACGTTAATTTAAACTTAACGTTTGAGCCTCACGCCCCATTTTATGAACATTGTTTATAAGACTCAGGTTTTATATAAAACCCCTTTTTATCTTGCTTTTCTTTACCAAATCCTAATATTACATAATCACTCATTTAAGTGATCACATTTGCTTAAATTGCCTTATTATAACTTCATTATAAAACTTGGTCCCATTCATATCATCTTAACTAATTTCATTATAACTTTGATTGCTTACTTATTTGAATGCCATTTAAACATTTAACTCTTAAATTAAGAAAATACAAATTTACTTCTTCGTTAACTACCATAGAAATAGCTAAGTTCTTTATTAATTAAATAAATGGTAAATTTCCTCTTAAAATTTTATTAAATTAAACAAATATTCATTTATCTATTTCATAGATTAATTTCAAACAAATGAATCAAATACCCAATTCCAATTAAATTAGTTGACTTTGTCAACTTAAATCATGACCAACTCGTTAATCATCTTCATTAGCCCTTCTTTTAAATTAATTAATAATATAATTAATTTAAACCATTCCATTTAATCGTCTCCTGAAAGCAATTTATCCGATTCTTAACAGTTATGTTATTTCCCATTCATCAGTTTATAAAGCTTATTATATACGAATTTATTTACAAAATTATTTAATAATTACTTAAAATCTTAAATAATAAATAATACATATTAATTTCCGTTTATTAAACTTCTATTCAAATACATTGATTTCAAAGTCCATTCTCATTTATAAAATAAATTTGATAACTGCATTACCGTTGATTCACCTGACGGTAATCAGTATTGATAAAACAATTCATTTTCAGGCCAACTTTTTTTAATTACTTAACCAATACTATCTATTGGTTAAAAAAAACTTTGAATTTAGGTTCAATAATCAGTGACCAGTTCAATCATCCAATCATATCAGCTAATCAGTTCATATAATGATCATATAAAATAAACGATAAATTTTGAGGAATCCAGTTGGATCCCTCCAACCTGTTTTCCCTACATCCAAATATGTTACCTCAACAATATCGTCTATTTAAATAAACAGATATAATATTCAACCATCACAATAACAGCAATCCAAACATCCATCAATCGATTAACAATTATATTACACAAATATTTAAATCCAACTTATATAAAATATAAGTGGGATAAACTGAGTGAGTTGAACTCACCTTGATTTGTTCGTCGTTGAAACAGTTTATTTTAATTAAATTAAATTGAAATTTAATTTAATTAAAGACTCCAGTAGCTACCAACTCTGTCCGAACCAGTTCCAATTTGTCATTCTCGCCGATATGGGTATGAAGCCACTTGTTTTGTCTAATACCGTTGCTGTATGACATGATTATAAATTTACTACGTTATAACATTATTTAAATGCTAATATCTTAAAAATAAGTAATCTGACTAGGGGTTTTTAGGTTAATTAAATTAGACACGTTAATGAACTACTTAGGCACATTTAAACATTTTAAATGCACGTCTACTATTGGACTAGGCAAAATAGTTAGCACGCTTAACTTCTCTTCTAACAGGGTACTGTATACTTATTTTATGGTTTGTATATGTATCATTTTCACGGACACGTCAAAATGTATCGACTATATACATCATTATATTGGGCACGTAAGAAACAATCTTGGGTGTATTTTCTAATTTAACAGGTCATGTTAAATTTTAATTATTATCTTAAATATTTAAATATAAATAAAGTCGGACTTACTTTGTTTTGTATGAGCCCAAATGAACCATAACCCGCGTCCCATATTCTACAGTATCTCCTTCTCCAAACCAATAGCAACTCTCTGCCCCATCTCGTGTTTGTTACTCCCTCACCACCTAATCACCTTTACGACAACTCCCATCTCCTCGTTCCTCTTTCAGTGCATGCAGCTTCTTCCCATGAACTTCCCATTTTGTTTTTCCATAGCCTGCTGCACACACCTTCCCTCCTGAGTTTTCCATGCTCACAGTAGCCTTTTTTTTCTTTATATATATATATATTTGTAAAGTCTATTTGAACACAACAAATAGACACAAACAAGGGAACACAAAATCTACACCATTGGATCTCCCCTTGAATTCCACCTCTCCACATAAAGACAAAAAGATCCAATGGTCAAGATTCTGTGTTCCTATGTTTGTGTCTAGTTTTGTGTCCAATAGTCGCCCCCATATATATATATATATAATACTTCGCACCTGCTGTGTGTTATACATGCAAACTTCCCATTATCTCCATCACATCGAACATCATGCCCCAGATTTCCATCTTCCTGCTTCATGCATGCACAGTCCAATCCTTCCATTCATTTTCTTTAGAACCCATTCGCTTCAATATATACCCCAATGTACCCGAATCGTGATGTTGACTCAAAAACCAGACTCCTCCTTGGCTCCCGTCTGTCACCGCCATTTGCTCCACCTCATTTTCTTTTTCGAACCCATACAACTGCATTTGTTGTTCTTATTTTACATCGCTCTGCACCCAACTTCGCGCAGCTTCCACCTCCCACGTCGATCTCCATACGAACGGACATCCCCAAACAATCGGCGCACTCTGACACCGACCACCTAGTAGCATTCCTGCGCCTCCCCCTCAAAACGACACCAGCCCCCACGTCCCTCTCCTTGGCAACTTTTACTTCAAACAACACCATACGCACGCTGTGTAAACTGTACCATCAACACCCTTTTCCTCATTTCACATTACAGGCACACGTAAATACCATTCAAAATGCTTGATCCCTATGGCCTTAGTTTGCTTCCAGTCCCCATTATAATATATGTTGCTGCATAACACCATGGAGCTTCCCACCACTGTCTTCATGCTGTCGATCCCTTTCCATATATATATATGTATATATATATATATATGTATATATATATGTATATGTATATATATATGTATATATATATATGTATATATATATATGTATATATATATATATGTATATATATATGTTTTAGTGGAGAGACTTGCAGTTTTCATTTGAAAGGGAAGAAATCAGATATTTTTCTGTTGGGTTGAAATGCAGGAAATCGCACATATATATAGTATTGAAGAAGTTTGGGGAGTAAGAAATATAGTTTGGCATCCACGCCAACTTTGTGTGGAGGTCACGTTATAGGGTAACAGATAGGTCTTAGTAGCAGTGTATGTTTTAAACTACTTAAGCATGAATCCGTTCATGTTCATTGGTCCGCGTTACAAAATCATAGGTTAGAATTCTAGGATAGCTGAGTGCTTGTATCTTAGACTGCCGAAATTTCATTTCATGCTGAAATGAAAAGGATATTACACACAGAAGGCATATGGTGAATGACAAGGTGGTATGGTTCTAGTGCATTAGAAACTGCATAATTCATTTTAGAGTGATCAATCATGTGTTGTTTGACATCTTAGGGTAGGTCTCTAGCCTGTATTTCATTTTATGTTTTAATTTATGATGTATTGTACAAGTCTTATTCTCGGCAACACATTAAAGAACGAGATATACAGTCAATCAAGTAGCATGTAGGTACTAAGAACTGGTATTAAAATGTTTGAATAATAACACTGACTATACGCTTTGTAAATATTACATTTGAAAAAGAAAAGTAACTTGAGATTGGTATCTCAAACTCGCAGGTCCTTGTTTATTATTTTGACAACATTCCAAGTTTTCAAGTAGGTGTCTTTGTTATTCATCTCGAGCTTGGAAGAAAACTGGAGGCATGGGACTATATATATTACACACGATAATTACACGGGAAACACGATGTTTATAGTATAGCTCTTCAGGGAAGAGTAGAGTAGCTGTATGGGTTGGGGAAGATTTTGAAATAATACTTGGCTACCATGGTTCTTTTTCACTGTATTGGAGCATAAGAAATTTAGACAGTGTGTTGTGCAAGAAACGTAGATAGTGTGGCGCATAAGAAATGGGAATTGTTTGGGATGTAAGGCAACGAAAAAGCTACGGCGAAAGTTAATTAGGTTTGGTAAGCAGTTTAATTATTTAAGGGTTAATTTCCTATTTTAATATGGTATCAAATTTGAACTGTTAACCATTATGTACCATTAACCATTTTTACCAATAACCGTTAAATATACACACCGATATATCTGAATTCCAAGCACAACGAAAATGGACATACTACTATGTCTCAATGTTTTGGTCCTAATAATTAATTTCATTGAAAATGTACTTCATTTGCACGACGTAACTATTTTAATTTATCGGTGCACCTTTAAATTGCACGCACTAATAAAATAACTCCGATTGGCTTAAAAATGGAAATCTAACAATAATTAGCTATACGTATTTCAATAAAAAAAAATTCGTTGAAAACGGAGATTGTTTGAAAAGAAAGCTATTTCTTAGGCTTGTATAAAATATCAAACAATTTCCCGTGTGCGAAGCATGGGCTTCATTATAAGGATGCAACTCATTGATTTGAATGTTCTATTTCATATGGTTATTTAATTTCATCGTCAATTGTCGCTGGCATTTTATATTTGTACCGATATACATGATATTTCAAATCGTAAATTACGAAATACCACGATGTTTACGAGTTCGAATTACAATTACATATGAATTTAATGTTCGAACCTCATTATATAAACTGATTATATATTATAAACCCATTTAAAATTCTAAATCGATATTTAAAATAATTTAATATATTAAATATCTGACTACCAAAAATGCGGGACGTTACACTAAACCATAGAAAATTATATATCAAATCGAAGCTCTCGACAATAGGAAGCTACCATTAACCTCTGTTTCGACATGTAGCGCTTCGTTTGGCCAGAAATCGCGGTCAAACATGTAAGTTTTGAAACCCTAAGGCTCGAATTAGACGTTTTTGATCCAAGCTTCAATCGCAAAATCGGAGATCTGGGTATTGTTGCTTTCGTCGATAGAAGAAGAAGGCATGTAGTCGGAGGTTCTATTGATAAGCCGATCGCTGGAATTTGTTCGTCGAAGTCTGAAAATCCGGTTCGTTAAGTTCAGCGTCGGCTGGGAGGAGGGCCATCAGAGGTACCGTGCTTGGAGAGGGAGGTGCCGCGCAAGATTCTGGTTACGTTGGTGGTGGCCGGAGTCCCTATCTCGGTCGGAAGAAGGCGCGGTCGTTGGTCAAAGTCTGGGTGCAAATGGGTTCCTCAACGTGATTACTGTTCGCGCAAGAAGAGGAATGCAAGCGGGAATTTTGGTGCAGGTGCTGACGTGGCATTATATGAGTGGGTGAGGGTTCATTTATTTATTATATATATATATATACACAAGTGTATGTCATTGTTCTAATGTACGTATCTTTTGCATACAGAGTTAGATTTGGACGCGGTTTATTGCATTGGGATCGTGGTGAGATTGCGGACATTTTGGAACTGGTTTGGCTGCATTTGGAGACTGTGAAGTTTTGGATTTTGGTTGGATGTCCGACCCACTAAAGACCGAAAGTTGAGTGATTTTTCTCACTCACAATTAGCTCAATTATTCCCATGTTTATTGAATTAAATTATGAAATAAGTTTGGTTGCATAGTTGTGATTGATTGTTGTTTTGTTGCTTAAACTGACATGCAATGTGCTAATGTGAGAATCTAAGTTCATAACTAGTTATTTTAGTTTAATTAAAATTTTAGTTAGAAATCCCGACCCTTGTTAATCAGTGAAATGATTTAATACTTACCATTTGAATTAAATAGTTGTGATGGATGCCTTGGTTTGATTTGATTGATGAATTGATATTGATACCGAAATATTCTATTATTCAGTATATGGATGTTGTACACTTATTGTGATGATTAATCCCATTTTTCACCTTAGATGTTACCGGCATCGAATAAACCCCGGGATTTATCGATATAATAAATTAAGAACATAGGTTGAAATGATAAATACCTGTGACCCAGATTTGGATTGAAATGATATATATCCATCCCTGAAATATCGAAGAATTAAATTTAATATCACTTGGCCATAGGATAGAAAATTATATACGGACATCGGTTGGTTAAATGATTTTTATTATTCGAAATTTTTCTGATGGGAAATTTTATGTAAAGTAAATGTGTCAATTTTCGATAAATTTTTATTTTTCCTTTAAACTTGAACTTTGAATGATTATGAATTTGTTAAGGGAATTATGCAAACAAAAATTTGGATTTTAAAAAAAAGAGATTTTAAGTATACCTTGAAGTTTCAAATTTATGGTAAATGTGAAATTTATAAATTCTCCATAAATTAAGTTTGGAAATGAAAGTTAATTGAGGATACTTGAAATTACTTCAAATTTGGTATGAATATGAATTTGAATCCTTTAAATCGAATGGTTGGTTTAAATGGTTTTGAAACGAGATATTGAAACTATGTAAACTCCATTGAGACTGGAGTATAGATTCAAGTATTTGAAATTCGGAAGAAAGGAACAATTACGGTTTAAAGAATTTTATTTTTATAAAAATTATATATATATATACACACACTTCTTGACTTTAAATAAACTATCCCTTTTCTTAAAAATTATTTATTAAAACCTTTAACTTGTAAACTATTTTGTTATAAATGAATTTCCCTTATATTTTATTACTTAAAATTATTTAGTGCACTTTTAATCTATGTATATAAATAGCAATTTTAAGTTATCTTATTTTATTCTAACTACTATATTCTATATATATATATATATTATATAAAGATTTTCTTTATAAGCATCTATTTTGCAAGTTATATTTTATGAATTGTAAATTTCTTCTGAATGGAAAGTGTTAGGATTTAAACCGTTGGTTCACATGGAGTTGAGATAAAGTATATTCTATTTGAATATGAATCGATTTTAAACCGATTTTAATATGGAAATGTAAGTTATATTTTACTTGAATATGAATGGATCTCCTAAGGGATTGAAATGTGTTGTAATGAAAAATATATATTATATTTGATTACGAATGGAGTTCGAACATAAATCGAATTGAAATAATTATAATCTTTGATATGAATTACATTCTACTTGAATATAATTCGATTTTATGAAATATTATATGATTATAATACAATGAAATGAAATATAATCTAGTTTGGAATATAAACGATTTTGGAATGATTATGATAATTTGATATGGAATTATATTCTATTTGAATATAAATGGGGTTCGGAACAAACATGATATTTTGGATATGGAAGCGAACCTTTGTGAAAAGTAAAAGAACCGACCGATGTGAAAAATGTAAGCGTTGGTTGTTAAAGAGACTGGAGTTGGTACGTAGCATACTCTCTGTCAGTGCCGATACTACTTTAACAACTGTGCACATGATGAAGTATCCGGTACGAAGCATGGTGACTTGGAGGCGTTGACTGGACTGAGAAGGTGAATGATGGCAAAATGGCCTCAACCTTCGAGTCATAATTTAAATGACTAAAACAGGAGCTATACTGTGAGTAATTAAGGTAGCACCATTGAACAAATGCACTTCTTCGATACTATTTCTATGACTATGATGATGATTTGGGCCTTTTTTGATTTGGGAGTGTGTTCCGAGGTGGGCGGTAGTGGCTGCAATGTGTTACCACTGGTCTGGAAGTGCAATTGGTAGAATCCTACCCTGGGCATTGCCTCAAGTGCCTTTTCATATTTATCCTTGTCGAGCCCCATACAATTTTGATTTGTACGATACCAATGGAGTGCCCTCTGATGCCATCAGTTTATGGCAGTACTGTATAGAATATGGTATTGTGAACGGTGTAATGGTAAAAATGTAATCTCACTTATGCTATTTTTATGATATTTACTTTACTGAATAAACACTATCATAATAGCATATTATACTATGTATGTATTAGTTTAACGGATCTTTAAGAGATGGAAAATTCCCGTAACATCTCTTGAGTTACTGCATCCAGGACACCCATATTATTTCGTATTTTAATTTGACTAATATGAGAATGATTTAGTGCTGATCCGAGTGTTTGTTGTGTTTTCTTTTTATGCAATACGCTCGGGTCAATTGAAGTTTGCAGTTAGCGAAGATCACTCTGCCTTGGAGAGCAAAGACGAAGATTTGGTATTTACCTATTATATATATACATATTTTCCGATGCATTTTGTTTCCGTTGCATTACTGTATATACTTGTACTAGTGTAACTCTGATGACTGAAAGAAGTGTAACTCAAATGTATATGTTTTAATTGATTTTGAATATTTATTCGTTATTATATGTTGTCCTTCCGCTGTCATATTCTGTGAATGTTTTTCTCTTCGTTCTTCTTTTCTTCTTTTTTCCCAATAACTACCTGTGTTGGTGATTTGTTTGGGTCGACATGTGTGGTTTATTGTCGATTTAAACGGTCAAAAATTCAGGTCGTTACAGCAACGCTATGAAATCTCCTTTGTTTTATTATTTGAATACCATAATCAACTTTTATTCCTTTGGAAACATTCTATTCCAAAACTTAGAAAATACCATTTTAATTTCACACAATCTTCTTTTATAACTTTCTTTACTTGGGAAATATTATTATATATATTCTCGAATCTTTTCATTTACGTTACCTTGGAAATTACATTATATATTTTGAAATCCTTTTATTTACATTGTGTTATTATTTCACATATGGAAATGATAAATTATTCTTAACCTCTTCCCATTACAAACTAATATCATCCTCAGATAATCCTGAAGTCGTTCAAGTTGGGGTATTTATTTACCTCTCAGACCTTGATCAACATCGTTCCTATCTTTAGATAGACATGAGTTGAAATTCAAAAACCGATATTTATTCTACTACCAAACACATCTCACTTAACTATTTTATTTATAATATGTTCTATAAAACTTCTTAACTATTTTTCTTAATTCATTAATTAATAAATTACTTACTAAACATCACCTTTTAATTTTCTTTAAACAATTTGTTTTGAAACTCGGATTTTTGTTCTAAAATCTTGTTACTCACTTTTTTACCAAACTCGCTTTTTACCATCCCTTTTCTGATCCATTTAACCATTCCCAATTGGAAAACTTATTTCAATTTCCCTAATTTTACTTAATTCCATTATTAAGTAACGTTAATTTAAAATTAACGATTTAACACCTCATCTCCTTTTTATACACTTCATTTATAAATTCTGGTTTAATATGAACCCTTTTATTCTCAATTTCCTTTTACTTAATTCGAACTTTAAGTAAACATTAATTTAATTCATCTTATTCGCTTAAAATTCCTTATATAACTTCATTATATAAACTCGGGTTTAATATCAAACCCGTTCATAAACTCCTTTCACAGTTCGATTCAATTCTATTTCAACTTCGATTACTTTTTAAATGAATTTCAATTAAAAATTAATCTCCTAAATTATTTTTAATTAAAATAATATTTTATTTCATTATTAACTACCGTATAATCAGTTTACTTCTTTATTAACTAAAATAAATAGTAAATTCTTTTTTTATATCTTATTAAAATTAAACAAATATGCGTTTAACTATATGATTAGATTAATTCAAAACAAACTAATTTAATAATTATTCTAAGTTAAAAATGGTTGACTTAGTCAACAAAAACACAATTATCTTGTTAATCTAATTCGATATGTCCTTCCTTTAAATTAATTAATAATTTAATTAATTTAAATAATTCCATTTAATTGTATCTTAAAAACAACTATCAAATTCTTAACCGTTAGGTTAATTTTATACTCTCTTGCTTATAAATCTGTTTAACATCAGAATTTACTTCATAAAATCATCTAATGATCACTTATAAATTTAAATAATAAATAATTACCATTTATTTCTTTTTAATAACTTTTATTAGAATATTATATTTGAAAACCTATCTTTAGTTATAAAATAAATTGTATAACTTCACTTCTATCGATTTACCGGACGGTAAATCATTATGTAGGAAATGATTGATTTATAGGGTATATATTGCCAATTACTCAACCAATATTACAAACAAAACAAATGTTGCATTTCAGGTCAATGGTTAATAGCCAAATCAATCATCTAATTAGAACATTTCATATAATGATAATATGAAAATAAATATCGTTAAATATATTTGAGGAATCCCATTGGCACCCTCCAAGTTGTCCTTCCCTGCATCAAATTATTTGTCTCATATAAAATCATTCAATTTAATATAATGGAAAATAACAGTTATTTAACATCAATCAATTTATATAACACAACAAAACAAAACCAACAATTCATCAAATTTAACATGCTTATTTTATAAACGCGACCAACACAGTAAGTTACCTCCATTGGGTCCAATCGTTAAAATATCGATATGGTTTTCCACTGAAATTAAACAATGTTTAGTTTATTAGTTCAATCAATATATGAATATATATTTAACAAACAATCAACCAAGATCAATTATAAGACACAAAATAAAAACTCGACTTATATAAAATATAAGTGGGGAAAACGGAGTGAGTTTAACTCACATTGATTTGATTCATTTCTGAAACAGTTCGATTACAGTTAAATTAATTTAACTGTAAATTCCAGTCGTCTCCTACACTGTTTAGATTTGTTCCATACAGTTGTGTTCGTCACCACAACTCCGTCGTATCTTGTTTTCATCAAATTTTGATAATCTGCTAAAAGCTATATAAATTTTAATACGTGATTTTAATTTAAATAAATAACCCTCAATTACACTAATCGTTTAGTAAATTACTTTTGCTTGATTTTTTTCTTCTCCCGTTCGTATTCATGTTGTTTCCAAATGGTGACAGCACGTTCTCTTCCTGCTTGAAAGTGCCAACATTTCACTACCTGACAAAAATAACATTCCTGAGTCAAAACAAAAGAGCTACCCTTTCTTTCTTCTTCTAGTTAGTTAACAATGCACCGCCCTCTTGTAATTCTGCATGGTTCTAGGTCCGAACATTTACATTTTTTCACTTCAGCTTGTTTAATTCAGACCTCCAAACCTACACATGTTAATTTAATTAATTAACTAACTTATGATTATAAAATAATTAAAATTCTAATTATTGTTTTAAACAATAACATCCGATTACTTTGGTTAATTAAGACCAGGCCCAACTTCTCTCCTTACTACTGCTCCTTCATCCTTGTTTTGTTTACACATCAAAGTAGCCGATCCGTTTCGTTGTATTCCTCAAACAATAGGCTTCACAAACCCTCCATCTAAACAACCCGACACCGCACGCCTTATACCCCACCGGAGAATGATCAGAAACCGGTAATCGGTGCGCCTAGTTCTCCTCCAACCTCGGCCGTGATAGCGATCCCCCAGGTGTCGTCCCTTGCCTGCGATTTTCCATGGACTGCTACGGCTTCTCGAGAGGATTTTGGCCACCAGAAACAATACCAGGCGATCATCGCCATTGAATTCAAAGGCCATTCCAAGCTTGACAGTTTTACAGTTGGGAATTTCAAACATAGATGATCTGATTTAGAGGAATTGGAGGAAAAGAATCAGAATACTACAGCCTTTAATTAGGGTGGGTGGTAGCTCTAATAAGCATTGCCACACAATAATCTTTGACGGCTAAATTAGCTTTCGATGTTAGAGTATTTATAAGGATTGGGAATAATTTATTATAGTGAAACTTACCTATGAAGTAGCTTATTAAAAAAATCATACGATCTTCATTTTTGACAAAATAATGTAATCCTAGCATTAAAAAATATTCTGAACCAGATGGGATAGGTTTCGTCGAATTCCAAGGTTGTTTGTGAAAAGTCCTTTATAAATCACAGGCTAAAAACCATGCATTTAAATTTTCCACGGTAACAAAATAAATCCAATCAACCTGAAACTTTGAAATTCTATTAGACCTCTTCCTTATGGATCCTATGAAATTTGTTTCATTGAAATTGGAGTTCGTTTGGCCAGCCATTTATTCCTCTAAAGTTACCCCTACCTAAATTGACCAAAATAATATCTATGATTAACGCGTTTATTGTTGCCATGATCAAACGGTAAGTCCGAATTACAAAAAAAAAATTGAAATCTTATAATAATTAATTAATACAAATCCAACGGCATAAATTTCATAGCATTCCGAGACTCTTTCCCAGTACACTATTTTTATATGCCAAACAACGCTATTTTGAACACCAAACTACCTGGTGTGCAAAAATAACAAACAATATATCTATCCTGGCTCTAAACGTTGATATGAATTCAATGGAACTGGTTTTGTAGTTTAATTCGACCGTCTGCTCAAGTTACACTCAAATATCTCTTTATTAAATTAAATTAATTTATTTGCGTGCTATATCAAATGACTTGGTGTTTACGGCTGTCATTGTCACATACGACATCAATTTGCCACAAAATTTAACACCGTACAATAATTTAGCGTTACGGTTCCAATGAAACTAATTTCATCGAAAACCGAGACCGTTTGCAAAAATGGATATTTTTAAGCCTTATAAAATATCGATAAAATACTAATTAAATTCCAAAATAATTTATTTAAATAATAAAAAATTACTATAATCAAAAATACCTAATGGGAAATATCTTATAGCTTCAAATATAAATTATACAACTCAATATCAACAATTTTGAGTTAAATGACGCCTAAATCATATTAAAACTCTTTTAAATATATTAAATTAACGTTATCGTTGATTAACGAATTCCATAACAACTATTTTAAAATTTGATTTTGACATAACTAACAATCTATAACATGAAATCTGGATTTTCTCTTCCATATGAAAATTATAATCAGCAAGATTTAAAAGTTTATTGTTTCACAAAAACTCGACTTATATCGGATCTTGTATATCTAGTTAAAGTAAAAAAACTCAATATTACGAACTGTCGCGCCATTTCAAGCTTGTTTTATATTATATATATACTATAATGTTCCAACTTCGTTTTTGTAAATTATTTCAATATTGAAATCCGTTAATATTCCAAACATAATAATATTTAAAATAAAAAATTAAATTAAATATTCAACTATCAAAAATACGGGACATTACCCATCCAGTTTATAGCTACTGCTACCATGTGAATATTTGCTTCCTTGTGCTTTGACACTTTGTGTTTGACCTTGAATACTGGTATGCTGTTTCATTTGACCTTGATGTACTATTTGTTGTTTGAACCATGAAATATGTACTTGAACATTTTTGTGCTTGTTGCACATAAACTTGGGCTTCTGTGCTTGCTCCATACGCCTTCTAAAAACAGACTTAGTTACTATCACTAGTAACTGCTTGACCCAGTATTTATTGGTGCACCATTAAGTCAAATCGACAGACGTCCGGCTAGTCGACAAGTCGATTAGTTGTAGACTAGTTGATAGACATATTATTACTACCCAAAATTTGTCAATTCAAATATATTGTTATCCAAATTAAATTGTTGCAGTTCAAATCAAATCTACAGTTTAATTCAATATTCAGTATTTCCATTCAATATGTATACTTGAAAGGAGGCAGGCAAGTTGATGGCTCGATCACGATTAGTCAACTAGTCGCGAATAGTCGAGCTCCGTTATAACAGTGACCCACTTTCATGCTTGCTGGCTTGAATTGTGATTTATTTTGAATTGGTGTGTATATGTGTGTCTGTGTGTTTGTATCTATGTCTGTGTGTCTGTGTGTGTATGTGTGTATGTCTGTGTGTGTTGTATATGTCCCCTGAGCACACATATATATTTCATGTTAAAACAATTAAAATCCATGTTACTATAAAATTCAGTATGTACTCTGTTTATGTTAGCGTAAGTGTGCATTTTGGATATAGAAATTCTAACTCATTGTTCTAACGCAAATTAGGTTGCAAGTATAGACGAAGATGATGTCTATTCTGGTTAAGAATTTACTTGGTGAACCACCATCGAAGCCTCGCTAAGTTGAATGCTTTAAATTTCTGGTTAAGAATTATTAGGTGATTCACTAGGTGGATGCATTTTAGCTCACACCGTTGGGTCAGGTATTCACGCATAATAACCGAAGCTTAATTAAGCATGAGTACCTGACCCAGATGCATGAGCTAAAAATGCATCCACCTGATCACCCAGTAAATTCTTAAACAAAAAGTTAAAACCTTCATCTTGGTGAATGGATTAGTTCAGCTGCAAAGCGGATCAAAATGGTCGATCGCCGAAGTTGAAAAGCAGAGAGTGGTCCCCAAAGTTGATAAAATACCGACTTTACCTTCTTTATTGTAATGTAATTATGAAACATTATATATGAAACAATATGTATCTTCTTTATTGTAATGTACTAAAACAACATGTATCTTCTTTATGGTAATGTAATGAAACAACATGTATCTTCTTTATTGTAATGTAATGAAACAACATGTATCATTATATACATTGTTGGATTGGTATGAAATATTTCGTACCATTATTTCGTTTAGTGTTATAATTTATCAAGTAGAGTCTGCATGATATTTACTAGCCTTTGGTATACATTCGTATTTATAGATAATTTAGATATGATTTATATTCATATCTAGTAATAATTTAAATACAGCTTAAAGATGTATGTTATTTGCATTGAGAAACGGGTTACAATCGTATCTATATATACTTTAGATACGGCTTAGAGCTGTATCAAATTTTGATTTTGATACGGCTTATGGTCGTATCTAATATTTAAACATGCCATTATTTGATATGGCTTAGAGCCATGCCTAATTGCAGTAGATACGACCCAAAAAACATCCTAATTTGCATATATGGTGTAGTGGTAGTTATATCCATCTTTAAAAGGGTATTAATTGATTGTGTAGTTTACCTCCCAATAAACAAGAATTATTAAATGGCTACTGGTTATGAGCTTGGTAATCCCTAAGTTGCCCCGCTTCCTTTACATAACAAGTGATTGGGGTGAGAGTCTGCCTTGGGATTAGGTATTAAATGATTGCTACAGAAGTACCATAGATCTGCTTATCATGTGGAAAGTAGTAAGTGGCTAGGGATTATCTAGTAAGGCCAGCTAGATAGTTATACGGTGGTCTACCGGGGAAAGGTCATAAACGACGAGATGTCGTCTACCTATCCTGTAGATAATAAGTGACTTCTTACTATCTCTTACCTTATGATGGGCATAGGAACACGCGTGAATGATGGAAGCCTTAAATTAGTAGGACCTAGTAGCTAGTGTCCTCTAATTTATATTAGTGTAGAATAAACCACTGAATAGGATTTTAAGTGATCGAAAGGGCCGCCTTGGGTCTTAAGTGATCGAAAGAATCCACCCTTATCTTATATTGGTAATGAGGTCTTAAGTGGCTATATACAAATAATTGAACTCCTTACGAGATAGCGAGTAGTTGGAAGCCTACCGCTTAGTCTTTGGTAGTTAGTTAAATGGTGGTGTAAAGGCTTCATACTTATGCGTAAACGTTCTAGCTTAGTATTGCGATATCGTTGTGTTTGGGATATTACCTCGGGTATGCTAATTAGTCGTCGTGCATAAATATTTACAAGGTTAGGTTACAATTACCAACCTTGTTAGGCGTGTGTTTTGTGTAACAGCACGCAAATCTGTTCTATTTGAGTTGACTAAAACAACACACGTCCAACCCAAATTTCACAGAAATACGAGTCATTAGGGTTAAAGAAATAGAAATATATATAAGATAGAACAAAAGAAAACATTAGAATCTCATAGTGAAACTAAAAAAAATATAATATACTGAATAACCTTTTGAAATACAAAATTGGATTGTATATACATACCATATCAGAGTACGACACATATACATTACAGGGGAAATAGCTCTAACTAGCTAATGGTGAAGCCTCCTGCTTCAAGCTCTACAAAGTGTATCTGTAAAATCCTGAAACACTTGACTGCCTATACAAATTTGGTCACCCAAGAGTTTATGTAAAAACAAAAAAATAAACTCTGGGTCCAGTCATTGGATTGGTGTGAGTTAACTCCAACAATATTATTTAACTTAGAAAATTCTTTTGAAAGAAAGGGTAATCGTAAGACCGATCTACACATAAATATGAATGGTTTTTAGCTTGCGATTACCAAAACATTTTTGATATCAAAATCAGGCGATACTATATAATGTCTAATTAAATAAATAACCAAATAGCAGAATGCTTGCATCTCACACTCCACGTACATAGTATAAAATCAAAAACAGTAGGGCGCTTATTGGAGATTGGATTCCAACTATGACAAGGTATGGGACTACCTTCCGATCAGTGTAATTTGGAGGAGATACACTGGGGTTCAACTAGAACATCTTGCAACCCGGCCACACATGATCGGTCACTCATTTAGCTTGAGGGGACCGAATGTATTTTCACCCCCGGTTGTCGGTCGTCCAACTATAATCTGTAAGATAAAGAAGCGAAGAAGAACAAATGAATTTTTTCTCTAAAGTGGTGATAATACACCCTACTTGAGGGTGACCCAACTAGGCATGCTGCCTGCCAGATTTTTGTCATTTCCTGGTTGTGAGGCTTGAGGAAACGTTTACCATTTTAGAACATCTGGCCACTATTCACATTGAATGCCACATCGTCAAACCCGTCAAATCACTAGTTGATCTTTCCAAAATATTATGGGTATAAAAAGCTAAGAGAAGCAAATTCCTTAGCCACCTGACGTAATATACTGAAAAGATCATCTAATGTGATCTGTTAGGCATACTCTGTCATACATTCGTCCATACAAGTTGTTCTAGGACTGGATAAACCGAAAGCACTACCCTATAAACAGAACATCCCTTGCACTTTACTCTTCTTCAGTTATCTTCGGCAAAATATAATTTGCAACGTCTATGCCAATACAGAGTGGTTTTCGGACAATAGATTCAACCGGTCTCTTCGTATTGACAACAATGGTCCAAAAAGTTTAATAGTCGGTTATTTAACTGAAGAAAAACAACATCCATCTAAATTTCCAACTTAAAATATTATTGACTGAACATCCAAAAATCATTGGCCTTTTTTAATATTTCATTAATTGAATAATTTCCAGGATTCTTTCCAATATCTTCTCTTCAATATTTTCAGAATCCTTTAGCCTCTTCAATATTTGGAAAATGTTCCATATCCCATCTTATTTTATTTTCTATACTAAGAAAATATTTTCAATTGATGATTGTAATTCGTTTCCAATTACTTCTACCTTCCACGACCACCCATTTTCTATACTTAGGAAATATTTATTATTATATTTCCAAAATTCCACTTACTTGGGTTAAAACGACTATCATGCAAAACATCGTTACAACCACCCAAAATATTTCATTCAACAAAACACCTTTAAACATTGATCTTAAAGGCTAAATCTTCCTATTTATCGGTTAATAATGAAATCAATTAAGTTGGGGTATAATTACTTCTCAAACCTTGACTGAATAACATCTTTGACTTCAAAACAGACAAGAGCACTTATCTGGAATAATCAACCTCATATATAACCAATTATCCAGTTTTAAAATGTGTATTTTCTCTCTTTCTATTCTTTCCAGAATTTAATTTATAGATTTCCTTTATGTTTATAATATTATATTTCATGTTTGTTTCCTTATCGAATTATATATATGTATATACTGATTTTTATTTATCAAATTTTATTTAAAAATTTATTACTCCTTTAATTTTCGGAAAATTATGCCTATGTCTCCTTTGTATGGCTCAATCAATTCAAAAACAAATCGCTTCTCTAGGCTCTTTGTATTTAAAAAGAAAATCAAAAACCCAAATGGCTTGCCTAATCGGCTCATAAAATCTCATATGGAAATTTAAACATGTACCTTTATGTCGGGCACCCAAATTATAATCTTCATTCTCTTCATTCCATACCTGTTAAGCAATGCATATTCCTATTTCCAATCTATCTCAAATCGATCCAGTCATTTTAACTCAATTTGGTAATTTATTTTCAAATTATTTTATTTACTTATTTCACCATTAGTTTGAATCAACCGTGTTCAAAAACAAGTAGAACTCAAAGTTCATGTTCGATTCCAAATTCTAATCAAAGTTTCATATATGAATTCGAATTTCAATTTACAATTCACTTCGCTTAAACAAAGTTACGTTCTATCCAAAACTCGATTAACTAATTTCTTTAAAATTTGTTAACTTCATTCGATAATTAAAAATTTGATTTTGTTCCAAAAAACAATCCATTTACTCCACTTGAGTTCATATCTATTTTACAACTCAAATCTGAAAAATTCAATTTTCATTTACTTAAAACTCTTTGATTTTATTAAATAAATCATTATAGCTTTATAAACGATTTTAGCGCTATTTTTTTGGAAATTTGATTTTGATGTAACTCAAATTCTTTAAGACGAAATCCAGTTTTTTCTCCTACATTAGAAAACCATCATTCAATAGGTCTTGGCATTTCATGTTTCATCGAATTACAACTTAAATTGAGTTTTGTATACTTAATTGAAGTTCGAACCGTCAAATTATGAACTATCACGCTGTGGTGAGTTTGATTTAATTAAATTTAGATATAAACGCTTAACCTTCGTTTATTAAATTAATTGCAATTTCATTTTCAATATTTAAAAAAATAATTCAAGGCCATTATCCAAATCTGACGTTAAAATTTAGATTATTCAAACTCGTCGATTATTTTATTCCATATTCATAACTCTGTTATGAATTTATTCAAAACTCAAATTTCTATATTCAATTCCAATTCACATGGAATAAGATTATTTTACAAAATTCGATATGATCGAATACAGTTATAAATCCTAGTATTTAATTCATTTCTATATTTTGAATTCTAAAATAAAATCTATCGTTTCCTTCTTGAAACGATTTCTAAATCACTTCAAAATTTACGTTTGAATTTAATTTCTAAATTATCCTATGATAATTTCTTTGCTACATTTATAACATATTTTATAAATCTCACTTCTTGTTTCAAATATTGAAACATGTTTCTATTTCGAATTCCATTTCTATTTTCAAAAAACAAATTCCCTTTTTAAATTGACACTTGAGCTTCCATTTCTAAATTATCCAGTGATAATTTTTCGATTCAATTATAAACATCATTTATAAATTCAACTACTTGTTGTATTACTAAAAACAAGTTAATATTTTCTAACCCATTCGAAATTCTATTTCTATTCCGAAAAATAAAATTTTCCTTTTTAAATTTTAAAATTCCTTTTTATGATATTTTAAATATAAATATCTAGGGCCAGTGATATTCAAACATCCCAATACACAAACCATCAATCCAATTCAATACATCCCACATATATAATATGTAAACAACATTAAATAAAATTTGAGGAATCCAGTTGGATCCCTCCAACCTGTTTTCCCTGCATCCACATATGTTAGACAACCATATTATTTAACTTACAAAGTTCTTTTGAAAGAAAGGTAACCGTAAGACCGATCCACACATAAATACTAATGGTTTTTAGCTTATGAGAACCAAAACATTTTTGATATCAAAATCAGGCGATATTATAATAATGGCTAATCAAATAAATAACCAAGTAGCAGAACGTTTGCGTCTCACACTACACATACATAGTATAAAATCAAAAACTGCAGGGCGCTTATTGGAGATTGGATTCCAACTATGACAAGATATGGGACTATCTTCCGATCAGTGTGCTTTAGAGAGGATACACTATGGTTCAACAAGAACATCTTGCAACCCGGCAACACATGACCGGTCACTCATTTTGCTTGAGTAGGCCGAACGTATTATAACCCCTGGTTGTCGTCCGTCCAACCGTAATCTGTAAGATACAGAAGAGAAAGAAGAACAAAAGATTTTTTTCTCTAGATCGGTGATAATACACCCTGCTTGGGGGAGATCCAACTAGCCATGTTGCCTACCCGATTATTTTCATTTCCCGGTTGTGAGGCTTGAGGCTACGTTTACCATTTTAGAACATCTCACCAACATTCACTTTGAATGCCACATCGTCAAAACCGTCAAATCACTAGTTGATCGTTCCAAAAATATTACGGGTATAAAAAGCTAAGAGAAACGAATTCCTCCACCACCAGATGTAATATCATGAAAAGATCGTCTTATGTGATCTTTTAGGCATACTTTGTCATACATTCGTCCTTACAAGTTGTTCTGGGACTGGGCAAACAGAAGGCACTATCCTATAAACAGAAAAACCCTTGCATTTCACTCCTTTTCAATTATCTTAAACATAATCTAATTCGCAATGTCTATGCCTATATGGAGTGGTTTTTGGATAATAGATTCAACCGATCTCTCCGTATTGACAACAATGGTCCAAAAAGTTCGAGTGTCGGTTATTTAATTATCGAAGAAAGACAACATCCATCCAAATTTCTAACTAGAAATATTATTGACTAAACATCCAAAAATCACTGGCCCTTTTTAATATTTCATTAGTTGGATCTTTTCCAAGATTCTTTCCAATATGTTCTCTTCAACATTTTCATAATGCTTTAGCCTCTTCAATATTAGGAAAATGTTATATCCCATCTTCTTTTATTTTCTAACTTAGAAAATATTTTCTATTGATGATTGGAATTCATTTTCAATTACTTCTCCCTTCCGCGGCCATTCATTTCTATACTTAGGAAATATTTATTATTATATTTCCAAAATTCCACTTACTTGGGTTAAAACAAATGTTGTGTAAAGCATCGTTACAACCACCCAAAATATTTAATTCAACTAAATCTCTCTAAACATTGATCTTCGTGACTGAATCTTCCTATTTATCGGTTAATAATGAAATCAATCAAGTTGGGGTATAATTACCTCTCAGACCTTGGCTGAAGGACATCTTTTACTTCAAAACAGACAAGACTACCTATCTCGAATAATCAACACCATATATAACCAATTATCCATTTTTTTAACATGTATACGTTCTCTTTCTGTTAATTCCAGATTTTAATTTATAGATTTCCTTTTTGTTTATAGTATTTTGTTTTAAGTTCGTTTTCTTATCGAATTCTATCTATATTGATATATTCATTTCTAGTTATCAAATTTTCTTAAAATATTATAACTCCTTAATTTTTTGGAAAATTTTGCAGCATCTCCTTTATACTGCTTAATCTGTACAACTACAAATCGCCTCTCTAGGCTCTTTCCATTAAAAAAGAAAATCAAAAAGCCAAGCGGCTTGCCTAAAAGGCTCATAAAAATCTAATATGAAAATTTAAATATGTACCTTTTTTTTGGGCACTCAAGTTATAATCTTCATTCTCTTCATTCCATACATGTTAACCTATGCATATTCTTATTTCCAATCTGTCTCAAATCGATCCAATCGTTTTAACTCAATTTGCTAATTTATTTTCAAATTATCTTATTTACTTATTTCACCCTTGATTGGAATCAATCGTGTTCAAAAACAAGTCAAGTTCAAAGTTCATGTTTGATTCCTAATTCTAATCCAAGTTTCATATTTGAATTCCAAATTTCAAATTACTTCTCTTAAACAAAGTTATGTTCGGTCCAAAACTCTATTAATTAATTTCTTTGAAATTTTTAACTTCATTCGATAATTAAAAATATGATTTTTATTCCAAAAATCAATCCATTTAATTCACTTGAGTTCATATCTATTTTACAACTCAAATCTGAAAAATTCAACTTTCATTTACTTAAAATCCTTTGACTTAATTAAATAAATCGTTGTAGTTTTATAAATGATTTTATCGTTGTTTTTCTATAAATTTTATTTTAACGTAACTCAAAATCTATAAGACAAAATCCAGATTTTTCTCCTACATTAGAAAACCATCATTCAATAGGTCCTGAGTTTCTTTTTTCATCGAATTAAGACTTATATTGAGTTTTATATACTCAATTGAAGTTTGAATCATGAAATTATGAACTACCGCGCTGTGGCGAGTTTGATTTAATTAAATTTAAATATAAACGTTTAAACTTCTTTTTTTAAATCAATTCCAACTTCATTTTCAATATTAAAAAAAATGATTCAAGGACGTTATCCAATTCTAACTTAAAAATTCAGATTATTCAAACTCGTCGATTATTATATTCCACATTCATAACTCAGATATGAATTTATTCAAAACTCAAATTCTATACTCAATTCCAATTTACATGGAATTAGATTATTTTACAAAATTTGATATGATCGAATTTCAATTATAAATCCTTGGATTTAATTCTTTTCCATATTCTGAATTCCAAAGTAAAATCAATCGTTTCCTTTTTGAAATGTTTTCTAATTCGTATTTAAATTCAGGTTTGAATTTAATTTCTAAATTATCCTATGATAATTTCTTCACTACATTTGTAATTTATAAATCTCACTTCTTGTTTCAAATATTGAAACATGTTTCTATATCAATTTCCATTTCTATTTTCAGAAAATAAATTACCTTTTTAAGTTGACACTTGAGTTATAATTTCTAAATTATCCTGCAATAATTTTTCTATTCAATTACAAACATCATTATAAATTCAACTATTTGTTTTATTATTATAAACAAGTTAATATTTTCTAACCCACTAGAAATTCAATTTCTATTTTGAAAAATAAATTTTCCTTTTTAAATTTAAAAATCCCTTTTTATGATATTTTTAAATATAAATATCTAGGGCCAGCGATATTCAAACATTCCAATACATAAACCATTAATTCAATTCAATACATCCTACATATATAAATATGTAAACATCAATAAATAAAATTTGAGGAAACCAGTTGGATCCCTCTAGCCTGTTTTCCTAGTATCCACAGATGTTAGACAACAAAAATAATACCCATCCTACTTCAAGGCATGATATTGCAGTACAGAAGGTCATCCACTAAATATATCGTGGGGTGATAGGGTCATCCGCAAATGGTACTGGGGAATATCCTATATATATACACACACATATATATATACATATATATATATACATATATATATACATATATATATAATAGCGACCACCAAGCTTAAATATAATTAGTATATATAATAACCACAATTCTCATCAATGAACCACAATGCATCCAATTTAACCAAAAAATATTTTAACTACTTAAAAATAATAATATATATAAATTCTAGGTGAGATTTACTCACCTTGGTTTTTATTTGTCGAATACCTTGTTAATTTCCATATCTCGCGACTATGCATCTATTCTTCTCAAAGGAATTCATTAGTTGCCTATGATAATTTAATATTTATTTAATGATTAAGCGATCAGTAAATTATTCTAATTTCTAAAATAATTAAATAATTTATTCTAGGTGTATTAAAATTTTGTAGAAACCTATACCTTATTGCTATCGCAAATACTCGACTAATTTGTGATGCAAATCCTCGACCAGTCCTAATAAACTGCCAACTGCCCATATCGGCATTCCATCGAACACTTCAAAGTCGATCGTGTCCTTCTTTTTGCTTTCACCTACAGAGACTGGCATGTATCCAAACTATTCAGTTGAGCTTCCTTCACAAAACCCATCGATAAATGCTAATGCATGCTCTTCTCCTCCCACTTCCGAAGCTCCATGCTTGTAACCCAACGAACGTCCTGTCAAAAACTACCAGTGTTTGCAAATAGTACCTCACAACGACTAGATAACAAGCCAGTCACAACTCCTCAAACTAGACATAACCAATTCCTACACCATTTCCTAAACCATCGAATTGCCTACTATTCAACCTTGTACTACTACTACTTCATTCTGAATGACTCCATCTTTGGTCACAGACCCAACATAGCACCGCAATCATCGATGAACTCTCTTCTTCACACTCCTCTTCTCTAGCATCATCGTTTCAACTCAAACATCCTCTCGAATGTGCGACTTCTCCTTCATAGTACAGGTATTGAACTTGATTTTCACCCAATCCAACAAAACTATGGAAACATGCTTCTTCGGCCTTCCCAATCGTCATTGCACCAACAATTATTTTTCCGACCTCCTCTACCCTGAACTGTACTGAACACTAGTTCATTATGGATCTTCGAACTACCCTCAAGCTACATCACACTCGTTGGTTCACAAACGAAGAACGAAGGCTTTGTTTTGATTTTGAAATTACTTAGGAGTAGCCATATTTCTGATTCGCTAATGCTTCGATTTTTATTGCTATGAATATGATGATAATAGAAATAGGGGTAGTAGCCATTTTATTTGTAGCTCTGTAGCTTTCGATTTTGACCATGATATAGAATGGAATAAATACGCGGATTTATAGAAGAAGAAAAGAGAGAGAGGGCAACTTCAATTTTCTCTGAGGAATGAGATGAAAATAAAGAAGAAGGTTATCGCGTATAAATAGAAGAAGAGGAAGGAATAAACCATATGTTTAAATTAAATGCTTGTCTCCTAACGTACAAGCATGTTTAATTTTATTTGATTTTTATTTAATATGATTTGATTTTGATATTATCCATTCAATTTTGTAATAATATATTTTGGTGTTCCAAACTACAATCGAGACGCAACAACTGATGTTCCTAAGGTTGTACCACTATTCTGAATACATTGGAATAGATTCCGATGTCTGATTCGATCGTATAGAGAAGATACAATTTAAATCATTGATTTAAATTAAAATCAATTTAATCATTTCTAATTATTTTCTAACCGTACAATCAAACGATAAATCCAAACGTTACCAAATTTGAAATCTGATAATAATACATTATTTTAGATCTAATGGAATTGGTATCGTTAAATTTTGAGAATATTTTAAAATTAGCTATTTTTATGTAATAAGTTCAATCGATTAAAATATAAATCGATTTCAAAATAATTAAATTTATCGAGAATAAATTATTATAATCGTTCTAATTCAATATAGAAATTATATTAATTGATAGAATTGTTTTGATTCAGTTTTAACTCTAAATTTAATTATTTTAGTTTTCCGTATTATGATAATTTGATATTAAATCGATAACTTCACATTAAAAATCAACTTATATTTCTATTTCAACATTTAAAACAATTTAAATATTTAATATTAAGCAGCTAAAAATCCGAGATGTTACATTTTGGTTCTGACCAAATGGTATACATTTGTATATTGTAGACAATGTTGGACATTTTCTACTCACCAGGACTTGTTATTCTAACCTGCTCCTCATAGAAACTCCCAGGTTTAGCTTAGGAAGATAGGTCTTAGTAGGTTTCCAAATTGGTTTTTGGTTCTCGTTCTCTCTTGCTCGGTATTGATGTGGTGACATTCTTTAAGGTAGTCGCCGCAATAATCCATATTTGTCATCTTATTATGTTTCTGTTGTGAATTAGCTTTATTTTACACTGATTATGCTCATGCTCAGTATTTGCAGGTACCAAATATATATTCTTCATGCTTGGATGGGTATGAGTTTTGATTTTTTTCGAAATTCGGGCTCGGAAAAGTGTGGGGTGTTACATTTGGTATCGGAGCTTAGGTTTAGATAATCATAGGAATTAACAACTTAGGATTTGTAACAGAACCTATTTAAAATTCCTTTCTACTTCTTTTTTTTTTCTTACTTGATTTTAAAATATTGCGAAGTTGAGGTAGTCGAGGGCCTATTTACCTAAGATAAGCTTTAAATAACTAGGAGTTAGAAATGTTTGAGTTCGAGTATTTAGCCAAGCCAGATTTACCTTATAGTGTGTTTGGAAGTTCTGTGTTTGGAAGAGCATGGGGGTGACATATGGTAAATTTCGTGGATTTGAGCTTGGCGACTGCACGAAAAGCCAGCTACAATTGAGATAGTCACGTTTTCGTGTTTCTAGTTTTGTTGGGAGTTCCAATCGATGACTTATTCTTGGTCTTAAACAGGAAGTTCATGTTAATGTGTCGTTATAGTCCGAATATCCTTTTGATAGAATCATTCATTCGAATCCTTAGTCCTGTGTTCGGAGAGATTTTAGATTTTAAAATCGTTTTGAAATAAGATGAGATTTCAGAAATTTTAAATTTTTGTTTTTGAGAAATTGTTTTATAAGTAAAGATTTGAGTAAATAAAATAAATCTTATAAATTTAAATCTAACTATGTTTCAGATCGTTGGGTTTTGTGTAAGTTTAATAAATAATCCATTTTGAGTAAAAAGAAGGAATTTTAAAATGACAAGGAATAAGCCTCGAAGTTCAGAAATAATATATACCCATTCCTTTCGATTTTTAATATTCTTTTTCTAGATATTTTGGATGATTTATAGAAATTATCACAAATAACCTTTTTAAAGATTTCAAATCTTGACAATTTAGAACATGGAAAAAATATTTCAATCGGTAATATAAACTAGAATATAAATTAAAAAAGATTTATAACATGAGACCGTTAGCTTATAAATAAAGAAATTTATTTCGAAAAGTTTTCAAAATTTCGACTTGAAAAAGACTAAGGAAAATTCTATTTGGCTTAGGTATTTGCTTTCGTAAATTGTTCGTGTCGTTGATCAGCTAGGTAAGGAGAAAATCCATATTAATCTGAGTTTTTTACAATAATTCATCCATTTGTTTAATGATCGCAGCTGTTTGGAGGCATTGGGAATTATTTCTCGAATTGACGGATGGTGGCCATTAGCATGAGATTTTCAGTGGAGTCGAGAAGGCGATACGACTTTAGGTATAAATTTATTTTAATTGAAACGTTCCATTAGTCCTAAGTTTAGATCGCTCCTCAGAAGGAGCTAATAATCGACCGCCCATCAGTACCCATGTTGACCACCGCCTTTCTGGTGCGACCCGAGCCTGGCCCAATTGCTGGAAACGATATATACATAAAAAATTTCTCAAAATCGTTACCCTTTATTAATGATCAAATAAAACCTCCTTTATATGTCTCATCAAACCATTATAACCCCCTAACCTAGATGGGTGCCTTATAAGGAAAAAAAGTACGTATAAATTCGGTGGAATTAATACAATGTGTATAAGTTATAGCTACAGAAATGATAAATAATACATTGCCCACATCACGACTCAAGGCCCAAAATTAGAAACATCCATACTTATCTTCAAAATAAAAATGTCATCCTGCATCTAATAAATCAATCTGCAATCGATGCAATAACTCTTCATTGCTTACATTTTGTTACAGTCGTGGTGCCATTATCTCTAATAAGAAAATTAATCTCTTTTTCAACTTTTTGACCTTGGATGGAGAATGTGCTCGTCGATTTGAAAAAATTATGGAATTTTGTTCACCTAAAATGTAGCATATAGCAGTAGTAATAGATCAATTATATCCTTAAGTTGATCCTTATGAGGGAAAGCAGTGAGCAAATTGTGAATCTCGTCTTGGATTGTGAGAGAAAGAACAAGTTAAGTTTCAATAAGGACTAGAAAAGTTTGGAATAGTTGCTCTCAAAGAACAAGTGATGGCATTATTAAGGTTGGTTTTCGCAAAGCACACATATGGTATCTGATGAAATGCCATAACAATTAAGTCGATCTTTGGTACTAAGCCTCCGTGATAGTGCAAGGTAGGAAATAATTGTCACCGCTTGATCTATGCAAATTACTGAGTAAATGGGATTAGATTCAGAGTGTTAACAAATTTTATCCCAGGACGTATGAAAAGTGAATTTCCCCTATTACACCATTCATACCTGTCTTGTTGTAAAGAAGGTTTAAATGTTGTATTGTGAATCTCATTGGCAAGTTCTCTAGTAGAAGGATGCAATGAAAGGACCAGCTGGCTGTCTCTAACAATATGAGTCACCTTTTGTGAAGAAAAACCAATAACTAGCAATAATGAGTAGCCAAACAAATCTACCAGATAACTACTAGTCACCCAGGATTCAAACCATAAAGAGGTGCTATTATCATTAGCCATAATTTTTTGAAAATATTGCTTGGAGGTAGTACGAAGAAGAAGCATTCGTCTCTACATTTATGAAGAATTATTATCAACGGGCATAGTCCAGAAGTTTTTGCCGAAGCAATATCGGTTCATCATCCGAATACTCCATAGGTCAGAATTATTTGAGAAATTCTAGAGTAGTTTAAGGCTAGCAGCTTTTTTTAGATGAGAAAATAGTTTTATACCAAATCCACCTTCGTCTTTAGGCTTGCATATTGATAGTCTTGGCAACCTTATGAATCTAACCTCCCAAAACAAATTTAGCACACAGAGTCGGAATTTTGTCAAGTGTTTGTTCAGGAATTTGATAAATGAACAACTAGTATAACACTAGAGAGTAATGGTAGTATTAATCAACCCTCCTCTCCCCGAAAAACTCAATGGTCTAGTTTTATCCAAGCAATTTGTCTTGTATTCTTTGAATCAGAGACTGACATTTGGTATAATGGAGATAAGTTGAAGAAATGGGAACACCAAGGTATTTTATTAGCAAAGTACCCTGGTCGAAAACCAATCTGAAGAATAGATTGAGTGTTTGTAGTGGAAGCACTGAAAAAATCTTAGTTTTTGTGGTGTTCACATTCAACCTAGTGTAAGTGCTTAATTTCTAGAAAATGTGTAAGGTAACGGAAAATTTAATATACAATTTCCCAAATATCATGAGGTCATCAATGTATGACAAGTGTGTAATTGAGCACTGAAATTGGAAGACTGGAGTGAATTGGTCGTTGTATGTTGATTCATCCATCAAGAATTGCTTAGCCATAGTAAAAAAAAAAGGCGAGATTAGGTCACCCTCCCGTACCCCTCGTGTTGAATGAACAAATCCTTTGGGAACTCTGTGGAATAACAAGGAAAAGTGGTCGTGGGCATACATTCATAAATAAGGTTAATGAAATGATTCAGGAAACCTATCCTGGACATAGTAAAGCATATGAACTCCCAATTCACGATATCGTAAGCCTTTCGAAGATCTACTGTACGCCGAATTTAGCATCTCTTTTTTCTTGAAATCCTTGAGGAGTTCATGATCTAGAAGTATGTTTTCACCAATATATCTGTTAGCGATGAAGCCACATTAGTTCTCTGAGATAAGATAGGGAAGGAAGACTTATAACCTACTACATAAAATCTTGGAGAACCCCTTATAATACATATTACAAAACGAGATGGGAGGTAGTGGGAAATATTCGTAGGCTTATCATTTTGAGGAATCAAAGTTATAAAAGTATGATTCAAACCTTTTGAGTGCTTTGTTGACTGTAAAATATCATTGACGACTAATCAAAAGTCAAACTTAATATCATCCCAATGCTATTTCATGATCATGGCATTTGTGCCATCCAGACCAGGACTCGAGTCGTGATGCATAAGAATACAGCGTCATTAACCTCTGGAATCGTGATCTCTTGAAGAAGGCAGGCTTGACCTTTGGGTTTGACAGTAGCAATACGTTGAAAATATGGAAAGTTGTTGTATGAATCCCCGTTAAACATGGTGGTATAATAGTTGATAGCTGCTATTTCAATCTTCTCTGACTTGTATAATAAATCACCATATAGTTGTACCAAAGACCGAATGTTGTTAAATAATTTTCTAGATGTCATATTAGAGTAAAAAAACTTAGAGTTAGTGTCACCTTGTTATTGCCACTTTATTTTGGATCGTTGTTTCAATCCCCGCATATGTATAAATTGTTTAGAATGAAACTTCTTCTTTACTTCCAGGAAGTCATCATATATAAGATCATTATCTAGTTCAAGGTCAACTTCATGTTAAGGTTCAAATAGATTCTCTTCTAACTCTTTTAGGTATATATTATCCTTTACTCTAATTTTATTCCAAGCCTTCAGTTCTCGTTACAAGCATGCATCTTATATTGAAACTGGTAGCTAACAAATCCGCATGTGTGAGCATTTATTCCTCTCTCTATATGCGTTAATAATACATATCTGCTAGGTGTCTATTGTTCATATATCTGAATGGGAACCCCTTTGTGTGTTGAGTGGGAACCAAATCCAGCAAAACAAGATTATGGTCACTTGATAATTGGGAGAGAGACATGGCCTTTAGATTAGAGAAATACTGAAGACACTAATAGCTTTATGTTGTGGGATAAATAGAAACTCTTAACTTGATGTGGATTATCTATTCGCATCTCATAGTTTTACCCGTTGGATAACTAAGAACCTGGTAGTTTTATGCCGTGGGATGAATATAAAGCCTTATTCAAAATAGTGCAGTTTTGTCTGTAAGGTCACTATAAACAATTTATACCTGAAGAGGAGCCCCTGTCGACATCTCATAGTTTAACCCTAGGTTAACTAAGAACCTATCGGTTAATATATACTTGTATCCCCGACAAGTGTTCATGTCAAACCCCCAATTTATTCCTTTCATTGGTATCCCGATGTTTCAGTCAAATGCAATGACATGTATCATTTCCTACCATTATTTTTTAAAAAAACCCAACCTTTCGAAGGCTGGATATAATAGTGATTATGATGTTTTCAGCTAGTTGCCTGAAGCATCCAACAATCAACGGGTTTGACAAAGACCTTCCAACCCTAAATCCCTTTCAACTCTTTCCTTAAATTTTGAAGGCATGTAGCAAACGCAATGAGAAAACAAAATACAAGCAAAAACCATTGCAAGCAAATATGCCTAAGAAAAATACGATAATCAAGTTGTTCAACAAGTTAAAGCTTTAGTTTGAACGCATCACCTTATGTCTACCAAAGGGAATTGAGCCGGTAGGCTCTATCTCTTGCATCCGGGTTTCTAAAGTTAAACCACCTTCAATTTTTCCTAAAGAGTCAGAGTCAACTATGTTTCAAACTATAGGCAAAACCCTATTAGGATCATGCAAACAAGTAAGTGATCATAACCTGCTGACTTAAACAATGGTGTAAATGTATAAAGGTTGTAGCCTCTAGCTAGTTTCACACAATAATCAGGTTCCTCCTTGACAACAATGCCGAGACCAACAGGTCACGAAGGCAAAGCCTCAAATCATGTTCAATGTAAGATTCCTTGACAACAATAACTACGTCTGAGGAAATAAGTTAGGAAACAACTTTATAAAGACTCGTTGTTTTAGCTAATCGACTTCAAAGGTTTTAATATTCAATTATAAACCAATCCTTTTGACATTAATGATATCGACCAAGACATAGGAAAAAGCCTTTGTTTGTAAATTATATGGCATAATTCTCCTTTCGGCAACAATGATGTCGAAGGAATATATGGTAACGAACCAACATGTTTTTCAATTAAATTTTCCCAACATCACTTATGTCGGTATGACTCTAAATCAATAAGTCACAAACAATTCCTTGCCTACATCAACTGTGTAAGCAAGTTTAACAAGCAATAAGTCTGTAAGCCAACAACAACCAATAATAAAAACTTATATAGGAAACACCATCCTTCTGAATCCACCAAAGTGTTTTGAGAATAACCTCTATTATAGGTTTTAAGATTTTAAAACTAACCCCATTTTGATTCCTCTGGAAGACAACAAAGTAATAACCACTTCTTCTTCACAAAATAAAGTCTTCATTGTGATAAGTCCCTCTGATTCTTTTGAAGGGCGTTGAGGTGATTGCCTAATACTAATTTCATAGTAAGAAATCCCAACTATCAAAATGAAGGAACCCGTCCAACACTGTTGGATAGCCCAAAAATTATATGCGTTGGATCGTTCCAAACTTTGTTACAAAAATAGTTCTTTTCAACCCTGTCAAGGGATACTGGGAGGATAACCCATCTTAAATTCTATAAAGAAAGACTTCTCATAAAGAAACCCTTACAAGGGCATCCAATCGACTGTTTCATAGGAACTTAGGCATTTTCCCCTTACTTTTTATGTAAGAGAACTTTAGAAAATCCTACACCTTTTGTTACCGCCATGCAATGACCCAGAAACTATTAATTCAATTATTGTAATTTTTGTTTAAAATATTTTGCTGAATTTAATGGGAATTAGTAGGGTTTCTGGTCTTTGTGCATATGGGTGTTTGTGCATGTGTACAACAAGGTTATGCACAAGGTAGAACCATAAATTCCAGGAAAGTGATGTGGTGTGAACATATACCTATTTTCTATTGAAATTTAATTAAATGATCTAGTTGATAAATAATGTAGATAAGGATCCAGAATATATATACTTATAAATAGAAAGAGATGATATACCAGTTTAAAAATGTGTATAGGACTATTTAGAAAAGAGGAAATATTTATTCAAAACATCCTTTTTGTCACGACATGGTAGGAAGGGGAAAATGATTTATATAAAAACAGTTTTCTTTATTTCTGAAAAGCGATTCAGATTTTGTCTAGCAAATTTTTACCTCGGGCATCAAAAAGAAAATGAGGCAAAATAATGTAAGCAATATTCACGCAAATGGTATGATTAGTTGAGGGTAAAACTGACTTTACGTAACAAAAAACCCTAGGAATCAAAACATTATAAGTAGGGGGTATACGGGTAGAATTTGGATTGCCTAGAAAACTAAGAGAAAATTCAATAACATATTTGAATACAAGGGGGAAAGGCTTAGGGAACAAGACAAAGTTCTCTGGTTTTTAGATTAGAAGAAGAATGTTTCTGGTGAGTAATCTCACTCATAATGACTGGCATTAAGTCCTGAAATAAAGAGGTAGCCAATATCTTTTATATCCAGTATATTTTTGGTTTGAATCATGGGTTAAAAATTCTCTATTTAGTCTTTTGTATGGACATTCTTATGCATTGCTTGATTTTCTAACATGGGTTAAGTTATTTACTTAAATATATTCAAACTACTCTGATTTATTGAATAAAACTGTTTTGAAATCTTAAAATGCTTATGCAAATGATATTGATATATGGAAAACCCTGATGAGAAGAAATACAGGCTGCAATATACATATGTATAGGTGCTATGGCTCAATGTTTAATGATCAGGAGTGCAATGTAATTTTATAGGTGTTGAACTCTTTTCAAATGTTTAAAGCTATGTTTCAGATGGATTTTGAACTCTTTGAAACCAGTTTATTCATAGTGGCATGAACAACTAAAAATACTCGCGAAAAAGCCATATATTAGAATCAGATGCAAAAGGCTATATATATAATTTATTTTATTAAAACCCATTTGTTTTATTTACTTGTTGATTGTATAATTGTTGCTTTATTTTACTGGTTGAATGAACATTTTATCCATTCAAATAAATCGATTAATTCAGTATAAGGCATCATGTTATGAACTATGACTGTCACATTACATCATATTCAGTTTGGCTGATGCTAGAAAATAAAGAAAAACATTTAGAAATTGAAACCATGGAATGTTGGTCAAGAAGCCTGCTGAATGGCTTGTACTTAAGCTACAAGTTTGACACATAGTTTGATTAAGTCCAGAGGTCTTTGTGTAATGATGAGAATTAGATCATTACAGTATGATTGAGTGTTTCATATATGTAGATGAGACCAGGGTTAAATCAAATTAAATAATCCATAAACGAAGAATGAGAAAAGGGAACTTGATGTTTCCTGAATTTTATGGAAATCTGATAGCAAGAGTATATGATTACATGATTTTGATCGGGTTGATTTTACCATGTTTATTATACAATTGAAACAATGATATGCATTTGTATATGTTTCATATTTAATTATTTATCGAATCTGGAAAAAAATAGTGTGTGCACATGCACAATGACTCAAGACTTGCACAAATGAAAAAGGTTGTTCAAAGTAGAATTTCTATATCATTTCACTTCTGTTTTGTCATTTAAATCATGAATGAAGTTACTTATACAAGACAAATAGTCTGACCCTATTTTGCTCATGGCATATTGGGTGTCTCATTTTATAATGAGGCAACCTTTATTGCTTTTTCAGGTAATTAAGGTGCTAAGTACTTTGGATTAGAGTTATGGCTTATTTTCATGAAATTTCGCATGCTAGCTTATTTAAATAAGAGCTTCAGGAATGTTTGAATCTGCATGAATTTCTAAGAAATATTTTCATATCAGTATGTAAGGAAATGTTATATAGGTGGTTATTCATATTATATTTTTGTAATGGTTTTGGCAAAACCTGATGTATTAGCTAATGTCTGGATTTGAATTATAATTTCTATGGGTATTTTACTAGCTGAAATTTGAGCAAAATATATTTAGAATTATAGAAGATTTGCTAATGTTACATATTAGTCAATTTGGAGTCATCAAACAAATATAATTGTGTATGTATGCATCTTTAAATGCCTGGGTTATTGGTGCATCTACTTGTTTAAATCTTACTTCAAAACGATGCACATCTAAACCACTTGGCTCAGCACAAACCCTTTGGGCTAGCTAGAGTTTCAGCATTGCATTAAGAATTTAGAAATTTAAGCATGCACATGGCACTGTTTTAGTTTGAATCTAACTCCTCTATATTTATAAAATTGTTGTAGTGTTTTAAAAAATTTAAGCTTGTAAAAGGTGTACATATTATTGAAAGGCTGTGAAATTTTTTTTGTTAATCAACTCGAACATTACAATATTTATACACTCTCTAATACATACAGAAAACATAACAAACTATACATATAATGACTCAGTACCATCACTCATGTGTTATTTAGATACTCACTAAACAAACATACTGACTTTAAAAATCACTAAGAAACACAAGCTACTCAAACCACATATCGAACCGTATCAACAAACACCATCACCAGCGGCAATGATTCGCCATCACCAATAGCTGCGCCAAGAAGCTTTGAGGCACAATTTGTTACAAGAAAAAACTGAATCATAATCACTGTAATCTCCACCAAGCAAGAAAAACTAAAATATCACCATAATGTGTGCACTACAATGCCCACAACAAAGAATCTATAACTACTACCATAACATGTAAACAGAACTTTACCATAACCACCAAACAGAATTGAACATGTAGCCACTTCACCATAACCATCATCACAGAACAGAAATAGAAGCAAAAACAGAAACTAAACTTCACCATAACAACCAGAAACTGTGGTAACCACCATCAATAAGAACTGAACTACACCATAAAACCTACAACTAATAAACTGAACCAGTAGCCCCCTAGATCATAGCATGTAACTCAAATATCGCTTGCAACTCTATTAGCAAACTAACTTCACCATAATGCCAGCTATAAGAGTGACTAATATCAATACCGAAAACACTTCAAAATCAGATCAAATGCTGGCAGGATCAAACATTGGAGATGGATTCCTCCTTGTATGTCGCTTATAAGATTTCATATTGCTATTCAAAGGCATCACATCCTCCTCTTTTTAATCAATACCTTCGTCCAAATATTCCCGGAATTTTCCTTTTAGGTTGTTACTTTTTGATTTAGACGAAGGAAGAGAGCTAGTAGGCATGGCTGAGGATAATGATGCCATTACGGTGTTAACTTTAGGAAAAGTTAACCCTGAGCCAGAAACAGGAGTTGAAGCAGAAGAAGACGAGGTTGATTTATCAGGAGGTGGTAGAATAACATGATAGGGAGGAGAAAGTTTGGCGTATGGAGAAGATGATGTATTACCAGTGGAGCTTGATAAAATACGACTAGAAATGTGACGGCACTCCCCGAACCAGCCGACATTTCCTCCGAAATGTGTTGTGCTGATGTCCAATAGCACGGGACGGTCGTGAGAAGAAAGGAAACTTATGGGTGAACTAACAAGAAACCTGTAGAATGTCTCACAGCGCATAGAATAAATATAATAATAACATACTTGACATAAGATAGGCGAGACAGTTCATAAGCTAGAAACTAAACCATAATCATCATAGCAGCGGATGTTCAAAATACAGCTTATTAAAACTCCAACATACCGTCTCTAAAGCAAAGAAAAAGATGCACTACTAATGCCCAAAGTAGTGACCAGCAACAACACAGGGAGAATATCTATGTATATCATACGTGGAAGCCTCTTGCTTGCCTCCGGTACAACTACTCGTGCATACCACCTAACCTGTCTCTAGTCTGCCGGTTTAAAAGCACCCAGAGTAATAAGAAGAGACATAAAACTCTAGGTCAGATAAAATTCTAGTATGAGCGATAAGCAGCAAAACAGAACAACAATAGGTATACATAACCATACCTGAACCTGGACCAGCAACCAAAGAGTTAGCACAACAAGATGTACCATACTCTACGGTGACAGCAACATATGGTGTAAAGAATACGGGGGAGGGGGTGTGCATGTCATAGTGATGTCAAATAATCAAGCATAACAACCATCCTCACATCTATCACTCAGTGAGTAAAGCATACGATATCCACCTCTTTGACCACCCAAATCCTTTGCTGTGACCACTATGCCCCATGGAGTCATAGTGACTCCACTGCACTAATCCATAGCCACTAATCCTTTGCTATGTCCACTCTGTCCCACATAACAACTCCACTGCACTGGCTCATAGCCTTGCTACGATCACTCTGCCCCATGAAGCCATGATGACTTCATTACATTGATCCGTAGCCAATATCCATCTCTCAGTGGTGGATCAAAGTTATAGATGTTGATAACCCCTTTGCACACGTCCCGCAACAAAGTCCAATTCATGAAGCTAACTAGTTGGTTTCCATCTAGATCCTGAGTTCTACTTCCTATTTGGACTATCTTTGCATCTCAGTTTTGGTCTTCTCCGGATTGGTTGGAATGTGCGTAGTACCCCAATTATCATCGGTTCGGTTCGGCCATCCTGGTTCGGTTCGTGATCCCCTTTCCATAGCATTAGGTCAGTTCGGCTTGTAGCCCCCATCTTCGGTTCAGTTCTTGATGTCTTCACTCAAGTGGTCGAGTCGTCAGCTCCCTCTCATAGCGGTTCTGATCGGGCTCGTTCATTGGCTCGTAGGTCTTCTCCAAGCTCCAGATCGGCTCGTGACACCAAGGGTGAAGATTTGTGATGGCGAGTCGATTCGGTTCGGAAACATGAGGCGGCTCGTGGGTGGGTTACACGACCCGACCCGACCCGGTCCCGCTCCACCGATCCGATATGGTTCCTGCAACATTTCCAGCAACTTTTCCAGTGACTGTTTTACACCACACGATGGCTTTTTCGACCATTTGAACTGCTCTAGGCATTCACAAATCATACCAAACGGTAATAGTAACATGTATAATCATCCACTAACAGCAAAACAACAATTTAACATGTTTATACGGATAAAACATACCCAAAAACCCATGTTTTTCCCTTAATTCCCCTTAATCATGTTTAAGCATACAATTAGCAAAACTTATCCAAATTAGCCCAAATTTCTATCAGAGCCCTAAAATAATATTTTAGAATTTTACAAATTTCTCCTGAATTTTAACATGCATATATCCGCTAATTAACACTAATCACCCCTAATTAGCCGTAATTAGTGAAAAACAATGCAAATCACTCAACTTAGCCACGAATTACTTATAGATCTGAATGTATCTCTGATTTGGGTTGAATCTATATGTGTTCCAACAGCTCTATCCCAAATTCTATGCTAATTTGCCTTGGTTTGATGTAGATTAGGCTAAAACTTCATTAAACCGTGATTAGAAGGTGATTTGGATGTTGGAGGCCATTGTTAGGGTTGAAGAGAGGTAAGTGGCGGTTGGAAAATGACAAAGAAAAGGTTTCCCTAATCCTAATCAGCCCTCATATAGCTCAAATCCCGAAATCCCCAATCGCCCTACCTGCTAATTACCCTATTAAGCTCATTTAAGTTGTTTTTCACCTTCCAAACCTTAATTCAGCCATATCTCTCAAGTGGTAAGTCCTTTTGGCTAATGTGACCATGCTACGGAAAGCTAAACCATCATCCGGATCTAATGGAAGTGGTTTCAGGTCAGAACTCCTTACCAATCAAAAGTTATAGGCGAAACAAGATTCGTCAGGGGCAAAACGGTCATTTAAAAATCGGCAAAAATCGGGAACATGGGAAATGACCCCAATAGTTGTTCCCCAAAGTTACACGACTATATGACCTCATATGAAAAAGAAATAAATATTCTATGATCCTTCGATACGTAGAATGCGGGTCGTTACACTCCCCCCTTAAGAAATTTCGCCCCCGAAATTCCTTAACCAAAAACATACAAAGGTGTTCCGCATGCCTATCAGTCATTCACAAACAATCAAATATACACAACAAGCCTACCCTAGCATGCGGTTTACTAACAAGGGAAGAAACTATCACTATTAAAATCTTACCAGCTAAAGAGTTCTGGATGCGATTCCCTTAAGCTCTCCTCTGTTTCCCACGTACAGTCACTCTTATTCTTGCCCCCACTGAACCTTGACCAGTTTCACCGCCTTCCTTCGAAGTTGCTTCGTATCGCCCTCGACAATACGGATCGGGTTGCGGTTCCTAACCACCTCGGGTTCTACTTCGATGTCATTCAGCTGATCTAGTGAAATAGTCATATCGGGGTCATGCACGAGCTTCCATAACTGGGAAACATGAAACACGTTATGAACTCCCGCCATCTTGTCTGGCAACTCAACTTTATATGCCAAATTCCCAACTTGCTCAAGAACTGGGAATGGACTAACAAATCTTGCTCCTAACTTGCCTCTCCTGCCAAATTGAATGACGCTCTTTAACGGAGAAATCTTTACAAACACCAAGTCGCCAATGGAGAATTTTAAATCTCTTCCCCTCTTATCAGCATAACTCTTCTGGCTGTCTTGAGCAGCCTTCATTCGCTGTTGGATAACTTTGATCATGTTTGAAATTTCTCTTATCACATCTGGCCCAAGCACAAACTTCTCACCGGTTTCTAACTAACACGATGGTGAGTTGCACAGACTTCCATACAAAGCTTCAAATGGACCCATACCAATACTGGCCAGAAACTATTATTATATGCGAACTCCACTAGATGCAAATGGTCATCCCATGACCCTCCAAAATCTAATATGCAAGCTCTCAAGAGATCATCTAATACTCGATTCACCCTATCTGTTTGACCGTCGGTTTGAGGATAGCACGCGGTACTGAGATGTAATTCTGATCTAAAGCCTCTTGTAAGCTCTTCCAAAATCCACTAGTAAACAACGGTTCTCGGTCACTTACAATGCCTTTGGGTACTCCATGAAATCTCACTACCTACTTCATATACAGTTCCCTAACTTAGCTGACGTTATGTCCGACTTGACAGGTATAAACCTTGCACTCTTGGTCAATCGGTCCACAATCACCCAAATGCTATCATGGCCCGATCTAGTCCTTTGTAACCCATCAATGAAATCCATTGAAACTTGTTCCCATTTCCATTCGGGAATTTCTAATGGTTACAACAAACCACTAGGTTTCTTTTGCTCGGCTTTAACTAGTTGCCAATTCATGCATTTGGATATAAATTTCCCAATGTCTGTTTTCATCCCTTGCCAGTAGCAGGTCTGCCTTATGTCTCGATACATTTTGTTACCACCGGGATGTATAGTCAGTTTTGAGTGATGGCATTCTCTAAGCACTTCATATCTCAATCCATTAACATTGGGTACAACTAGCCTCCCATTCTTTCTGAGCCACCCATCTCGATCAAGCCCATACTTGTTCATCTCCTCGTCGATACCCATATCTAACTTGGAGATGATTTCTAGTAGGTTAGGATCGTCCCTCTGACTGGAACAAATCCGTTCATCAAACTTGCTAGCATCTCTGGATCCAATTCGCACTTTGGTCTGAAATCGTACCCAGTGATATACTCTAGTTGCTTCCATTCTAGAAACATAGCCCCTTAACTGGCATGTCTTCTGCTCAATGCATCAGCTACCGCATTGCCCTTTCCTGGTGTGTATGCGATATCGAAATCATAGGAAGCCAAGAATTCTAACCATCTTTGCTGTCAGAGATTTAGATCCTTCTGAGAGAAGAGATACTTTAATGACTTATGATCGGTAAACAACTCGAATCTTTCTCCCAAAAGATAATGTCTCCACATCTTCAACGTGAATACGATCGCTACCAATTCAAAATCATGGGTAGGGTATCTTTTCTCATGCGGTTTCAGTTGCTGACTTGCATAAGCTACAACCCTACCTCTTTGCATCAATACAACACCTATTCCAGTACTACAGGCATCTGTGTACCGTCATCTCTTCATTCCCTTTAGGAATGACTAACACTGGCGCACGTGTCAATTTTTCCTTTAGACCTGAAACACCCCACCTCCGTTAGGGTCACTCTCAAAGGGAATGCCCTAATTTTTGGTGGAGGTTTATAAGTATAAGTCACAGTTATACAAGACAGATATAAGAACACATATTTGTAAACAGCGGAAAATCAACAAACTTTTATTTCATAAAGCAAATACGTGCTACAACAACATCACCATAATTGTCTTACATCTTTTCCAAAAACATAACACTTTCATAATCTGTCTTGATTACATTATTTAAAGAAGCATAAATAAAACATAGATAAACTGCAAAAGCCCCATAGAGTTTGTCCAAAGCCATAGTTTCAAACGAAAAGGGTCCAAGCAATACATTTCTCTTCTTCAAGCTGGATGTTAAGACCGGTCAAGCTGCTGTGTTCCCTCCCTGTGGACATTGGGGGGGGGGGGGGAACGGAAGAAAAGAAGACGAAAGAAAAGTAGAGTCAGACATAAAGCCTGAGTAAGTCTAGTACTATTTTGTCTATGAATAAAGAACTGGGTATGATAAGTATAAACAAGAAGTGGGAAAGCACTATAAACTTGGTTAAGTTGTCTAGGGTCGAATATACTATCGTACCCCATGTAAATCTCTGAACCCATATAAACTAGTTCCCAACTGGCACCCCATAATCCGGGTGATGTGATCCGTTCTACGATGATCGGGTCCTACTCACATAGTTACATGTGTCTTACGGCCCCCGATGTTGTAGTTACCTATGCTGGTCCCACCATGGGGTGTATCAAGTCCCATGGCGGCGGCCCGACACAACCTTAGAATGCACAGGTATGCTACTGGTGCCCAGTGCTTTATTTTTCTGCGCCGGAGTGTGTGCACGCCCGCACCCCGTTAGAACCTACACTGCTACACCACCGCCGTCGATTTGACCTCTTACAATCAGCCCAGTAATCGTGCCCCACCCTGCCTAGTTTCAGGGTATCATGATACACCTTCTAGGGTTACTGCTGAAAAGGGTCCCCCGTTACTAGGTTTTCTATCTCTAGCCAACATGCTAAGTTGGTTAAGTGTTTTCTAACCTAACCCCCACCAGTCCGTTTAGTTTAGCATGTTCCATTTTGATTAAGTCTTTAGTTCACTTAATCCTAACAATCCTGACTCAGCCTTAATTTGTCTTATTAAGGCCCTGACCTCTCACATTAGACAGGTATTGTTGTAGCTGCCTGTTGCCGGTTGGTTCCGGGCAGTCTTACGCCACAACTCAGTCTAACCTCGGGTCCTTATTGGGCTCCATGTTTAACCTCCCACATTGGATAGGTATTGTTGTGACTACTGGACAGCCGGGCGGTTCCGGGCAGGTTTACATCACAACTCAATCCAACCTCGGGTTAAACACATCGTATGTTCTACATTTACATATTTTGTCTTTCTTCTTTATTTTCTTATATGTAAATATTTGCGGCCAATTATTAAGTTAATGGTGTAAAGGTTACACCAATCATGGGCCCAACCCATACTTGAATTTGGGCCCTTCTATTTTATATTTTCATTCATTAGTAATTTTAACCCAACGTTCTTTGCCCCCGTTTAACACGTCCGTTTATCATATATATGTTGGGCTTAGCCTTTTAAAGCCCAACTTAGCCATGCGAAAGGGGAGGCTTAAAGCGTGATTACATACACAAAAAGGGGAAAGTGAGCGCATGAGCTTGCAATATGACGTTGGAAATATAAAATAGAAACTGGTGTACTTGCATAGTGGTGACATATACTTTGGTCATAAAGCATAGGTGACATGAATCAAACCATGTAAACTTGTAGTTAAGATAAGAATCTAAATTAGGTGTCACATAGTCTTAACTACAACATAGACCTATGTTCTTATTTAGGCATAATGTCAAACATAAGCAAATCATGTTCATAAGGTTTCTACATGTTTACAAAGGGGATTACTTTTGTTACTAATACAAAAGCATAGTTCAACTTGATCATGATTTAAGTCTAATCACATAACGATGGTACAAATATACTTATGCATAAATATTTCTAACATAAGCATGGCATAATGTCAAACATAAGCATGGCATAAGTATTTGTTCACATAACCATGGCATAAATATTTCTAACATGAAATCATGATTTTTACTTTAGTCATGCAAACTTGCAAAAAGGGATTTTTGAACCTAACCTAGCTATGTACCACATATGTCATCATATAATTCTTTTTGACAATTTCAATTATGCAAATTATCAATCATAGCCTAGTCATATTCATAAGTTTGCAAATAGGTGTTCTAGTACAAAAGCATGGCTTAATACATGATGCCAAATTCTCAACATAATTTCATATAGATTATAAGAACCCAAACTTATTCCAATTACTCACAAAAATGATTTTTGTATAAAAATACATATTATGATGGCATAGTAGCAAAACCCCAAACTTGCATGATTTTCAATACTACATACATGTAGTTTCAACATAAATTACATAATTTGCGAATATTCCAAACGTATACTTGCATAGAACTACCGCATGTAGTTCTTTATAATGAATAACATAATTCAGGAATTTCAAATCAATAATAATCATAGTAACGCACAAATTATGAATTATTTATCACCACAATCAAGTATACAAACCAACACAGTTATTTGTTCATACCAAAGTAATACTCTACTTACAATGGTTGCGGCGAATTCTCAAGTTTAGGGATAAGAAGATGCGGTTTGATTTGATTGAGTTGCTTTATGCCTTAGAATTTTCCTCCTAATCTTCTCTCCAATTTGGTGGCTACCCCTAGTCGTTCCTCAGCAACATGGCGGCTTTGTTCTTATTTTTGAATGAATAGATTAGGGTTAGTCTAGGGTTGTTTTTATAGAGGTAATGAACTGATTAGGACCGTTGATGTTGCTTGGTTAGATCGTAGCCTTTCATCCTAAGGAGAGACCAATTAGAGCTTGCCACCTAGCCCTAATGACAAAGCAGACCACAGAAAATCGGCCAACATAGAATAGGCCAGCCAGGTTGGACTGGGCTCGACCTGGCTCTGGACCAGGTCGACACCCCTATCGACAGCCCTGTCGACAGGCCTGTCGACCTGGTTAGACCAGGTCGACAGCCCAGTCGACCTGGGTGCGTCAGGCGGGTCTTTTTCCGCCCTGGCCCATTGGGCCCCACTTCGGAATTTTTAATTGTTTTATTCTGTTTGAATTTTAAATTTAATTCAGAAACTTCCGAAGGCCATATCTTCTTCATACGGACTCCGTTTTTCGAAAACTCGAACTCTATTTCGCGTATTTTTCCGAGACGAACGCAATGGCTTATCCCGTTTCCCTTAGTTCTTTGATTTCAAATTAATTATACTTTAATTTGTTAATTTCACAGTTATAGAATTCGCGGGGTGTTACATTCTCCCCCACTTAAAAGGATTTCGTCCCCGAAATCTTCAAGTTAGGAGAAATGTATATCCTAACATCCAATCATCCATCTACTCATCCATCAAACACGAGCATCCATTGTCCTTAAAAGACTTCTAATGCTTCATGATCATATGCGAAGTGTGTGTGTACATGTACTTATCTAATGCAAAATCAGGCGGTCTACTGATTCAGTTGACCTCCTTAATGCGAATTATGTAAGTGCCATGAATCCATTATGTATGCAAATTTTCCTATTCTTGATTCTATATGAGTGCACAATCATTCAATACAAATGCAACATCCACATGACAACACATTAAAGTTCAACCACATACGAATGCAAACATATATGCATATGCAATATGAAGTGACTGAGCCGATCTAAAACCTAGATTGTGTGTGTATATGCAACCACGAGCAACCACTAGCAATCACTTGCAACCACTTGCAACCATCATCCATAACATGTTTCAATTACATGTTTCCATCCAAAGGGTTTCTACCTAAAAGATAAGGTCGAGGAAATATACCTAAAAAGATAGATAAAAGCGCAACTTAAGGAAAAAGAAAGATCAAGGATGTACCCTCGAACAGAAAAGGGTAGGCAGTGCGCATTCTAGCTTCAGTTTCCCAAGTCGCGTCTCCCTCGGCGTCGCTCCACTGAACTTTGACGAGCTTGACTTCGCGGTTGCGTAGCTTCTTCACTTCCGTTCCTAAGATGCGGGTTGGAACTCTCCTTATGGTTGCTTCGCGTTCCACTTCGGCTTCTTCGAGGATATTTGGCTCTACCACTTCAGCAGACTCATGTAGACATTTTCGGAAATGTGAAACGTGAAAAACGTTGTGGACTCCAGCCAACTTCTCGGGTAGCTCTAATCTATAGGCCATTTTCCCAATTTTCTCGATGATAGGGAATGGCCCTACGAACCTTGGTGCAAGCTTTCCTGTGGTCCCAAAACGAACAACGTTTCTTAGCGGTGATACCTTGAGAAAAACTCTGTCTCCAACCTCAAATTCAAGGTCGGTCCTTCTCTTGTCGGCATAGGACTTTTGTCTGTCTTGGGCCGTCTTCATCCTTCTTCGTATTAAGTCTACTTTCTCTGAAGTCTCTCGGATCATATCTGGTCCAAGTATGAGCTTATCAGTAGACTCCCACCAACAAGTGGGCGATCGGCACGGTCTTCCATATAAAGCTTCGAAGGGCGCCATTCCGATGGTTGCTTGATAGCTGCTGTTGTAGGCGAATTCCACCGAAGGAAGGTGGTCTTCCCATGTCCCTCCGAAGTCAAGGACGCATAGCCTTAAAAGGTCTTCCAAAACTCTGTTCACTCTCTCTGTTTGGTCGTCGGTTTGGGGATGATAGGCTGTGCTCAAGCATAGCTGCGTTCCTACCGCTTCTTGCAGACTCCGCCAAAACTCACTGGTGAAGATGGGGTCTCGGTCACTAACAATGTTAGATGGTATTCCATGGAGTCGAACGATTTCCTTAAGGTAAAGTGATGCTAGGGATGAGGCAGTTCTTTTACTTTTGACAGGTAAAAAGTGGGCGCACTTCGAGAGATGCTAGCAAGCCTGGTACAAAATCGGAGGAAGGCCTAAAGTCGAAGCTGGCTATAAACTCTAGGCTTTGTCTTTCTACAAACAACGGGCTTAGGGTCAATTTCTTTCGGCTCAACGCGTCTGCCACTACGTTGCCTTTGCCCGGAGTGTAGGAGATTTCGAAATCGTACGAGGCAAGAAACTCCATCCATCTTTGTTGCCTCAAGTTAAGATCCTTCTGCGAGAAAAGATATTTCAACGATTTATGGTCAGTGTAAAGTTCGAACTTCTCACCTAGGAGATAGTGTCGCCAAGACTTGAGTGCAAAGACGATGGCGGCTAACTCAAGATCATGGGTTGGGTAGTTCTTTTCGTGCACTTTCAACTGCCTCCCACCATAAGCTACTACCCTTCCTTCTTGCATTAAGACGGCGCCTAGCCCTGTCCCACATGCATCCGTATAAACAGTGAACATCTTGCTCCCATCTGGCAGCGTCAAAACTGGGGCTGTTGTAAGAGCCCTTTTCAGTCGTTGGAAAGCAAACTCGCAATCCAAGTCCCAATTGAACACTAGATTCTTCTTGGTTAACTTCGTGAGCGGAGCTGAGATTTTCGCAAAATCCCTTATGAACTTACGATAGAAACCTGCTAGCCCTAGAAAACTTCGGACCTCAGTTGCATTCCTTGGTGTCTTCCAATCCTGTACCGCCACTACCTTAGCAGGGTCCACCGCTAACCCTTTTTTGGATACTATGTGCCCAAGGAACCTCACCTCTTCTCTCCAAAAGTGGCATTTGGAGAATTTGGCTTTTAGTTGATGGACTTGCAAAGTTTCCATGATTGCCCTTAAGTGCTGAGCATGTTCCTCTTCATTCTTTGAGAAGATAAGGATATCATCTACGAAGACGACTACGAATTTGTTGAGGAAATCTCTAAATACCCTACTCATCAAGTCCACGAAGTAAGCAGGTGCATTTGTCAAGCCGAAAGGCATGACAAGCCATTCAAAGATGCCGTCTGGGGTTCTAAACGCCGTTTTATCGATGCTATCTTCAGCCACCCTTAGCTGATGAAAACCGGTTGCTAAATCGAGCTGGGAGAAAACAGACGCTCCTACAAGCTGGTCAAATAAATCGTCAATTCTAGGGAGAGGGTGCCTATTCTTTTTCGTTAGCTTGTTGAGCTCCCTATAGTCAACACATAGACGGAGTGAACCATCCGCCTTTGTAGCGAACACCACTGGAGCGCCCCATTCTGAAATGCTCCTCCTAATGAACCCCTTTTCTAGAAGCTCTTTAATCTGTTTACTGAGCTCTTTCCTTTCTCGTGGAGCCATGTGTCTAACGGGCAACACAACGGGCTTTGCATTATCTACAAGATATATGCGGAAGTCTATTTCCCGCTTCGGAGGCAAGCCCTTCACCTCTTCGAAGACATCCGGATATTCCCGGACCACTCTAACTGATTGCAAATTTTCAACTGAGGCATCTAGCGATTCAAGATAACTAAGCATAACCGCATACGAGGGATTACAAGAAATTTCCAAAGTATTACCGAGCTGGGTTAGGAGCCTAACAACCCTTTTCTCACAATCAAGGATGGCCCCATTACTGGATAGCCAATCCATACCCAAAATCAAACCATACCCCGAAAAGCCCAAAACAAAGGCACTACATTGAAATTCAACACTTAGAATAGAAATTTTCAATCCCACACAGATCATAGATAAATGAGCTGGGCCCCCAATTGGGTTTGAAACAATTAAGGGGTCCTCTACCATACTAGTTTTTAGTTGCAGAGATTCTACTAAAGCAGACGAGATAAAGGAGTGTGATGCGCCAGAATCAAATAAAGTGCGAACGGGGTGATCATAAAGATAAACTACACTTTCTACAGAAGTATTTATACCTCGCTGTTGCAGAGGTGGCGCTTCCAGCACATGAACCTGTGCCCCTGAGGTGGATCCAGCCCCCTGCCCCTGCCCTCGTTTCTTTGGGCAGTCCTTAGCCCTGTGGCCTGTCTGACCGCAAGAAAAGCACCCACCATTCTCCTTGGCCTTCTTTTTCCGGCAGTCATTTACTAAGTGCCCCACTTTGCCACAGAAATTACACTTCCTCTTCTCTTTGTTGCCTTTCCCGCCTTTCTTAAAGTCTGTCTTCTTAGGCTGCAAACCCTCTTTCTTCCCTTGAGAGCTTTCTGCCTTTGTCTCCTTCTTGCCCTTATCTTCTTCATTCAGCAATGCCATTTGCACCAATCTTTCATACGTGGCCCCCATGGGTATATGGGTCATGGCCAAACTGTGTAATGGCTCATTCAACCCTTTGACGAAACGGAGAGCCTTCTTGTGCGGGGTGTTGACTAGGTCAAGCCCACACCTAGCCAGCTCATCGAACTGATTCACATACTCTCTGACTGTCTTGTCCCCTTGCTTAAGAAATAAGAATTTTTCCAACTGCAAACTTCTTTCCGCATCTGAGAGAAATTTGGTCTCAAACCTTGCCCTAAAGTCCTCCCATGTCTCCACTGGTCTTTCAGCATTAGTGACTTCCCACCAGTAGGAAGCCACGCCCTTCAATAGCCACACCGCCAATTGTACTTTTTGTCTATCTTCTACCTCAAAGATGATGAATAGGTCCTCCGTTTCTTTCAGCCAATTTCTAGCTGCCACAAAGGACTCAGTTCCATGGAAATCCCTTCCTCCCATAGCTTTAAAATCTTTACATATCTTAGCAAACGTGTTTCCCCGAGGAGGAGGTAGAGGAAAAGGTGCCGCTGCAGCTGGATGATTACCGACAGCTGGGGGAGGAGGAACGGTAGGACCTGGCTGAGTGGCTCTTGCTTCTAAGAACCGTCTAAACCAACCAGGTATTGGCACCCCTTCCGGCAAGTTAAGGTCTTCAGACATGCTAAAACAAAAAGGATAGATTCAAAACGAAGGATAAGAGATAGTACCTATGGCTTTGGGGAGTAGACTTTGCCTTTTAGAATAAAATAATATTTTTCTTTTAAAAATGCTTCTTTAAATTTCCTTTTTGAAAATAAATTTTCAAAACTTTTTATCTTATCTGGTAAACCTATGCTCTGATACCAAGTGAAACACCCCACCTCCGTTAGGGTCACTCTCAAAGGGAATGCCCTAATTTTTGGTGGAGGTTTATAAGTATAAGTCACAGATATACAAGACAGATATAAGAACACATATTTGTAAACAGCGGAAAATCAACAAACTTTTATTTCATAAAGCAAATACGTGCTACAACAACATCACCATAATTGTCTTACATCTTTTCCAAAAACATAACACTTTCATAATCTGTCTTGATTACATTATTTAAAGAAGCATAAATAAAACATAGATAAACTGCAAAAGCCCCATAGAGTTTGTCCAAAGCCATAGTTTCAAACGAAAAGGGTCCAAGCAATACATTTCTCTTCTTCAAGCTGGATGTTAAGACCGGTCAAGCTGTTGTGTTCCCTCCCTGTGGACCTGGGGGGGAAAACGGAAGAAAAGAAGACGAAAGAAAATTAGAGTCAGACATAAAGCCTGAGTAAGTCTAGTACTATTTTGTCTATGAATAAAGAACTGGGTATGATAAGTATAAACAAGAAGTGGGAAAACACTATAAACTTGGTTAAGTTGTCTAGGGTCGAATATACTATCGTACCCCATGTAAATCTCTGAACCCATATAAACTAGTTCTCAACTGGCACCCCATAATCCGGGTGATGTGATTCGTTCTACGATGATCGGCTCCTACTCACATAGTTACATGTGTCTTACGGCCCCCGATGTTGTAGTTACCTATGCTGGTCCCACCATGGGGTGTATCAAGTCCCATGGCAGCGGCCCGACACAACCTTAGAATGCACAGGTATGCTACTGGTGCCCAGTGCTTTATTTTTCTGCGCCGGAGTGTGTGCACGCTCGCACCCCGTTAGAACCTACACTGCTACACCACCGCCGTCGATTTGACCTCTTACAATCAGCCCAGTAATCGTGCCCCACCCTGCCTAGTTTCAGGGTATCCTGATACACCTTCTAGGGTTACTGCTGAAAAGGGTCCCCCGTTACTAGGTTTTCTATCTCTAGCCAACATGCTAAGTTGGTTAAGTGTTTTATAACCTAACCCCCACCAGTCCGTTTAGTTTAGCATGTTCCATTTTGATTAAGTCTTTAGTTCACTTAATCCTAACAATCCTGACTCAGCCTTAATTTGTCTTATTAAGGCCCTGACCTCTCACATTAGACAGGTATTGTTGTAGCTGCCTGTTGCCGGTTGGTTCCGGGCAGTCTTACGCCACAACTCAGTCTAACCTCGGGTCCTTATTGGGCTCCATGTTTAACCTCCCACATTGGATAGGTATTGTTGTGACTACTGGACAACCGGGCGGTTCCGGGCTGGTTTACATCACAACTCAATCCAACCTCGGGTTAAACACATCGTATGTTCTACATTTACATATTTTGTCTTTCTTCTTTATTTTCTTATATGTAAATATTTGCGGCCAATTATTAAGTTAATGGTGTAAAGGTTACACCAATCATGGGCCCAACCCATACTTGAATTTGGGCCCTTCTATTTTATATTTTCATTCATTAGTAATTTTAACCCAACGTTCTTTGCCCCCGTTTAACACGTCCGTTTATCATATATATGTTGGGCTTAGCCTTTTAAAGCCCAACTTAGCCATGCGAAAGGGAAGGCTTAAAGCGTGATTACATACACAAAAAGGGGAAAGTGAGCGCATGAGCTTGCAATATGACGTTGGAAATATAAAATAGAAACTGGTGTACGTGCATAGTGGTGACATATACTTTGGTCATAAAGCATAGGTGACATGAATCAAACCATGTAAACTTGTAGTTAAGATAAGAATCTAAATTAGGTGTCACATAGTCTTAACTACAACATAGACCTATGTTCTTATTTAGGCATAATGTCAAACATAAGCAAATCATGTTCATAAGGTTTCTACATGTTTACAAAGGGGATTACTTTTGTTACTAATACAAAAGCATAGTTCAACTTGATCATGATTTAAGTCTAATCACATAACGATGGTACAAATATACTTATGCATAAATATTTCTAACATAAGCATGGCATAATGTCAAACATAAGCATGGCATAAGTATTTGTTCACATAACCATGGCATAAATATTTCTAACATGAAATCATGATTTTTACTTTAGTCATGCAAACTTGCAAAAAGGGATTTTTGAACCTAACCTAGCTATGTACCACATATGTCATCATATAATTCTTTTTGACAATTTCAATTATGCAAATTATCAATCATAGCCTAGTCATATTCATAAGTTTGCAAATAGGTGTTCTAGTACAAAAGCATGGCTTAATACATGATGCCAAATTCTCAACATAATTTCATATAGATTATAATAACCCAAACTTATTCCAATTACTCACAAAAATGATTTTTGTATAAAAATACATATTATGATGGCATAGTAGCAAAACCCCAAACTTGCATGATTTTCAATACTACATACATGTAGTTTCAACATAAATTACATAATTTGCGAATATTCCAAACGTATACTTGCATAGAACTACCGCATGTAGTTCTTTATAATGAATAACATAATTCAGGAATTTCAAATCAATAATAATCATAGTAACGCACAAATTATGAATTATTTATCACCACAATCAAGTATACAAACCAACACAGTTATTTGTTCATACCAAAGTAATACTCTACTTACAATGGTTGCGGCGAATTCTCAAGTTTAGGGATAAGAAGATGCGGTTTGATTTGATTGAGTTGCTTTATGCCTTAGAATTTTCCTCCTAATCTTCTCTCCAATTTGGTGACTACCCCTAGACGTTCCTCAGCAACATGGCGGCTTTGTTCTTATTTTTGAATGAATAGATTAGGGTTAGTCTAGGGTTGTTTTTATAGAGGTAATGAACTGATTAGGACCGTTGATGTTGCTTGGTTAGATCGTAGCCTTTCATCCTAAGGAGAGACCAATTAGAGCTTGCCACCTAGCCCTAATGACAAAGCAGACCACAGAAAATCGGCCAACATAGAATAGGCCAGCCAGGTTGGACTGGGCTCGACCTGGCTCTGGACCAGGTCGACACCCCTATCGACAGCCCTGTCGACCTGGTTAGACCAGGTCGACAGCCCAGTCGACCTGGGTGCGTCAGGCGGGTCTTTTTCCGCCCTGGCCCATTGGGCCCCACTTCGGAATTTTTAATTGTTTTATTCTGTTTGAATTTTAAATTTAATTCAGAAACTTCCGAAGGCCGTATCTTCTTCATACGGACTCCGTTTTTCGAAAATTCGGACTCTATTTCGCGTATTTTTCCGAGACGAACGCAATGACGTATCCCGTTTCCCTTATTTATTTGATTTCAAATTAATTATACTTTAATTTGTTAATTTCACAGTTATAGAATTCGTGGGGTGTTACAAGACCTTTGAATGCGTTTTCATACCTTTCGTCCCAAACGAAAGCTTGATTCTTCTTGGTCAATTGAGTTGACGGTGCCGCTATCTTGGAGAAGTCTTGGATAAACTTACGATAATATCCAGCTAATCCCAAGAAACTTCTTATGTCTGTTGCAATCTTGGGCGTAGACCAATCTTGTACCGTAGTCACCTTCGCAGGGTCCACGGCAATACCATTCTCTGAAACAACATGGCCCAAGAACCTCACTTCCCTCCTCCAGGAGTGACATTTAGAAAACTTTGCTTTCAATTGGTGTTTCGTCGACACCTCCATCACTATCCTCAAATGTTCCTTGTGTCATTCCTCTGTCCTCGAATAAACCAAGATATCATCTACGAACATAAAATCAAACTTATTCAATTGATCTCTGAATACCCTATTCATAAGATCCATAAAATATGCTGGGGCATTGGTCAACCCGAATGGCATGGCCAACCAATCATAGAATCCATACGGCATCTGAAATGCCGTTTTAGCTATACTCTCAGCTTCCACCCTAAGCTGATGAAAACCTGTCGCGAGATCCAACTGGGAAAACATTCTCGCACCACTCAACTGATCAAACGAATCATCTATCTGCGATTGAGGATACATATTCTTCCTCATCACCTTATTCAACTCATGGTAGTCCACACACAATCGAAGGGAACCATCTGCCTTGGTAGCAAAAATAACTGGTGCTCCCCACCCAGAAACACTTCTTCTGATAAATCCCTTCTTCAAAAGATCGCTCACTTGCACCCCAATCTCTCGCTGCTCCCTTGGTGCCATACGACGAAGTGGCATCACTATAGGTCTGGCATCTTTCAATAAATCCATCTGAAACTCAATCTCTCGGAGTGGTGGAAGTCCGGTCACTTCGTCGAAAACGTCCGGATACTGGCCAGCCACGGGCACATCTGACAACTCATCATGCGCGATGTCGAGGGAATTTAGAAAACTAGGCATTACCCCATCACTAGGTAGACCACCAAATACTACCCTCTGCCCATCATCTGCTCTAACTGTCACCAAAAAGACCTTACAGTCTACCACCACCTCGTACCTTTGGAGCCAATCAACTCCCAAAATAATGCCAAACCCAGTAAAACCCAGTAAAGCTAGCTTCCTTTTCATCACATCGTCGATCCCTAAGTCCTCGAAGATGCGTTCACAACTATCGAACCAATCCTGAACTTATGTAGCCGATTACGTTCCGTGGAACGGCCTTCCACCAAGACTAGTGTAATCCTTGCATAGCTTGGCGAAATCGTCTCTAGGCGCCTGCACCATCACCGTTAACAGCATAAGGAACTACTCCTTGCACATCTCCAAGCATCTCTCTCATGAAGTTAGTGAACATCGTTCTTATATCAGGAGCATTCCTATTATTGGCTCCTCTACCAGTACCCCTCATATATCGGTTCATCATTCAATCTGTAAAGAGAAAACGATTAGCCATCTCCATAGTGGTGCCAGTGCAATGCAACTTCATCCTTAGCTATACTAATAATATATATATATATATATATACAGATTTTGAAAACCAAAATATCACAAATACGTGCTCTCATATACGTATACTATCTCTCCTTGGTGTCTTTCCCTAGGTTAACTACACAACCTAGAGCTCTGATCCCAAATTTGACAGCCCGCCCCGGACCAGCCGACATTTCCTCTGAAATGCGTTGTGTTGACGTCCAATTAGCACGGACGATTGTCAAAAGAACGGAAACTTAACGGTGATCTAACAAGAAACCTGTAGAATGTCTCACAGCGCATGGAATAATATATAATAATAACATACTTGACATAAGACAGGCGAGACATTGCATAAGCTGTAAACTAAACCATAATTATCATAGCAGCGGAAATTCAAAATACAGCTTATTACAACTCCAACATATTGTATCTAAAGAAAAGAAAAATGTGCACTACTAATGACTAAAGTAGTGACCAGCAACAACACAGGGAGAATATTTATTTATATCATACGTGGAAGCCTCCTGCTCGTCTCTGTTACAACTACTCATGCATACCACCTAACCTGTCTCTAGTCTGCCCATTTGAGAGCACCTAGAGTAATAAGAAGAGACATAAAACTCTGGGTCAGACAAAAGTCTGGTATGAGCGATAAGCAGCAAAACAGAACAATAACAGGTATACATAACCATACCTGAACCTGGACCTGAAGTGTCAGCACAACAAGATGTACCATACTCTGAGGTGACACTAACATATGGTGTAAAAATACGAGGGAGGGGATGTGCATGTCATAGTGATGTTAAACAATCAAGCATATCAACCATACTCACATCTCTCACTCAGTGCGTAAAGCATACGATATCCACCGCTTGACCACCCAAATCCTTCGCTATGATCACTCTGCCCCATGGAGTCATAGTGATTCCACTGCACTAATCCATAGCCACTAATCCTTTGCTATGTCCACTCTGCCCCCATGGAGTCATAACAACTCCGCTGCACCATCTCATAGCCTTGCTACGATCACTCTGCCCCATGAAGCCATGATGACTTCATTGCACATATCCGTAGCCAATATCCATCTCTCAGTGGTGGATCGAAGTTATAGACGTCGATAACTCCTTTGCACACGTCTCGCAACAAAGTCCAATTCATGAAGTTAACTTGTTGGTTCCCATCTGGATCCTGAGTTCTACTTCCCATTTGGACAACCTTTGCATCTCGGGTTTTGGTCTCCACCGGATCGGTTTGAATGTGCGTAGTACCCTAGTTATCATCGGTTCGGTTCAGCCATTCTGGTTTGGTTCGTGATATCCTTTCCATAGCAACAGGTTGGTTCAGCTCGTAGCCCCCATCTTTGGTTTGGTTCATGATGTATTCACTCGAGCGGTAGAGTCGTCAGCTCCCTCGCATTACATTTCGGATCGGGCTCCTTCATTTGCTGGTAGGTCTTCTCCAAGCTCCAGATCAGCTCGTGACACCACGGGTGAAGATTTATGATGGCGAGCCGGTTCGGTTCGGAAACATGAGGTGGCTCGTGGTGGGCTACATGACCCGACCTGGTCCTCCTCCACCTATCCGATCCGGTTCCTGCACCATTTCCTGAACTTTTCCAACAACTGTTTTACGCCACACGACGGAGATTTCGACCATTTTAATTGTTCTATGCAGTCAAAAATCATACCAAACAGTAATAGTAACATGTATAATCATCCATAAACAACAAAAAAACAATTTAACATGTTTATATGGATCAAACATACCCAAAAACCTATGTTTATCCCTTAATTCCACTTAATCATGTTTAAGCATACAATAAGAAAAACTTATCCAAATTATCCCAAATTTCTATCAAATCCCTAAAATAATATTTTAGAATTTTACAAATTTTTCCAGAATTTTAACATGCATAAATTCGCTAATTAACACTAATCACCCCTAATTAGCCGTAATTAGTGAAAAACAATGCAAATCACTCACCTTATACACAAATTACTTATAGATCAGAGAGTATCTCTGAGTTGAGTTGAATCTCTATGTGTTCCTGCGGCTCTATCCCAAATTCTATGCTAATTTGCCTTGGTTTGATGTAGATAAGGCTAAAACTTCATTAAATGGTGATTAGAAGGTGATTTGGGTGTTGGAGGCCAATGTTAGGGTTGAAGAGAGATAAGTGGCGCCTAGAAAATGACAAAGAAAAGGTTTCCCTAACCCTAATCAGCCTTCATATAGCTCAAATCCCGAAATCCCCAATGGGCCTAGCTGCTGATTACCCTATTAAGCCAATTTAAGTTGTTTTTCACCTTCCAAACCTTAATTCAGCCATATCTCCCAAACGTTAAGTCTGTTTGGCTAATGTGACCACTCTACAAAAAGGTAAACCATCATCCATATCTAGTGGAAGTGGTTTTAGGTCAATACTCCTTACCAATCAAAAGTTATAGGCGAAACAAGATTTGCCAGGGACAAAACAATCATTTAAAAATCGGTAAAAATCGTGAACATAGGAAACGACCCCAATAGTCGTTCCCCAAAGTTACACGACCATACGACCTCATATGAAAAAGAAATTCTTCGATCCTTCGATAGGTATAATGTGGGTCGTTACAAGAAGAAGAAGAAGAAGAAGAAGTAAGGACTTCGGAACTGTAACTAGATGAACAAGACATCTTAGCATTAACAACTGCTGTTTTCTTCCCGAATGCTCCTTCCATAGCATCTACCTCAGTATTGAACAATGTTTTTAAACCAAAATCCCAAACAAAATCCTTAGCACTATCATCATATGGGCAAGTTTTATTGCCAGAAACACTAACTGTACTAGCATTACTAGCTTTACTAATTGTTTTGTAAGCTACCTGTGTTCCCACTTCCTTATTATCAATGTCCTTAACAGCAACCTTATTTGTTATTGCAATTTCCTCGTCTAGTACTGCTGTGTCCTTATCATTCACCAATCTATCCATATCAGCCACAATCTTCTTTCTCCAGACCATCTTCTTCTTTGATATCACTTTCGTCCAACCCTTCTCATTGTTGTCAACCTAACCTTCGCCCCTATACTGCTTCTCCTTCACTGAATTATCCACATGATACTCTTCTTATTGCCTTTCCTTAAACACATCTTCATTACAACCTATATCACAGTTAGCCGTACTATGTCCAAAACATTTACAAAAGACGCAAATGTTAGGTTTCCAATCATATGATAGCTTAATAAAGGGGCAATCACATAAGCATGCCAATAAAATTAGGCAAATCTTCACCAGGAGTGATTTCCACTAGTGCTTTAGCATACTTGAAGCGCTGCAACTTCTCAGTGCTGCAATCAAAACATATTAATCTTCCTACATGGCACGCTAACCAATTTATTTGTAACGACCCACATTTCTATAGTATAATAATTAATTTATTTAATTATTTAAAATATGAATTAGAATGTTAAATGGTCGTGAATTAAATAATACGAAATATTTAATTAATATAACAATATAATAATATATTTAATTTTTGAAATAGTGGAATTCACAAAATAGTGTGAACTGGATCATCTGTGATATTTAACTCAGTTTAGAATTGAATTCGGTTAACGAATATATTATTTGAATGGCAGTTTGAACGTATAATTATAATATAATTATAATCGAGCTCGAAATGGCGCTGTAGTTCGCTATTTGGTGATCTGAACTTCAATTGAATGTACAGGGTCCATTTTAAATTGGATTTCTGTGAAACAAGAAACGTACGGAGCTGGTAAAGTATATTTTTCTAGTGGAAGAGAAAAATCGAGATTTCGTCGTGTAGATTTTTAGTTATGTCCAAATCAAATTTTAGAAAAGTCGCTATGGAATTCCTTTATAATTTATATCGATTTATTTATATTTTAAAATTGGATTTTTGAATATAAATCGAATATCGATGTAACACTAGATTTGAAGTATCTAGTTATAAATCCCAGTGTAGCAGTATGATATTCTATTTTGAATATATACGATAATATTTATTTTTAAATATTAAATTTAAATGTTTTTAAATATATTTATATATTTAAATGGGTTATTTAGGGCTTTAAAAATAGTCAGTTTTGCAAACGACCTCAGAATTCGACGAAACTAATTTTGTTGGATCCGCAATATTAAATTATTGCTAGATTTCAGTTTTTGTGATTTTTGAAGTCAGTGTGTGGCCATACGGATTTTTAGAGTGAAAAAACAGTCAGTATTTCGACGGTTAAAAATATGCTGTGTGAGCAAACGAAGTCGGAATTCGATGAAACCAGTTTCGTTGGGTCCGCAATGTCGAACTGTAGATGCATGTCCAGTTTCGTGATTTTTGGGTATCGTGTGTGATCAAAGGAATTTTAGAGGACACAGAAAAATAACATTTGCTTAAAATAAAATAGAATAATCAAAAAAAAAATATTATTTCTATCCTATATAATACCTTTAACTTCTCTAAACCTAATTCAACTCATTCCATGGTCAAACACATTTCTGCCGTCCTCATTTTTCTTTCAACAAAAATTTCGTGTATTATAAAATCAAAAACAAATCGAAACAAATTTCTAAAATCATGTAATGATATTTTTTGAAATCGTCTTGCAATCCTCGTCAGCTTGGTATGCCATTTGTTGGGTACGAAGAGTTTTTTCTGTCAATGGGTTTTCTACAGTCGAAATTAGGGTTGAGGAGTTCGACAAATTTAAGAGTTAATACATGTTTTTGTTGTGGTTTTGGGGTTTGGTAGATCGAGTGGAGCTTGTATGCTGAATATTGGGGGATTCAGTGATTCTTTTTTTTTCGGTGGTACCACGGGTGCGATGGAGCAGGTCTGAAGTCGCGATGCGAGGGTTTGATTCGAGTTCGATTGTATGCATATGAATAGAAGGAGGAGATGAAGGGTAGTTCGATGGTGATTTCAGGTTTGAAATTTATGGTGAAACGAGTGAGAACGTAGAGGGTGTTTGAGCCACAAATGGCCAAAGTATTGAGGAGGATACGCTGCGTTTAACAAGAGGAAGAAGGGAGAGCGTGGGCTAGGCTTTCTTGGGTAATTGGGCCAAGGTAATTGTGTTGAGGCCCCAAGTAAATAATTCAAGTTTTATTTTATTTAAAATAGTACACTAACTTGTAAACTGAATATTACGTTCATACGGAGTCAGAATTTTGAACCGTCAGTCATGGTGGGATCTTAGGGACGGTGGCTACACCGTGGAACTGATCGGGAGTGAGTTAGAGCTCGTTTGGATTTATGGTGAAATTAAACACCTGAATCAAATCAATGACCAATTATCGTTATTTCACGATAACCGTCCAATGTGAGTAACTCTCACTAAATCTGATCAATTTATATTTCTATAAAGTATTTTTAGAATTCAAATTATTGGTTGATTTGCTGTGTGTTCGTTGTTTGGTTGAACTGCTAGTCAGTTGATTGAAAATATCGATAATGGTATATATAAATCGTAATCGAATATTGATTCTGTTTATCAGAATATTTTATATTCGTGTTATTTATGTGACTGACATCTGTGGATGCAGGGAGACAGGTCGAAGGGACCCAACTGGGTTCCTCAACAATTATTTTACCGTTTTTCATATATTGTGTTATATGATGTGATATGAAATCTACTGTTGATTTGTATGGGTGAATGATGCCGATCATTGTTATATAGTATGTTAAATACCATGGGGAATACTGGAATGTGAAAAAGGAAATTTTCAATGTTATATTGTAATATTTTTAAAATCAAACAATTTTATAAAGAGAAAACTATTTATGTAGAAAATAAATAGATTAAAATGAAATATTTATTTGTTAATCAAATAGATAGAATTGAAAAAGAAATACTTGTAAACTATTACAAATAGAATTGAAAAGAGGTATTTCTTTGAAATAAATAGAATAGAAAAGGGGAAATATCAAAAAGGGAATAGTTAGTTTATCAAAGGAATTATTTATAAAATCAATAGATTTTATAAGAAGAAAATATTTTATAGAATAAATAGAATCATCAAAAAGGGGGTTTATTTGTAAATAAATAGATTTTAAAAGGAAATACTTGAAAGGACTAGAACTGATTTTAAAGGAGAATTTACATTTGAAAGATTTAAACCCATGCTTCGCACGCGGGTACTTGATATGGATTTAAAGCAAAGATTTTAAATAGAATTTATTCTAACCGAGAGATTGAGAAGAAAAATTTATAAATAATATTTTATAAATTTAATGAAATATTTATCATTTGATAAATGGAATATATAAGTCAGGACTTATATAGAGGAATAAGAATCGATTTCAACATCGATTTTTGAAACTGAATAATCAGTTAGGGTTAATTAGATAGAGTTAACCGAATTAGAATTAATCAAATATTAGTTATTCAATTAGAATTGATCGAATGTAGTTATTTGAGATAGAGTTAGGAAAACATAGCTATTTAGGATGTGTTGTCATTTCATACGACTGCTAGCGTAATTCGCAGGGCTGTAGATAGCCTACGGTGGTCGGATGTTTCCTGTGGGAATCAGGCGTAACCATTGTGATCGCTGCGATCTAGAGTTAAGCGAATGGGGTTAAGTCAAGTATTAGTTAATCGATAGAAGTTAATCAAGTCGAGTTAGTCAAGTTAGAGTTGAGTTAAATAAGTCGAGTTAGTTAAATTAAAGTAATCAGTTAAAGTTAATCAGTTAAAGTTAATCAGTTAGAGTTAACCAGTTATGGTTAATCAATTAGAGTTAATCGATTGGAGTTAAATCGAATTAGAGTTATTCAATCGAGTATTAGTAAATTGAATAGGGTTAGTAAAAAAGAATTAATTGAATATCACTTATTCGAAGTAGAGGTATCGCATATAGTTTACTCGAGAAGTGAGTTAAATTGAATACAAGTTATGCGAAAGAGAAAGTAATCGAATATAATTTATTAGAAAAAGAATTATCGAATAGTGATTATTCGAGCATGGATTATACATTGGGATTCGATTATATCGAATGGGGGAATGTACTATTTCTTTCCAGTTTTTAAAGCAAGATTCATCTATCTAATAAAGTAATTATTTTTATTTATTTAAACTACTAGAGAAAAGTTGCATTTAAATATTTTATTTCAAAATAAAGGATTATAACACCATTATTATAATCAAGAGATTTTTGTAAAAGAAGAGGATTCGGAAATAGAATCCGAGAGTTTCGCAAGGAAGTTTCTTAAAGATTTAAAGTTTGAACTTTGTCTATTTCAAGGTTAGAAATGTCGTTCAGTTAAGGTCTGAGAGGTAATTATACTCCCACTTGATTGACTTCAGTTTTAACTAAGAAGTGGTGAAGGTTCGGTAGAAAGTTGGTTAAGAAGTTGGGTTACTGACCGTGATGGTTTAGATTGGCTTGGTGATGTTTTATTTAAACATCTGCTTAAATCAAATGAATAAATTTTGGAAACATTTTCCAAATATAATCAGAGATATTTTCTAATCATAGAAAATGAAATGTTGATGAGAAGTAATACTGGAATGACAGTGATACGTGAAATAGAAATGGAAATGTTTTCCAATGATTGATGATGTATATTTTCTAAATTTTGGAAATAAGAATTAACAAATATGTAGAAATGGGAAATGGATAAATTAAAGATAATTTAATAGAAAGAGATAAATGTGGATTGATGATTGATCGATAGAATTTCCATCTGGAAATAATATCGTTGTTTGCACACCTGTTTTTCTTTGATAGTTAAATCACCGACTATCGAAGTTTTTAAACATTTTATCATCGTTAATACGGATAGACCGGGATCAGATGCATTATTGAAAACTACTATGTACGGACGTTAGCGTTGCGATCAAATATTGAAGAAGGAGTTATGCAAGGGCTATCCTGTTTACAAAATAGTGCCTTCGGTTTGTCCAGTCCCAGGACAAACGTGAATGGACCAATGTCTGACAGAGTATATCTAAAGGATCACGTAAGTTGATCTCTTCAAAAGTACTTACGTTTGGTGGCAGAGGAATTCGTTTCTCTTTGCTTCATACCCGTGGTATTTTTGAGAAAATCAATTTGTGATTTGGCGGGTATGACGATGTGGCATTCAAAGTAAGTGAATGTATGATCTGTCAAAGATATGTCATGACCTCACGCCTCACCAACCGGGAAATGACAGAAATCGGCAGGCAGCATGGCTAAGTGGGTCGCTCCCATTAGGTTGTATATCACCTATCTAGATAAAATTCAATTCATTCTTTTGTCTACTCGATGTTGTCCCTTTTCGAGAAGACGGTGGGTAGCTCCCAACCGTTGGTGATATACATTCGATACACTCAAGCAAAATGAGTGGTCGGTCATGTGTGGGCCGGGTTGCAAGACATTCTTGTTGAACCCAGTGTATTCATCTCTATCGATACACTATCGGTAGGTGGTCCCATACTTTGTCATAGTTGGAATCCAATCTCCAATAAGCGCCCGTGGTTTCGTTTTTATACTACATATGTAGAACGTGAGACGCAAGCGTTCTACTTGATTGCTAATTACTTGTGATTAGACACTATTATAATATCAGAGAAGTATTGATTTCCAAACTGTTTTGGGTTATCGTTAGGTAAAAACCGTCTGTGTTTATGTGTGGATCGGTCTTACGATAACCTTTTCTTTTGAAAAGGATTTTGAAAAGGTTAAACCAAATGATTTGAGTTTACTCACGCCAGTCCCATGACTGACCCATAGTTTTATTTTGTTTTGTTTTCCCTAAACTCTTGGGTGCCCAAATTTGTACGGGCAGTCAAGTGATTAGGATTTCATAGATATACTTTGAAGGAGCTTGGAGTAGGAGGCTTTAGCACTAAAGATTTATAGTTTAGTTTCGCTGTGATGTTGCGTGAAAATGGCATGTATATGCTGCTACAAGTTATATTCCCAAAGTTATGTTGTATATTATATTTTAATCGTTCAGCTGTGAGATTCGTGTTTACTCTAATTGCGTTCTTCTTCTTCTATTATAATTTTCTATCTTATCTATTCTCATCCTCTAACTTCTTTCTATTATGATCTGGAATGTTCGATGCCTGAAATATAACATGGGTTTTATGTTGATTTTCTGGGTTGAAAACCCCAGTTCATTACAGTGGTATGAGATGAAGGTTAAGTGATTACCTTGGCTCTATGGCTGACTTAGTAGAGATGGGGTTAGTAATACCCTAGATTGAGTCTGAGTGTATATATACGAGTGAACGTATTTGTAGATTTTATAAAAAAATGTTTTATATCATGGAGATTTATTGGTTGAGTTGTTTGTGAATTCTAGTGATCAGTTTGATCCACTGCATCGATAGGGATTACCAAACACTCGTATACGATGAACCGACACAGTATGTTTTGAAAGAGGGTAAATGAAATAATTTTACCAAAATTATATTTGGATATAAAAGAAAATATTTATATTTGAAGTATTATAGTATATGTGATGCGTTGGTTGATTGTTATTGAAATGGTTATATAAATAACCAATTTGAGTTCGTATAATATGAAAGCAGATTAATTAAATCTGAATTAAATCAGAATTGGAATTAAAATTTTGAAAAAAAAACTGGAAAAAAGTGTTGTATGTGGATTTGAGTTAAGTATAAGAAAAATTTAAAATCCTGGGGGAATTTTAAATTGTTTAGAAGTATCGTGAATGATATTTTTGAAAAAGATTTCGAAATGTAAGTGTTTAATATGGTTTTGAAAGTGATATCGTATTGAACTCACTTTGAGAGCTGGGAAATAACTCTGATGATGCTGGCCACATCATCAGTGTTCATTTTCGAGTTCTAAGTGACCGATTACTACCAAAGAAATTGTTTTTGAAATTGTTTTGAGAAAGGAAGTTGTTTTGAACCCCGGAAGGAAATGATTGACTTTAGAAAAAGCTAAGCTATTTAGAAACTCCCAGAAGACATATTGTTTGAATTAAAAACAAATTAAATAGAAATTTGTAAAGGCAAATATGAATTGAATTGAAACTAATTAACTGGAAATTGAATTAGAATCAGATTTTTGAGTTGTGAGATTGGAATCTGAAAATGGTATTGGATTGATGAGTTAGGAGTTGGAATCAAGAATGGAACTTTGGTTTGAAATGGAATTTGGCTTGGATACTTGAATGATTTGGTTTTGAGGATAAAATTGGAATTTTGTTTGGGAATGCATTTGTATATGCTGACAGGGTAGCAGATGGAATGGATTAAATGATATGCCCGACAAAAAAGGTACATGTTTATTTTTATGGTTTTGGTGATTTATGGGCCAATTTGGCAAGCCGCTTGGCTATTTGATTTTCTTTTGGATTGGAAAGGGCCTAGAGAGGCGAGTTGGGGTTTGAACTATTGACCAGTACAAAGGAGGTGCTGGCGAAATTTTTCGAAAATTTCGAGTGTTAGAAAATTTTCAGGATTTTAGAAAATTATCGTTGATAAGAATTAGTTAATATTTTAATTGAAATTAAATTGGTTCAGTTAAAACTAAAGTTAAGAATTAAACAAATAATTTTTAATCAGTTAGTGGGGTTTGTTTTCTACCTTAGCAATTTCGAGGACGAAATTATTTTAAAGGGGGAAGAATGTAACGACCCGCATTTCTATAGTATAATAATTAATTTATTTAATTATTTAAAATATGAATTAGAATGTTAAATGGTCGTGAATTAAATAATATGGAATATTTAATTAATATAACAATATAATAATATATTTAATTTTTGAAATAGTCAGAAATAGTGGAATTCACAAAAATGGTGTGAACTGGATCATATGTGATATTTAATTCAGTTTAGAATTGAATTCGGTTAACAAATATATTATTTGAGCAGCACTTTGAATGTAAAATTATAATATAATTATAATCGAGCTCGAAATGGCGCTGCAGTTCGTTATTTGGCGATTTGAACTTCAATTGAATGTACAGGGTCCATTTTAAATTGGATTTCTGTGAAATAAGAAACGTACGGAGCTTGTGAAGTATATTTTTCTAGTGGAAGAGAATAATCGAGATTTCGTCGTGTATATTTTTAGTTATGTCCAAATAAAATTTTATAAAAGTCGCTATGGAATTCCTTTATAATTTATATCGATTTATTTATATTTTAAAATTGGATTTTTGAATATAAATCGAATATCGATGTAACACTGGATTTGAAATATCGAGTGATAAATCCCAGTGTGGCAGTATGATATTCTATTTTGAATATATATGATAATATTTATTTTTAAATATTAAATTTAAATGTTTTTAAATATATTTATATATTTAAATGGGTTATTTAGGGCTTTAAAAATAGCCAATTTTGCAAACGACCTCAAAATTCGACTAAACTAATTTTGTTGGACCCGCAATATTGAATTATTGCTAGATTTCAGTTTTCGTGACTTTTGAAGTCAGTGTGTGGCCATACGAATTTTTAGAGTGAAAAAAGTCAGTATTTCGATGGTTAAAAATACGCTGTGTGAGCAAACGAAGTCGGAATTCGACGAAACCAGTTTCGTTGGGTCAGCAATGTCAAACTATAGCTGCATCTCCAGTTTCGTGATTTTTGGGTATCGTGTGTGATCACAGGAAATTTAGAGGACACAGAAAAATAACGTTTGCTTAAAATAAAATAGAATAAGTGAATAAAAAATATTATTTCTATCCTATATAATACCTTTAACTTCTCTAAACCTAATTCAACTCATTCCATGGTCAAACACATTTCCGCCGTCCTCATTTTTCTTTCAACAGAAATTTCATGTATTGTAAAATCAAAAACAAATCGAAACAAATATCTAAAATTATGTAATGATATTTTTTGAGATCCTCTTGCAATCCTCGTCGGCTTGGTATGCCATTTGTTGGGTTCGAAGAGATTTTTCCGTCGATGGGTTTTCTACAGTCGAACTTAGGGTTGAGGAGTTCGACAAATTGAAGAGTTAATACATGTTTTTGTTGTGGTTTTGTGGTTCGGTAGATCGAGTGGAGCTTGTATGCTGAATATTGGGGTTTTCGGTGATACTTTTGTTTGGTGGTACCACGGGCGGCGATGGAGTAGGTCTGAAGTCGCGATGCATGGGTTTGATTCGAGTTCGATTGTATGCATATAAATAGAAGGAGGAGATGAAGGGTAGTTCGTTGGTGATTTCAGGTTTGAAATTTATGGTGAAACGAGTGAGAATGTGGAGGGTGTTTGAGCCACAAATGGCCAAAGTATTGAGGAGGATACGCTGCGTTTAACAGGAGGAAGAAGGGAGAGCGTGGGCTAGGCTTTCTTGGGTAATTGGGCCAAGGTATTGGTGTTGAGGCCCAAAGTAAATAATTCAAGTTTTATTTTAATTAAAATAGTACACTAGCTTGTAAACTGAATATTTCGTTCATACGGAGTCAGAATTTCGAACCGTCAGTCACGCTGGGATCGTAGGGGCGGCAGCTACACCATGGAACTGACCGGGAGTGAGTTAGGGCTCGTTTGGATTAATAGTGAAATTAAACGCCTGAATCAAATCAATGACCAATTATCGTTATTTAACGATAACCGTCCAATGTGAGTAACTCTCACTAACTCTGATCAATTTATATTTCTATAAAGTATTTTTAGAATTGAAATTATTGGTTGATTTGTTGTGTGTTGGTTGTTTGGTTGAACTGCTAGTCAGTTGATTGAAAATATCGATAATGATATATATAAATCGTAATCGAATATTGATTCTGTTTATTAGAATATTTTATATTCATGTTATTTATGTGATTGACATCTGTGGATCCAGGGAGACAGGTCGGAGGGACCCAACTGGGTTCCTCAACGATTATTTTACCGTTTTTCATATATTGTGTTATATGATGTGATATGAAATCTGTTGTTGATTTTGTATAGATGAATGATGCCGATCAGTGTTATATAGTACGTTAAATACCTATGGGGAATACTGGAATGTGAAAAAGGAAATTTTCAATGTTATATTAAAAAAGAAGTATTTTTAAATCAAAAGATTTTATAAAGAGAAAACTATTTATGTAGAAAATAAATAGATTAAAAGGAAATATTTATTTGTTAATCAAATAGATAGAATTGAAAAAGAAGTACTTATAAACTATTACAAATAGAATTGAAAAGAGGTATTTCTTTGAAATAAATAGAATAGAAAAGGGGAAATATCAAAAAGGGAATAGTTAGATTATCAAAGGAATTATTTATAAAATCAATAGATTTTATAAGAAGAAAATATTTTATAGAATAAATAGAATCATCAAAAAGCGGACTTATTTATAAATAAATTGATTTTGAAAGGAAATACATGAAAAGGGACTAGAATTGATTTTAAAGCAGAATTTACATTTGAAAGATTTAAACCCGTGCTTCGCACATAAGTATAACTTGATATGGATTTAAAGCAAAGATTTTAAATAGAATCTATTCTAACCGATAGATTGAGAAGAAGAATTTATAAATAATATTTTATAAATTAAATGAAATATTTATCATTTGATAAATGGAATATATAAGTCAGGACTTATATAGAGGAATAAGAATCTATTTCAACATCGATATTTGAAACTGAATAATCAGTTAGGGTTAATTAGATAGAGTTAATCGAATTAGAATTAATTGAATATTAGTTATTCAATTAGAATTGATCGAATGTAGTTATTTGAGATAGAGTTAGGCAAACATAGCTATTTAGGTTGTGTTGTCATTTCATACGACTACTAGCGTAATTCGCATGGGTGCAGATAGCCTATGATGGTGGGATGTTTCCTGAGGGAATCAGGCGTAACCATTGTGATCGTTGCGATCTAGAGTTAAGCGAATGGGGTTAAGTCAAGTATTAGTTAATCGATAGAAGTTAATCAAGTCGAGTTAGTCAAGTTAGAGTTGAGTTAAATAAGTCGAGTTAGTTAAATTAAAGTAATCAGTTAAAGTTAATCAGTTAGAGTTAACCAGTTATGGTTAATCAATTAGAGTTAATCGATTGGAGTTAAATCGAATTAGAGTTATTCAATCGAGTATTAGTAAATTCAATAGGGTTAGTAAAAAAAATTAATCGAATATCACCTATTCGAGTAGAGTTATCTCATATAGTTTATTCGAGAAGTGAGTTAAATTGAATACAAGTTATGCGAAAGAGAAAGTAATCGAATATAGTTTATTCGAAAGAGAGTTCTCGAATAGTGATTATGGATTATACATTGGGATTTGATTATATCGAATGGGGGGAAGTACTATTTCTTTCCAGTTTTTAAAGCAAGATTCATCTATCTAATAAAGGAATTATTTTTATTTATTTAAACTAGTAGAGAAAAGTTGTATTAAAATATTTTATTTCAAAATAAAGGAGTATAACACTATTATTATAATCAAGAGATTTTTGTAAAAAGAAGAGGATTCGTAAATAGAATCTGAGAGTTTCGCAAGGAAGTTTCTTAAAGATTTAAAGTTTGAACTTTGTCTATTTCGAGGTTAGAAATGTCGTTCAGTTAAGGTCTGAGAGGTAATTATACCCCAACTTGATTGAACTCAGTTTTAACTAAGAAGTGGTGAAGGTTCGATAGTGAAAGTTGGTTAAGAAGTTGAGTTAATGACCGTGACAGTTTAGATTGGCTTGGTGATGTTTTATTTGAACATCTTTTTAAATCAAATGAATAAATTTTGGAAACATTTTCCAAATATAATCAGAGATATTTTCTAATCATAGAAAATGAAATGTTGATGAGAAGGAATACCGGAATGACAATGATACGTGAAATAGAAATGGGAATGTTTTCCAATGATTCACTACTACAAAAGTGGGCATATTCGACACTATTCTTCTGTGGCCGTAGATCAAAAAAGCGTTGCCGTAGGCCCTTTTTTCAAATAGGAAACACCAGGGGGGCGTGGCATCCGCGACCGTTGCATTAGCCATCTAATGCAACACTTTTGTCCATCTACGGCCACGGAAAGAAAGCGTTGCCTTAAGTAGAACTTTTGCCCTATTGCAACAGCATATCCATGTAATGCAACAACATACAACGTTGCCTTAAGTAGAAGCCAGACCCTGGCTTCCAGCTCATGATACTGGGGTCCGCATTGACTTTCCACGTCAGCTGTCAATGTGGCACATGCCACGTCAGCTCGCCACGTCAACTGCACATGTGTCACATGCCACGTCAGCTATCCACGTGGCGCCACGTAAGCTGTGGGGCCCACGTGCCGTACCATTGTGGAATTAATAATGTTAAACTTAATGCAACACCACAGCACAGTCTAATGCAACACCACAGCACAGTCTAACGCAACACCACAAAAATCAAATGCGACACCAGGAAAAAATCAACTGCAGCTATAATACAACCCTGTAATTACAGATTCTGCAGTACATATATTCAATCCAAAACATTGTACCACATTCATACATATATACCAAAATAGTCATACAACAATTCCTCCCAAAACATTCATCACCACAGTCAGACCAACCAATTATATATACCAACTCACAAGTATCATCACCAACACATTCCACAAGTACTGCCATCACCAAAACATACCACAAGTACTGTCATCACAAACACATACCACAAGTGCCATCATTTAAAAGAACAATCCGAATATATCACAAGTGCTAACACATACCATCCAAATACTTCAGTCAGTTGCCGGGGTTGAAGGAGTACAATTGTCAGCATCTTCATCACTTGTTGTGGTGACACAAAGGTCTCCGACATCTAAATTTAGTTCTGGATTGGCTTCACCTAGCTTTTTTAACACCCACGACACGTTCTCTTTAACTTTTCTATTCACCTTTTCCTCCAAGTCCGCCTCCAGCTCTTGCCTTATTTTTTTTGTCAACTCTTGGACATAGCTGTCCAAAGAACCAGGATTTGGAGACTTTTCAGCCAATTTGCCTCGCCTTCCTACAAGCCAGTTACGCGTGTGCCTCTTCCCACCAGAAACCAGTGCATCTGCCTCAGCAATGTTTCCAGCATCCACCATTGCTTGCACCTTCGCCTACAAAATGAAAACCAGGCAAGCATATAGATAAATAGGCAGCTGGCAGGAATGAATTTATTAACAGAACTGGTTCTCTTTCAAACTAACTATATATGTGTTCGATTTAATATGCAGCTCTAACAAACGTACAATGTGCCAATTATACTGACACAAGTATTGCTATTTCAGCATCTAATTATATATGTACTCACGTATTTGGCCTTCAGTTCATCCGTGTTAGTCTTGTAACTTCGACCCGGTTCTCGTTTATAAGTTTCTAGATAAACCAAGGCAGCGGATGGGGAGGCTTTTTCTGGGTTCTTCTTTCTCTGTCAAGTATTAGGATTACCAATAATTCAATGATATAACAAATTAGAATTATCATGTGGTCACTTCAACTCAATCACAATAAAAAATAACTTAAGTTCAGAAAAACACATACTATCTTTTCTTTGGCTACTGCATGAGTTTTGGGACCCATGGTATGTGTCTCATTCAACGAATTACGATGCGCGGAATTAGAGTCAGCTAGGGCCTGGAAATCCAAAAAAAAATAGCACGAAACAAGGATAATGTGAACTACTAAAGATTAGCATTAAACAAGATAATGTGAACTAATAAACATTATACAAATGTGAATATCATTAAAGCCGTACCTGAACTGCTTCATCCCCCCAGTAGTCCAAGAGCATTTTAAAATCCTCCAACGGAATTGTACTGGGCCTATTTGCAAGCCTTTCCTCATCAGTTGAGTATTTTTTATAATACCTTGTTTTGATGCGAGACTTGTACTGCCTCCAAGAGTCGTTAAGCGTGTTCAAGACCCACTTGTGTCCTTCTTCCGGTATGACATACCTAGCCTACAATATAGCAATCACAAAATTCAGGAAACAAACTAATTAAGTAAAACCAAACATTTAGGAAATCAGTTGAACTGTATATGGTTAAGGAAATTAGATTGTACCAGAGCATAATCCAACATTTGTCGCTTTAATTGATCAGGAACCACATGCCAATTGATGTAAGTAAGAGACACATTATCCTTTGCTAGTGTACCAAGAAAATTGCTTAACTCTGTAATATTATCAGAAACTGGCTGGCCATCCTCATTCAACTCAATGACTACTTTATCATCAGGGGTTCTAGCATGCATCTTGGTCATTTTTGACTTCCCTCTAGGATTTTTTGGACCTTGTACTTTATCTACCAGGTTCAAAAATGTGAATAGAAAAAAGACACACTCAACAGTGCAGTGCAGTGCACAGATAAAGAAACATTATTATTTATATATATACCTGTACCTGCTTCATCTTCCTGTGCAATCCATTCCTGCTCTAATCGATCGGTAAGATTTTCCATTGTTAGAGGCGCTTCAACGTTCTGCTTTTGACGTTTCCGCATCGCTAAATAAGCAGCAACTGAACCAGCAGCTTCACATGAACTGGTTGATTGTTTGAACAATTTGCTACATGTAGGTTTTAAAACGGATGGCCGAGACGTTGTAGGTTTTATAACTCCTGAAAAAGACGGTGTAGGGTTCGTAAGTTTCTTTAATGTTTCTGTCTGTTTCTCCCGGTTACTGAGTTTCTTTGGAGTGGGAGTGAATGTGAGGATCAAATCCTTGTTGGAGCCAGCTTTCTTTGGAGGGGGGGTGCACTTCATCGCTTCCTTCTCAATTTCAATGGCTGCATTGGTTCGCGCACGAGTTCTCGGTCCAGCTAAAAGATCCTTTGACTTAACAATTTTGATTCTCTACAATTAAGTTGAAGTTCAAGATTTTTTACGTTCATAAAGGCAAATACAATAAGTAATAAACAAATAACTTCTTTATACCTCCGAATCTTATGAATCATCGGTGACGTCTTCACCAGCATTGTCTGGGATGTATTCATCACTTCCAGCAACATCTTTACATTTATCTTTCTTATTTCGTGCGGCAGCCTCTTTCATACAACTAACCAATGAAGGCACCCCAAGTGATCTACTAACTGCATCATTTTCTTCCATGCGCGCGATTCGCTCTTGTTCATACTTCGTCAAAACTGATGGTTGTGAGAACTGCAAGCAGATTGGCATTATTACTCACCATCGATGATAAATTTAAGCTAGTTAACCAAATAGAGTTGACGTATAAACAGTTCTTGCTATTTTGACAGAATGCATGCACAAAGAACAAACAGTTACTTGAATTAGCTGCAGCCTTCATGGTCGGAATAAGATTTCATCCAGATTAATAAAACTGAAATGAAAACTGAAAAATACCTGAACATCAGCTTCATTCTCTCGGGTAACATCATCTTTACCTGTTTCATTTTCTACATTTAATTTCCTCCGGGTTCCTTTGTCCGTCACAGTAACATCTTCTTCACCATTATCCATATCAGGCTCCGACGATAGTTTGTTCTGACCCACTTGAGTTGGGTTGTTTTTCATCATTTTGTGTTGCTGCTGAAGTCTATGTGCCGTAGTATACTTGAGCTTTGCAACCGGCTTCTTAGCAGAACCTGGAACAATAAAAATAATAACGATGGCCTCCTTCAAAGTTCTGTACACACACAGAGAGATATATATAAGAATGGATCTATATTACATATACATATATACCTTGAATTATGTTTTTCCTTGGCCGTATGATTACATGTGGCTGCAGTTGAATCAACGGCTCACTGTCTTTGTCAATGGTGTTGTCGATGTAAAAAACCACGTCTTCTTGCTTATTGCAGCCCTATACGTACTCGTTTACATCCTTGTCATTCAGTATTAGCTGCCAGCCACCCCTCGTTCCTTTTCTGATGTAGACTCCTCCTATTTCAGTGTAATGGAGACAATCTTTAACAAAGTCCATAAGCACACTGTAAGAAAACCGGTCTACATCATATTTTGTTACTACGAAGGATTCTCCGCCAACGTAACATGCCCTTCGATACTGTCCACCATCTTGCAGTCGGATATTAATAAGTTCATCCATCCTGTACAAAATGAATACGTTAGAACAAGGTACATGCATGTTAAAGTGGACAAAAAACAACAACTATAACATTTTGGTCTATAACCAATTTAGATGACAGTAAAGAACATTGCATTAAATCATAAAACATGCGAACATTGTAGATTGCAATATGAGAAAAGAGTGCCAAATACATTCATCAAAGATAATAATTTCCAGCTAAAAAAAAAGTGCCAAATACATCATGAATTAGACCAAATTAAAGCAATAGGAAAGAGGAATTTTTTGTCCTAACAAGACAGAACAGGATCAGGAACTTCTGCTTCTAGTTCTGTTTCTAGTTGTATTACGGGGACATCATCCCTAATCCAACCCCCATCAACAATTTCTGGTTCTAGTTCACCACCTATGCCCTTATCATGTGGTTGCGTATTGCTCATGTCTTCTTCCATTGCATTCTCATTTTCAGTATCACACCAATCTCTCGGCAATTTTTTAATAACGTAATGATTGTTCTTTTCAACTGCATCTTCCACATAAAATACTTGCTGCACTTGCGAAGACAGGACATAAGGATCAGTTTTATGGCACTTGCTAAAATTTACTCGAGTAAGACCGTATGAATCTTTTTCCTCTTGGTACCAGCAACACTTAAAAAGGACCACTGTGAAAGCTCCCCAATAATCAAGCTCAAAAATTTCTTCGATTGATCCGTAGTAACTGACATCACCCACTATTGGGTTTTGGTCTTTCGAACTTGCAAAGCTGGTGGTTTTGGCAGTCAAAAATACACCACTATTTTGTGTAGTACATCGAGAATCTCTAAATTTTGTGTGGAATCTATATCCATTTACTATATAACCGGTAAACTACCTAGCTACTCGATTAGGACCTAATGCAAACACCTCTACATCTGTTGAAATCTTGTCCTTTTTCAGAACCTCTTCTTTAAGCCAATTCCAAAACTCTTCGAAATGTTCTCGTTCCCTCTTGTATCTTCTTCTATTTGTAAGACCATCCACAAGAGCTCGATGAACCCTAAATAATAATTACGGTCAAAAAACTACGAAATGCAGATGTTAATTTATAGTTAAGGAAAATGATATAGGAACTTAAGAACTTACTCGATCAAACTCTCAATTTCTTTATTACCGGAATTGAATAGAACATAGCGATGCGTTGCCTTCCAAACTGCATCTTTCAAATTGAACATCTTTCCATCTTTATTCTTCTTTGTTCCAATATGATATTCCAAATCTGTTTGACATCTTCCAAAATCAATCGATGTGTTTTCTTTTTCTCCATCAACGCTTAAAAATCTTGAACAGAAGGCCACACACTCTTCTGCCAAGTAACCTTCTGCAATCGAACCTTCCGGTCTGTTTCTATTTCGCACATAAGATTTCAACTTTCCTAGATATCGCTCAATTGGATACATGCATCTAAGATGTTCAGGCCCACCGTATTCGATTTCTCTACATAAATGAACAGGCAAGTGTACCATTATATCGAAAAAAGCCTGTGGAAAAATCATTTCAAAATGACAAAGTATCTCTACAATTTCTTTTTGCAGCCTTTTGATATCATCCACTTCGATAACCTTGCTCCATAGTCCTCTAAGGAATGCACTAAATCTGATCATTGATAACGCAACCTCGGGTTTTGACGCTTTCTTCACAGCAAATTGTAACAAATAGTGGAGTATGAAATGAGCATCATGGCTCTTATATCCCACAACCGTTCTCTCTTTTACGCGCACGTACCGACTAACATTCGAGGCACAACCGTAGGGCAGTTTAGCGTTCTTCAATACGGAGCAAAATATTTCTTTTTCCTTGTTTGTCATATCAAATATTGCAGCTCTAATTTCAACATGCTTTCCATCACCACATTCAACAGGATGAAGGGCCTTCCTTATGCCCAATTCCTGTAAATCCAAACGAGCGTTTAGGTGATCCTTCGACATGCGACCTATATTAAGTAAAGTACCTAATATTTTGTCGCATATGTTCTTCTCTATGTGCATGGCATCCAGGTTATGTGGAAGGGGATTATGACACTAATATGGTAAGTCAAACAATATTGACCTCTTTTTAAAAGGGCCGTCACTTTTACCAGGTTTCTTCGTCTTATCCCCAAACCGATTTTTGAACCCCCGCAATAACTCTTCAATATCAGTTCCTGATAATATTTCTGGAATGCTCCCCATTTCAGTTTCGCCATTAAATCTCCTCTTATCTAGCCTCCACTTATGTGTCGGATCAAGAAACTTTCTATGGTTCGTATAACACATTTTTTTGCTATGCTTCAAATAATTTGAAGAAGCTTCGTAATGGCATACTGGACACGCTAGTTTCCCCTTCGTGCTCCAACCTGACAACATGGCATATCCCGGAAAATCACTAATGGTCCATAAGACGCTTGCACGTAAATTAAAATTCCCATCAGTCAAGGAATCATATGTTTCGACGCCAACATTCCATAACGCTTTCAATTCCGCAATTAAAGGCTGCATATATACGTCAATACTGTTCTTTGGAGAATCTGGACCAGATATTAATGTTGAAAGAATCAAATTCTCTTGTTTCATGCATAACCAAGGCGGAAGATTGTAGTTTACCAACACAATTGGCCATGTACTATAACTTGAATTCATTGAACTATATGGATTAAATCCATCAGACGCTAGACCCAATCTAACATTACGATTTTTTGATGAAAAATCAGGATAGCGAGCATCCATCATCTTCCATGCCACACCATCAGCCGGATGTCTTAATTTTCCATCTTCTTTTCGTTCCACTTGGTGCCATCTCATAAGCTTGGAAAATTCTTTGCACATAAACATCCTTTGTGACCTTGGTCTTAGAGGAAAGTACCTCATAACATTTGCCGGCACTTTGGGAATCGACTTTGGTGGATCATTATTATCAACGATGTCTTCCTTTTCTTTTACAGCCCATCTCGAAAAACCACAAATGTCACAAGCCTCTTTATCTTTATTCTCTGCCCAATATAACATGCAATGGTTTGGGCAGGCATGTATTTTATGGTAATTAAGACCTAAATCCTTAATGACATTCTTTGCAGCGTAGGAAGACAAAGGCAGCTGGGCATCAGGAAAGGCTTCTTTTATAAGCTTTAGTAATTCCCCAAACGCAGAATCGTTAATTCCATAAGCACACTTTAAATGATAAAGCCTGATCAAGAAACTTAGTCGAGAAAATTTAGTGCAGCCAGGATATAACGGTTTTTTTCCTTCTTTAACATGCCGATAAAATTTCTCGGCCTCTGAATTTGGTTCTACTACAAAGTCCTTGGGATTTTGACCAAATTTGTAACCCGCATACTTGAACATCACATCTAAATTATCCTCAAAATCCATCTCCGTTGCACAATCCATATGGTCATCAACACCTATTAATTTTGTCTGTGAAACTTCACAAATCCACCCGGTATGTAATGGACAAGGGCCATTAAAAATTAGATGATCGTATATGACATTTTCACAATACCAATTACGTTCTGTACATTTTTTGCAGGGGCACTTCATCTCATCACCTACTTTATAAATGGGAAATGCATTTCTTAGAAAATTTGTTACCCCTCTTACATATTCTGCGCTCGATCTCGGAAGTCCTATCCATATGTAATACTCACTATCCATTGCCACAATCTAACCACGACTTAGTAAGACTAAATTTGATACCCCTAAGAGTTTCAAGACACGAACAAGGGCTACCCTGTAATGTTAGACTAAATTAGAAATAAAAACAAAACAGGTTAATAATTTACAAATATACATAATCAGTGTGATGATACAAGGACGATTGTTTTGATATGAATTATCACTGACTTTTGGAACTGAGTTACCAAGAGAATACATACATAAAACAAGCAACTAAGGATACTGAACACAAATGCATAACATTACATGACTGCACCAAAACAAAACAGTACAGATACAAAGACTATACAGGTGATACATAGACGATACAGTTGTATCTAATACAAAGAAAGATGCAATAATTTAATTTTGTCGTCTAATGTTTAGCCCTTGAAGCTGGTCATTAAGTCTACTAACATCAGTTCGAAAACCAATAACATGATTCTGCAGCGTTGTAAGTTGATGTTGTATCTCATTTGCGTACTCAGCGGCTCGACTTGGAAACTGTTGGTCAATCCACTGCCAAAAGGTACACCCTGTGGGATAAACCCGACATCTAAAATAACGACGACCAATGTTGAATCCAATCGAAATAACATCTTCTGTAGCGGTATACCCACAATGACACATTATGATTGGTGAGTCAGCATGTTGTTCGTTAACCACTTGGTTGTTTTGATGCTGACGACGCAAACGACTATGCCGTCGCATCGCCCTTTCTTCACGTCATTCTTCTTCTCGTCGTTGTCTTCGGAGTTCTTCTTGCTCTAGTTCATACTCAAGCAAATCATCGTAGTGCCTTTCTTGCATCTCTATATAAAAATCAATAGGAGTTTCTGGTGATGATGGGTTTGACAGTCCTAGATCACCCATGCCCAGGGTATCTTCGTAGTCATACGATGTAGGAAGAGATATAGGCATTATTTAACTACAAACAGAAATAGACATTTGAAAATTCATATTGGATTTCTTTTATCCTCTAAATTTTGTTAACACCTTTGGAAATAGGCATTATTTACCAATACATCAATGGTTTGGCAAACATAAAAATACAGAACTTGCACAATTTCAACACATGCAAACATATAAATACAACACTTCAAGTATAAAAACCCTAATTTAAGGTAATCGGTATACCCAAATCACCCAGAGACTTTGAACGCAGATCAAAATAAGTTAGAGATGAAATCAACTAAATAAAACCTAAATGATGAAGCCCTAACTACCTGTAATTGTCCTAAACGATCCAAATTGGAGGTGTAAAGTTCGTAAAATAGGAGCAATCGAAGGTTTATAGTTTGTAACCTGAGGAAGAATAGCAATCGGAGGCGTTCTTGGATGGATTTCGTGGAGAGAGAAACGGACAGAAGGAGGAGTACCGGAGAAATTTGTTTTGGGGGGAAGTATTTCGTGAATGGGGAAACTGTCGCGCCAAATTTTCACTAAGCTGTAGCAAGGATCAGCTTGAACCGTTGGATTAATCAACATCTACAGTTATTTATTTGTTTAAACTGGTAACGCGGATCGCTGACCTGGCATGTATTTATGTAATGCAACACTTTGAACTGGTGTTGCAAGGATCGGCAAGAACCGTTGGATTAATCAACATCTACGATTATTTATTTGTTTAAACTGATAACGCGGATCGCTGACCTGGCACGTATTTATGTAATGCAACACTTTGAACTGGTGTTGCAAGTCACAGCACAAGAATTTCAACCGCAACACTGTGTTCACATCTAATGCAACAACAAATGAATGTTGTTGCAGAAGATCAAAGAATGCATAGCTTTCGCCATACTTTTCATGCAACGCACACAAATTAGTGTCGAATATGCCCACTTTTGTAGTAGTGATTGATGATGTATATTCTCTAAATTTAGGAAATAAGAATTTACAAATATATAGAAATGGGAAATGGATAAATTAAAGATAATTTAATAGAAAGAGATAAATGTGGATTGATGATTGATCGATAGAATTTCCATCCGGAAATAATATCATTGTTTGCACACCTGTTTTTCTTTCATAGTTAAATCACCGACTATCGAAGTTTTTGAACATTTTATCGTCGTCAATATGGAGAGACCGGGATCAGATGCATTATCTGAAAACCACTCTATACGGACGTTAGCGTTGCGATCAAATATTGAAGACGGAGTTATGCAAGGGCTATCCTGTTTACAGAATAGTGCCTTCGGTTTGTCCAGTCCTACGACAAACATGAATGGACCAATGTCTGACAGAGTATATCTAAAGGATCACGTAAGTTGATCTCTTCAAAAGTACTTACCTTTGGTGGCAGAGGAATTCGTTTCTCTTTGCTTCATACCCGTGGTATTTTTGAGGAAATCAATTTGTGATTTGGCGGGTATGATGATGTGGCATTCAAAGTAAGTGAATGTATGGTCTGTCAAAGATACGTCATGACCTCACGCCTCACCAACCAAGAAATGACAGAATTCGGGCAGGCAGCATGGCAAAGTGGGTCGCTCCCATTAGGTTGTATATCACCTATCTAGAGAAAATCCAATTCATTCTTTTGTCTATTCGATGTTGTCCCTTTTCGTGAAGACAGTGGGTAGCTTCCAACCGTTGGTGATATACATTCGATACACTTAAGCGAAATGAGTGGTCGGTCATGTGTGGGCCGGTTTGCAAGACGTTCTTATTGAACCCAGTGTATTCGTCTCTAGAGATACACTATCGCTAGGTTGTCCCATACCTTGTCATAATTGGAATCCAATCTTCAATAAGCGCCCACAGTTTCATTTGTATACTAATATGTAGAACGTGAGATGCAAGAATTCTACTAGATTGCTAATTACTTGTGATTAGACACTATTATAATATCAGAGAAGTATTGATTTGCAAACTGTTTTGGGTTATCGTAAGGTAAAAACCGTCCGTGTTTATATGTGGATCAGTCTTACGATTAACTTTTCTTTTTAAAAGGATTTTGAAAAAGTTAAACCAAATGATTTGAGTTTATTCACACCATTCCCATGACTGACCCAGAGTTTTATTTTGTTTTGTTTTCCCTAAACTCTTGGGTGCCCAAATTTGTACGGGCAGTCAAGTGATTAGGATTTCACCGATATACTTTGAAGGAGCTTATAACAGAGAGGCTTCAGCAATAAAGATATATAGTTTAGTTCTGCTGTGATTTTGTGTGAAAATGGTATGCATATGCTGATACAAGTTATATTCCCAAAGTTATGTTGTATATTATATTTTAATTGTTCCGCTGTGAGATTCGTGTTTACTCTGATTGCGTTCTTCTTCTTCTTCTATTCTAATTTCCTATCTTATCTATTCTCAACCTCAAACTTCTTTCCATTAATGATCTGGAATGTTCGATGCCTGAAATTTAACATGGGTTTTATGTTGATTTTCTGGGTCGAAAACCCCAGTTCGTTACATTATTCCTACCAAAGTCCACAGTATAAACGGAATATTTTAAAATTGAATCCGGAAAGGAACCTTTTTGATCCGTCTTTGAGAGCTACCAATGGTAGGATCCCATTGTGATACAATAAACATTCTACCCCTAATTAAAATTAGATCTGAATGAAGAATCTTAGATCTATCGAGATCATTAAAGAATTGAAAATAAAAGTTGAAACCATCAGATTTAACACTAAAGTCCCCAACCAATTTCCAGCTAGATTTCAGAAAATTAACAAAAACAGAAGAAGATAATGTACCATCTAGAAAGAAACCTACCAGATGGTTATTCTAATATTTCAAACCCTCCTCCTTAATAGATCTGGTAACTCTTTAGGTAGTCCATCCTTCTTGATATCAAATTGAATCGGCTTGCAATGACTAGCGTTCTTTGGAAGGGATTGAAACTGTAATAACCCAGATTTTCAGAACCAATTTAAAATTTTTATTTTAGCAATTTTAATGGATTTCGATTATTTAAAATGATCTATTTTAAATAATAATGACTAAAAAAATTATTTCAACGAAGTTAGAACGAATAAATTTATTTAAATTATAAAATGAGTTTGAAATGGCGCGACAGTTTGAAAATTCGATTTCAAATTTCAAATGAATATACAGAATTCAATATAAGTCAGAATTGGATGAAACAAGAAATATTTGAATCTGATTAATAATATCTTTCTTACGAATGTGAGAAACTGAGATTTCACTTTAAAAATTAAAAGTTATATCCAGTTTAAAATTCAGAAAAGTTGCTATGGAATTTATATATATTTTAATATAATAAATAGCCCTTAAAAATAGTGATTTTGCATACGGTCTCTGTTTTCGATGAAACCACTTTTGTTGGATCCGAAATGTCAAATTATTGTTGGATTCCAATTTTCATTATTTTTAGAACCAATATGTGAGTGTGGTGAATTTAAACGTGTTTTGTAATTTAAGTTTGAATTTAATCAACTGGAAATGGCCGTTTTTCAAATGGTCTCCAAATTCCACGAAATTAGTTTTTTAGAACCGTATCGTTAAAACATAGCTAGATTTATTTTTTGCGAATTTTTGGAGTTGGTATGTGGCTCCGGTAATCTGAAATTTACGTTTAAAATTCAATATAATGATTTATATTTTAATTATGATGAAAACTGATTGAAAAAGTCGAATTGGCTTATGGGGCATATCCCATTGTGTCTAGAATAGGGGTATTTGGCTAGTGGTGACAATCGTTGGGTTCGATTTGGAGTTCAGAGTTTAGATGACCTATTTTTGGAAATAAAAATATTTTATAATACTCCATTGCCCAATCAGAAAATAGAAAAAAATAATATCCACTTTCTCTCTCCCCGTAACCCTCCCATGAATGACGGAAAGGAATTCACCTCTTCTCTCCTCGATTCTGGCCAATCCACTCAACGAAATCACTTGCTCCTATTGAGGAATTGGTATATCTTCTTCCCCTCTTTAAATCCATACCAGCCTCGCCTTTTATCATCTTGTATTTTCGTCGAATCAACCACCTGAAGTTGCACTGTTTGAGGCCCTATTCCTCCGCAACCACCAGTTCAAGTTCAACCAGAAGGGGAGGCTCAGGTGTGGTTTTCCACGCTCTACCGCGTGGTGCCATCCGATCATCATCTCGTGCCTCGGTTGTCGTGAAAGGTGGAGCCCTACTTTTGAACCTTAGTTTGAATGTGCGACCTGAGGTTTTAAAGAGGAAGAAGGTGTTTAATTTCTTAATTAATTTAATTAATTCCTCGTTTAATTATCGCAATGTAAATTATCGAGTAACTTTCTCATACAAGGTTCAAATTGCGTGAAAATGGATTCATTGCGATCATGGAGACGAGAGCTTCATAATAAGGCTAATCGGGCCCAATTTGAAGCAAGTTAGAATTTTAGGCAAATTCAAATCCAAACTGTTCAGAAATTCAGAAATAAAACTGGCGGAGTGGAAACCAACTGTGAGAACTTCTCACTCTAATCTTGTTTTCTAGTTAAATATATAGTAAGTTGCAGACGGGGCTTAGTAGCTCCTGACACCATCATCCACAGACCATGGACGACTTGTTTGATTGTATTATGCTGTGGAAATTGATTGTGATTGTGATGTGAAATGGAAAATAAAATATTCCTATGTTGAATAAAATATTTGAACAATAAAAATATCATTTTTATTGAATATGTGGACTGTATAAAATAGTGATGGGTTGAAATAAATATTCATTTACAAATTGAACGATTTGTTTCTGTACACCCCTTTTGACTGATATTGATTGGGATGATAAATTTTACACATCGCCCAACTTCACAAATAAAATCTGTGCTTGTTGATTGAAACCCCACACGGGTATTGGGATGATATTTGATGCGCCCTAATCCTAATTATTTAGTTGTATGTCAATCGATTGGTTGACAGAATGGTGTAAGCGTTAATTATTTATTTTTAACGCTTATGTAGTTATGTAATGCACTCTGGATGATGATTGATTGTTTATCATTGTTGTCGTATATGTGTGTTGTATGAAATACATATAACTAACATTATATGGTAATTGACTATGTCTGATTCCAATTCAGAAAGAAAGGATATTTTAAAATAACAATTATTTCAAAATAACGAATATTTTAAAACAATATTCAATAAAGGATTAAAATGTGGATTTGATGTCCGATTTTGGATGGACACAAAATTATTGAAATATATGAAGCCGTGTTGATTAGATATGCGCCATTTTGATGCGAACGATATTTATATCGATTTTATTCATTTTTATAATGAATATCGAAAGAGAAGTGATTTCAAAATATGATATTTTGAAAATATTATCATTTAATTATTATAATGATAAGGAATATACAATTTTTCTTTAAAATTGAAAATAAAAGTTGAAATTATTTTTTGAAACGAATTTAAAACGGTTTATAAAATACGTTTTAATTGGAAATATACAAAATATATATAATATATATTGTATATGGCATGAATAGAACGTGTCGCGCAGTGACCGTTCGCGAATTTTGACCAATGACTTCAAATTGACATTACGGGAGATCCGAATGTCGGATTCTCCTAAAACCGGAACCGTTAGGTTCGTATCGAAAAGAGCTTTCCAACGAATATAAGAGATTTGAAATCTAATGGTTGAATTTGGAATTATGTCCAAATCAAATTTGTAAATGGTTGCGATAAGTGCAGTTCGATGACCGTTTACGGGAATCGACTGAAAGGGCCTTAAAAAATTATTAAAAATATCAATAATTTGTTTGAAATCATAATAAATGACTTAAAAAGAATTGGGATGAAAAATTCCACGTTTATAAGGATAAAAATATAGGTTTATCAAAATGAACTAGTTATTAACAAGATTTGAAATCCAATAATTTTTAAATAAAATAAATTGGATTTGTGAATGGTTTAAATATAACTAGAAATTTCCAACGAGCGAATTGGAATGGAATTAATCTTCAGAATATTTCGATATTGGATCCCGTGATTATACAGATATCATTATGGAAATTCGGAAGATATATATATATATCGTTATTTCCAATACGATATTTGTTGGTTTCAGAATTTGATATTGAATATAAGACGATATAATTTCTATTTAGAGTCTTGTATTTAATATCAAATGGGATTTTAGGTTTGTCCTGAACAATGTCTTAAATAACACTATTCTTAAGCTCAGTTGAGAAAAAAATAAATCTTTTAATTAAGATTTGGTGAAGTTTTCCAATTAATTAATATTTAGTTGGAATTGAATAAAAGAATTGGATTTTGGCTTTGTCGTGAATGGTGTCTTAAATAACACTATTCTTAAACCCCGTGTGAAAAGAATAAATCGTTTAATAAGATCATTAGAGTTTCTAGTCGATTAACATTTAATTGGAATAAAATGGAATGTGAATTGGGTTTATTGTGAACTGTGTTTTTAACGACATTCGTTCTTTAACCCGATTAGCAGTGAAATGTAATTTGGAATTTATAAATCTTTTATTAAGATTTAATGGAAATTTTCCAAAGTAAAGTTTTCCAATTTAATAAAAAAAATGGAATGGAATGGATTTTGATTTGGTAATAATCGAGATGAGCTTCTGTCGAGGAAGACTGTTAATATATCTGGAATTTATAAGGCATTGTCTTTTTTCCATTTATATTTCTAGTTGGATACGGAAATTGATATCGATTATATATTGATCTGTTTTCCGTGAAGATTCCATAATTAATGGAATGTGATTTTGTGTTTATCGTGAAATGTGTTTTAAATGACATTAGTTCTTTAATCCAATTAAAGATAAGATTAATTTCTCAACTCTTAATAATCATTAAGTAATGATTTTTGAGATTAAAACTGAATTAGAGTTTTAATGAATCTTTAATTAGATTGGAATGTGAATGGGATAATTAAATTTATCGAATTCATGAAATGATCGAGAATGGAGTATCACCAGTTTTTCTCCAAGCGATAGTTAAATCTTTAATTAGATTTGGATGAGAAATGGTAATTAATTTTACTGGCAACACCGTGTTGTTCGATATGGAGTATTACCAGTTTTGCTCCATGGGATGAATATGTTTGAGATTAGGAAACATAATAAATGATTACTTCAGTAAGGTTCGCTAATCCCGACTAGTTTGGATAAACCTTAATTTGGTTTGAATTGATATCCCAAGGAAGATTATAAAATAAATTTAAAGAATTTATCTTTGATAAAATTAATGGGAACCTTTCCCAAAGTATAAGAACATTTGAATAAAAGAATATTCGGGATTGGATTGAGGCGTATGTTGTGTTTTTATAGCACTTGTTTATTATATACGCGAGTTAATCGGAAATGCCGGGTTTATACTCATTCTGAATAACTGATTCGACGATAAGTCGACGATGAAGACGGTGGTTGAAGACCGAAGATCTTCACGTCGTTGGATGATTACTGATGTCTTGATTGGGCTGTACACCCAAGACAAGATAATAAGTGATGATTGTCTAGATGTACTTAGAGAACGACTGGATATGTGAGTACCTCCCTCCTATATTGGACATATGGGATGAGGAATAAGGTGCCTCCGGTTTCGTTCAGACCCAGAACGAACTTGTAAATGGATGTGTGTCTGACATTGGTTTTTATTCTGTGTTGATTGATCTCTATTAAATAATTATCTGTTTGGTGGCAGAGAATTTATTCTCTTGCTTAACACCCTTCTCTGCGACGTACGAGCTCAGAGGTTATATATTGATAAACATCAGTCGGATGGCATGACTTGCATATGTGGCATGCTGAGATGTAGAAGATCAAGGCTTCAGTTGAAAACAAAGTCTTATTGAGGATGATCAAAGCATAGCTTTCATATAGCATAGCTTTCCATGTCAAGACGTGACTTCGACGAGTTTCACAACCCATGAATGATTGAGGCCGGATAATAATCGGCAAGAATGAATCTGGTATCTGGGAGCATCGATAAGGGCGATTCTCCAATGAAAGTTGTGAAGGATCTATAAGATCAGGGAGCACCGATAAGGGTGATTCTCCACTGAGAGCTGTGAAGGACACCAGATAGGCCCCAAAAAGGGGTAACCAATGTTAGCATTGAGTGCAAGTCGATATGGAATCACTATTTCAAGTCTTGGATTCAGTGTCAAAGTTGAATGCATGTGGATTGATTTCTTTCGAGTCTTGGATTCAATGTGGGGATGGCAAGAAAGCCTCAGTCATTTACGGAAATTCAATTTCCAATACGACACTTTTCGGTTTTAAGTTGTAAAACTGTAACACCCTGCATTCTTAGTGATAATTAAAAATATGCATATATGTATATATTACATGCATATATATAATTAAAAAATAATAATATATAAGTTCATTGAAATGAAGGAAAATGAATTGCATGCAATATATATATATATTAAAAAGAAGTTAATGCAAGAATTAAAAGTATGCAATATAATTGCGCATGTAATAATGTTAAAAAGGAAAAGGAAGTACATGCATGTAATTATGATAGAGAAAACAATTAATAAAGAGAAACGTTAATGTAATTAATGTAAATGGTAAAAAGGTGAATTAATAAAATTGCATGTAACAATAAATGAGAAGGGGCATATGTGTATACATGTTATTTGAAATTCAAAATTTTGTAGAGAGATAATACATGCGATAAAATTAAGGAATGGGTAAATTAGCAATATGAATTAATGCAATAAGGGAAAGAGAAAATGTGAATTTATTGCAGTAAATAAATGGATGATGCATGAACCAAAATAAAAATGAATTAATGTCATGCAAATAAAAGAAAAAGAATATAGAATGCAAACATGTCAAATACGCAATTAAAGCACGCATAGAAAAAAAAAAGAGGAACCAAGTAATTTAATGCGTTAAAAAGAAGCAACATATCAAGTGCATGAAACGGGAAAGCATTGACACATTTAAATAAGAATATTAGAAATATAAGCAACAAAGAAATAATGTCACATGGAAAAATTTAATGCATAGGAAGAAGTTAGAAAATAAACTTAAATTGATTTAATTAAAGCAAGCTAATGTCAAAAGAATTAATACAATTCATATTGTATATAAAATAATGACAATGGAAGGATGCATTAATGAAAAAAAGAAACGTACTTTGCATATATTAAGGAGCATTTAAGATTTTCCTTACCAAAAAGAAAAGAAACCGCATGTAGGAAGAGGAAAGGTTAATATATGAATAATGAATGATGCATTAAATAAATTTAGTTGTATGAAATAAGATGTATGTGACAATTAAGGATATTAATGCAGGATAAAAAGGTAAACAATAAAGTTGCTGCAAATAAATGCATTAAATAGGGAACCATAATTGAAGCAATTAAAGAAAGACGTGAAATGGTTTGAAAAAAAAAGAAACTAAATGTTAAAAATAGAAAACAATGCAGCTAAATAAGTGCGCTTGGACCCAATTTGTTTCTGGGTGCATGCGTTCGTTTATGGTGCAGCATACCTACGTTGGTCTGGCCTACTCTAGAACATTCTTTTCTTTAGCGAGATGTAAAGTTTAGATCGATTCTATTTTAATCCTAAGACCTTAGTTGCTCTAACCTACCTATAAATAAACCCTTATACCCAACCCTAAAACTCACAGCTTGGTGGTTACGCTGAAGGTTTGCCATGGCTTCTTCTTCTTCTCTCTCCCCCTCTCTTTTCAAATATGTTCTTAAAATAAAAAGATAAATCTCTAATTTCTCTCGAAATAAAATAAAAGATGCTTAGAACTACGCAGCACGAAAAAGAAGAGAAATACCATGGATGCAAAAATCAGAATTGGAAAGCATACACTGTGAGTGGATTTAAAATACATTTTTCTTGCATAATAATGGATCTATCGTTTGCCATTCCCCATTTACACACCTAATAAACGTATTAATCTGATAAAGTGAGTCTACGTTATTTTCACTTACAATATGATTGAAAGTAATTAGGAAAAAGGCTGTAAATTGGATCTATTCTTATTGTTCCATAACAGTTCCTGTTTTATATGACTATTGTTCATATTTCTTATGTCTCTTTTATCTCAATTTTTGATGATTTGATCCTCTCCCTATCTCTATTTCTTTTAATATTAGGAACTAGGCTAATTTCGAGCCTATGTTTAATTATACGTACAAACGACGTGGAAACGTGTGGGAGAAATATGGGGAAAATATTGAATATTGAATTGGGCATAATTGGATATTGAAATATATGTAATTGGGCATAATTGAATATTGGATAATGTGAAATTTGGCATAAGTTAATATGTAATTATGGAATTGGTGGAATTGGTCATAACAAGAGAATAAGCATAAAAGTGAATTATGATTATGCAATAAGAATGAGGGTTGACATGAATTAATTATTCTAAGCAATAAGAGTGAGGGTTGACATGAATTATTGATAACTTTAAAGAACAATTAATTTGGGTACAATTAAGTATATCTTATATACATGAAAAGTTGGGCATAACAAATAATAAGGATTATTGGCATAACTATGTACGAGATCATGTAATCATGGTAGAATTTATGTATCCAAATCAAATTGGAACCATAAACATGAAATTGGGTTTAGAAGCATGAACATGAATTATTAGATTGGGATAAATAGGCATATAAAACCTAGATTGGAATCGTATAGGTCAGTTATTAGATGAACATGCTACACCCGAGGTTAGATTGAGTTGTAGTGTAAGTCTGCCCGGAACTGCACGACACATCCAACAACCACAACAACAGGTCTAATGTGAGAGGTTAGCGCATTATGCCCAAAACCATAGGATATAACGAGTTTGCGGTAGAAGTCTGCCCGGAATTGCCCGGCATATCCAGCAACCATAAGAAACATGTTTAATGTGAGAGGTTGAGTGCATTAATAAAACGATTAATGCTATGAAACAAACATGTTAACTGTGCTAAGGTTAAGTAAATTAAGGTGTAACACCCCACCTCCGCCAATACCTCTCTTGCAAGTGCACTGGCTTTGGAGGGGCGTTAAACGAGGTAAACATGCATGCAGATATCACAAGACATAACATATAAGTAAAACAGAGTAGTAAAGCAGCGGATAAAACCAACATTTCAAAACCATAGTCAAGTTACATCAAAGTACTTGGTCATTATTTTCCCACAAAACAAAGTCTTAAAACATAAACTGAAAACTGGAAAGAACATAAAGTAACTATCCCCAAAGCAGAATAAAGCCATAGCATGCTCAAGTCCAAACCGTACATGAGCTATCCAGAAAAGCAACTAAGGATCCAGCTAGGTACCAGTGTTCCCACCCTGCAAACCTGGGGGGGGGGGGGGACGGAAGAAAAGAGGCGAAAGAAAACGGGTCAGTCAAAAAGACTGGTAAGTCCTATCTACTATTAGTATAAAAACTAATAAAGTTAACTGGACATGTAAAGCAGAGTTGAAACATAGGGTGATAACTGGCATGGTGAAAAGATAGGTCAAGTGTGGCATCGCATGCACAAGGTTAAGTAGCACCAAGTGTGTACTAGTAATCCATGTCAAGTATAAACTAGAAATGACCCCTTGGCCCAGTCTTGGCCCAACATCCCGAGATGACCTAGATCAAGGTCCAACAACACGGTCTAGTCGATCGGCTCCCTAAAAGCCTAACTCGTCGAGTATCGGTGTCATACGACCCAATCACGAAGTGTAGTCAAACTGTGCTAGGTCCACCCTAGGGTGTATCAAGCCCTAGGGTGCCAACCACGGACACGAATCAAGCACGTACAGTCTAAACCTACGGGTGCCCGTGTCTGCTTTTTCAACTCCGGACTATGTGCACGACCATAGTCCGCCTGAACCTACACCGGCGCACCTACTCAGCCGTCGTTTTGGTCGATTACATGTCAGCCCAGTAATCGTGCCCCACCCTAGCCTAGTCCCTAGGGTATCATGATACAATCAAGAGGGTTACTGGTGAAAAGGACCACGTAACTAGGGTTTCTAACGGGTTAAATGTGGTTAACCCTACCCAATCAAGTTGGTTAAGTGTACCCAAGGTTCATGACTTAACCCTATCAACCCATCGTGTTTAATTGGTTAAGTATTCAAGTGGTCCATGACTTAACCCTATCATGTGGCATTAATTACTTTAATGCACCCAACCTCTCACATTAGACTTTGTTGTGGTTACTAGTTAAGCCGGGCGGGTCCGGGTAGCTTTACACCACAACTTGGTCTAACCTCGGGTTTCAAGTGCAACATGACCAACTACTCACATTGGGTCCTATTGCTTGTAGCCACTAGTTAAGCCGGTCGATTCCGGGTAGATTTATGCTACAAACTCAACCCAACCTTGAGTTGGCCATTCTCATGTTTTCTAAAAGTCATGTCCAAGTTCATGTTCATGTTTCAAGCATAATCACATGTCATATTTCATGTCATCTTTTCAAATCATGTTTTTATTTTAGTTTACCCATAACGTAACCCCATCGCATGTAAGTTCGCATAAACACAAATAGATCTCAAAGGGGGAAACTTAGAAACATGACATAATTAATGAGGTTTGGGCCACAAGTTAAACATGGTGGCATATGAGGCAAATGTGTTCATAAACTTGCATATTACATTGTAGGCCTCAAAACATGCATAATATCAACTTTAGCAAAATAGACGAAACATGGTCATAAATGACATAGGATGATAGCAAGTGATTCGCATATAACATCATATGCAATATAACACAAGGTTTATGAGGGTTTCTATGTTGCTTCTATGCAACATTTTCAAATCAAAGCTCATAGCTTTCTATGCACAAAGTCAAGGTGGTAGCTTTATAAACATGCATAGAATAAGCCTATGCATAACATGATAGAATCAAAACACAAATCATACTTAGGCCCAAACTCAAACTTGCAACATGTCATATTTAACTTCATAGTTAGAATCTAAGAGTAGTATAGGGCTTACAATGCTATGAAGACTTATAAAATAAAATAAGATTGAGACGAAGCCACTAGCAACTCTAAAAACCCCAAATGAATACAAGCTCCAAGAAGCTCCTTTGATTCTATGAAGAAAGATCCTTGTTTTAATGAAGAAAGATTGAACTTTGGCCTTGAATCAAGCTTTGTAACTCTCAAACAAGCTTAGGAACTCTCATATGAATGAAGATTGAGGCTATGACAAGAGGGTGGAGGCCATGATTAAATATTTTGGCATAGTTTAGTTGTAGGATTGATTTACGATGATTTAGGGTAGGTATTAGGGTCCTTTTATAGAAGATTAGGTTAGTTTAGGCCATAGGATTAACCCTAATTCAGATCTGGGCCATCAATTCACGTCACTAGCCTCCAAGCATGTCTTGAGAAACAAGTAAAGTGCACCCAGGCCAGACTAGCCGACCACCCAAGTCGTCAGGGGTGTCGACTGGGCAGTCGACACAGCCTGGGGTGTGTCGACTCCCCAGTCGACTTGGGGAGTGGCGGGATCTTTTCCCGCCTACCTGTCCAGCTGAATTTGAAATCTGTTTTTAAATTTAAATTTTCTGAAAACTTCCATGGGCCTTAACTGGGTCATACGGACTCCGATTTTCGAAAACTCGGACTCTATTTCGCGTATTTTTCCGAGACGAACGAATGGCACAGCCCGTTTCCCTTGATTCAGATTTTATCATTGAATTCTACCTTGATTTATGTTATAACTTGTTATTCAAAATATGGGTTGTTACATCCTCCTCACCTTCAAGGATTTCATCCCCGAAATCTCTAAGTTAGGAAGAACATATCCTACCATCCATCATCCATCTACTCAAAACATCGTCCACGTGCAGTCAATGTCCTTAACAACTTCTAAATGCTATATGATTATATGCAAAGGTGTGTGTGTATATGTACTTATCTAATGCAAAAATCAGGCGGTTACTGATTCAGTAAACCTCCTTAATGCAAAGTATGTTGGTGAAATGCGTCCATATATATGCAAATTCCTAACATAATTTATAATCTCTACATGAGTGCACATAACATTCATCCATATGCAGCATCCACGTGATAGCATAACAAGTTTCATCCATAAATAAGTATAAGCACTCATGCATATGCGATATGAAAATGTGTGAGCCGATCTTAGTGCCTATTGTTTATCATGCATCCACGAGTATCCACTTGCAAACACTTGCAACCACTTGCAAACATCAAGCATAACATGTTTCAAATACATGTTTCATCCAAAGGGTTTCTACCTAAGTTTCTCATGACAAGGTTAACGAGATAACAAGATAAACAGGATAAATATGGATAGCAAAAGGGAAGATATGCTAAAAAGGAAAAAGAGATCGAGAATGTACCCTCAAAAAGAAATGGATAAAGCCCGCGCATCTTCTCCTCGGTTTCCCAAGTTGCATCCTCTTCGGCTTCACTCCACTGAACTTTCACCAATTTGACTTCTCGATTTCTTAGCTTCTTGATCTCTGTCCCCAAGATACGAATCGGAACTCTCCTCAAGGTTGCCTCTTTCTCTACCTCTATGTCTTCAAGAATGCTTGGTTCAACCACCTCAGTGGACTCATGTAGGCACTTTCGGAGATGCGAGACATGAAATACATTATGCACTCCGGCCAGCTTCTCGGGCAATTCCACCCTATAAGCCATCTTCCCAATTCTTTCTATGATAGGGAAGGGTCCTACGAACCTTGGTGCCAGCTTCCCAACTGCTCCAAAACGAACCACATTACGCAAAGGAGAAACCTTCACGAAAACCATGTCTCCCACTTCGAATTCCAAATCTGTCCTTCGCTTGTCAACATAGGATTTCTGTCTGTTTTGGGCTGCTTTCATCCGTCTTCTCACCAATTCAACTTTCTCGGATGTGTCCCGTATCATATCGGGCCCAAGTATAAGCCTATCCGTTGCCTCCCACCAACAAGATGGTGACCTACACGGCCTCCCATACAGAGCTTCAAATGGTGCCATCCCTATGCTAGCTTGGTAGCTATTATTATAGGCAAACTCTACAAGAGGAAGGTGGTCTTCCCAAGTACCACCAAAGTCAAGAACACAAAGCCTCAAAAGATCTTCTAGCACTCTATTCACCCTTTCGGTTTGGCCATCCGTTTGGGGGTGATAGGCTGTACTCAGATTCAATCGTGTACCCATTGCTTCTTGCAAACTATTCCAGAACTGGCTAGTGAAAATTGGGTCACGATCGCTAACTATGCTAGAAGGAACTCCATGCAACCGCACTATCTCTCGAAGATAAATAGATGCTAGCCTTGATGCGGTCCTCTTGCTCTTTACTGGAATGAAATGAGCACTCTTCGTAAGTCTGTCAACTATGACCCATATGCTCGTATTCCCTTTCCTTGACCTAGGCAATCCATCCACAAAATCCATAGAAATACTTTCCCATTTCCATTGCGGGACATCCAATGGATGTAATAGCCCTCCGGGTTTCTTCGACTCGGCTTTCACTTGTTGGCACACCATGCACTTTGAAACATACTCTGCCACATCTTTCTTCATCCCAGCCCAAAAGAAAATGCGCTTCATATCCCTATACATCTTATCTCCTCCAGAATGTATAGTCATCTTCGAGTGATGCGCTTCTTCGAGAACTTTATGAATGAAGTCTCCTACTTGTGGAACGCATAGCCTTCCATCACGCCTTAGCCAACCCTTATCATCAATAGTATATCTAGCAAGGTGACTAGACGTCTCACCACGAATCAATTTGTCCATGACTTCGACTATCTGTGGATCTTCCTTCTGCGAAGTTGCAACTTGATCAAGAAGCATAGGTCTAAGCTCAAGGGATGCTAAAGAACCCGTCATCGACTCAACAGCCGGTGTGAAATCAAAGGTTGCCAAGAACTCTAGACTCCTCATCTCAACAAACAAGGGACTCAAAGTCAACCTACTTCTGCTTAATGCATCAGCCACAACATTACCCTTGCCAGGGGTATAAGCTATCTTGAAGTCATAAGATGCCAAGAATTCCATCCACCTTTGCTGCCTTAGATTCAGATCTTTCTGCGAGAAGAGGTACTTGAGCGACTTATGATCAGTATATAACTCAAACCTTTCGCCTAGAAGATAGTGGCGCCAGGATTTGAGTGCAAAGACGATCGCCGCCAACTCCAAATCATGAGTGGGATAGTTCTTCTCATGAACTTTAAGTTGCCTACCCCCATAACATATCACTCTTCCCTCTTGCATCAGAACAACACCTAACCCCGTGCCACATGCATCGGTGTACACGGTAAACATCTTACCGCCATCGGGTAAGGCCAAAACTGGAGCTGTAGTAAGGGCCCTCTTGAGCCTTTGAAAAGAAAGCTCACACTCTAAGTCCCATGCAAAGACTAAGTTCTTCTTCGTCAACTTAGTAAGAGGGGCTGAAAGCTTAGCGAAGTCCCTGATGAACTTCCTATAGTAGCCTACCAGACCAAGAAAGCTTCTTACTTCGGTTGCATTCCTAGGAGTCTTCCAGTCTTGAACTGCAACCACTTTCGCGGGATCCACCGCTATGCCTTGCTTAGAAACTATATGTCCAAGAAACCGAACTTCCCTTCTACAGAAATGGCATTTGGAGAACTTGGCTTTCAACTGATGAGCACTAAGCGTATCCATCACTTCCTAGAGATGTCTGGCATGTTCTTCGTCATCCTTTGAGAAGATCAGAATATCATCCACGAAGACAACCACGAACTTGTTAAGGAACTCCCTGAACACCCTACTCATCAAATCTACGAAGTAGGCGGGTGCATTAGTCAAACCGAATGGCATGACAAGCCATTCAAAGAATCCATCTGGAGTCCTAAACGCAGTCTTATCAATACTACCCTCAGCCACTCTAAGCTGATGGAATCCGGTGGCTAGATCGAGCTGAGAGAAAACAGAAGCACCAACAAGCTGGTCAAAGAGATCATCGATCCTTGGTAATGGGTGTCTATTCTTCTTTGCCAGCTTGTTCAACTCTCGATAATCAACGCATAGACGAGGCGAACCATCTGCCTTAGTAGCGAATACCACAGGAGCACCCCATTCAGAAATGCTTCGCCTAATAAAATTCTTCTCAAGCAACTCCTTGATTTGCCTACTGAGCTCTCTTCTTTCTCGCGGGGCCATGTGCCTAACGGGCAATGATACTGGCTTGGCATTATCAACCAGATAAATGCGAAATTCTATCTCTCGTTTAGGGGGTAACCCCTTAACCTCTTCAAAGACATCAGGATATTCTCGGACCACCCTTACAGATTGCAGATCATTGATGGACGAGTCAAGAGATTCAAGATAACATAACATAACGGGATCTCCAGGGTTACAAGAAATTTCTAGGGTATTACCGAGGCGAGTCATGAGCCTCACCACCCTATGCACACAATCGAGAATGGCTCCATAACTGGACAACCAATCCATGCCCAAGATCAACCCGTATCCCGTGAATCCAAGAACATAAGCATTACATGTGAATTCTACGGTCAAGATAGAAATCTTCAAATCCACACAAATCATAGATAGATGGGCGGAACCCCCAATTGGATTTGAAACACTAATGGGATCCTCAACTAGACTAGTACTTAGGTGCAAACTTTCAACAATGTCAGCAGAAATAAAGGTATGCGATGCGCCAGAATCAAATAAGGTGCGAACAGGATAATCAGAAATATAAACAAGACTTTCTACAGAAATACTACCTCGGTCCTGAACTGGAGCAGTGTTGAGAGCATGCACTTGCCCTCCAGAAGGTCCTGCACGCTGAGTCTGCCCTTGCCCTTGTCCTTGCTTCTTGGGGCAATCCTTGCTAAGGTGTCCAGGCTCTCCACAGTGAAAGCATTCGCCCAACTTCCTCTTCTTCTTTCTGCAATCTTTGGCTATGTGCCCAACAATCCCACAAAAGTTGCATTTTCTTGGGTCCTTTGCCTTGTTGTTGTTGGCCTTATTGCCCTTGTTGTTCTGATTGCTCTGATTTCCTCCCCACTTGGAGTCCGTCTTCTTGGTTTGAGTCTCATTAGGCTTGACTTTTTTCTTGCCATTCTTATCGTCTCCTTGAAGCAATGCCATGTCCACTAGGCCTTCAAAAGTGGCCCCCATGGGTATATGAGATAGGGCTAAACCTTGTAATTGCTCATTCAACCCTCGTGCAAAGCGTAAAGCCTTCTTCTGGGGAGTATTAACCATGTCCAAACCGAATCGAGCAAGCTGATTAAACTTATTCACATACTCCCTCACTGTCATGTCCCCTTGCTTCAAAGATATAAACTTCTCCAATTGCAGATTTGCCTCAGCAGATGATAGAAACTTAAGCCCAAATCTCGTCCTAAAGTCGGCCCAAGTCTCTATAGGCCTAGTAGCATTGGTGACCTCCCACCAATAAGCAGCTTCTTCTTTTAATAGCCATGCTGCCAATAAAACCTTTCTATGATCTTCCACATCAAAGATAGCGAATAGATCTTCAGTTTCTTTCAACCAATTTCTCTCCTCCACAAAAGTCTCCATCCTAACAAAATTCTTGCCACCCATCGCCTTAAAGTCTTTGCAAACCTTTGCAAAATCTGCTGGGGGATGCTGAGGAGGAGGAGGAGGAGGGGGAACCTCAGTTACGGTAGGGTATTTGCTGGGCCCGCATCGTTGGCCCTAGCTTCCAAGTACCTCCGGAACCATTCGGGAATGGTCACTCCCTCGGGAAGGTTAAGATCGGCCATGCTGAAAAAGGAAAAGATAGATTAAGAATGAGGGAACAAAGGATAGTGCTAATGGCTTTTGGGGAATAGCCCTTTAAAATAAACTAGACTTTTCTTGGAAAATACTTAATTGGTTTTGAAAATAGTTTTCCAAAAAGGTAAGTTTTAAAAACACTTTTGCTCAAATCTTGTAAACCTTATGCTCTGATACCAAATGTAACACCCCACCTCCTCCAATACCACTCTTGCAAGTGCACTGGCTTTGGAGAGGCGTTAAACGAGGTAAACATGCATGCAGATATCACAAGACAGAACATATAAGTAAAACAGAGTAGTAAAGCAGCGGATAAAACCAACATTTCAAAACCATAGTCAAGTTACATCAAAGTACTTGGTCATTATTTTCCCATAAAACAAAGTCTTAGAACATAAACTGAAAACTGAAAAGAATATAAAGTAACTATCCCCAAAGCAGAATAAAGCCATAGCATGCTCAAGTCCAAACCGTACATGAGCTATCCAGAAAAGCAGCTAAAGATCCAACTAGGTACCAGTGTTCCTACCCTGCAAACCTGGGGGGGGAAACGGAAGAAAAGAGGCTAAAGAAAACGGGTCAGTCAAAAAGACTGGTAAGTCATATCTACTATTAGTATAAAAACTAATAAAGTTAACTGGACATGTAAAGCAGAGTTGAAACATAGGGTGATAACTGGCATGGTGAAAAGATAGGTCAAGTGTGGCATTGCATGTACAAGGTTAAGTTGCACCAAGTGTGTACTAGTAATCCATGTCAAGTATAAACTAGAAATGACCCCTTGGCCCAATCTTGGCCCAACATCCCGAGATGACCTAGATCAAGGTCCAACAACACGGTCTAGTCGATCGGCTCCCTAAAAGCCTAACTCGTCAAGTATCGGTGTCATACGGCCCAATCACGAAGTGTAGTCAAACTGTGCTAGGTCCACCCTAGGGTGTATTAAGCCCTAGGGTGCCAACCACGGACACGAATCAAGCACGCACAGTCTAAACCTACGGGTGCCCGTGTCTGCTTTTTCAACTCCGGACTATGTGCACGACCATAGTCCGCCTGAACCTACACCGGCGCACCTACTCAGCCGTCGTTTTGGTCGCTTACATGTCAGCCCAGTAATCGTGCCCCACCCTAGCCTAGTCCCTAGGGTATCATGATACAATCAAGAGGGTTACTGGTGAAAAGGACCACGTAACTAGGGTTTCTAACGGGTTAAATGTGGTTAACCCTACCCAATCAAGTTGGTTAAGTGTACCCAAGGTTCATGACTTAACCCTATCAACCCATCGTGTTTAATTGGTTAAGTATTCAAGTGGTCCATGACTTAACCCTATCATGTGGCATTAATTACTTTAATGCACCCAACCTCTCACATTAGATTTTGTTGTGGTTACTAGTTAAGCCGGGCGGGTCCGGGTAGCTTTACACCACAACTTGGTCTAACCTCGGGTTTCAAGTGCAACATGACCAACTACTCACATTGGGTCCTATTGCTTGTAGCCACTAGTTAAGCCAGTCGGTTCCGGGTAGATTTATGCTACAAACTTAACCCAACCTCGAGTTGGCCATTCTCATGTTTTCTAGAAGTCATGTCCAAGTTCATGTTCATGTTTCAAGCATAATCACATGTCATATTTCATGTCATCTTTTCAAGTCATGTTTTTATTTTAGTTTACCCATAACGTAACCCCATCGCATGTAAGTTCGCATAAACACAAATAGATCTCAAAGGGGGAAACTTAGAAACATGACATAATTAATGAGGTTTGGGCCACAAGTTAAACATGGTGGCATATGAGGCAAATGTGTTCATAAACTTGCATATTACAATGTAGGCCTCAAAACATGCATAATATTAACTTTAGCAAAATAGACGAAACATGGTCATAAATGACATAGGATGATAGCAAGTGATTCGCATATAACATCATATGCAAGATAACACAAGGTTTATGAGAGTTTCTATGTTGCTTCTATGAAACATTTTCAAATCAAAGCTCATAGCTTTCTATGCACAAAGTCAAGGTGGTAGCTTTATAAACATGCATAGAATAAGCCTATGCATAACATGATAGAATCAAAACACAAATCGTACCTAGTCCCAAACTCAAACTTGCAACATGTCATATTTAACTTCATAGTTAGAATCTAAGAGTAGTATAGGGCTTACAATGCTATGAAGACTTATAAAATAAAATAAGATTGAGACGAAGCCACTAGCAACTCTAAAAACCCCAAATGAATACAAGCTCCAAGAAGCTCCTTTGATTCTATGAAGAAAGATCCTTGTTTTAATGAAGAAAGATTGAACTTTGTCCTTGAATCAAGCTTTGCAACTCTCAAACAAGCTTAGGAACTCTCATATGAATGAAGATTGAGGCTATGACAAGAGGGTGGAGGCCACGATTAAATATTTTGGCATAGTTTAGTTGTAGGATTGATTTATGATGATTTAGGCTAGGTATTAGGGTCCTTTTATAGAAGATTAGGTTAGTTTAGGCCATAGGATTAACCCTAATTCAGATCTAGGCCATCAATTCACGTCACTAGCCTCCAAACATGTCTTGAGAAACAAGCCAGTGCACCCAGGCCAGACTGTCCGACCACCCAAGTCGACAGGGGTGTCGACTGGGCAGTCAACACAGCCTGGGGTGTGTTGACTCCCCATTCGACTCCCCAGTCGACTTGGGCAGTGGCGAGATCTTTTCCCGCCTACCTGCCCAGCTGAATTTGAAATCTGTTTTTAAATTTAAATTTCCTGAAAACTTCCATGGGCCTTAACTGGGTCATACGGACTTCGATTTTCGAAAACTCGGACTCTATTTCGCGTATTTTTCCGAGACGAACGCAATGGCACAGCCCGTTTCCCTTGATTCAGATTTTATCATTGAATTCTACCTTGATTTATGTTATAACTTGTTATTCAAAATATGGGTTGTTACATAAGGCGTATAGACAAATATAACAAATAAAACAACATTGGAGAAAAAAAGAATAATGGGGAATGATAGCAACTTGTTATAAAGAAACATGCAGATGGTATAAAGATTGTATGATAGGTAAACTTGTCCTTGGGACAGGAAAAATGAGAACGGACTAGAAAAACGGGACAACTTATAAGTTAAACATAAACGGTAAAGCGACAATGTTTAGTCTGTTGATAATAATGTCATAAGTATGTGAACTAGCTAGAAAACCTTAGCTAAGAACACTAAGTAAATAATGATGAACTGTGGCGACATCAACAAATGGGAATAATTGAACACGAAGATATGAGGAAAGACTTTTGAACGAAATGGGTTAACATGCTGAAAACTCATTAATGAGTTAAGATATAAAGAAAGATTAATATGCAGAGGAAACTCGGTAATTGGAAACAAAAAAAGTCAACATATGATAACCAAGTTATAAAGAAACCCAATGAGGCACAACAAGCGCATAATTGAATAATTAGACATAGTTCTAATAATAAGTGAGAATGAGGCGCTTGGACCAATCCATACGTTAGAAGATGAATAACCATTAGGGGTAGATCATCGGGATGTCGAAAGACACAAAGGGGAGCGCATGTCTATCTAGATATCCTAGTAGGCTCAAACAGACTGGGTTAAGAAGCACACGGCTTCCGTGAACGTGCAGGGTACTCTTGGTATTCCTCTGTGAGTTGCATATGATAAGCCTATGCTCACAGAGGTTAGGGATGCATGGGTGTACCAATGAGTATGCCTTGATTGCAATAATATGGGGCAATCAAAATACTAAGATGAACGAGCATGATTCGGCGAGACCAGTTAGTGCCCTGTGATAACAACTCATCGTTTACCGACCATCTTCAATCAGTACATAAAGAGGAAAGGCGGAGAACTCCAAAAGACCATATACTTTGCTATCTAGTTATGGGTGAGGTTGGCCAACAGGTTTGAAGGGCATATGGGGCCAGGGTTAGGTTCTCATTCTTGATATTCTTGCGTGCCTTTCATTAGTTGAGGGAGGGGTCTAGTGGGACCATAGCCAATGTAAAAGTAGACCTTAGCATCTGCAATCGGCAAATATCTGAAAGCTCCCGAATGAGCCCGTGTTTCTTGATTAGCCCTGCCATGGGACTCGGGCGCACATATAGAGAACATGTGCAATTGACATCGAGAACGATTGGCGATACGTACGTGGGAAAGTCTAGGTACACTCATGTCGCTCTGGGTGGTGTATCATAAGACTAGAGGGCATTATTCGATGATAAAACCTAATTCAATCGAATAGTTCGAAGATATCAGTCAGTACGCTTACGTAGTACAGCGATGGTGGTCCTATGCGGATGTAGCATTGTTATATATATAGAGAGATATGTACATTACTATGGCATAGGATGAGGGACTACACATATCAGTGTGGTGCTACGAAGGAGACTATGCGAGTGGGGTACCACGGGGTGTACCTCAGTTTGGGGGCAGCTACATATACATTATATTAGGTTAATCCACTAGAGAGTAGATGGGTGCGAAGTGTGTGTATCACCCTTGAGTGCTAATAACACAGATAACCTAATAAATGAGAAAATGTAATTGAACGGTATATGTAGGATTATCCAAGAAGTGTAGTTTAAATTCATTCACACAGTACTTATGTTCTGAACCCCTCCTCACAACATTCGCCGGTTAGGTTCATGATAGAGACTGTATAGCTTTGGATACTGGTTTAGTAGTATTATTATTAAGGTAAAGCTATGTTTTAATTACATTATATTTTATTCCTTCCGCTGAGAGAAGGTTTCCGAACTCTTACATGTTTCATGTATCTATCTTTTCTGCTGGATACCAGAGCAAACCAACTCGGGTTTCGATGGATTGGGATTTTAAAAAAAATTCGGTCCGTCGGAATCTGGGTTGTTACATCTGGTATCGGAACCTAGGTTTAGGATTCCTTATTTAGATAATGAGTGAGCGTATTTGTATTTTAAAATATAAATATTATATATATATATAAACCTAGATCCATAGAGGAGCCCACTAAATAGAAAAAGGAAAATGGATTAGGAATATATATAGTTGAGAGAATTGACCTTGTGGGGGTGTCTAAGAAAGCCTAGGAAAGATGGAAGCCTACTATGAGTCTATCCCTTGTTAACTTTTAAGAACTTGAAATTGTAAAAGTTTTGGCCAAAGAGTTTATGATGTTTTCAAGTTTTAATCTTAAAAGTACTTTTAATGTTTGAAAAAAGAGAGGCCAAACCATGTTTTAAAATTAAGGGAGTAGGTAAGGGTTAGTGCTTAGAAAGAACGAAAAAATTTGAGGCTATAAAGTAAATAGCTAAGGTTATCTTGGAATAGTAGAAAATTCCGTAGAATCAAAGGCATTGCAAAGACTAGAACTATTGCTCGAAAAAGAAAAGTATAGGCTAGTAAAGCATAGCAAGGACTAGTAGTGACTACTAGATAGTGAAGGGCAAGTGAGCGTTGAGAGTTTGTGGTTGGACTTTTCATTAGTGAGATTCTTGGCCCTTAGTTGTTGCTGTGTAGGATGGAAAGGCTTATTTGAAAAGAATAAACTTAAATCACCGGATTAAGTAAAATAAGCTAAGAAAGAAAAATAGCCTAACTAAAAAGAAAACAATAAATTCAGAGAAGCAACAAAACATAATGGGAAAAGAAAAAGAAGTTTTCTTATGTAGTTGTGCTTGGATAGGAAAATAGGAAACTTTGTGTAGAGTAGTTATGTGAAATCCAAGTGCAATTAGAAAAGGAACATAAAAGAAAAACGGAAGATGTAAATTTTTCCATTTTATACCTTCGAATTTAGAAAATTAGATTTTTCCTATAATTCGAAATATAACGATGGTTGGTAGGATTTTGGATGCAACAATTGGATGAACTATGCTCTTATTCTATAAGAGTGTAGGAAAATTAGGATGAAAAATGTTTTGATTTTCAAAAATATTGCATTCACTATTTCAAATCTCACAAATATCATCCGAGATCTCCTTCGAGATCTCGTTTTGGGATCCTTCCGAAACGAAACAGCAAATATCACTCTACATCTCCTTTCGAATATATCGCCCGAGATATTGCAATATCGAATGATATATCGACCGAGATGAAATACTGGAATATCATCCAAGATCTAAGGTTTTTTGGTTAAAATTTAAATTTGTGCCTGAACTAGAATTATAATTAAAAAACTCAAATCTAGCCATATCAATCTTTTGTTATTTTGTATTTTGCATGTTAAATGACTATATTCTATGTTCGTATATGTTTTACAATGCTTATGATTTTCATATTCGTCTTATTACATACATGTTACTTATTAAGTTATGTATTTTATGGTCTATTTATGCTGAATTTTTTAATGTTTTGGATCCTTTTAATGTTTCTTGTCTAACAATATTTCTATTTTAAGCATATTACGATTTAGACTATGAATGACCTTTCACAAAATAAAGAATAATAAAGTTATTTTGCATTTTAAGTTTAAGTTGCTATGTTTTCAATAGCATTCATAAAAATAATTTTATTAAATAACATTTTTAGCATATCATGTACCCCGAGATTGTTCCGATATGAACTTTCAGACCCGAGATGAAAATCCGAGACGAACTCTCGAGTTAGACTCATCTCATCCGAGATCTCCCCCGATACAAGACCGAGTCTATAAAATCTCCAAGACGAAACGCAACCGATATCCGATATTTAAAACGTTGATTGCATTTATATAGAACTATAAGTATATTTAGGATGTGAGAAACATGTTTTAAAAGAGTTTTTGAAAGTTTGCATATATATAGGTGGTACCAAATTAGGCATACATGCAGTCCTACGATGTATTTCACTTTGCACGTGTGCACATTGTTTGTAAAAATTGGATGCACGCATAATGGATGTATAATATGCGAGGGATCATTTGATTTTACCCTTACCAAATTTCGGGGATGAAATTTCCTAAGGGTGGGAGAATGTAACACCCCGCATTTTTAGTGATAATTAAAAATATACATATATGTATATATTATATGCATAGATATATTTAAAATATAATAATATATAAGTGCATTGAAATAAAGGAAAATGAATTGCATGCAATATATATATATATATTAAAAAGAAGTTAATACAAGAAAAAAAGTATGCAATACAATTGCACATGTAATAATGTTAAAAAGGAAAAGGAAGTACATACATGTAATTATGATAGAGAAAACAATTAACAAAGAGAAACGTTAATGTAATTAATGTAAATGGTAAAAAGGTGAATTAATAAAATTGCATGCAACAATAAATGAGAAGGGGCATATGCGTATACATGTTATTTGAAATTCAAAATTTTGTAAAGAGATAATACATGAGATAAAAAGAAAAAATTGGTAAATTAACAATATTAATTAATTCACTAAGGGAAATAGAAAATGTGAATTTATTGCAGTAAATAAATAGATGATGCATGAACTTAAATAAAAACGAATTAATGTCATGCAAATAAAAGAAAAAGAATATAGAATGCAAACATTTCAAATATACAATTAAAGCAAGCATAGAAAAAAAGAGAGGAACCAAGCTATTTAATGCATTAAAAAGAAGCAACATATCAAGTGCATGAAACGAGAAAGCATTGACACATTTAAATAAAAATATTAGAAATATATGCAGCAAAAAAATAATGTCACATAGAAAAATTTAATGCATAGGAAGAAGTTGGAAAATAAACATAAATTGATTTAATTAAAGCAAGCTAATGTCAAAAGAATTAATACAATGCATGTTGTATATAAAATAATGACACATGGAAGGATGCATTAATGAGATAAAGAAACGTACTTTGCATATATTATGTAGCGTTTAAGATTTTCCTTGCCCAAAAAGAAAAGAAACCGCATGTAGGAAGAGGAAAAGGTTTATATATGAATAACGAATGATGCATTAAATAAATTTAGTTGTATGAAAGAAGATGTATGTGACCATTAAGGATATTAATGCAGGATAAAATGATAAACAATAAAGTTGCTGCAATAAATAAATGCGTTAAAGAGGGAAATGTAATTGAAGCAATTAAAGAAAGACATGAAATGGTTTGAAAAAAAAAAGAAACTAAACATTAAAAATAGAAAGCAATGCAGCTAAATAAGTGCGCTTGGACCCAACTTATTTCTAGGTGCATGCGCGCGTTTATGGTGCAGCATACCTAGGGTGGTCTAGCCTACTCTAGAACATTCTTTTCTTTAGCAAGGTGTAACGTTTAAATGGATTCTATTTTAATCCTAAGACCCTAGTTGCTCAAACCTACCTATAAATAAACCCTTATTACCAACCCTAAAACTCACAGCTTGGCGGTTACGCAGAAGGTTTGCCATGGCTTCTTCTTCTTCTTCTCTCTCTCTCCCTCTCTTTTCAAATCTCCTCTTAAAATAAAATGATAAATCTATAATTCCTCTCAAAATAAAAGAAAAGATGCCTAGAACTACGCTGCACGAAAAAGAAGAGAAAGACCATGGATGCAAAAATAAGAATTGGTAAAGCATACACTGTGAGTGGATTTAAAATACATTTTTCTTGCATAATAATGGATCTATTGTTTGCCATTCCCCATTTACACACCTAATAAATGTATTAATACAATAAAGTGATTCAACGTTATTTTCACCTACAATTTGATTCAAAGTAATTGGGAAAAAGGTTGTAAATTGGATCTATTCTTATTGTTCCATAACAGTTCATGTATATGACTATTGTTCATATTTCTTATGTCTCTTTTGTGTCAATTTTGATGATTTGATTCTCTCCATATCTCTATTCCTTTTTATATTTGGAACCAGGCTAATTTCAAGACTATGCCGAATTATACGAACAAACGACGTGGAAATGTATGGGAGAAATATGGGGAAAATATTGAATATTGAATTGGGCATAATTGGATAGTGAAATATTTGTAATTGGGCATAACTGAATATTGGATAATGCAAAATTTGGCATAAGTTAATATGTAATTATGGAATTGATGAAATTGGTTATAATATGAGAATAAGCACAAAAGTTAATTATGATTATGCCATAAGAATGAGGGTTGACATGAATTAATTGTTCTAAGCAATAAGAGTGAGGGTTGACATGAATTATTGATAACTTTGAAGAACAATTAATTTGGGTATAATTAAATATATCTTATATACATGAAAATTTGGGCATAACATATAATAAGGAACATTGGCATAACTATGTACGAGATCATGTAATCATGGTAGAATTTATGTATCCAAATAAAATTGGAACCATAAACATGAAATTGGGTTTATAAGCGTGAACATGAATTATTGGATTGGGATAAATAGACATATAAAACTTTGATTGAAATTGTATAGGTCAGTTTAAAGATGAACATGCCTAACCAGAGCTTAGATTGAGTTGCTGTGTAAGTCTGCCCGGAACCGCCCGGCACATCCAGCAACTACAACAACAGGTCTAATGTGAGAGGTTAGCGCATTAAGCCCAAAACCCGAGGTTAGAACGAGTTTGCGGTAGAAGTCTGCCCGGAACCGCCCGACATATCCAGCAACCGCAAGCAACATGTCTAATATGAGAGGTTGACTGCATTAATAAAAAGATTAATGCTATGAAACAAACATGTTAAGTGTGCTAAGGTTAAGTAAACTAAGGCGTATAGATAAATTTAACCAATATAACAACATTGGAAGAAGAAAAAAGAATAATGGGGAATGATAGCAACTCGTTATAAACAAACATGCGGATAGTATAAAGATTGTATGATAAGTAAACTTGTCCTAGGGACAGGAAAAGTGAGAACGGACTTGAAAAATGGGACAACTTATACGTTAAACATAAACGGTAAAACGACAAAGTGTAGTCTGTTGATAAAAATGTCATAAGTATGTGAACTAGCTAGAAAACCTTAGCTAAGAAAATTAAGTAAATAATGATGAACTGTGGCGACATCAACAAATGGGAATAATTGAACACAAAGATATGAGGAAAGACTTATGAACGAAATGGGTTTACATGTTGAAAACTCATTAATGAGTTAAGACATAAAGAAGGATTAATATGCAGAGGAAACTTGGTAATTAGAAACAAAAGGAAGTCAACATAGGATAACCAAGTTATAAAGAAACCTTGTGACGATCCCAAAATCCGAGGGGCGATATTAAGGATAATCATTGGAATATAACACATCAATTATCATAGCAGAGTACAGATAATAGCAAAAACAATAAATAGAATGATTTTACATGGATATGACAGCGGAAACACACCATGTAACAATATCAGAATAGCACAGCGTAGGATATAACTTAGTAAATAAAAGGGAAGTGATTAGTCATCATCGCCAGAGGCGGAATACATACATGCAGTGAGACATAATAAGGGTATCAGTCTACATCGCCGAAGGCGGTACATATACATACGAGAATAAATACTTAAAGTAAAGCAGTCTGCATCGCCAGTGGTGGAATCGTAATACAAGTACAATAATGGCGGAAAATGTCAAAGTCATCTCTGTGAAGTCAGCCTCGCCATGAGCCAAAATGCACTCTATGCAACAGTGCAGAGCCAAAAACAACCTATCACCTGTGAATTAGGCTGCCCGTGTGAAAATGAGGGCACCCACGTTTGCAAAGTGAAACAAACAACGAGTCAGTCATGGGGACTGGTATGAGGAATCTGTATAACAGTTTAAACAACAGTAATAAGCAAATCATATGACCACGCCACTTTCGCGGAACGGGTTTACTCCAGTGATTGCTGGTGCACTTAAAGCAAAGTAAATTCTTTAAAACAACGCAATGCTTTTAAAAAGAATGAAGCCATTATAAGACTCAAGTCCCATCATACAATGCAACGCAAGCCGGAGGATAGAGTTTTACCTTATAATGGCCAAATATGCTTAATACGTATAAAGCAAAATCATTTGATATTATTACTAGTGCATATATGTTTCAAAAACGAATAGCATCATATATATCAATCATAGACGGCATAAGTGCCCCATACCACTATGTCGCCATACTTGTTCTACAATCGAGTCCGTTATTTCGTATTGGAAATTGGATTTCCGTCATGAGTCGAGGCAAGGGGCAAGCTCCTCTCCGCTTCGAGACATTCTAGAAAATGCCTCAGGATACACACTCTGGGTAACCCCTGGATGCTTCAGGGCCGGTCCTCTCTTACGTTTGAGGATTAATTATGCCTGAGCACACGTTTCTCGGTCCTTACAGACTTAAAATCGAGGCGCCTCGCATTCCAACAACCACATAGGTGAAAAATAGATATAAATGTCAGGGCTGGTAAGTCACTAACACCACCATAGTTAGAAAGAAATGTCGTGCTCTCCCTGCAGTCTTTATCTCGTTTTTAACTCATACCGAGGTGTGAGGCTCGCGAATCCACGCTATATACAAAGCCAGGCCACGTAAACCGTGCTTTGATCATCATCCGCAAGACTTTGCTTTGCAACAGAAGCCTTGATCACAGCATCTTGGCATGCCACATAGGCAGTCCACTCCATACGATTGATTTCCATCGATATATAACCTCTGAGCTCGTACGTCTCAGAGAAGGGCGTTAAGCAAAAGAATAAATTCTCCGCCGCCAAACAGATATACATTTAACAGAGATCAACCAGTATAGAACAAAATCCAATGTCAGACACACAGTCCATTTACAAGTCCGTTCTGGGTCTGAACGAAACCGGAGGCGTCAAATTCCTTGTATATCCGTCCAATCAACGCATACGTTCAGACGGCTACTACTTCCGTTCCTTCATGGTAGCTACTCCGGTCAGGAACCTCAGCAGCGCCCATCCAACCGATACGAAGATCGTCGGTCTTGAATCGTCTTTGCATTTCCCAATTCGAATCGCTCGATAATTTATTTGAAATGAGGGTTAGCTCGTCCTTTTCAAATAATTCACGTAATTAGAATTTAAATCGATTCTTTCCATGGTTATATTATTCGACATCCAACTTTCAGTTCTTTAGTGTTATTTTCGTGCCAAGCACATACAACCATCAAATATCAAACAATTCAAGCCCAATTGGTTTATTTGCAATCTATGTTGCTTATAATATTTTATAACGATTTTTCGCCATTTTTATTTATTTAAAAATGGCCATATTTAATTAAACGACGTTTCAGGTCGTGTCGTGGCACTGGCATTGTTTCCCCCCTAATTTGTTTTACACATATTGGAAAATCTAACCGTTGGATTTCTACAAAGTTTATATCAGTGGGAAGGTATTCCCAAAGCGAACCCAACGGTTCCAGTTTCGTGAAAATCCGACGGTCGGATCTTCCACACTAGTCGTTTGAGGTTACGGTTTCAAAATTCGAACTACAGCGTCGTTATTCGATTTAATTTAATTATATTTATATATAAATATAAACGATTCTGGCGCTGTTTTTCTTCAGATTTGAATTAAACATTCCGGACAATCCAACCGTTGGATTTTTACAAGGTTGGTGCCGTTGGGAAGATATTTCCAAGGCGAACCCAGCGGTTGCGGTTTCGGGAAAATCCGATGGTCGGATTTCTCGTACTAATCGTTTCAAATTACGATTCCGAAACACGAACTGCACGGCTTCGATTCCTTTTAATTATATTTATATATATAAATATAGTTCATTCTATAATTCCAACAATAGTTCATTCTATATTTTCAACTTCGTTTTCACTTCAAATATTTCGCTAACGCCTTAATATTTCGAAAAATTTCGCCGTAACCTCCTTTGTACGGGGAGGGGTTTGGAATTTTATTGGGCCGTGTTAGGTACCCAATAAATCCTAAAAAGCATTCACATATTTATAGAGATATATTCTGGTGTTTACGGGGGAGCATGTATAGATAATCACTCCAGAGAATAAATTCTCGTCACCCCGTTTCCGTGTGGAAATAAATAGTCCATGTGTCGTATCTAATAACTAGAGAGACGTGATTATTGTCAACTCCAGACCCGTGTGGGGTTTTTATTAATCTGGCAATTTATCGTTATATTTTATATAGTCCATATCAGTCATCAGTTCAACCTGTAGTATATAATCATCGCCATACAAGCCTCTCGCTCGTATGGTAAATCTTCCACCTCGTCACACAAGCTCAAATTGATTATGTGGAATATGATGAAGTATGCCTATCGTCAAGAAGTATGCCATGTAGTGTAGTTCAAAATTAATTGTTACTATCCTATGGCGATATTTATTATTTCACACAGAATAACCAGCACTCCACATCCAATGGCATTCACAGGAGTTGATATAAAAATAAAATTGTGCAGCCAACTCATCAAGGCTTACCTATTTGTCGGGCACGCAAATAATTTCTTTACTCTACAGCTAATCCATTTTTCCTGTTCAACACATGTATATATATGCAGAACAAAGCCAATAATAATATTTCTAGCAAACTATTATTTATTTCAACACGTGTGTATTTTTATCAAAGCGTATACATGATAAAAGAAATATTTTTATCATCAAAAATATTTATTCGACACGTGAATGTTTTTAACACTTCATATTCACAATAAAAATGTAGTTTTTATTGTCGATTCATTTTATTTTAGCATACGATAACATTCAACACATGAATTTCAACTCGACGAACGAATTTCAATTCAACACATGAATATTCTCTATAGTTTGTATATATATAAAAATGTGATTTTTATCGCTAAAGCTATTTGTTTAAATTCAAATAACAACCAACTCATGAATTTCAACTCAACGAATGAATTGCAACTCAACACATGAATATTCGCTATAGTTTGTATATATATAAAAATGTGATTTTTATCGCTAAAGCTATTTGTTTAAATTCAAATAATATTCAACACATGAATTTCAACTCAACGAATGAATTGCAACTCAACACATGAATATTCGCTATAGTTTATATATATATAAAAATGTGATTTTTATCGCTAAAGCTATTTGTTTAAATTCAAATAACATCCAACACATGAATTTCAACTCAACGAATGAATTGCAACTCAACACATGAATATTCGCTATAGTTTGTATATATATATAAATGTGATTTTTATCGCTAAAGCCATTTGTTTAAATTCAAATAATATTCAACACATGAATTTCAACTCAACGAATGAATTGCAACTCAACACATGAATATTGGTTTCAATATATGTAATTTATTTCAACGAGTGAAAATTATTCTAACACATGTATATTTCAGAAAATTTCGGCAGCATAACGGCAGGGTAGTTAAAACCGGGACCGTCCCTTGTACGGCTCCTCGCTCTACCTTAAAACCTCGCGGTTTTTGACAATGGGGATCATGCATCTAGTTCGCACGCAGGCGGCATGTTTTATTTGCATTTCCACAATCCTATTCTAATTTGTTTCGACCACAAGAGGGTATTTTTCAACCACAAAGGTATTTTTCAACCACAATATCAACCACAAACAATTATTTCCAACCATTCGCTATACCATATAATATCATGTCAATCACAAGTAATAAATATCGTCCATGGTCTGTGGACGAGGGGAGTATGTATATATATATATATATTATATTATAATTCACTTGCATTTCATCACAATTCAAAGCATATATGTTTCATTCAACGCTTGTATAATTTATACATCGCTAATATAACTTATACGACACATGTACATGAGGTATAAAATGCGTATATAATTTACACTTCGCTTATATAATTTATACAAAGCGATTCCATTCACACAATTTAGTTTAGATTCCTCACATTGGTTTTTGCAGTGCTAAAAATCGTGGGATGATCAGAAAAATATGCGGCTTCTTCTAGATGGTAGAGAGCCTCCTTGCGGTCACGGTGTCTCCAGTTTCATCGAATTTCGTTAACGAACGAAAAAGATATTATTTTTCAAAGTTTTGCAATGCTTTATAGTGTTACTTTCATTTCAGAATAATAAAGGTCGTACCTTTATTTTTGATTTAGAACTAGGTTTGCAAAATTCGTGAAATCCGTCGATCGTTGCTTCGATCAGGTAGTGCCACGCCCTCGGGCTTGGAGAGACGCGCCTGCGCCTAGGAGTGGGGTCAGCTCGGTGGTCGGAGGAAGGCTGGGCGGCATTGGAAAGATGTCGACTTCGTGGGGGTGGTTCAGGCGACACAGGCGATGGTGGAGGGTGGGGTTTGGTCGGATGTGAAGAGGGGAGGAAGGGCTGTCGAACTGGGGTGGTGGCGCGGCCTAGCTTCGCCTGTGGCGGCGGGAAAATCGAGGGGAAGTTTTGAGCAATGTGGATCGTCAATATCGCCTGGGGTGGCTAGGGTTTCTGAGATTTTTTTTTAAGAAAAAAATCCTATTGGTCGAGACTTTATAGGAAATTTTAAATAGTGTTTTTACAAACTAACTCGAAATCAAACCCAACGACTGTCGCTCCTAGCTAAATACCCCCATTCCAGACACAATGGGATATGTTTCGTTGTCCAATTCGACTATTATAGTTAGTTATTTTTCAAATTTAAATATAAAACATTCAATATTTAATTTGAACGTACATTTCAATTTGCCAGGGCCACAAACTGAATCGAAAAATTCCAGAAAAATAAATCTAGCTTTGTTTTAACGATACGGTCCTAGAAAACCAGTTTCGTCGAATTCTGAGCTCGTTTGAAAAATGGCCATTTTTAGGTCGACCCATTTTAACAGATATTGACCAATCACATTTTCTTTTGCCCCGCTCACATACTAGCTTCAAAAATTATGAAATTTGAAACCTAGCAATAGTTTGACATCCCGGACCCAACAAAAGTCGTTTCGTCGAATTCCGAGGTCGTATGCAAAATATCAATTTTCAGGGGCTATATATGTTATATAGCGACCTTTCTGAAAATTCAATCGGCCATAACTTTTGATTCCCGTTATGAAACTTCGATTTTTCAGATTCGTTAGAAAGGTATTCATAGACAGATTTAAATATTTTCAGTTTCGCTAAAATCCGTTACATTTTCCACCCGGTACAGTCAGACAAAGTTTGTATTCAAAATTTCAAAATGCCTTACTATACTCAATTCTTTATTTTATTGAAATATGCTATTTCAATTATTCAAATTCTTTGGTAATAACCAAATTTAAAAATTTAAATTGCTTCACAATTTCCGGGTTATTACAATCTCCCCCACTTAAAACTTTTCGTCCTCGAAAAGGAAATAACATCAAAGTAGGAAACAAAATGCAAAGTATTGTAAAGGTACCTTGCACCGGAGTTAGTCAGAGATGTCCACTCTGCATTTGGGGTAGGCTTGTTTAATTCTTTCCTCAGTCTCCCAAGTACAGTCTCTAGGATCACTACTCCACTGCACTTTGACTAAATGAATCTTTTTGCTCCTTAGCTCTCTAGTTTCTTTGCCAACTATCTTTAATGGCTCTCTTCTGAGCGCTAATTCTGGAGTTATGTCTATATCCTGTTGCGCTGCTTCTTCCACAACAAGATCTGGATCATGAACATGTTTTTTGAGTTGAGACACGTGGAACACATCATGTACACCAGGCGACCAATCAGGTAATGAAACCCTATATGCAAGAGTTCCAATCCGTTCAAGTATAGGAAAGGGACCAATAAATCTCGGTGCCAACTTCCCAGTTTTTCCAAATCTGATTACTCCCCGCATTGGAGAAACTCTTAAATAAACATAATCGCCAACGGCAAACGATAAATCTCTTCTTCTCGCATCAGCATAACTTTTCTGTCGGCTATATGCGGTTTTCAATCGCTTCTTAATGAAATCGACTTTATCCGATGCTTCTCGAATCATATCGGGCCCTAACACAAGTCTGTTGCCAGGTTCTACCCAACATGCGGGAGATCTGCACAGTCTACCGTATAATGCTTCAAATGGAGACATTCCCAGACTTGCTTGATAGCTATTGTTATAAGAGAATTCGGCTAAATGTAAGTGATCTTCCCATGAGCCTCCAAAATCAATAACGCAAGCCCGCAACAAATCTTCTAGAATTCTATTCACCCGCTCAGTTTGGCCGTCTGTCTGTGGGTGATAAGCGGTGCTTAAATTTAATTTGGTTCCCAATTCTGTTTGGAATGCTTCCCAGAACTTTCTAGTAAACAGGGGATCTCTATCACTGACTATATTGAGCGGCACTCCATGTAGTTTAACTATTTCTTTGAAGTAAATCTGTGCTAAACTTTGAGCCGTTCTGTTGGATCAGACATGTATGAAATGGGCAGTCTTCGTGAAGCGATCTACGATTACCCATATACTGTCGTTTCCTTTCCTAGTTCGAGGCAAGCCATCAATGAAGTCCACCGAAATTTTCTCCCACTTCCATCCTGGAATTTCTAAGGGTTGTAATAATCCAGCCAATTTCTGCTGATCGCTTTTAACTAGCTGACAAGTGGGGCATCTGCTAACATATAATGAGATATCTCTTTTCATCACCTTCCACCAGAATGTGCGCTTGATGTCGTTATACATTTTTCTCACTCCGGGATGGATACTTAATTTGGACTTGTGGCATTCATCAAGCACTTCTCTCTTTAGCTCGGAGATGCCGGGAACACAAATTCTTCCTTTCAATCTCAAAACCCCCTCACTACCCACTTGGAAGCTGGAGTCTATGCCGTCATTGATTCTTTTGATCATCTCCTTTACAAAATTATCTTCTTTTTGAAGGGTCGAGATCCTGTCAATTAAAGAAGACATAATGATAAAACTGGCAATGATTTCATTCTTTCTGCTGAGCGCATCTGCTACAACATTGGCTTTCCCTGGAGTGTATAGAATTTCAAAATCATATGCCGCAAGGAATTCTAACCAACGCTGTTGTCTCAAGTTTAGATCTTTCTGAGTGAATAGATATTTCAAGGATTGATAATCCGTGAATAGTTCGAACTTCTCGCCCAGTAAATAATGCCTCCAGATTCTTAAAGCAAACATGATAGCTAATAACTCAAGATCATGAGTTGCATAGTTTCTTTCATGCGGCTTCAGCTGACGGCTGGCATATGCGACCACTTGGCCTTTTTGCATTAATACTGCGCCTAGACCTCTAATGGAAGCGTCTGTCCATATAGTCAAGTCTTGGTTGCCTTCTATAATTGTCAATACTGGAGCGATTGTCAATTTCAGTTTCAGCTCCTGGAAAGCTTCTTCACATTCGGGAGTCCATTTGAATTTCTCATGCTTCTTTGTAAGCTTTGTCAATACACCAGATATCTTTGAAAAATCCTGAACGAATTTCCGATAGTAACTAGCCAATCCGAGGAAACTTCGAACTTCTGTGGGGGTAGTAGGTTGTTTCCAGTTCTGAATCGCTGTAATTTTGCTTGGATCTACAGCAATCCCTTCTTTTGATACCACACGGCCTACGAACTTAACTTTATCCTGCCAGAAGACACATTTAGAAATTTTAGCTTTCAAGACATTTCTCCTTAGAATTTTCAGCACTTGTTCTAAATGTTTTGCATGTTCGCCTTCCGACTTGGAGTAGATTAAAATGTCATCGATGAAGACTAGAACAAATTTATTCAATACACCACGGAACACTCTATTCATAAGATCGACGAAGTATGCCGGAGCGTTACACAAGCCGAATGGCATTACTAACCATTCGTAGAATAAATCGGGACCCCTGAATGCTGTCAAAGGAACACAGTCTTTGGCTATACGTAATTGGTGGAAACATGTAGCTAGGTCCATTTTGGAGAATAATGTTGCTCCATTTAATTGATCTAACAGATCATCTATACGTGGCAAGGGATATTTGTTCTTCAGTGTCTGCTTATTGTGATCTCGGTAATCAACACAAAGTCTTAGAGTACCGTCTGATTTCGGGACAAATACTACTGCTGCTCCCCAAGCTGAAAAGCTCGGTCTGATCAGACCTTTCCAAAGCAATTCTCGAGTTTGACTACCTAACTCTTCTTTTTCTTTCGGGGCCATTCTTCTAATTGGATGCACTACTGGTCGGGCGTTAGGAATTAGATCTATCCTAAATTCAATTTCTCTTTGCGGCGGTAAGTTTTCTACATCTTTAAACACATCCACGTAGTTTTTAACGATCGGTATCTTTTCTAATGAAGGGGGAGTAACTTCTAAAGAAGACCAAAATTCTGTTCTATTAATTTCTGAGCCATGGCATAGTATATATATAGGTCCAAGCTTCGTTTCGACTTTAACGATTCTTTCGGCACATCTAACTTCGGCCTTATATTTGGTTAACCATTCCAAACCGAGAATAACATCGAATTCCGATAAATCCATGACGATTAAGTGGATGGGAAACTTGTAACATGCATAAGAGATAGGCACTCTGCAGTACGAACTGAGACTAACAGAACCTCCTATCTGGTTTTGAACTTTAATTGGTTCTTTAAGCTTTCTTACTTTTAACTTTAACTTCTTAACAGTGTTACTAGAAATGAAGTTACGTGATGCACCAGTATCAAAAAGTATAGAAACAGGAATATTTTTAATGGTAAGGGTACCTCCCAAGATGTCGGATTTACCTGATCCATCGGTGGTAGCTGGCGGGGTCTTCCCGGCATACACATGAGCCACTTGTGCATTCTGCTTCAGAGGACAATTCCTGCTATAGTGCCCTTTCTTATGGTAGTTGTAGCATTCGGCTGAGTCTGGATTTGCCTTTGGCTTCCTCGGGGCTTTTCACACATTAGAAAAATGTCATGGCTTCCCGCAGTTGTAGCAATTCCCTTTCGGTATCTTTCTAGGTTTCTGAGTAGCGGCCGCTATAATGCTAGACTCTGGCTGATCTGCTGAAGCCTTGCGCTTATTTCCAGCTTGGCTTTTGGCGCGGTCTTGGCTGGCGTGCCTTTCATCCATATCTTCATAATTGCAAGCCATTTCTACCAATTCTGAGAAGGAGAGTTTGATGTTGCTCATGGCTCTGTCATAGTACTTGCGCTTTAGCCCAAATATAAATCTCTTGTTCTTATCTTTGTTAGTCATAACAAGCTTTGGAGCATAGCGCGACAACTAGGTGAATTTATTGAGGTAATCTTGGATAGAGAGATCTCCTTGCTGGAGATTAGCAAACTGCTCTCGCATCCTCTCTAAGGCTTGTTCAGGTACAAACTTCTCACTGAACATGGTTTTGAATTGCTCCCAGGTCCTGATAGTACCTGCTGCATCTTCTGAGGTGATGGCATCCCACCACAGCTCTGCTTCTTCCTGTAAGAGCCAAATACCTAGTCGTGCTTTGTTGTTGGTTCCCAAACCCATGCCTTCAAAGATCTTTTCACATGTCTTCAACCAAGCAATAGCCTCTGTCACTGTACCCGTGCCAGAAAAGGGTTTTCCCCCCAGGTTCCTATACCTCTTAGCTACTCTGTCTAGCTCAAAGTCTTGGGGTGCTGGTGGCTGAACAATAGGGCCTTCCACAACAAGGGGGATATTCCCTCGTCCTCCTGCTACTCCTGCTCGGCCTCCACGGCCTCCTCTAGCTGCTGCTGCTCCTGTAGCCATCAAAGAGAGTATTGTATAAGCAAGAAAAGAGTCAAGCTCACAGATTTGATAATTTTCATATATGATAAAGCAGGGGAATATAAGGAAAGGTAATGATGTACTGATCAAATTGTTTTGCTAATCTGCTTAGCTCATTCTAGGACATTGCTAATCCTATCTCTAATGAGCTACTCGCCTTAGAATACTACTGATTCTATTCTGACGAGGTGTTTAATGTGTTAGATCCAGGAACTGAGGTTAACCAAAGCTCTGATACCAACTGTGACGATCCCAAAATCCGAGGGGCGGTATTAAGGATAATCATTGGAATATAACACATCAATCATCATAGCAGAGTACAGATAATAGCAAAAACAATAAATAAAATGATTTTACATGGATATGACAGCGGAAACACACCATGTAACAATATCAGAATAGCACAGCGTAGGATATAACTTGGTAAATAAAAGGGAAGTGATCAATCATCATCGCCAGAGGCGGAATACATACATGCAGTGAGACATAATAAGGGTATCAGTCTACATCGCCGAAGGCGGTACATATACATACGAGAATAAATACTGAAAGTAAAGCAGTCTGCATCGCCAGTGGCGGAATCATAATACAAGTACAATAATGGCGGAAAATGTCAAAGTCATCTCTATGAAGTGAGCCTCGCCATGAGCCAAAATGCACTCTATGCAACAGTGCAGAGCCAAAAACAACCTGTCACCTGTGAACTAGGCTGCCCGTGTGAAAATGAGGGCACCCGCGTTTGCAAAGTGAAAAAACAACGAGTCAGTCATGGGGACTGGTATGAGGAATCAATTTAACAGTTTAAACAACAGTAATAAGCAAATCATAGGACCACACCACTTTCGCGGAATGGGTTTACTCCAGTGATTGCTGGTGCACTTAAAGCAAAGTAAATTCTTTAAAACAACACAATGCTTTTAAAAATAATGAAGCCATTATAAGACTCAAGTCCCATCATACAATGCAACGCAAGCCGGAGGATAGAGTTTTACCTTATAATGGCCAAAATATGCTTAATACGTATAACGCAAAATCATTTGATATTATTACTAGTGCATATATGTTTCAAAAATGAATAGCATCATAAATATCAATCATAGACGGCATAAGTGCCCCATACCACTATGTCGCCATACTATTTCTACAATCGAGTCCGTTATTTCGTATTGGAAATTGGATTTCCGTCATGAGTCGAGGCAAGGGGCAAGCTCCTCTCCGCTTCGAGACATTCAAGCAAATGCCTCGGGACTACACACTCTGGGTAACCCCTGGATGCTTCAGGGCCGGTCCTCTCTTACGTTTGAGGATTAATTATGCCTGAATACACGTTTCCCGGTCCTTACAGACCTAAAATCGAGGCGCCTCGCATTCCAACAACCACATAGGTGAAAAATAGATATAAATGTCAAGGCTGGTAAGTCACTAACACCACCATAGCTAGAAAGAAACGTCGTGCTCTCCCTGCAGTCCTTATCCCGTTTTTAACTCATACCAAGGTGTGAGGCTCGCGAATCCATGCTATACACAAAGCAAGGCCACGTAGACCGTGCTTTGATCATCATCCACAAGACTTTGCTTTGCAACAGAAGCCTTGATCACAGCATCTTGGCATGCCACATAAGCAGTCCACTCCATACGATTGATTTCCATCGATATATAACCTCTGAGCTCGTACGTCTCAGAGAAGGGCGTTAAGCAAAAGAATAAATTCTCCACCGCCAAACAGATATATATTTAACAGAGATCAATCAGTATAGAACAAAATCCAATGTCAGACACACAGTCTATTTACAAGTCTGTTCTGGGTCTGAACGAAACCGGAGGCGTCAAATTCCTCGTATATCCGTCCAATCAACGCAAACTTTCAGACGGCTACTACTTCCGTTCCTTCACGGTAGCTACTCCGGTCAGGAACCTCAGCAGCGCCCATCCAACCGATATGAAGATCGTCGGTCTTGAATCGTCTTTGCATTTCCCAATTCGAATCGCTCGATAAATTATTTGAAATGGGGGTTAGCTCGGCCTTTTCAAATAATTCACGTAATTAGAATTTAAATCGATTCTTTCCATGGTTATATTATTCGACATCCATCTTTCAGTTCTTTAGTATTATTTCCGTGTCAAGCACATACAACCATCAAATATCAAACAATTCAAGCCCAATTGGTTTATTTGCAATCTATGTTGCTTATAATATTTTATTACGATTTTTCGCCATTTTTATTTATTTAAAAATGGCCATATTTAATTAAACGACATTTCAGGTCGTGCCGTGGCACTGTTTTCCCCCTAATTTGTTTTACACATATCGGAAAATCTAACCGTTGGATTTCTACAAAGTCTATATCAGTGGGAAGGTATTCCCAAAGCGAAACCAACGGTTCCAGTTTCGTGAAAATCCGACGGACGGATCTTCCACACTAGTCGTTTGAAGTTACGGTTTCAAAATTCGAACTGCAGCGTCGTTATTCGATTTAATTTAATTATATTTATATTTATATATAAATATATACGATTCTGGCGCTGTTTTTCTTCAGATTTGAATTAAACATTCCGGACAATCCAATCGTTGGATTTTTACAAGGTTGGTGCCGTTGGGAAGATATTTCCAAGGCGAACCCAGCGGTTGCGGTTTCGGGAAAATCCGATGGTCGGATTTCTCGTACTAATAATTTCAAATTACGATTCCGAAACACGAACTGCACGGCTTCGATTCCTTTTAATTATATTTATATTTATGTATATAAATATAGTTCATTCTATAATTCCAACTATAGTTCATTCTATATTTTCAACTTCGTTTTCACTTCAAATATTTCACCAACGCATTAATATTTCGAAAAATTTCGCCATAACCTGCTTTGTACGGGGAGGGGTTTGGAAATTTATTGGGCCATGTTAGGTACCCAATAAATCCTAAAAAGCATCCACATATTTATAGTGATATATTCTGGTGTTTACGGGGGAGCATGTATAGATAATCACTCCAGAGAATAAATTCTCGTCACCCTGTTTCCGTGTGGAAATAAATAGTCCATGTGCCGTATCTAATAACTAGAGAGACGTGATTATTGTCAACTCCAGACCCGTGTGGTTTTTTTTATTAATCTGGCAATTTATCTTTATATTTTATATAGTCCATATCAGTCATCAGTTCAACCTGTAGTATATAGTCATCGCCATACAAGCCTCTCACTCGTATGGTAAATCTTCCACCTTGTCACACAAGCTCCAATTGCTTATGTGGAATATGATGAAGTATGCCTATCGTCAAGAAGTATGCCATGTAGTGTAGTTCAAAATTAATTTTTACTATCCTATGGCGATATTTATTATTTCACACAGAATAACCAGCACTCCGCATCCAATGGCATTCACAGGAGTTGATATAAAAATAAAATTGCGCAGCTAACTCAGCAATGCTTACCTATTTGTCGGGCACGCAAATAATTTCTTTTCTCTACAGCTAATCCATTTTTCCTGTTCAACACATGTATATATATGCAGAACAAAGCCAATAATAATATTTCTAGCAAACTATTATTTATTTCAACACGTGTGTATTTTTATCAAAGCGTATACATGATAAAAGAAATATTTTTTTCATCAAAAATATTTATTCGACACGTGAATGTTTTTAACACTTCATATTCACAATAAAAATGTAGTTTTTATTGTCGATTCATTTTATTTTAACATATGATAACATTCAACACATGAATTTCAACTCGACGGATGAATTTCAATTCAACACATGAATATTCTCTATAGTGTGTATATATATAGAAATGTGATTTTTATCGCTAAAGCTATTTGTTTAAATTCAAATAACATCCAACACATGAATTTCAACTCAACGAATGAATTGCAACTCAACACATGAATATTCGCTATAGTTTGTATATATATAAAAATGTGATTTTTATCGCTAAAGCTATTTGTTTAAATTCAAATAATATTCAACACATGAATTTCAACTCAACGAATGAATTGCAACACAACACATGAATATTCGCTATAGTTTGTATATATATAAAAATGTGATTTTTATCGCTAAAGCTATTTGTTTAAATTCAAATAACATCCAACACATGAATTTCAACTCAACGAATGAATTGCAACTCAACACATGAATATTCGCTATAGTTTGTATATATATAAAAATGTGATTTTTATCGCTAAAGCCATTTGTTTAAATTCAAATAATATTCAACACATGAATTTCAACTCAACGAATGAATTGCAACTCAACACATGAATATTGGTTTCAATATATGTAATTTATTTCAACGAGTGAAAATTATTCTAACACATGTATATTTCAGAAAATTTCGGTAGCATAACGGCAGGGTAGTTAAAACCGGGACCGTCCCTAGTGCGGCTCCTCGCTCTACCTTAAAACCTCGCGGTTTTTGACAATGGGGATCATGCATCTAGTTCGCACGCAGGCGGCATGTTTTATTTTCATTTCTACAGTCCTATTCTAATTTGTTTCAACCACAAGAGGGTATTTTTCAACCGCAAAGGTATTTTTCAACCACAATATCAACCACAAACAATTATTTCCAACCATTCGCTATCCCATATAATATCACGTCAATCACAAGTAATAAATATCGTCCATGGTCTGTGGACGAGGGGAGTATATATATATATATTTATATATTATAATTCACTTGCATTTCATCACAATTCAAAGCATATATCTTTCATTCAACGCTTGTATAATTTATACATCGCTAATATAACTTATACAACACATGTACATGAGGTATACAATGCGTATATAATTTACACTTCGCTCATATAATTTATACAATGCGATTCCATTCACACAATTTAGTTTAGATTCCTCACATTGGTTTTTGCAGTGCTATAAATCGTGGGAAGATCAGAAAAATCCGCGGCTTCTTCTAGATGGTAAAGAGCCTCCTTGCGGTCACGGTTTCTCCTGTTTCATCGAATTTCGTTAAAGAACGAAAAAGATATTGTTTTTCAAAGTTTTGCAACGCTTTATAGTGTTACTTTCATTTCAGAATAATAAAGGTCGTACTTTTATTTTTGATTCAGAACTAGGTTTGCAAAATTCGTGAAATCCATCGAACGTTGCTTCGATCAGGTAGTGCCACGCCCTCGGGCTTGGAGAGACGCGCTTGCGCCTAGGAGTGGGGTCAGCTCGGTTGTCGGAGGAAGGTTGGGCGGCGTCGGTAAGATGTCGACTTCGTGGGGGTGGTTCAGGCGATACAGGCGATGGTGGAGGGTGGGGTTTGGTCGGATGTAAAGAGGGGAGGAAGGGCCGTCGAACTGGGGTGGTGGCGCGGCCTAGCTTCGCCTGTGGCGGCGGGAAAATCGAGGGGTAGTTTCGAGCTATGTGGATCGTCGATATCGCCTGGGGCGGCTAGGGTTTCTGAGAATTTTTTTTTAAGAAAAAATCCTATTGGTCGAGACTTTATAGGAAATTTTAAATAGTGTTTTTACAAATGAACTCGAAATCAAACCCAACGACTGTCGCCCCTAGCTAAATACCCCCATTCCGGACATAATGGGATATGTTTCGTAGGCCAATTCGACTGTTACAATTAGTTATTTTTGAAATTAAAATATAAAACATTCAATATTTAATTTGAACGTACATTTCAATTTGCCAGGGCCACAAACTGAATCGAAAAATTCCAGAAAAATAAATCTAGCTTTGTTTTGACGATACGGTCCTAACAAAACCAGTTTCGTCGAATTCTGAGCTCGTTTGAAAAATGGCCATTTTTAGGTCGACCCATTTTAACAGAAATTGACCAATCACATTTTCTTTTGCCCCGCTCACATACTAGCTTCAAAAATTATGAAATTTGAAACCTAGCAATAGTTTGACATCCCGGACCCGACAAAAGTGGTTTCATCGAATTCCGAGGTCGTATGCAAAATATCAATTTTCAGGGGCTATATATGCTATATAGCGACCTTTCTGAAAATTCAATCAGCCATAACTTTTGATTCCCGTTATGAAACTTCGATTTTTCAGATTCGTTAGAAAGGTATTCATAGACAGATTTAAATAATTTCAGTTTCGCTAAAATCCATTACATTTTCCACCCGGTACAGTCAGACAAAGTTTGTATTCAAAATTTCAAACTGCCTTACTATACCCAATTCTTTATTTTATTGAAATATGCTATTTCAATTATTCAAATTCTTTGGTAATAACCAAATTTAAAAATTTTAAATTGGTTTACATTTTCCGGGTTATTACAAACCTGATGAGGCACAACAAGCGCATAATTGTATAAATAGACATAGTTCTAATAATAAGTGATAATGAGGCGATTGGACCAATCCATACGTTAGAAGATGAATAACCAGTAGGGTTAGATCATCGGGATGTCGAAAGACACAAAGGGGAGTGCATGTCTATCTAGATATCCTAGTAGGCTCCGAAGGACTGGGTTAAGAAGCACGCGACTTCAGGGAAAGTGAAGGGTACTCTTGGTATTCCTCTGTGAGTTGCAGATGATACGCCTGTGCTCACATAGGTTATGTCTGCATGGGTGAACCAATGAGTATGCCTTGATTGCAATAATAAGGGGCAATCAAAAGACTAAGATGGACCAGCATGATTCGGCGTGACCAATTAGTGTCCTGTGATAGCAACTCGTCGTCTACCTACCATCTTCAGTCAGTACGTAAAGTGGAAAGGCAGAGAACTCCAAAAGACCATATACTTTGCTATCTAGTTATGGGTTAGGTTGGCCAATAGGTTTGAAAGGCATAGGGGGTCGGGGTTAAGTTCTCATTCTTGATATTCTTGGGTGCCTTCCATTAGTTGAGGGAGGGGTCTAGTGGGACATAGCCACTATAAAAGCAGACCTTAGCATCTGCAATCGGCAGATATCTGAAAGCTCCCGACCGAGTCCGTGTTTCTTTATTAGCCCTGCCACGGGACACGGGCGCACATATAGAGAACATGTGCAATTGACATCGAGAACGATTGACGATACGTACGTGGGAAAGTCTAGGTACACTCATGTCGCTCTGGGTAGTGTATCATAAGACTAGAGGGCATTATTCGATGATATAACCTAATTCAATTGAATAATTCAAAGATAGCAGCCAGTACGCTTACATAGTACAGCGATAGTGGTTCTATGCAGATGTAGCGTTGTTATATATATATATATAGATATATATATATATATATATATAGAGAGAGAGAGAGAGAGAGTTATGTACATTACTATGGCATAGGATGAGGGACTGTGCATATTAGTGTGGTGCGACGGAGGAGACTGTGCGAGTGGGGTACCACGGGGTGTACCTCAGTTTGGAGGCGGCTATATATACATTATATTAGGTTAATCTACTAAGTAAATGGGTTTGATGTGTGTGTGTAACCCTTGAGTGCTAATAACACAGATAACCTAATAAATGAGAAAATGTAATTGGATGGTATATGTAGGATTATCCAAGAAGTGTTGGTTAAATTCATTCACATATAACTTATGTTCTGAACCCCTCCTCCCAACATTCGCAGGTTGGGTTCATGACAGAGACTGTATAGCTTTGGATACTAGTTTAGCAGTATTATTATTAAGGTAAAGCTATGTTTTAATTACATTATATTTTATTCCTTCCACTGTGAGAAGTTTTCCGAACTCTGACATGTTTCATATCTCTGTCTTTTCTATAGGATACTGAGCAAACCAACTCGGGTTTCGATGGATTGGGATTTTTGGAAAAAAATTCGGTCCGTCAGAATCCGGGTTGTTACAAAAACATAGTATGGTGGCATAATATATGGTACCTATATTGTCTATGATCGATACATTTATATTTGAAGTTGTTTTATACACTATGCACTTATAATAGTATCAAATGATTTGTTTAAATGTACTAAGCATGTTTGGCTAATATAAGGGAAAACCCTATCCTCCAGTTTGCGTTGCATTGTGTGATGGTACCTTGGTCTTATATAGCTTCATTTTTCCAAAAAGCATTGCGATATTTGTTTTATGTACTCGTATTCTTGGGAGAAAACCCGTTCCATGTTATACGGTGTGGTCCCTTGATTTACCCAACTTAAAAATCATGTTAATAACAATTATAGTTCTCACACCAGTCACATGACTAACCTGGAGTTTATTGTTTTAACCTAAACTCTAAGTGCCCTTATTTTCGACATGGGCAGCTAGTAGATTTGGTTTTGCATATTTATTTTCACTGGATCCTGTATTTACAACTAGAGTTATATCCGGAAAGCTCTGTATTCGTATATTTCTTTCAATTGTGTTATGTATAATTTTTCTACTATAATATAATTTAAGTCTTGATATTTATCAAAAGTGTATTATTTATTAATACGCTGTTATATTCTTGTACTCTGATGTAATTGTTGCAATAAGCAATGGAATGTTCTTTTGTTTATGTTCTGATTTTTCGTGTTCTCAACTCAATCCGGACTTTCTTTTACGGGGAAGTTTGGGTCATTTCAGTTGGTGTCGGAGCTTTGGTTTACAGAGCTCGAGAACAAGACACATTAGAACCAAACGAAAGAATTCATCAGAGATTGGATTAGTAATATCCAATAAGAATGACTCGTTAGAGATGGGATCAGTAGTATCCTAGAATGAGTTAGAAGAGTATTAATTATTTAAAACAATTTTTTTTTGAAAATTTAAAACTTATTATATGTATTTGAGTATTTTATTTTAAATTTATTTGGAAAATTGAGTATATAAAGGTTTTGCATATATGCCTTGCAAACGTGTATACAAAGCCTTAAATATACTAGATAGATATAGAGTCACACTTTAGTCGCCCGGACATAATTATGGTGATGTCGCGACATCATCAGCATTTGTGTTCGAGTTTCGAAAGTGGGATATCTATATATTTCCAATTGGCTGGTGTGAGAACCAAAACTAGATAGGTTATTGTTGTGATTTGGCATCAAAAATATGAATTTTGAATATATATAAAAATTATTAATTTGAAAAGCTAATTCACAAATTGATTGCAGATTGTGTTGTTTGATTACTAGTTTGATTAATAAAAACATTGGATTGATAATACCAGTAAGAGAAATATAGACAAATCAAGTCAAATATTGAACTGAATTGAAAATTTATTGGAATTGCATGCATGTACATATATATGTGTGAACAGGTCATAACAAGGAGGCTAGAGATGAGGAATAAAATTGTATGTCCGACAAATAGGTACATGTTTACCATTTTCTTGGGTTTTGATGATCTTATGAGCCGATTGGCTTTTTCTTTTTCTTTTGGATTGGTGAGGTCCCTGCATGTCTTGTTGTGGTTTTAAAGGTCTCCTCGTATAAAGGAGGTTATGGCGAAGTTTTTCGAAAATTTAGGGTGTTAGCCAAATTTGAAAATTCTTAGAAAATGAAAAGATGAAGAAAGAACACCAGAATGAAAGTTAAGTTGATTAGTCAAACAACTTTTAGCTCCGTTCCTTTTCGAGGACGAAAAGATTTTAAGTGGAGGAGATTGTAACTATTCGGATTTTCAGAACCAATTTAAATTTTTTATTTTAGCAATTTTAATGGATTTTAATTATTTAAAATGATTTATTTTAATAATAATTACTAAAAATTTATTTAAATGAAGATAGAACGAATATATTTATTTAAATTATAAAACGTGCCTGAAAAAGCGTGGCAGTCTGAAAATACGATTTCGAATTTCAATTGAATATACAAAATTCAATAAAAGTCAGAATTGGACGAAACAAAAAAAAATGAATCTGATTAATAATATCTTTCTATTGAATGTGATAAACTGATATTTCACTTTAAAAATTAAAAGTTATGTCCAGTTTAAAATTCAGAAAAGTCGCTATGGAATTTATATATTTTTTAATATAATATATAGCCTTTAAAAATAGCCATTTTACATACGACCTCCGTTTTTGACGAAACCAATTTTGTTGGATCCGGAATGTCAAATTACTGTTGGATTCCAATTTTCATAATTTTTGGATAATCAGTTATGTCCAGTTTGAATTTAATCGACTGGAAAATGACCGTTTTTCAAACAGTGTCCAAATTCGACGAAATTAGTTTTGTTAGGACTGTATCGTCAAAACATAGTTAGATTTATTTTTTCATAATTTTTGGAGTCAGTATGTGGCTCCAATAAATTGAAATTTACGTTTAAAATTCAATATAATGATTTATATTTTAATTTTGATGAAATCTGATCAAAATGGTCGAACTGGCTCACGGGACATATGCCATTGTGTCCGGAATAGGGGTATTTGGTTAAGGGCAAAAGTCGTTGGGTTCGATTTAGAGTTCGGAGTTTAAACGACCTAATTTTGGAAATAAAAATCTTATAAGTACTCCATTGCCCAATCAGAAAATAGAAAAAAAAATCCGTTTTCTCTCTCCCGGTAACCCTCCAGTGAACGACGGAAAGGAATTCACCCCTTCTCCCCTCGATTTCGGCCAATCCACTCAACGAAATCCTTTTCTCCTGCTGAGGATTTTGTATATCTTCTTCCGCTCTTCAAATCCATACCAGCCTCGCCTTTTATCGTCTTGTATTTTAGTCGAATCAACCTTTTGAAGTTGCGCCGTTCGAGGCCCTATTCCTCCGCAACCACTCGTTCGAGTTCAACCGGAAGGGGAGACTCGGGTGCGTTTCTGCACGCTCTACCTCGTGGTGCCATCTGATCGTCATCTAGTGCCTCGGTTGTCATGAAAGGTGGAGCCCGATTTTCAAACCCTAGTTTGAATGTGCGGCCTGAGGTTTTAAAGTGGAAGAAGGTGTTTAATTTCTTAATTAATTTAATTAATTCCTCGTTTAATTATCGCAATGTAAATAATAGTGTAACTTTCTCATATGAGGGCTAAACCGCATGAAACTGGATCCATTGCGATCATGGAGACGAAAGCTTCACAAAAAGGCTAACCGAGCCCATTTTGGAGCTAATTAAAATTTCGAGAAAATTCAAATCCAAACTTTTCAAAAATTCTGAAATAAAAATGGCGGAGTGGAAACCGACTGTGAGAACTTCTCACTCTAATTTTTTTTTCTAGTCAAATATATACTAGGTTGCAGACGGGGCTTAGTAGCTCCTGACACCGTCGTCCATAGATCATGGACGACTTGTTTGATTGTACTGTGTTGTGAAATTGATTGTAATTGTGATGTGAAATGGAAAATAAAATATTCATGTGTTGAATAAAATATTTGAACAATAAAAATATCATTTTTATTGAATATGTGGACTATATAAAATAGTGTTGCATTGAAATAAATATTCATTTATAAATCGGACAATTTGTTTATGTACACCCCTTTGATTGATATTGACTGGGACGATAAATTTGACACATCGCCCAACCGAACAAAATCTGTGTTTGTTGATTGAAATCCCACACGGGTATTGGGATGATATTTGATGTACACTAATCCCAATTATTTAGTTGTATGTCAATCGATTGGTTGACAGACTGTTGTAAGCGTTAATTATTTATTTTTAATGCTTATGTAGTTGTGTAATGCACTCAGATGATGATTGATTGTTTATCATTGTTGTTCTATACATGTGTTGTATGAAATCCATATAAATAACATTATATGGTAATTGACTGTGTTGATTCCAATTCAGAAAGAAAGGGTATTTAAAATAAAGATTATTTCAAAATAACGGATGTTTTAAAACAATATTCATTAAAGGATTAAAATGTGGATTTGATGTACGATTTTGCATGGACACAAAATTATTGAAATATATGAAGCTGTGTTGATTAGATATGCGTCACTTTGACGCGAACAATATTTATATCTATTTTATTCATTTTATCATGAATATCGAAAGAGAAGTGATTTCAAAATCTGATATTTTGAAAATAATATCATTTAATTATTATAATGATAAGGAATATTCCATTTTGATTTCAAATTGAAAATAAAGTTGAAATCGTTTTTGAAACGAATTTAAAACGATTTATAAAATACGTTTTAAATGAAAATCGGCGAAATATATAATATATATATATATAATATATATATTAATATATATAATGGCCTGAATTGAACGCGCCGTGCTGCGACCGTTCGCGAATTTTGACCATTGACTTTGAATTGACATTATGGGAGATCCGACTGTCGAATTCTCCTAGAACTGGAACTGTTGGGTTCCTATCGAAAAGAGCTTTCCAACAAATATAAGAGATTTGAAATCTAACGATTGGGTTTGGAATTATGTCCAAATCAAATGTGGAAAAGGTCGCGGTAAGTGCAGTTCAATGACCGTTTATGGAAATCGACTGAAAGGGCCTTAATAAAATTATTAAAAACATCAATAATTTGTGTACAATCATAACAAATGTTTTGAAAAGAATTAGGATGAAAAATTCCACGTTTGTAACGATTAAAATATATTTTTATCAAAAAGAACTAGTTGTTAAATAGATTTGAAATCCAATAATTTTTAAATAAATAATCTGGATTTGTGAATGGTTTTAATATAACTAGAAATTTCCAACGAGCGAATTGGAATGGATTTGGAATGGAAATAATCTTCGGAATATTTTGATATTGGATTCCGTGATTATACGGATATCGTTATGGAAATTCGGAAGATATATATATATATATATATATATATATATCGTTATTTCCAATACGATATTTGTTGGTTTCAGAATTTGATATTGAATATAAGCCGGTATAATTTCTATTCAGAGTCTTGTATTTAATATCAAATGGGATTTTGGTTTTGTCGTGAACGATGTCTTAAATAACACTGTTCTTAAGCCTAGTTGAGAAAAAGATAAATCTTTTAATTAAGATTTAATGAAGTTTTCCAATTAATTAATATTTAATTGGAATTGAATAAAAGAATTGGATTTTAGGTTTTCCCGTGAATGGTGTCTTAAATAACACTGTTCTTATACCCCGTGTGAAAAGAATAAATCTTTTAATTAAGATTATTAGAATTTCCAGTTAATTAACATTTAATTGGAATAAAATGAAATGTGAATTGGGTTTATTGTGAACTGTGTTTTTAATGGTATTTGTTCTTTCACCCGATTAACAGTGAAATGTAATTTGGAATTTATAAATCTTTTATTAAGATCTAATGGAAATTTTCCGAAGTAAAGTTTTCCAATTTAATAAAATAAATTGGAATGGAATGGAGTTCAATTTGGTAATAATCGAGATGAGCTTCTATGGAGTAAGACTGTTAATATAAATGGAATTTAAAAGTCTTTGTCATTATTTCATTTATATTTCTAGTCGGATACGGTATTTATATCTTGATTTGTTTTCCGTGAAGATTCCATAATTAATGGAATTTGATTTTGGTTTAATCGTGAACTGTGTTTAAATGAAATTAGTTCTTTAACCCAGTCAAAGATAAGATTAATTTCTTAACTTTGAATAATCATTAATTAATGATTTTTGAGATTAAAACTGAATTAGAGTTTTAATGACTCTTTAATTAGATTGGAATGTGAATGGGATGATTAAATTTATCGAATTCATGAAATGATCGAGAATGGAGTATCACCAGTTTTGCTCCAAGCGATAGTTAAATCTTTAATTAGATTTGGATGAGAAATGGTAATTAATTTTACCGGCAACACCGATGTGTTAGATATTGTGACGGCCCGCCCCACACCAACCGACATTTACTCCAAATGTGCGCTGTACACATGTCCAGTTAGCACGGAACGGGTCGTAAAAAGGAAAAAGAAGAAGGAAATGAACTAACAAGGAACCTGTAGAATGTCTCACAGCGCATAGAACAAAATATAATAATAACATATTTGACATAAAACAGGAGAGAGAGTGCATAAGCTGAAAACCAAAACTAAACATCATAGCAACGGAAATCCAAAAATACAGCTTATTACAACTTTCAAAATGTCTCAAAGCAAAAGCAAGATGAAGGAGGTACACTACTAATGCCCAAGTAGCGACCACCAACGACACAGGGAGAATGTATATATATATATATATATATATATATCATACGTGGAAGCCTCCTGCCCGCCTCCGAATCAGCTACTCGCGCATCACCAGCTAACCTGTCTCTAGTCTTCTCGTGTGAGCACCCAGAGTAATAAGAGGAGACATAAAACTCTGGGTCAGACATAAAGCCTGGTATGAGCGATAAGCATCTAAAGTGAACAATAACAGGTAGACTAAAACAAACCTGAACCTAGACCTGTAACCAAAGAGTTAGCACTACATACTATACAAAACTCTAAGGTGTCATATCAAACAGTGTAAAGATACAGAGGTGGAGGAGGTGTGCATGTCATAGTGATGGCAAACAATCAAACATATCATCCATCCTCACATCTCTCACTCAGTGCGTAAAGCATACGATATTCACCACTTCAATCACCCATCCTTGCTACGATCACTTTGCCCCATGAAGTCATAAATGGCTTCACTGCACTGATAACGTAGCCACTAATTGTAACAACCCGAAATTTAACAACATGTTAAAACAAGAATCAAGGCGGAATTAAATTTTAAAAACTGGATCAGGGGAAACGGGTTGTGCCATTGCGTTCATCTCGGAAAAATACACGAAATAGAGTCCGAGTTTTCGGAAATCGGAGTCCGTATGACCGAGTTATGGGCCGTCGAAGTTTTCAGAAAAATTCAAGTTCAAAAACAGTTCAAAATTCAAATCTGGAGCCAAACAGACTGGGCGGGGAAAATTCCCGCCCAAGCCCCAGGTCAACTGGGGTGTCGACTGGGGAGTCGACACGCCCAGGGGGCAGGTCGACTGCACAGTCGACACGAGTGTCGACCTGGGTGGTCCGGCCACTTTGGCCTTGGTGCACCTGCTGCTGTCTTGGCTCGGTTTTATGGGCCTGTAACGGATTTTGAGGGCTCAGATCCATCCTAGGGTTTATCCTACGGCCTAAACTACTCCTAATCTCTATAAAAAGACCCCTAGACCTAGCTTAAACCCTCACAAATCACTCTTGCAACGAAGTGCTGCCCAAATCTCCATTGATCATGGCCTCCATCTCCAACTCGAAGAGACTATGCACTCAAACAAGATCCGAATCAAAGGTGTTAGCTTGCTACATCAAACCAAGGGAGTGGATCAACATTGCTAGGCCAATTTCATGACGATTCTTCAATAAAGGAGCCACCTTTCTTCGTCAAGATGATTCATGCTCATAACCCCTTAGCCACGCTATGTAAGTTCTAGCTACTTGTAGATCTAAACGATAGTTCTAATGTGACATGGAATAAAATGCGATGAACATAAGTATGCTAGCCCATATGAACCTTGTCATGCCTCTTTTGCTTGAACCTATGACTTTTGGCTATGCTTAGTGACTAAATCATGCCACTTATGTTATGTTTAACTTAGTCCATCATGAAAGATTGAACCTTTACTTGCGGAATGTTGGCATGAATACTTGAAACCACTTTGACTTGTGAAATATGTACATGAATATGACTTGGGTCTTATGCATGAAAATGGACCTAAACCCCCCTTATGATAACATGCATGTTTGTGGCTAATCCCGCTGTGACATTATGCATGTTTGAGGTCAAAAACCCCTTATGATGTTATGCATATTTTGAGGCCAAACCCCTTATGATACCATGCATGTTTGTGGCCAATCCCTTTTTGGCATCGTGCATGTTTTGAGGCCAATATGTAGCATAGTATCCTTACTATGTTGACTCGCTTTTACTTGGGTTGGAAACACGATTTGGGGTAGGTTAGACGAGCGTGATTACAACATGATAATCTGACATGGGATTTCATGAAAATATGACACTCATGATACACCTGAATGTGGACATGACATGTGGGGTAAACATGGGACTTGAAACTAGACACGTATGGGTTGTAAGTGTAATATGACACTAGACCAAACATGAAAGTGGCCAACTCGAGGTTGGGTTGAGTTTGTAGCATAAATCTACCCGGACCCGCCCGGCTTAACTAGTGGCTACAAACAATAGGACCCAATGTGAGTAGTTGGTCATATAGCACTTAAAACCCGAGGTTAGACTAGGTTGTGGTATAAATCTACCCGGACCCGCCCGGCTTAACTAGTAACCACAACAAAGTCTAATGTGAGAGGCTGGGGTGCATTAATCTAATTAATGCCACATGAAAAGGTTAAGTAATTTTGACTAATGACACTTAACCGATATGACAAGAATGGGTAGGTTAAGTGGAACCGGACTTGATTTCTTGATGACACTTAACCAAATAAGACAATTAGGTGATGGGGTTAAGTAGTTTACACTTAACTAATCTAAACACGGTACTTAGATGGGGTTAAGTAATCCACACTTAACTAATCTAACACGGTAAATTCGATGGGGTTAAGTAATCCATACTTAACTAATCTAACACGGTAAATTCGATGGGGTTAAGTAATCCACACTTAACTAATCTAAACACGGTAATTAGATGGGGTTAAGTAACCTAGACTTAACTAATCTAACACGGTAAGGTGATGAGGTTAAGTAACCAATACTTAACCAACTTAACATGATAATTTAATGGGGGTAAGTAACTTATACTTAACCAATTATACATGACGATTTGATGAGGTTAAGTAACCTATACTTAACTAATCTAATATGCGGACCTGATAGAGTTAAGTCACAAGACCTTTTAAATATACTTAACCATTATAATACGATTAGTGGTTGGGGTTAAGCTAACCCATACTTAACCAATCCGACTGGATAATCTGATGGGATTAAGATAATATATGCTTAATCAATCTAACACGATAATCTGATAGGGTTAAGAAAAACAAATACTTAACCAATTTGACTTGATAGGGTCAAGTCATGAGCTTCTTGGTATACTTAACCAACTTGTAGGGCTAAGCCTTGAACTTAAATACTTAGCCAATCTTGACATGATTCGTAGGCGGGTTAAGTCGTGAACTTGAATGACAACACTTAACCCATTAGACAAAACCCTAGCTCAGGGGACTAGGTTGAAAATCGTAGTTAACAAGGATAGCGGGGGAAGAAGCTAAGTGGTAAACCTTAGTTTAGGATAACTAAGTGATAATTCTTAGCCAAGGGAATTAGACCAGTTCACGAACGGATAAGTAACCTGATACGATAAGTCATCGCTTAAACAAATACACGAGGAGGAGCAATATCTGATCTAGATAAAGGCTCCAACGAACTGGGTGACGAAGCGGTAGCTTCGGGGGACGTGAGGATACTCTTGGTATCCCTCTGTGAGGTTGCAGATGATACGCCTGGGCTCACAGAGGTTAAGGACTATGGTGGAAGAACCAAGAGTATGCCTTGGTTGTTGTGCAAGCAACCTAAAGACGGGGATGGATTAGCGTGGAGTCGACGATACTTGATTTTTGCCCTGGATAGCGCGTCGTCGACTACCTACCATCTTTAGTCAATCGTGTACATACGGAAAGGCAGAGAACTCCCAACAGACCATATACTTGCTATCGAGTTATGGGTGAGGTTGCCCAATAGGAAAGTGGGGCTATAGTGGGGCCGGGATGTAGTTCTCATACATGATTTTTCTTGGATTGCCTTTCAGTAGTTGAGGGAGGGGTCACGTGGGACCATAGCCACGGATACAAAAACAGACCTTGATATCTGCATCGGCAGATGACTTAAAGCTCCCGACCGAGTTCCGTATTTCTAGATTTGCCCTGGCACGGGACTCGGATGGCACATTGAGATACATATTTAGTTAGACATGGAAAAACGATTCATGGTGCTTACTGGGGAAAAAGGGCGCGGTTGATGGGTAGCATAATCCCTAGTGGTCCTAGGTGGCTAAACCCAAACCAAGTTACGGAACGCTCATTAGGTAGCATAATCCCTAGCGGTCCTAGGTGGCATAAATCCTAAGTGAACACGTGATAGTTCATGGTAAGAAAACATAACCAGATCAATGGTAGCAGTCCAAAACAACATCAAGGATAAAATGGTACTACGTTGAGGTGGTATAAATTTACATGGGAAAGCCCGTACGGCCTACGGCAAAGGACTGAACTTATACATGGAAAGAAACATACGAGTTGGGAAAACCTACATATGCTATATATTAGGTCGACATGGACCATTGCATGACATTGGGCAAGGGACATTCATAGTTTATACATGATGCGGGTTGGGATATAGTATGAGAGGTGCAGAGCAAATATACATGTTAGAACCATGAGAAATATACTTGATAGTAACCTCGGGATGTTATACATGATAGATATCTTGGGATAGTATACTTGATAAAAACCTGACGATATGATACCTTGACTTATCTTGACACCGTAGATTATCATGATACCTTAGTTTATCTTGATACAGTAGTTCAGCCTGTTACCTTGGTTTAGCTTATCTATCTTGTAGTCATCCTTATGTTTACTTCCAGTTTATGCATGTCATGTTACCTTTACCTGTTTTTATACTGGAAGTAGATAGGACTTACCAGTCTTTATGACTGACCCCGTTTTGTTTTGCCTCTTTCTCTTCCGTTTCTCCCCCCCCCCCCCCCCAGGTTTTCAGGGATGAAACACTGTTGTTTAGTTCGGACCTCTTCTGCTTTAAGGTCATCATATATGGCTTGGACTTCTTTTGGCTATGGCTACTTTAGCGGTTTGTTTTGGGGGAAAAGTTTTTATGCTTCTTTACTATTTGCAAGACAGATTTCTATGTACTCTGATGTGAAAGGATTTAGACCTTGATGTTTTATAAAGTAATGAAATTTATTTTACTTCCGCAGTTTTATATGTTCTATCTTGTAATAATTCTGTGCATGTTTACCAATAATGCCCCTCCAAACCTAGTGCATTCCTTTGTGAGTGACCCTGGCGGAGGTGGGGTGTTACATTTGGTATCAGAGCGAGGTAACCAGACTGGGCAAAAGTTTTTAAAAACCTTCTGAAAACTATTTGAAAAACCGTTTACAAAGAAGCATGTTTCAAGAAAAGTTTTTAAAGGCTATTCCCCAAAAGCCATTAGCACTATCCTTTGTTTCCTTGACTGAACCTCTTTTCCTTTCTTTCCTCCATCTGTAGTCACAGTAGTTTTAACTGCAACTAATCCTTGTCTAGCTACGTAAGTGTTTTCCCGTGCGATGGAGGAAGTCCTCGAGAGACCTGTTACCGAAGTTATAAGAAGGGATAATAAGAGCAAGGATAAAGGACACGAGCTTAAGAATAAGCAACTTGTTGGTATGGCTTGATCCACAAAGGAAGATTAGGACAAGATCAGCGAGAGGGCAATTGTATGCTCTCATTTCTAGCGTACCTAAGAGGAATGGTACTGTTTCTGTTAAAGGTTTAGCCTTTCTTTTCTATCGTCCCGTCTAGACTTTGTTTTGATCATCGCGTCATTTAAGTCTGCCTCGATAGTTAAGTCTCCGCACCTTAGTACTAGCATGGTAGAAGATCCCACTTTAGTCCCAAAATCTGGTTGGAGAGTCAGTCCATTTATTCATGACTTGTTTGGATTTGAGAACGTCTATGCCAAGTGTTGAGATTAGAAGCAATGCTTCTATTGTTCAGCTATGGATGGATTCTTGGGATGAAGTGGTGATCCAGTAATGGATGCCATTCTCGGTTTTGAAAGGAGGATAGTTAAACTCTTAACTTGCCTTGGTAATACCCTCGAAGTCTTGTGTAACCTTTTGGGTTCTGTCATGGTTAGTTACCTAGAATCTCTTGATGCATTTATCGGAAATCTCTGATCCAATCGAGTAACGTTCGCCAATAAGGCGGATGGTTCATTCCGCTTAAGCATGGGGTATAGGAATCACCCTAGTAAGTGCACGTGGTAACATGGATTGGCATCGGTAAACGAGATCCATAATCCACTAGTGAATTTTGGAGAGCTTGCATGAGTACGAAAATATGTTTGAGCCGAGCATACTAGGGAAAGAATAAGTGAAAGTGAAACGAGAGGCGACAGTGAAATGAGTTCCAACTCATACCTTGGAAATAGGAATCAAGGAGCTACGAAATCATGAAGTCAAAAGGCGGTCAAGGCACAATGGAATTAAGCTCAAGGAAATGCGGCTTAGACGCGCGCATCATGTCTCTTTTTAAGAGTACATCTTTGATCCTTGGTCCACCTGTAGAGCTTGCTTGCACACTATCGCTTGGTGGATATCCTCTCGGTCCTGTTTCTGTTGCAAACCCCGTAAGGAGTTTGTCTTGTTTATCTTCTCGATCCTATCTTGGAAGCCTTAGGTACGACTCTATGGATGTAAACATGTATTTTAAACATGTTATGATTGATATGGTTGCAAATGGTTGCAAGTGGTTGCTCGTGGATGCGCGAATACACATTAGATACTAGATCGACGCACTCACATTTCGTATTGCATATGCACGAGTATTTATACTTGTTTATGGATGAAATTTAATGTGTTACTGTGTGGATGTTGCATGTGGATGAATGTTTGTGCACACATATAGTACTTATATGACTAAGACTATTTGCATACATGTTGGATTCATGGCACTAAACATATTTTGCATTCGAAAGATCATTCAGGCCTGATCATTAGCATTAGCTAAGGAGCATATACACACACGTCCTGCATATGTTCATATGGCATTAGAAATCGTCTAAGGACAATGGTTGCCTGTGGATGATGTTTTGAGTAGATGGATGATGGATGGTAGGATACGTTCTTCCTAACTTGGAGATTTCGGGGATGAAATCCTTAAAGGAGGGGAGAATGTAACAACCCGAAATTTAACAACATGTTAAAACAAGAATCAAGGCGGAATTAAATTTTAAAAACTGAATCAGGGGAAACGGGCTGTGCCGATGCGTTCTTCTCGGAAAAATACGCGAAATAGAGTCCGAGTTTTCGGAAATCGGAGTCCGTATGACCGAGTTATGGGCCGTCGAAGTTTTCAGAAAAATTCAAGTTCAAAAACAGTTCAAAATTCAAATCTGGAGCCAAACAAACTGGGCGGGGAAAATTCCCGCCCAAGCCCCAGGTCGACTGGGGTGTCGACTGGGGAGTCGACACGCCCAGGGGGCAGGTCGACTGCCCAGTCGACACGGGTGTCGACCTGGGTGGTCCGGCCACTTTGGCCTGGGTGCACCTGCTGCTGTCTTGGCTCGGTTTATGGGCCTGTGACGGATTTTGAGGGCTCAGATCCATCCTAGGGTTTATCCTACGGCCTAAACTACTCCTAATCTCTATAAAAAGACCCCTAGACCTAGCTTAAACCCTCACAAATCACTCTTGCAATGAAGTGCTGCCCAAATCTCCATTGATCGTTGCCTGCATCTCCAACTCCAAGAGACTATGCACTCAAACAAGATCTGAATCAAAGGTGTTAGCTTGCTACATCAAACCAAGGGAGTGGATCAACATTGCTAGGCTAATTTCATGACGATTCTTCAATAAAGGAGCCGCCTTTCTTCATCAAGACGATTCATGCTCATAACCCCTTGGCCACGCTATGTAAGTTCTAGCTACTTGTAGATCTAAACGATAGGTTTAATGTGACATGGAATAAAATGCGATGAGCATAAGTATGCTAGCCTATATGAACCTTGTCATGCCTCTTTTGCTTGAACCTATGACTTTTGGCTATGCTTAGTGACTAAATCATGCCTCTTATGTTATGTTTAACTTAGTCCATCATGAAAGATTGAACCTTTACTTGCGGAATGTTGGCATGAATACTTGAAACCACTTTGACTTGTGAAATATGTACATGAATATGACTTGGGGCTTATGCATGTAAATGAACCTAAACCCCCTTATGATATCATGCATGTTTGTGGCTAATCCAGTTGTGATACTATGCATGTTTGAGGCCAAAAACCCCTTATGATGTTATGCATATTTTGAGGCCAAACCCCATATGATTCCATGCATGTTTGTGGCCAATCCCTTTTTGGCATCGTGCATGTTTTGAGGCCAATATGTAGCATAGTATCCTTACTATGTTGACTCGCTTTTACCTGGGTTGGAAACACGATTTGGGGTAGGTTAGACGAGCGTGATTACGACATGATAATTTGACATGGGATTTCATGAAAATATGACACTCATGATACACCTGAATGTGGACATGACATGTGGGGTAAACATGGGACTTGAAACTAGACACGTATGGGTTGTAAGTGTAATATGACACTAGACCAAACATGAAAGTGGCCAACTCGAGGTTGGGTTGAGTTTGTAGCATAAATCTACCCGGACCCGCCCGGCTTAACTAGTGGCTACAAACAATAGGACCCAATGTGAGTAGTTGGTCATATAGCACTTAAAACCCGAGGTTAGACTAGGTTGTGGTATAAATCTACCCGGACTCGCCCGTCTTAACTAGTAACCACAACAAAGTCTAATGTGAGAGGTTGGGGTGCATTAATCTAATTAATGCCACATGAAAAGGTTAAGTAATTTTGACTAATGACACTTAACCGATATGACACGAATGGGTAGGTTAAGTGGAACCGGACTTGATTTCTTAATGACAATTAACCATATAAGACAATTAGGGGATGGGGTTAAGTAGTTTACACTTAACTAATCTAAACACGGTACTTAGATGGGGTTAAGTAATCCACACTTAACTAATCTAACACGGTAAATTCGATGGGGTTAAGTAATCCATACTTAACTAATCTAACACGGTAAATTCGATGGGGTTAAGTAATCCACACTTAACTAATCTAAACATGGTAATTAGATGGGGTTAAGTAACCTAGACTTAACTAATCTAACACGGTAAGGTGATGAGGTTAAGTAACCAATACTTAACCAACTTAACATGATAATTTAATAGGGTAAGTAACTTATACTTAACCAATTATACATGATGATTTCATGAGGTTAAGTAACCTATACTTGACCAATCTAATATGTGGACCTGATAGAGTTAAGTCACAAGACCTTTTAAATATACTTAACCATTGTAATACGATTAGTGGATGGATTTAAGCTAACCCATACTTAACCAATCCGACTCGATAATCTGATGGGATTAAGATAATCTATGCTTAATCAGTCTAACACGATAATCTGATAGGGTTAAGAAAAACAAATACTTAACCAATTTGACTTGATAGGGTCAAGTCATGAGCTTCTTGGTATACTTTACCAACTTGTAGGGCTAAGCCTTGAACTTAAATACTTAGCCAATCTTGACATGATTCGTAGGCGGGTTAAGTCATGAACTTGAATGACAACACTTAACCTATTAGACAAAACCCTAGCTCAGGGGACTAGGTTGAAAATCGTAGTTAACAAGGATAGCGGGGAAAGAAGCTAAGTGGTAAACCTTAGTTTAGGATAACTAAGTGATAATTCTTAGCCAAGGGAATTAGACCAGTTCACGAACGGATAAGTAACCTGATACGGTAAGTCATCGCTTAAACAAATATACGAGGCGGAGCAATATCTGATCTAGATAAAGGCTCCAACGAACTGGGTGACGAAGCGGTAGCTTCGGGGGACGTGAGGATACTCTTGGTATCCCTCTGTGTGGTTGCAGATGATCCGCCTGGGCTCACAGAGGTTAAGGTCTACGGTAGAAGAACCAATAGTATGCCTTGGTTGCTGTGCGAGCAACCTAAAGACTGGGATGGATTTGCGTGGAGTCGACGATACTTGATTTTTTCCCTGGATAGTGCGTCGTCGACTACCTACCATCTTTAGTCAATCATGTACGTACGGAAAGGCAGAGAACTCCCAACAGACCATATACTTGCTATCGAGTTATGGGTGAGGTTGGCCAATTGGAAAGTGGGGCTATAGTGGGGCCGGGATGTAGTTCTCATACATGATTTTTCTTGGATTGCCTTTCAGTAGTTGAGGGAGGGGTCACGTGGGACCATAGCCACGGATACAAAAACAGACCTTGATATCTGCATCGGCAGATGACTTAAAGCTCCCGACCGAGTTCCGTATTTCTTGATTTGCCCTGGCACGGGACTCGGATGGCACATTGAGATACATGTGCAGTTAGACATGGAAAAACGATTCATGGTGCTTACGTGGGAAAAAGGGCGCGGTTGACGGGTAGCATAATCCCTAGTGGTCCTAGGTGGCTAAAACCCAAACCAAGTTACAGAACGTTCATTAGGTAGCATAATCCCTAGCGGTCCTAGGTGGCATAAATCCTAAGTGAACACGCGATAGTTCATGGTAAGAAAACATAACCAGATCAATGGTAGCAGTCCAAAACAACATCAAGGATAAAATGGTACTACGTTGAGGTGGTATAAATTTACATCGAAAAGCCCGTACGGCCTACGGAAAAGGACTGAACTTATACATGGAAAGAAACATATGAGTTGGGAAAACCTACATATGCTATATATTAGGTCGACATGGACCATTGCATGACATAGGGCAAGGGACATTCATAGTTTATACATGACGCGGGTTGGGATACTAGTACGAGAGGTGCAGAGCAAATATACATGTTAGAACCATGAGAAATATACTTGATAGTAACCTCGGGATGTTATACATGATAGATACCTTGGGATAGTATAGTTGATAAAAACCTGACAATATGATACCTTGACTTATCTTGACACCGTAGATTATCATGATACCTTAGTTTATCTTGATACAGTAGTTCAGCCTGTTATCTTGGTTTAGCTTATCTATCTTGTGGTCATCCTTACGTTTACTTCCAGTTTATGCATGTTATGTTACCTTTACCTGTTTTTATACTGGAAGTAGATAGGACTTACCAGTCTTTATGACTGAACCCGTTTTGTTTCGCCTCTTTGTCTTCCGTTCCCACCCCCCCCCCCCCCCCAGGTTTTCAGGGAGGAAACACTGTTGTTTAGTTCGGACCTCTTCTGCTTGAAGGTCATCATATATGGCTTGGACTTCTTTTGGCTATGGCTGCTTTACTGGTTTGTTTTGGGGGAATGATTTATGAAAAGGTTTTATGCTTCTTTACTATTTGCAAGACAGATTTCTATGTACTCTGATGTGAAAGGCTTTAGACCTTGATGTTTTATAAAGTAATGAAATTTGTTTTACTTCCGTAGTTTTATATGTTCTGTCTTGTAATATTTCTGTGCATGTTTACCAATAATGCCCCTCCAAACCTAGTGCATTCCTTTGTGAGTGACCCTGGCGGAGGTGGGGTGTTACATTTGGTATCAGAGCGAGGTTACCAGACTGGGCAAAAGTTTTTAAAAACCTTCTGAAAACTATTTGAAAAACCGTTTACAAAGAAGCATTTTTCAAGAAAAGTTTTTAAAGGCTATTCCCCAAAAGCCATTAGCACTATCCTTTGTTTCCTTGACTGAACCTCTTTTCCTTTCTTTCCTCCATCTGTAGTCACAGTAGTTTTAACTGCGACTAATCCTTGTCTTGCTACGTAAGTGTTTTCCCATGCGATGGAGGAAGTCCTCGAGAGACCTGTTACCGAAGTTATAAGAAGGGATAATAAGAGCAATGATAAAGGACACGAGCTTAAGAATAAGCAACTTGTTGGTATGGCTTGATCCACAAAGGAAAATAAGGACAAGATCAGCGAGAGGGCAATTGTATGCTCTCATTTCTAGCGTACCTAAGAGGAATGGTACCGTTTCTGTTAAAGGTTTAGCCTTTCTTTTATATCGTCTCGTCTAGACTTTGTTTTGATCATCGCATCATTTAAGTCTGCCTCGATAGTTAAGTCTCTGCACCTTAGTACTAGCATGGTAGAAGATCCCACTTTAGTCCCAAAATCTGGTTGGAGAGTCGGTCCATTTATTCATGACTTGTTTGGATTTGAGAACTTCTATGCCAAGTGTCGAGATTAGAAGCAATGCTTCTATTGTTGAGCTATGGATGGATTCTAGGGATGAAGTGGTGATCTAGTAATGGATGCCATTCTCGATTTTGAAAGGAGGATAGTTAAACTCTTAACTTGCCTTGGTAATACCCTCGAGGACTCGTATAACCTTTTGGGTTCTGTCATGGTTAGTTACCTAGAATCTCTTGATGCATTTATCGGAAATCTCTAATCCAATCGAGTAACGTTCGCCAATAAGGCGGATGGTTCCTTCCGCTTAAGCATGGGGTATAGGAATCACCCTAGTAAGTGCACGTGGTAACAAGGATTGGCATCGGTAAACGAGATCTAGAATTCACCAGTGAATTTTGGAGGGCTTGCTTGAGTATGAAAATATGTTTGAGCCGAGCATACTAGGGAAAGAATAAGTGAAAGTGAAACGAGGGGCGACAGTGAAATGAGTTCCAACTCATACCTTGGAAATAGGAATCAAGGAGCTACGAAATCATGAAGTCAAAAGGCGGTCAAGGCACAATGGAATCAAGCTTAAGGAAATGCGGCTTAGACGCGCGCATCATGTCTCTTTTTAAGAGTACATCTTTGATCCTTGGTCCACCTGTAGAGCTTGCTTGCACGCTATCACTTGGTGGATATCCTCTCGGTCCTGTTTCTGTTGCGAACCCTGTAAGGAGTTTGTCTTGTTTATCTTCTCGATCCTATCTTGGGAGCCTTAGGTAGGACTCTCTGGATGTAAACATGTATTTGAAACATGTTATCATTGATATGGTTGCAAATGGTTGCAAGTGGTTGCTTGTGGATGCGCGAATACACATTAGATACTAGATCGACGCACTCACATTTCATATTGCATATGCACGAGTATTTATACTTGTTTATGGATGAAATTTAATGTGTTACCGTGTGGATGTTGCATGTGGATGAATGTTTGCGAACACATATAGTACTTATATAACTAGGACTATTTGCATACATGTTGGATTCATGGCACTAAACATATTTTGCATTAGAAAGATCATTCAGGCCTGATCATTAGCATTAGCTAAGGATCATATACACACACGTTCTGCATATGTTCATATGGCATTATAAATCGTCTAAGGACAATGGTTGCCTGTGGATGATGTTTTGAGTAGATGGATGATGGATGGTAGGATATGTTCTTCCTAACTTGGAGATTTCGGGGACGAAATCCTTAAAGGAGGGGAGAATGTAACAACCCGAAATTTAACAACATGTTAAAACAAGAATCAAGGCGGAATTAAATTTTAGAAACTGGATCAGGGGAAACGTTCATCTCGGAAAAATACGTGAAATAGAGTCCGAGTTTTCGGAAATCGGAGTCCGTATGACCGAGTTATGGGCCGTCGAAGTTTTCAGAAAAAATCAAGTTGAAAAACAATTCAAAATTCAAATCTGGAGCCAAACAGACTGGGCGGGGAAAATTCCTGCCCAAGCCCCAGGTCGACTGGGGTGTCGACTGGGGAGTCGACTGCCCAGTCGACACGGGTGTCGACCTGGGTGGTCCGGCCACTTTGGCCTGGGTGCACCTGCTACTGTCTTGGCTCGGTTTTATCGGCCAATGACGGATTTTGAGGGCTCAGATCCATCCTAGGGTTTATCCTACGGCCTAAACTACTCCTAATCTCTATAAAAAGACCCCTAGACCTAGCTTAAACCCTCACAAATCACTCTTGCAATGAAGTGCTGCCCAAATCTCCATTGATCATGGCCTCCATCTCCAACTCCAAGAGACTATGCACTCAAACAAGATCTGAATCAAAGTTGTTATCTTGCTACATCAAACCAAGGGAGTGGATCAACATTGCGAGGCCAATTTCATGATGATTCTTCAATAAAGGAGCCTCCTTTCTTCGTCAAGACGATTCATGCTCATAACCCCTTAGCCACGCTATGTAAGTTCTCGCTACTTGTAGATCTAAACGATATTTCTAATGTGACATGGAATAAAATGCGATGAACATAAGTATGCTAGCCTATATGAACCTTGTCACACCTCTTTTGCTTGAACCTATGACTTTTGGCTATGCTTAGTGACTAAATCATGCCACTTATGTTAGGTTTAACTTAGTCCATCATGAAAGATTGAACCTTTACTTGCGGAATGTTGGCATGAATACTTGAAACCACTTTGACTTATGAAATATGTACATGAATATGACTTGGGGCTTATGCATGTAAATGAACCTAAACCCCCCTTATGATATCATGCATGTTTGTGGCTAATCCCGTTGTGACATTATGCATGTTTGAGGCCAAAAACCCCTTATGATGCTATGCATATTTTGAGGCCAAACCCCTTATGATACCATGCATGTTTGTGGCCAATCCCTTTTTGGCATCGTGCATGTTTTGAGGCCAATATGTGTAACACCCCACGTCCATTAATGTCACTCACAAAGGGAATGCATTAACTTCTATGGAGGTTTTAGGTGAATATAGAACAGTAAAATTTCAACAAGACAAATATAAAATAGTACTTGGAAATTTAAAAACTTTATTTCAATTGCAGCAGAAGTCAAAACATGTTTGATTACATCATAACACCATAATCAAAGTCAAGTACAATATCTATCTTGATAAAACAAGTACATAATCCCATTACATAAATAGCTATTAAAAAGAAAGATAACAAGCTAGACTTTACTTCAGCAGTCCAAGCTTTCCAAGAGATAAGCAATCCGATCAGACTCCACTGGAACTTGGCCCAACCTGAGGACCTGAAGGGAGAAAAGGATGAAAAAGAGGGGGGGTCAGACATAAAGTCTGGCGAGTATGATAATTCTACAATACTATTATCAAAATAACTGGACTAAGGCATAAGCTGGAAAGCAAGGAAATGTCTATGAAAGAGCAGATTAAGGACATAGACAATCGCTAAAGGAAACGTTATAGGCGCTCCTAAATACTAAAGGATAAACACTATACTGCACCACACCAGTCACCCTAAAGATTGATTCCACTTAGCTTCACATAGAAACTTTCTTAATGGCTTTACGTACTCCTAGCTGACTACATAGGTGCCGCCTGCCCCTATCTCCACTAGGTGTACCCCACTTTCCATTTTTCGATCGGCCCCCTACTCGTAGATACCCGTGCTGGCCCCACAGTGGGGTGTATCATTCCCCTAAAGTGGCAACCCGATATAATGGAGATGCACGGCTTATACCTACACGATGCAACAACATCTTACCTACCAGCCCGGGTCCACACACGCATATGAAACCCGTTGGACTTGCGTTCCACCGCTCCCTGTTTTGGCCTCTTATAGTCAAACCCAGTATGCGTGTCCCGTCCTCGACCTGGGTCGAGCCCACAAAGATACGTTTTGGGATACTGGTTGAAATGGGCCCCCATTATTTCCCATAAGCATTCCACATAAGCTTGTCCCATTAGTCCATCCACTTAACCCACTTAGTCACGTTCATTTACATGTGTATTTGGTTAAGTCTAATCGTATTTCAAATGCCTCTAAAGGCAACCACTAGATTTCTCATGCCACCCAAGGCACCTACTTAACCCCCATGTCCCACCTTACATGATTATCTGGCTAAGTATTTCTTAATTCATTAAGGCCATAACCTCATAAAGACCTCTCACATTAGACTGGCATTTATGGCAGCTGGATTTGTCGGGCGGGTCCGGGCAGTCTTACACCACAAAAGAGTCTAACCTCGTGTCTTTACAACTGTTATGCTTTAGTTTGGGCCTAGGACCTCTCACATTGGGCCGACATTTGTGACTACTGGATTTGTCGGGCGGATCCGGGCAGGTTTACGTCACAAACGGGTCGAACCTCGTGTCCTAAGCATTGATTATTATTAATAATCCACTTTCCCCAATTTTAATAATTCCCTACTTGAATTATTAATTAATTCCAAATTTAACAATGTCCATAATTGACTCAATTATGGACATCCATTTGAGGCATGCAAAATCATATCAATTGCACCCCAATTTATTAATTTCCTAATATTACCCCTACCCCACGTTTGAACGTTTATTCGCAAAATGTATGCTAGACACTATTAGTCTAACTCATAGCATAAAAGAAAATATTCACAACAACAACATATATATGTGACTAAATAAATCATAACAAGGGGTAAAACTTGCATACATTACAACTTGCATAAGGTTATACATGTCATGGATCTAAGGGTGTCAACTTATTCATAATTCACATAATATGATTTTGATCAAATTTCATAAACTTGTATAGGACATGTGTGAATCAACATCATTAACAATATGGTTTTATATGGGTACACCTAACTCAATAGGCAAATTCCCAAAAATCAAAATTCATTTAATCATAGATTCATGTATATGGGTACACCTAACTTAATAGGAAAATTCCCATATTCAAGATCCAATTAATTTGTAGATTCATGTATATGGGTACACCTAACCCAATAGGCAAATTCCCATAATCAAGATTTATTATAAAAAAAAACATAAACTTTAAACATGATCCAATTCGCATAAATACTAACATCATGATTTTACAACTTGTAGGATTCAACACAACTTAACATGACATCATTATCATATAACATAAGTATTTCAACATATGTGATAATATGAGATCTACAACATATATAAGATTTACAACATAGCATATCATAATTTGCAACATAGCATGATATGATTTACAACATAGCATAGCATGATTAATCACATATGACATATCATAGGATTATTTACAACATAATCACTACAACATAACAACATATATATGATAACATAATAGCATAACAAGAGATCCACAACATAATTTACAAATACATAACAATTCATATCACTTTCTTGTGATCCATTCTTAACTTAATCAAATTATTTTATAATAATATTGTGAGATTCATCATACTCACAATTTTAAAGAAGAGAAATAGAAAGAGAGAGAGCTTTTGATTTGATTTGAGTAGATTTAGTTTGTAGATTAGGCCTTCTTCTTCTTTAGTTTGTGACGGCTATGCTGAACTCCATGGCAATGGCATGTCGGTAGCTCTCCAATTTTTCAAGTGATTTAGGGTTAGAGTCTACCCACTTATTTATAGATGTTAGGATTCATTTAGGCCATTAGATTTAACCTAGAAATAACCGCAGCCATTCAGACCAGATGGGGTTTATCTTATTGACTCAGCAGTGAGTCAGAAGTGACTCAGCAAACACTCAGCAAATTAATAAACTTCTATTCATGTTTACATTAACTGTCCATATATATATAAATATATATATACACACGCACCTATTCATGAATTCAAATTAATCCATAATTAACTTATGACCATTTCTACATATTAATTTTCCAATTAATGTCTTAATTCCATTTTTCGCCTTTTAAGGCAATTCACATATCTCAAATTTGTTATATGCCTTTTTAAGGCTATTTCGTGCAAATTCTCAATATTAATTCTTTTAATTTGTGAATATTAGTATTAACAGAAATACAGGGTGTTACATTCTCCCCTCCTTAAGGGATTTCGACCCCGAAATCTTCAAGTTTATATCCTATCATCAACCATCTACTCAATCAACAAACACTGGCATCCATTGTCCTTATAGACTTCTAATGCTTTCATGTTTAAATGCACAGTGTGTGTCTATGTCCGTATCTAATGCAAAATCAGGCGGTCCACTGATTCAGTTGACCTCCTTGATGCAATTCATGATAGTGCCATGCATCCATTATGTATGCAAAAGTTCCTAATTGCTTACAAACTACTTCTATATGCGTGCACATCCATTCAACCGAATGCAACATCTATATGGTGGTACAACCATTATACATCCATTATACTAAATACATTCATTTATGCAATATGCAATATGTAGTGACTGAGCCGATCTAGTGCCTAAAGTGTGTGTATATATGCATCCACGAGCAACCACTAGCAACCACTTGCATCCATTTTGCATCCATCATACATAACATGTCTCAAACACATGTTTCAACCATAGGATTATCCTAACTAAAGGTCAAAGATACTAATGAGAGGACATACTAAAGATAAGATAAGCTAAGCTAAGCGATAAAGGAGAAATTAAAAGACATACCCTAAAAAAGAAAAGGGTATAGCGAACGCATCTTCCCTTCTGTCTCCCAAGTAGCGTTGCTCTCATCATCTCCCCATTGCACTTTAACTAGTCTGACCTCTCGATTTCTCAACTTTTTGATCTCCGACCCAAGAATGCATGTAGGAGCTCGTCTAATTGTTGCATCACGCTCTATTTCCACCTCTTTAAGCAAGCTCGGCTCTACCACCTCCGCGGTCTTGTGCAAACACTTCCTCAAATGTGATACATGGAATACGTCGTGTACTCCACTAAGTTTCTCAGGCAACTCCACCCTATACGCCATCTTCCCAATCCTGTCTTTTATAGGAAACGACCCTACAAACCTTGGCGCTAATTTCCCAACGGACCCAAAGCGAACAACATTCCGTAACGGAGACACTTTGATAAAAACCATGTCCCCAATGTCAAACTCAAGATCTGTCCTCCTCTTATCAGCATACGATTTCTGCCTATCTTCTGCTGCTTTCATCCTCCTTCGAATCAAATCAATCTTCTCTGAGGTTTCCCTAACCATATCGGGCCCAAGTAGGATTTTATCGGTAGATTCCCACCAACATGCAGGTGAACGGCAAGGCCTTCCATAAAGAGCTTCGAAAGGTGCCATGCCAATACTAGACTGAAAGCTATTATTATATGCGAATTCTACCAACGGAAGGTGCTCTTCCCATGTACCCCCAAAGTCTAGGATACAAAGCCTTAAAAGATCCTCTAGAATACGATTCACCCTCTCGGTCTGGCCGTCCGTCTAAGGATGATATGCGGTGCTCAAACATAGCTGAGTCCCTACCGCCTCTTGTAAACTCTTCCAAAATTCGCTAGTGAAGATGGGATCACGGTCGCTTACTATACTAGAAGGAATACCATGCAAATGAACTATCTCTTTAATGTATACAGAAGCCAACCACGGAGCAGTCCTCTTACTTTTCACGGGAATAAAATGGGCGCTCTTAGTAAGTCTATCTACTATAACCCAAATACCCGTATTACCCTTCCTTGATCTTGGTAATCCATCCACAAAATCCATTGAGACGCTTTCCCATTTCCATAGTGGAACTTCCAATGGGTGAAGCAACCCACCGGGTTTCTTTTGTTCCGCTTTTACTCGTTGGCACACCAAGCATCTAGCGACGTACTCGGCCACATCCTTTTTCATACCGGCCCAAAAGAAAACCCGCTTCATATCTTTGTACATCTTGTCTCTGCCGGGATGAGTGGTCATCTTTGAGCGATGAGCATCATCAAGAATGGCATTCCTTAAGTCTTCGTCTTGTGGTACACAAAGTCTATTATCCCTTCGTAACCAACCCTTATCGTCTAGGGTATACCTACGAAGATGGCTAGACGACTCCCCTCCTTTGAGCTTTTCTACTATCTCAACCAACTGGGGGTCGTCTTGCTGTGCCTCACCAACTCGTCCTAGATGTGTAGGTCTAACCTCCAAGGATGCTAACAAACCAGGTACTAGGTCAACGGAGGGTCTAAAGTCAAACATGGAGATGAATTCTAAGCTTCGTCGTTCAACAAACAACGGACTCAAGGACAACCTTTTCCTACTTAAGGTGTTACCACGTTACCCTTGCCCGGGGTATATGCTATTTCAAAATCGTAGGAGGCTAGGAATTCCATCCACCGTTGCTGCCTTAAATTCAAATCCTTCTGAGAGAATAAGTATTTTAATGATTTGTGGTCAGTGAACAGTTCGAATTTCTCACCAAGAAGATAGTGACGCCAAGACTTAAGCGCGAAAACAATTGCGGCTAACTCAAGGTCATGCGTAGGGTAATTCTTTTCATGAACCCTCAACTGCCTTCCACCATAGGCTATTACTCTTCCCTCTTGCATGAGGACCGCGCCAAGTCCCGTCCCACAAGCATCAGTATAGATGGTAAACAGTTTATTCCCGTCTGGCAGCACTAAGACTGGGGCTGAAGTTAAGGCTCTCTTTAAACATTGGAACGCATCATCACAATCTTCGTCCCACGTAAAAACCAGGTTCTTCTTCGTTAACCGTGTTAATGGAGCTGATATTTTTGCGAAGTCTTTGATAAACTTCCTATAATAGCCAGCCAACCCCAAGAAACTTCTTACTTCGGTTACATTTTTAGGGACCTTCCAATCTTGGATGGCCACCACCTTTGCGGGATCCACTGCTATCCCTTCCTTGGAAACCACGTGCCCTAAGAACCGTACTTCTTTCCTCCAGAAGTGACACTTAGAAAATTTTTCCTTAAGGTTATGCGCTCGAAGGGCTTCCAACACTTCCCTAAGATGTAGGGCATGCTCTTCTTCATTCTTAGAAAAGACTAAGATGTCATCCACAAAGACTACCACGAATTTGTTAAGGTACTCCCTAAACACCCTACTCATCAAATCAACAAAATATGCGGGGGCGTTTGTCAAACCAAAGGGCATCACTAGCCATTCATAGAATCCGTCAGGAGTCCTAAAAGCAGTCTTATTTATACTATCCTCAGCCACTCTCAGTTGATGAAAGCCAGTGGCTAAGTCCAACTGCGAAAACACTGAGGCGCCAACTAACTGATCAAAGAGATCGTCAATCCTCGGCAGTGGGTGTCGGTTCTTTTTAGTAAGCTTGTTTAGTTCTCTATAGTCCACACAAAGTCTAAGGGACCCATCCGCCTTTGTAGCAAATACTACTGGAGCACCCCACTCTGATATACTACGTCTTATGAACCCCTTCTCAAGCAACTCCTTCACTTGCTTATTGAGTTCCCTCCTTTCACGAGGAGCCATGTGGCGCACTGGCAAAGATACGGGTTTAGCATTATCCCCAAGATAAATTCGAAAGTCTATCTCCCGCTTTGGAGGTAAGCCCTTCACCTCCTCAAACACATCCGGATATTCCCGGACCACCTCTACCGTTCGCAGATTCTCTACAGACGCGTCAAGCGATTCAAGATAACTTAGCATAACGGAATTTATAGGACTACAAAAGATGTCGAGAGTATTACCAAGGCGAGTCACAAGCCTAACTACTCTCCTTTCACAATCAAGAATGGCCCCATTTCTAGATAACCAATCCATTCCTAAAATTAGCCCATAGCCCGTGAAGCCCAATACATAAGCATCACATCTAAATTCAACGCTAAGTATAGAGATTTTCAAATCCAAACATATCATGGTCAAATGAGCCGAACCCCCAATTGGATTTGAAACAACCAAGGGATCCTCTACTAAACTGGTGTTCAAGTGAAGTAGTTCAACTAATGATGCTGAGACAAACGAATGAGATGCGCCAGAATCAAATAAGGTACGGACAGGATGATCAAACAGAAAAACTAAGCTTTCAACAGAAATTGTTCTACCTCTTTCTTGCAGCGGTGGGGCCGCAATAGCCTGAACTTGCCCCCTTGCCTGCCCTGGTGCCATAAGAGCCTGCACCTGTCCTCCCGAGGTAGACCCTGCCCTCTGCCCCTTCTTTGGGCAGTCCTTCACCAAATGTCCCGCATCTCCACAATGAAAACAACCAGTCTTCTTTTTCTTTCTACAATCTTTGCTGAGATGGCCAGGCATCCCACAATTGAAGCATCTCTTCTTCCCTTTGCCATTATTGTTTCTACCACCCTTCTTATTTTGCTGTTGGGGTTTCTTCTGATCCCCTTTCTTTTCAACTGCCTTATCATCATGCATAAGTGTCATTTCTACTAGCCTTTCAAAGGTGGCTCCCATAGGGATGTGGGTCATAGCCAACCCTTGCAACGGTTCATTCAAGCCTCTAACGAACCTCAAAGCTTTCTTCTCTGGCGTGTTCACCAACTCCAAGCCAAACCCTGCTAACTGATTAAATTTATTGACATACTCCTTCACTGATAAGCTCCCTTGCTTTAATGTCAGGAATTTTTCCATATTTAAATTCTCCTCTGCCCTTGAAAGAAACTTTGCCTCAAACCTTCGTCTGAAATCCGCCCATGAATCAACTGGACGTTCCCCATTATTGACCTCCCACCAAAACAAGGCCTCTTCCTTCATTAACCAAGCAGCTAAACGGACTTTCCTCCCATCTTCCACTTCAAAGAGATCCAACAATTCCTCAGTCTCCTTAAGCCAGTCTCTGGCCTCCACAAACGTCTCAGTCCCTTGAAAAGTTTTTCCTCCCATAGCCTTAAATTCCTTGCACGTCTTTGCAAAAGTGTCAACACGAGGAGGAAGAGGAGGAATGGGTGCAACTGGGGGTGGAGGAACATCTGCTGGGCCTGCAGTGGTGGCCCTAGCCTCCAAATATCTCCTAAACCACCCTGGAATCGTCACACCTTCTGGGAGATTAAGATCTTCAGCCATGCTGAAACGAAAAAGGAAAGATTCAAAATGGAGAATTCGAAAGATAAAGATAAGGATATGGCTATTTGGGATTATGTTTTTCATAAAAACTTTTTCTAAATAACATGTTTTTGAAAGCACTTCTTCCAAAAATATTTTAGAAAAATATTTTTCTAAAAATTTTATCTGTTCTGGTAACCTTATGCTCTGATACCACGTGTAACACCCCACGTCCATTAATGTCACTCACAGAGAGAATGCATTAACTTCTATGGAGGTTTTAGGTGAATATAGAACAGTAAAATTTCAACAAGACAGATATAAAATAGTACTTGGAAATTTAAAAACTTTATTTCAATTGCAGCAGAAGTCAAAATATGTTTGATTACATCATAACACCATAATCAAAGTCAAGTACAATATCTATCTTGATAAAACAAGTACATAATCCCATTACATAAATAGCCATTAAAAAGAAAGATAACAAGCTGGACTTTACTTCAGCAGATCAAGATTTCCAAGAGATAAGCAATCCGATCAGACTCCACTGGAACTTGGCCCAACCTGAGGACCTGAAGGGAGAAAAGGATGAAAAAGAGGGGGGGGGGTGTCAGACATAAAGTCTGGCGAGTATGATAATTCTACAATACTATTATCAAAATAACTGGACTAAGGCATAAGCTGGAAAACAAGGAAATGTCTATGAAAGAGCAGATTAAGGACATAGACAATCGCTAAAGGAAACGTTATAGGCGCTCCTAAATACTAAAGGATAAACACTATACTGCACCACACCAGTCACCCTAAAGATTGATTCCACTTAGCTTCACTTAGAAACTTTCTTAATGGCTTTACGTACTCCTAGCTGACTACATAGATGCCGCCTGCCCCTATCTCCACTAGGTGTACCCCACTTTCCATTTTTCGATCGGCTCCCTACTCGTAGATACCCGTGCTGGCCCCACAGTGGGGTGTATCATTCCCCTAAAGTGGCAACCCGATATAACGGAGATGCACGGCTTATACCTACACGATGCAACAACGTCTTACCTACCAGCCCGGGTCCACACACGCATATGAAACCCGTTGAACTTGCGTTGTCACCGCTCCTTGTTTTGGCCTCTTATAGTCAAACCCAGTATGCGTGTCCCGTCCTCGACTTGGGTCGAGCCCACAAAGATACGTTTTGGGATACTGGTTGAAATGGGCCCCCATTATTTCCCACAAGCATTCCACCTAAGCTTGTCCCATTAGTCCATCCACTTAACCCACTTAGTCATGTTCATTTACATGTGTATTTGGTTAAGTCTAATCGTATTTCAAATGCCTCTAAAGGCAACCACTAGATTCCTCATGCCACCCAAGGCACCTACTTAACCCCCATGTCCCACCTTACATGATTATCTGGCTAAGTATTTCTTAATTCATTAAGGCCATAACCTCATAAAGAACTCTCACATTAGACTGACATTTATGGCAGCTGGATTTGCCGGGCGGGTCCGGGCAGTCTTACACCACAAAAGAGTCTAACCTCGTGTCTTTACAACTGTTATGCTTTAGTTTGGGCCTAGGACCTCTCACATTGGGCCGACATTTGTGACTACTGGATTTGTCGGGCGGGTCCGGGCAGGTTTACGTCACAAACGGGTCCAACCTCGTGTCCTAAGCATTGATTATTATTAATATTCCACTTTCCCCAATTTTAATAATTCCCTACTTGAATTATTAATTAATTCCAAATTTAACAATGCCCATAATTGACACAATTATGGACATCCATTTAAGGCATGCAAAATCATATCAATCGCACCCCAATTTATTAATTTCCTAATATTACCCCTACCCCACGTTTGAACATTTATTCGCAAAATGTATGCTAGACCCTATTAGTCTAACTCATAGCATAAAAGAAAATATTCACAACAACAACATATATATGTGACTAAATAAATCATAACAAGGGGTAAAACTTGCATACATTACAACTTGCATAAGGTTATACATGTCATGGATCTAAGGGTGTCAACTTATTCATAATTCACATAATATGATTTTGATCAAATTTCATAAACTTGTATAGGACATGTGTGAATCAACATCATTAACAATATGGTTTTATATGGGTACACCTAACTCAATAGGCAAATTCCCAAAATTCAAAATTCATTTAATCATAGATTCATGTATATGGGTACACCTAACTTAATAGGCAAATTCCCATATTCAAGATCCAATTAATTTGTAGATTCATGTATATGGGTACACCTAACCCAATAGGCAAATTCCCATAATCAAGATCTATAATAAAAAAAACATAAACTTTAAACATTATCCAATTCCCATAAACACTAACATCATGATTTTACAACTTGTATGATTCAACACAACTTAACATGACATCATTATCATATAACATAAGTATTTCAACATATGTGATAATATGTGATCTACAACATATATAAGATTTACAACATAGCATATCATAATTTGCAACATAGCATGATATGATTTACAACATAGCATAGCATGATTAATCACATATGACATAGCATAGGATTATTTACAACATAATCACTACAACATAACAACATATATATGATAACATAATAGCATAACAAGAGATCCACAACATAATTTACAAATACATAACAATTCATATCACTTTCTTGTGATCCATTCATAACTTAATCAAATTATTTTATAATAATATTGTGAGATTCATCATACTCACAATTTTAAAGAAGAGAAATAGAAAGAGAGAGAGCTTTTGATTTGATTTGAGTAGATTTAGTTTGTAGATTAGGCCTTCTTCTTCTTTAGTTTGTGACGGCTATGCTGAACTCCATGGCAACGGCATGTCGGTAGCTCTCCAATTTTTCAAGTGATTTAGGGTTAGAGTCTACCCACTTATTTATAGATGTTAGGATTCATTTAGGCCATTAGATTTAACCTAGAAATAACCGCAGCCATTCAGACCAGATGGGGTTTATCTTATTGACTCAGCAATGAGTCAGAAGTGACTCGGCAAATTAATAAACTTCTATTCATGTTTATATTAACTGCCCATGTATATATATATACACACGCACCTATTCATGAATTCAAATTAATCCATAATTAACTTATGACCATTTCTACACATTAATTTTCCAATTAATGTCTTAATTCCATTTTTCGCCTTTTAAGGCAATTCACATATCTCAAATTTGTTATATGCATTTTTAAGGCTATTTCGTGCAAATTCTCAATATTAATTCTTTTAATTTGTGAATATTAGTATTAACAGAAATATGGGGTGTTACAATATGTAGCATAGAATCCTTACTATGTTGACTCGCTTTTACTTGGGTTGGAAACACGATTTGGGGTAGGTTAAACGAGCGTGATTACAACATGATAATTTGACATGGGATTTCATGAAAATATGACACTCATGATACACCTAAATGTGGACATGACATGTGGGGTAAACATGGGACTTGAAATTAGACACGTATGGGTTGTAAGTGTAATATGACACTAGACCAAACTTGAAAGTGGCCAACTCGAGGTTGGGTTGAGTTTGTAGCATAAATCTACCAGGACCCGCCCGGCTTAACTAGTGGCTACAAACAATAGGACCCAATGTGAGTAGTTGGTCATATAGCACTTAAAACCCGAGGTTAGACTAGGTTGTGGTATAAATCTACCCGGACCCGCCCGGCTTAACTAGTAACCACAACAAAGTCTAATGTGAGAGGTTGGGGTGCATTAATCTAATTAATGCCACGTGAAAAGGTTAAGTAATTTTGACAAATGACACTTAACCGATATGACACAAATGGGTAGGTTAAGTGGAACTGGACTTGATTTCTTAATGACACTTAACCATATAAGAAATTAGGGGATGGGGTTAAGTAGTTTACACTTAACTAATCTAAACATGGTACTTAGATGGGGTTAAGTAATCCACACTTAACTAATCTAACACGGTAAATTCGATGGGGTTAAGTAATCCATACTTAACTAATCTAACACGGTAAATTTGATGGGGTTAAGTAATCCACACTTAACTAATCTAAACACGGTAATTAGATGGGGTTAAGTAACCTAGACTTAACTAATCTAACACGGTAAGGTGATGAGGTTAAGTAACCAATACTTAACCAACTTAACATGATAATTTAATGGGGTAAGTAACTTATACTTAACCAATTATACATGATGATTTGATGAGGTTAAGTAACCTATACTTAACCAATCTAATATGCAGACCTGAAAGAGTTAAGTCACAAGACCTTTTAAATATACTTAACCATTGTAATACGATTAGTGGATGGGGTAAAGCTAACCCATACTTAACCAATCTGACTCGATAATATGATGGGATTAAGATAATCTATGCTTAATCAATCTAACACGATAATCTGATAGGGTTAAGACAAACAAATACTTAACCAATTTGACTTGATAGGGTCAAGTCATGAGCTTCTTGGTATATTTAACCAACTTGTCGGGCTAAGCCTTGAACTTAAATACTTAGCCAATCTTGACATGATTCGTAGGCGGGTTAAGTCATGAACTTGAATGACAACACTTAACCCATTAGACAAAACCCTACCTCAGGGGGCTAGGTTGAAAATCGTAGTTAACAAGGATAGCGGGGAAAGAAGCTAAGTGGTAAACCTTAGTTTAGAATAACTAAGTGATAATTCTTAGCCAAGGGAATTAGACCAGTTCACGAACAGATAATTAACCTGATACGGTAAGTCATCGCTTAAACAAATACACGAGGCAGAGCAATATCTGATCTAGATAAAGGCTCCAATGAACTGGGTGATGAAGCAGTAGCTTCAGGGGACGTGAGGATACTCTTGGTATCCCTCTGTGAGGTTGCAGATGATCCGCCTGGGCTCATAGAGGTTAAGGTCTGCGGTAGAAGAACCAAGAGTATGCCTTGGTTGCTGTGCGAGCAACCTAAAGACAGGGATGGATTAGCGTGGAGTCGACGATACTTGATTTTTGCCCTGGATAGCGCGTCGTCGACTACCTACCATCTTTAGTCAATCATGTACGTACGGAAAGGCAGAGAACTCCCAACAGGCCATATACTTGCTATCGAGTTATGGGTGAGGTTGGCCAATAGGAAAGTGGGGCTATAGTGGGGCCGGGATGTAGTTCTCATACATGATTTTTCTTGGATTGCCTTTCAGTAGTTGAGGGAGGGGTCACGTGGGACCATAGCCACGGATACAAAAACAGACCTTGATATCTGCATCGGCAGATGACTTAAAGCTCCCGACCGAGTTCCGTATTTCTTGATTTGCCCTGTCACGGGACTCGGATGGCACATTGAGATACATGTGCAGTTAGACATGGAAAAACGATTCACGGTGCTTATGTGGGAAAAAGGGCGCGGTTGACGGGTAGCATAATCCCTAGTGGTCCTAGGTGGCTAAAACCCAAACCAAGTTACGGAACGTTCATTAGGTAGCATAATCCCTAGTGGTCCTAGGTAGCATAAATCCTAAGTGAACACGCGATAGTTCATGGTAAGAAAACATAACCAGATCAATGGTAGCAGTCCAAAACAACATCAAGGATAAAATGGTACTACGTTGAGGTGGTATAAATTTACATGGGAAAGCCCGTACGGCATACGGCAAAGGACTGAACTTATACATGGAAAGAAACATACGAGTTGGGAAAACCTACATATGCTATATATTAGGTCGACATGGACCATTGCATGACATTGGGCAAGGGACATTCATAGTTTATACATGACGCGGGTTGGGATACTAGTACGAGAGGTGCAGAGCAAATATACATGTTAAAACCATGAGAAATATACTTGATAGTAACCTCAGGATGTTATACATGATAGATACCTTGGGATAGTATACTTGATAAAAATCTGACGATTTGATACCTTGACTTATCTTGACACCATAGATTATCATGATACCTTAGTTTATCTTGATACAGTAGTTCAGCCTGTTATCTTGGTTTAGCTTATCTATCTTGTAGTCATCCTTATGTTTACTTCCAGTTTATGCATGTCATGTTACCTTTACCTGTTTTTGTACTGTAAGTAGATAGGACTTACCAGTCTTTATGACTGACCCCGTTTGGTTTCGCCTCTTTGTCTTCCGTTCCCCCCCCCCAGGTTTTCAAGGAGGAAACACTGTTGTCTAGTTCGGACCTCTTCTGCTTGAAGGTCATCATATATGGCTTGGACTTCTTTTGGCTATGGCTGCTTTACCGGTTTGTTTTGGCGGAATAATTTATGAAAAGGTTTTATGCTTCTTTACTATTTGCAAGACAGGTTTCTATGTACTCTGATGTGAAAGGCTTTAGACCTTAATGTTTTATAAAGTAGTGAAATTTGTTTTACTTCGGCAGTTTTATATGTTCTATCTTGTAATATTTCTATGCATGTTTACCAATAATGCCCCTCCAAACCTAGTGCATTCCTTTGTGAGTGACCCTGGCGGAGGTGGGGTGTTACACTAATCCTTTGCTATGTCCACTTGCCCCATGGAGTTATTCACCCCATCTGCGCTGGCTCATAGCCTTACTAATCCTTACTATGTCCACTTGCCCCATGGAGTTATTCACCCCATCTGCGCTGGCTCATAGTCTTACCAATCCTTACTATGTCCACTTGCCCCACGGAGTTATTCACACCATATGCGCTGGCTCATAGTCTTACTACGCATCACCTTGCCCCTCGAGTCGTAATGACTCTACTGCACTGATAACGTAGTCTTGCTACCATCACCTTGCCCCTCGAGTCATAATGACTCTACTGCACTGATAAGTAGCCCATCATTCATTTTTAGTGGTGGATCGAAGCTATGAACTTCGACAACTCCTTAGCACACGTCCCGCAATAAAGCCCAACCATGAAGTGAACTCATTGGTTCCCAACTGGATCCTGAGCTCTAACTTCCCATATTGGACTACCTTTGCACCTCGGGTTATTGGTCAGTACTGGGTCGGGTCGGGTTACCTTCAAGCCATCGGTTCAGGTCGGGTGTCCTCCTTTGGGTCGGTTCTTCTTCTGGTACGGTTCGGGTCGAGTCCACTCCATCGCGTCACCTCGGGTCGGTTGCCTCACTTCAGGTCGGGTCGGGTGTCCCACCTCGGGTCGGGTCGGGTGCCATTTCCCCTCCAGTTCGTGCTTCTGCTCCGATCCGCTCTATCATTCTTTACCCAATCCGATCGCTCCTCCTTTATCCAATCCGATCACTTCTCCTTTATCCGATCCGATCCCAGTTCAGTTAGCGTGGCCTTCCTTTTTGCCAATTTTCTCAAGTGTCAGGTTCTGATCCGATCAAATCCCTTACCATGTTCAACATATCCGATCCGAGCCCCATATCCGATCCGATCCGAAACCTGCACTATTTTCTGAAACTGTTCCAGCAAGTGTTTACGCCATTCGACGACGTTTTCGACCATCTAACTATTGAAATCAATCACAAAGCATATCATACAGTCATAGCAACATGCATAATCAACCACAAACATCAAAACATCAATATGATAGGTTAAAATGGATCAAACATACCCAAAACCCCATATTTTCCCCTTAAGCATGTTTAGGTGAAACTAATGATAGGATTAGCAAAACTTAACCAAATCAACCCAAATTCTTATCAGAGGTCTAAAACATCATTAAAAATTTATGAACATTTTTCCAGAATTTATTAGTGTATAAATTTGCTAATTAACACTAATTACCCTTAATTAGCCATAATTAGTGCAAAACTATGCAAATCACTCACCTTAGCCACAAATAAACTAAGATCTGAAATAAATCTCTGATTTGATGTGAACCCCAATGCCAAACAGCAGCTCCAATGCTGATTTGGTGTAGATCTTCCTTGATTAGAGGTCGCTAAGCTTAATCCTTGACCAAAAGATGATTTGGAGGTGATTTAGAGGTTGGAGGCCATTTTTAGGGTTCCTTGGTGATAAGTGGAGGCTAGAAATATGAAATGGAATGATCCTCCATCTCATTTCAGCCTTCCCATAACCCCAATCCCGAAATGGGTTATGGGCCTACTCACTAATCACCCGATTTGGCCCGGTTAAGCAGTTTTTCACCCTTCAAACCTTATTTCAGCCATATCTCCCAAGCGGTAAGTCCGTTCGGCTATTATGGCCACTACGGAAAGGTAAACCATCGAACGAATCTAATGGAAGTGGTTTCAGGTCAAAATTCCTTTCCAATCAAAAGTTATGGCCAAAACAAGATCAACTAGGGGCAAAATGGTCATTTAAAAATCGACAAAATCATAAGCATGGGAAATGACTCTAATGGATGTTTCCCAAAGCTACATGACCATACGACTTCATACGGGAAAGAAATAAATATTCTACGATCCTCCGATGCGTAGGATACGGGTCGTTACACTCTCCCCCCTTAAGAAATTTCACCCCCGAAATTCCCTAATCCAAACACACACAAAGGTCCCGCATGCCTATCAATCATAAAACAACAATCAAACATGCAAACAAGCAAAACAAGTCTACACTAGCATGCGGAAAACTAAATTGCAAAGTAAATCTTACCAGGCAAAGAGTTCTGGATACGTCTTCCTAATGCTCTCCTCTGTCTCCCAAGTACAATCATTCTCGTTCTTGCCCCACTGAACCTTAACTAGCTTCACCGCCTTCCTTCGAAGTTGCTTCGTATCGTGCCCCGCAATACGAATCGGCTTGCGGTTCCCAACCGCCTCGGTTTCTACTTCGAAGTCCTCTAACTGATCAGGTGAAATAGTCATATCTGAGTCGTGAACGAACTTCCTTAGTTGGGAAACATGAAACACATTGTGAACTCCCGCCATTTTCTCTGGTAAGCCAACTTTATATGCCAAATTCCCGACTAGTTCAAGAACAGGGAATGGGCCAACAAATCTTGGTGTCAACTTGCCTCTCCTGCCAAATCGAATCACGTTCTTTAACGGAGAGATCTTGACAAACACCAAGTCACCAACGGAGAATTTCAAGTCTCTTCTCCTTTTATCAGCATAACTCTTCTGCCTATCTGGGGCAGCTTTCATTCGTTGCTGAATGATCTTAATCTTATCTGAAGTTTCTCTCACCACATTTGGTTCAAGCACAAACTTCTCGCCAGTCTCTATCCAACATGATGGTGAGTTGCACGGTCTTCCGTACAAAGCTTCATATGGAGCCATACCGATACTGGATTGGTAGCTATTATTATATGCAAACTCTACTATATGCAAATGGTCATCCCACGATCCACCAAAATCCAATATACAAGCTCTCAAGAGATCTTCCAATATACGATTCACCCTCTCCGTCTGACCGTCGGTCCGAGGATGATATGCGGTATTGAGATGTAATCCTGACCCTAAAGCCTCTTGTAAGCTCTTCCAAAACCCACTAGTGAACAACGGGTCTCGGTCACTCACAATGCTTTTGGGTACTTCATGAAATCTCACTACCCACTTCATATACAATTCTGCCAACTTGGCTGCCGTTCTGGTCGATTTGACTGGTATAAATCTTGCACTCTTAGTCAATCGATCCACAATTACCCAAATGCTATCATATCCCGATCTAGTCCTTGGTAAACCATCGATGAAATCCATCGAGACTTGCTCCCATTTCCATTCGGGAATTTCTAATGGTTGCAACAAACCACTAGGCTTCTTTTGCTCGGCTTTAACTAGCTGGCAATTCACGCATTTGGATATAAACTTCCCAACGTCTCTTTTCATCCCTTCCCAGTAGTAAGTCTGCTTCATGTCTCGATACATCTTATTACCACCGGGATGTACAGTCAGTTTTGAGTGATGACATTCTCTAAGCACTTCATCCGTCAAACCATTCACATTGGGCATAACTAATCTTCCATTCTTCTGAAGCCATCCATCTCGATCAAGCCCATACACATTCATCTCCTCATCATAGATGTTCATCTCTGACTTGGAGATGATTTCCAATAGATTAGGATCGTCCCTCTGGCTGGAACCAATCCGCTCTATCAAAGTGGGTCTGATCGTCAAACTAGCTAGCATGACTGGATCCAATTCGCACCTTGTTCTGAAATCAAACCCCGCGATATACTCCAGTTGCTTCCACTCAAGAAACATAGCCCCTAAACTGGCATGTCTCCTACTCAAGGCATCGGCTACCGCATTACCTTTCCCAGGTGTGTATGCAATATCAAAATCATACGAAGCCAAGAACTCTAACCATCTCTGCTGGCGGAGATTCAGATCCTTTTGAGAGAAAAGATACTTTAACGATTTATGATCGGTAAACAACTCAAATCTTTCTCCCAAGAGATAGTGTCTCCATATCTTCAGCGCAAACACGATCGCTACTAATTCCAAATCGTTGGTAGGATACTTCTTCTCATGCGGCTTTAGCTGTCGACTAGCATAAGCTACAACCCTACCTCCTTGCATCAATACAGCACCCAGTCCGGTACCACAAGCATCCGTGTATACCGTCATCTCTTCATTCCCTTTAGGAATGACTAACACTGGCGCATGCGTCAACATCTCATTTAGACTCTTGAAGGCATCCTCACACACTCCGTCCCAGACAAAGGACTGATTCTTCTTAGTCAATTGAGTCAACGGTGCTGCTATCTTGGAGAAGTCCTGGATAAACTTACGATAATATCCAGCTAATCCCAAGAAACTTCTTACATCTGTTGCATTCTTGGGCTTAGGCCAATCCTGTACCGTAGCCACCTTCGCAGGGTCCACGGCAATACCACTCTCTGAAACAACATGACCCAAGAATCTCACTTCCCTTCTCCAAAAATGACACTTAGAGAATTTCGCTTTCAATTGGTGTTTCCTCAACACCTCCATCACTAACCTCAAGTGTCCCTTGTGTTCCTCCTCTGTCCTTGAGTAAACAAGGATATCATCCACGAACACAAGAACAAACTTATTCAACTGATCTCTGAATACTCGATTCATAAGATCCACAACGTAGGTTGGTGCATTGGTCAACCCGAATGGCATGATCAACCACTCATAAAATCCAGACGGTGTCCTAAATGCCGTTTTCGGAACACTCTCATCTGCTACTCGAAGCTGATGAAATCCTGTCGCGAGGTCCAACTGGGAGAACACTCTTGCTCCTTCCATTTGATCAAACAAATCATCTATCCGCGGTAGAGGATACTTATTCTTCCTCGTTACCTTATTCAACTTGCGATAGTCCACACACAAACGAAGGGAACCATCTGCCTTAGTGGCAAACACAACTGGTGCTCCCCACTCGGAGACACTCCTTCTAATAAGTCCCTTCTTCAAAAGATTGCTAACTTGCACCCCGAGCTCTCGCTGCTCCGTTGGTGCCATACGACGAAGTGGCATCACTATAGGTCTGGCATCTTTCACTAAATCAATACGGAACTCAATCTCTCGGTGTGGTGGAAGCCCGGTCACCTCCTCGAAGAAGTCTGGATACTGGCCAACCACGGGCACATATGACAACTCATCCTGCGGGATGTCGAGGGAATTTACAAAACTAGCCATAACCCCATCACTAGGTAGACTACCAAACACTACCCTCCGCCCATCATCCGCCCTCACTGTCACCAAAAAGCCCTCACATTCTACCACCACCCCGTATCTTTGGAGCCAATTGACTCCCAATATAATGCCATACCCAGTAAAGCCCAAAACAAAGCAATCACATACAAACATACATCCATGACTCGATAAGACCAAATTCCTGCAAATCATACTAAGGCTAGTCGAGCACCAATCGGGTTCGTCACAACCAATGGTCTATCGACTATCTCGGGTTTCAGTCCCAACCTATCTACCAGGTCACTAGATATGAAGTAACGGGAAGCCCCAGTATCAAACAAAACTCGAACTGGTACATCATAAATAGAAAGCATACCTTGAATAACAACATTCTTTCCTTTCTCCGCCGCAGTTGGGGCATTCGACGAAGAAGGAACAACATCAATAGCATATGCTTTCACAATCTACTTCTCCTTAAGAGGTTGCGGACACTTATCCTTGAAATGTCCCACTTGACCACAGTTGAAGCACTTCTTATCCGCTGGCTTGGCCCGACAATCTTTAGCATAATGGCCCTTCTTACCACAGCTGAAGCACTCAACATCCTTCTTGCTCTTTTTCTGACTACTCTTAGATTGGTCCTGCTTCCTCTTATTCTGAGAGTTATTCTTGCCTCCACCGCTTGCTTGCGGCTTTGGCCCTTCTGCAGATGCAGCCTCAGTCTTTGACTTAGGGTAAAGACTCTCTGATCTCAAAGCTTTCCCCACAATCGATCCAAAAGTCTCATCGATGTGATTAATAAGCCTTTCCCCCAAGTATCCATCCAAACCAGTAATGAACTTCTCATTCTTCTTTTCAGGAGTGTCAATGAGAGACAGTCCATACTTCGACAAAGTGTCGAACTCAGCAATATAGTCAGAAACTGCCCTTCCGTTCTGCTTGAGTTCCAAGAACCTCTTGAATAACTCTGACTTCTGGGCAGCTGGAATAAACTTCTCGCTAAAGCGAGCCTTGAACTGAACCCAAGTAACCTGGTCCTCTGGAGTAGCTGTTCTAATTGCATTCCACCAATTCATCGCTCGCCCTTGCAGCTGACGAGACGCTAGCCTTCTCTTCATCGCATCCTCAAGACCCAAGTCATCAAAGATACGGTCACAGCTATCAATCCAGTCTTGAACATCTGTGGCCGACTCCGTCCCGTGGAACGGCTTCCCACCAAGGTTAGTGTAATCCTTGCAAAACTTGGCGAAATCGACCCTAGGCGCCTGCACTACTGGGCCAGCACCAACTCCAGGATTGGGAGCTGCCCCTTGCACTTCTCTAAGCATGTCTCTCATGAGGTCAGTAAACATGGCCCTCATGTCAGCAGCATTCCCATAGTTGGTTCCTCTACCAGCACCCCTCGTGTCTCGGCTCATCGTCAATCTGAAAAAGGGAAACGATTAACGACCCCATAGTGGTGCTAGTGCAGTGCGACTTCATTCTTATACTACCAATAGTATATATATATATATAGCTTTTGAAAACCAAAGTAATCACAAATATGCGCTCTCATATACGTACTATCTCTCCCTGGTGTCTTTCCCTAGGTTAACTACGCAACCTAGAGCTCTGATACCAAGTGTGACGGCCCGCCCTGCACCAACCGACATTTACTCCAAATGTACGTTGTACACATGTCCAGTTAGCACGGAACGGGTCGTAAAAAGGAAAAAGAAGAAGGAAATGAACTAACAAGGAACCTGTAGAATGTCTCACAGCGCATAGAACAAAATATAATAATAACATATTTGACATAAAACAGGAGAGACAGTGCATAAGCTGAAAACCAAAACTAAACATCATAGCAGCGGAAATCCAAAAATACAGCTTATTACAACTTTCAAACTGTCTCAAAGCAAAAGCAAGATGAATGAGGTACACTACTAATGCCCAAGTAGCGACCACCAACGACACAGGGAGAATGTGTATATATATCATACGTGGAAGCCTCCTGCCTGCCTCCGAATCAGCTACTCGCGCATCACCAGCTAACCTGTCTCTAGTCTGCTCGTGTGAGCACCCAGAGTAATAAGGGGAGACATAAAACTCTGGGTCAGACATAAAGCCTGGTATGAGCGATAAGCATCTAAAGTGAACAATAACAGGTAGACTAAAACATACCTGAACCTGGACCTGTAACGAAAGAGTTAGCACTACATACTGTACAACACTCTAAGGTGCCATATCAAACAGTGTAAAGATACGGAGGTGGGGGAGGTGTGCATGTCATAGTGATGGCAAACAATCAAATATAGCATCCATCCTCACATCTCTCACTCAATGCGTAAAGTATACGATATTCACCACTTCGATCACCCACCCTTGCTACGATCACTTTGCCCCATGAAGTCATAAATGGCTTCACCGCACTGATAACGTAGCCACTAATCCTTTGCTATGTCCACTTGCCCCATGGAGTTATTCACCCCATCTGCGCTGGCTCATAGCCTTACCAATCCTTACTATGTCCACTTGCCCCATGGAGTTATTCACCCCATCTGCGCTGGCTCATAGTCTTACCAATCCTTACTATGTCCACTTGCCCCATGGAGTTATTCACCCTATCTGCGCTGGCTCATAGTCTTACTACGCATCACCTTGCCCCTCGAGTCGTAATGACTCTACTACACTGATAACGTAGTCTTGCTACCATCACCTTGCCCCTCGAGTCATAATCACTCTACTGCACTGATATGTAGCCCATCATTCATTTTTAGTGGTGGATCGAAGTTATGAACGTCGACAACTCCTTAGCACACGTCCCGCAACAAAGCCCAACCATGAAGTGAACTCATTGGTTCCCAACTGGATCCTGAGCTCTAACTTCCCATATTGGACTATCTTTGCACCTCGGGTTATTGGTCAGTACTGGGTCGGGTCGGGTTCCCTTCAAGCCATCGGTTCGGGTCGGGTGTCCTCCTTTGTGTCAGTTCTTCTTCTGGTATGGTTCGGGTCGAGTCCACTCCATCGCGTCACCTCGGGTTGGTTGTCTCACTTCAGGTCGGGTCGGGTGTCCCACCTTGGGTCGGGTCGGGAGCCATTTCCCCTCTAGTTCGTGCTTCTGCTCCGATCCGCTCTATCATTCTTTACCCGATCTGATCGCTCCTCCTTTATCCGATCCGATCGCTTCTCCTTTATCCGATCCGATCTCAGTTCAGTTAGCGTGGCCTTCCTTTTTTCCAATTTTCTCAAGTGTCAGGTTCCGATCCGATCAAATCCCTTGCCCAGTTCAACATATCCGATCCGAGCCCCATATCCGATCCGATCTGAAACCTGCACTGTTTTCTGAAACTGTTCCAGCAAGTGTTTACGCCATTCGACGACGTTTTCGACCATCTATGTAACACCCCACTCCCGCTATGATCACTCACTAAGGGAATGCCATAGCATCGGTGGAGTATTTTAGTGAATATAGAACAGAAAAATTACAACAAGACAGATATAAATAGTACTTGAAATTTTAAAACATCATCTCATAACAGCGGAAGTAAAACATGTCTGGTTACATCATAAAACCACAATAAAGGTCAAGTACAATATCCATCAAAATAAAGAAGTACATAATCCCACTCTCATACAATAGCCAAACAAAAGAAAAGATAACTGGATAACTGGAGCTTTACATCTATCCAAGCTCCTAAAGACTGGAACAGCAATCCGATCAAGCTCCACTACTGCTAGGATCCACCGTAGGACCTGAGGGTTGGGAAAAAGATAAAAACAACGGGGTCAGACATAAGTCTGAGCGAGTCCTATAACTTTAACAATACAATCGTTAAAGTAACCAGAGAAGACATAAACTGATATACGGTAACATATAGGGATGAATGGCTACCCTAAGCAGTCAACTAAACGAAGATAAAGGATAAAGACGCATCTACCCTCCCTAAGGTAAATTACTAAACTGCACCACACCAGTCGTTCCTAACTTAAAGGTTGATCCCACCCAAGGACTTATAAAATTTACTAATTAGTACTTGCGTACCCCTAGGTGACCAAGTAGGCGCCACGGGGCCCTACAATCCACTAGGTGTACACACTACTTCCCATTCGATCGGCTCCCTAACGTAGATACCCGTGCTGGCCCCACCGTGGGATGTATCATTCCCCAATGTGGCAACCTGATGAAACTAAAGGTGCACGGCTTATATCTACTCGATGCAACAACGGCTTACCTACCAGCCCGGGCCCACTCACGCATATGAAGCCCGTTGGACTTGCGTTGCCACCGCTAACCCGTTTGCCTCTTACAGTCAAGCCCAGTATGCGTGTCCCGTCCTCGACATGGGTCGAGCCCACAAAGATACGTATGGGTTACTGGTTGAAATGGGCCTCCACAAGCTACCCACCTAAGCTTGTCCCTTTTTCTAGTATATCCCACTTAACCCTTTAATCATGTTTTAATTACATGTTCCATTTTGGTTAAGTATTCTAATCGTATTTTCTATTGCCACCCAAGGCAACCACTAGATTTTCTCATGCCACCCGAGGCACCCACTTAACCCCTCATGTCCCTCTACATGCTAATGTGGTTAAGTGTTTCTTAATTAATTAATTAAGAACGTAACCTTTGTAAAGACCTCTCACATTAGACTGTCTTTTATGACCGCTGGTTAAGCCGGTTGGGTCCGGGCAGCCTTATGTCATAACAGAGTCTAACCTCGTGTCTTTACATTAATTACGTATTTAGTTTGTGCCTAAGACCTCTCACATTGGGCTAACATTTGTAGCAACTGGTTAAGCCGGTTGGGTCCGGGCAGTTTTACGCTACAACTGAGTCCAACCTCGTGTCTTAGTCAATTAATTACACCTAATTAATCACCCTCATAATTTTATATTAATTATCCCTAATTAATCAAGTTTTCTTAACATGGGTAGACCTAACTTAATAGGTAAATTCCCATGGGGTAGACCTAACTCAATAGGTAAATTCCCAACACATAGTATGGGTACACCTAACCAAATAGGCAAATTCCCATACTATGTTTATTTATTTTGTGTTATGCATAATTATATTAATTTCACACAATCTTATTAACTTATGCATTTAATTACCCCATCGTTCCCACGTAATTTCGTTCATGATATAACACATATAAAAGGTGTCAACTTGCATATGAATGAACATGTTTCAAAGGTGCCATCTTGCATATTAACAAACACATAACTTGCATATGAACTTGCATAACATGTCACATAACTTGCATATAATATGTCACATAACTTACATATTCATTTTGCATAACAAACTTGCATATTAGCTTATAGACTTGCATAATGTGTCATCATGAACTTGCATATTAATAAACATGTAACTTGCATATTTACATACATGTAACTTGCATATTAACAAACATGTAACTTGCATATAAAGAAACATGTAACTTGCATATTTACATACATGTAACTTGCATATTAACAAACATGTAACTTGCATATTAACAAACATGTAACTTGCATATTTACATACATGTAACTTGCATATTAACAAACATGTAACTTGCATATTTACATACATGTAACTTGCATAGCATATTACCATGAACTTGCATAACATGCATATGATTACATAGCCCACAACTTGCATATTTAGCATCATGCAAACATAACATACATCATATTAAACTTGCATAAGATTACATACTCAACATGCATAAACATAAGATTAATGCTAACATCATATCATATGATTCAAAGCTCATTAACCCACATACAAAACCATAAATCTCATCACATCTCATCTAATTAGTTTACCAAAAGATCATCAAAGTGATAGAAACTCACAACTAGCAACTTTGAACACCAAATGAAGAAGATTAAGATGCTAAGAAGGGATTAGAAGTTGATTAGAGAGTGATTAGTATGCAACCCTCTTCATAAAATTAGTGGAGGCCATGAGAGCTAGCATTTTGCCATAGTTTAGTTACTAGGTTTAATTATGAATGAATTAGGGTAGGTTAGGGTCTTATTTATAGATTAGGCAAGTGTTTTAGGCCATAGGATTAACCCTAGATTCAATCCAAGCCATCAAAGCATGTCTTGGGGAAGAAGTCAAGTGTAGGAACCATCTAGGGCCTTTAGATTAAAGATGGACCATGAGAACCATTCAAATGCAAAATCTGCACTTGAGCGAATCGGCCCACGGGTTGACAGCCAAACACCCTGGATTAACCCCTAGTCGACCCAGCGGGCTCGGGTCGACTTCAAAAATCGGCCGGTTCGGTTATTCCCCTCTCCCAATTCGCTGTTTTGAGCATTTTTGCATATTTATTTATTAAATTTTCAATTATATATATATATATATCAATATATATATATATATCTACACAACCCATTTCACTTAATTAAGTATACTTTAATTTGGGAATTTTTCGTGAAACTTCGCGAGGCCATATCTTGGTCATACGGACTCCGATTTTCGAAAACTCGGACTCTATTTCGCGTATTTTTCCGAGACGAACGCAATGGCATAGCCCGTTTCCCTTGATTCCCATTTTAGAATTAAATTCTGCCTCGATTTATGTTATTACAGGTTATTGAAAATACGGGTTGTTACATTCTCCCCTCCTTAAAGGATTTCGTCCCCGAAATCTTCAAGTTAGGAAGAACGTGTCCTACCATCCAATCATCCATCTACTCAAAGCATCATCCACGAGCAATCATTGTCCTTACAAGATTCTAAATGCTGGATGGATATATGCAAAATTGTGTGTATATGTACTTACCTAATGCGAAAATCAGGCGGTTACTGATACAGTAAACCTCCTTAATGCAAACCATGATAGTGCCATGCATCCAATATGTATGCGAAACCCTATTGACACATACAAATTTCTACATGCGTGCACAACCATACACAAAAATGCATCATCCATATGATAACACAGCCATGATACATCCATCAATCTAACTACCACATCCATTTATGCAATATGCAACATGAAGTGACTGAGCCGATCTAGTGCCTAATGTGTGTGTATATGCATCCACGAGCAACCACTAGCAAACAATTGCATCCTTATGCATCCATCAACCATAACATGTTTCAAACACATGTTTCAACCATAGGTTTTACCCTATCTAAAGGTCATAGGTATTAGCGAGAGGATATACTAAAGATAAGATAAGTACTAGACAAGCAATAAAGGAGAAGTTAAAAGACATACTCTCAAAAAGAAATGGATACAAAGAACGCATCTTCGCTTCCGTCTCCCAAGTAGCATTGCTTTCGTCATCTCCCCATTGCACTTTAACTAGCTGGACTTCTCTGTTCCTCAACTTCCTAGTTTCTGACCCAAGGATGCGAGTAGGAGCTCGTCGAATCGTCGCGTCACGCTCTACCTCTACATCTCTAAGCAAACTCGGCTCTACCACCTCTGCGGTCTCATGTAAGCACTTCCTCAAATGTGATACATGGAATACATCATGAACACCACTAAGTCTGTCGGGCAACTCCACCCTATATGCCATCCGTCCAATCCTTTCCTTAATAGGAAATGGCCCAACAAATCTCGGTGCTAACTTCCCAACGGACCCAAAGCGAACCACATTTCTCAATGGAGATACTTTGACAAAAACCATATCCCCAACCTCAAACTCAAGTTCCGTCCTTCTCCGATCCGCATAAGATTTCTGTCTATCTTGCGCTGCTTTCATCCTTCTTCGAATTAAATCAATCTTCTCTGAAGTCTCTCTAACCATATCCGGCCCAAGCAAGATCTTATTCGTAGATTCCCACCAACATGTAGGAGATCGACAAGGCCTTCCATAAAGAGCTTCGAAAGGAGCCATACCAATACTGGACTGAAAGCTGTTATTATATGCGAACTCCACCAAAGGAAGATGTTCTTCCCATGTACCTCCAAAATCCAAGATACAAAGCCTCAAGAGATCTTCTAAGATACGGTTCACCCTCTCGGTCTGACCGTCCGTCTGAGGATGATATGCGGTGCTCAAACACAACTGAGTCCCTACCGCCTCTTGCAAACTTCTCCAAAACTCACTAGTAAAGATAGGATCTCGATCACTCACAATGCTGGATGGCACGCCATGCAATCTAACAATCTCCCTAACATAGACCGAAGCAAGCCATGGAGCGGTCCTCTTACTCTTCACTGGTATAAAATGGGCACTCTTGGTAAGTCTGTCCACCACAACCCAAATTCCCGTATTGCCCTTCCTCGATCTCGGTAACCCATCGATGAAATCCATCGAGACACTATCCCACTTCCACTGCGGAACTTCCAATGGGTGTAGCAACCCACCGGGTTTCCTTTGCTCCGCTTTAACTTGTTGGCACACTAAACATCTAGCCACATACTCGGCTACATCTTTCTTCATACCGGCCCAGAAGAAAACTCTCTTCATGTCTTGGTACATTTTGTCTCCACCGGGATGAATAGTCATTCTTGAACGATGTGCATCATCCAAAATAGCCTTCTTCAAACCCTCATCTTGCGGTACACAAAGTCTACCGTCTCTATGCAACCATCCCTTATCATCTATGGTGTATCTACCCAAATGGCTGGACGACTCCCCTCTTATAAGCTTCTCTACCAACACAACCAACTGTGGGTCGTCTCGCTGAGCCTCGCCAATCCGTCTCAAAAGAGTAGGTCTAACCTCCAAGGATGCCAACAAACCAGGTACAAAATCAACAGAAGGTCTGAAGTCGAACAAAGAAAGAAACTCCAAGCTTCGCCGTTCTACGAACAATGGACTTAAAGATAGCCTTTTTCTACTCAAGGCGTCAGCCACCACGTTACCCTTGCCAGGGGTATATGCTATCTCGAAATCATAGGATGCTAAGAACTCCATCCACCTTTGCTGTCTTAAGTTTAAATCTTTCTGAGAGAATAAGTACTTCAATGATTTATGGTCAGTGAACAACTCGAATCTCTCACCAAGAAGATAATGGCGCCAAGACTTAAGTGCGAAAACAATCGCGGCCAACTCTAGATCATGGGTAGGGTAATTCTTCTCATGCACTCTCAATTGTCTCCCTCCATAGGCTATTACCCTTCCCTCCTGCATCAAGACTGCGCCTAATCCTGTTCCACAAGCATCGGTATAAACAACAAACGGCTTACTCCCATCTGGAAGCACTAAAACTGGAGCGGTGGTCAAAGCTCTCTTTAACCGTCGGAAAGCATCATCACAATCTACATCCCATGAGAAAACCAGATTCTTCTTCGTCAAGCGGGTTAATGGGGCTGATATCTTCGCGAAGTCTTTGATGAACTTCCTATAATATCCTGCCAACCCCAAGAAACTTCTTACTTCGGTAGCATTTTTAGGAACTTTCCAATCCTGGATAGATACTATCTTTGCGGGATCCACAGCTATCCCTTCCTTAGAGACCACATGCCCTAAGAATCGCACTTCTCTTCTCCAAAAATGACATTTAGAGAATTTAGCTTTAAGACCATGTGCTCGAAGAGTCTCCAACACTTCTCTGAGATGTAAGGCATGCTCTTCTTCACTCTTGGAAAAGACCAAGATGTCATCCACAAAAACTACTACAAACTTATTCAGATACTCTCTGAACACTCTACTCATGAGATCCACAAAGTATGCAGGGGCGTTTGTCAACCCAAATGGCATCACTAGCCACTCATAAAAACCATCCGGAGTCCGGAAAGCAGTCTTCTCTATACTGTCCTCCGCCACTCTCAACTGATGAAACCCTGTAGCTAAATCCATTTGCGAAAACACTGAGGCGCCAACCAACTGATCAAAGAGATCATCTATCCTCGGTAATGGGTGTCTATTCTTCTTTGTGAGCTTATTAAGTTCCCTATAATCCACACAAAGTCTGAGGGACCCATCCGCCTTCGTGGCAAACACTACTGGAGCTCCCCACTCCGATATACTTCGCCTTATAAACCCCTTCTCAAGCAACTCCCCTACTTGCTTATGAAGTTCCCTTCTCTCCCGAGGAGCCATGTGGCGCACTGGCAAAGACACTGGTTTGGCATTATCCACCAAATAAATTCGGAAATCTATCTCCCGCTTCGGAGGCAAACCCTTTACTTCTTCAAACACATCCGGATATTCCCGGACTACTCTGACAGAATGCAAACTCTCGACCGAAGCATCGAGCGATTCAAGATAACTTAGCAAAACAGATTCCATGGGATTGCAAGAGATCTCGAGAGTGTTACCCAAGCGGGTCATGAGCCTGACAACTCTCCTTTCGCAATCAAGAACGGCACCATTACTGGATAACCAGTCCATGCCCAAGATCAACCCATAGCCCGTGAAGCCCAATACAAAAGCATCACATCTAAACTCAACGCTAAGTATAGAAATCTTCAAACCCAAACATATCATAGACAGATATATGGAGCCCCCAATTGGGTTTGAGACAACCAAGGGATCATCAACTAGACTGGTGTCTAAGTGCAGTGACTCAACTAACGATGATGAGATAAAAGAATGCGATGCGCCAGAGTCAAACAAAGTACGAACTGGATGATCAAACAGAAAAACCAGACTTTCAACGGAAATAGTTCTACCTCTCTGCTGAATCGGTGGAACTGAGAGAACCTGAACTTGCCCCCCTGACTGAGGTGGTGCTATAAGAGCTTGCACCTGCCCTCCTGAGGTAGACCCCGTCTTCTGCCCCTTCTTTGGGCAGTTTTTCACAAGATGCCCTGCTTCACCACAATGAAAGCAACCGGTCTTCTTCTTTTTGCGACAATCCTTACTGAGGTGTCCTGGTGTTCCACAATTGAAGCACTTCTTCTTCGTCTTCTTTTTGTCACCATTGCCTTTTCCGCCCTTGCCTTGTTGTTGTTGTTGCGGTTTCTTCTGATCCCCCTTTTTCTCTGGTGCCTTAGAATTCTTATCATCCTCATGCATAAGTGCCATGTAGACAAGCTTCTCAAAAGTGGCCCCCATAGGAATGTGAGTCATAGCTATTCCTTGCAATGGTTCGTTCAAGCCTCTAACGAACCTCAAAGCCTTCTTCTCCGGTGTATTCACCAACTCTATGCCAAACCTTGCTAATTGATTGAATTTGTTGACATATTCTTTCACCGTGAGATTCCCTTGCTTCAAATTCAAGAACTTCTCCATAAACAGATTCTCTTCCGCCCTTGAGAGAAACTTAGCCCCAAACCTTTGCTTAAAATCTGCCCAAGAGTCAACAGGGCGTTCTCCATTAGTGACCTCCCACCAGAATGAGGCCTCTCCCTTCATTAACCAAGCCGCCAACTTGACTTTCTTTCCCTCTTCCACTTCAAAGATATCTAGCAACTCTTCCACTTCCTTAAGCCAATCTCTAGCCTCTACGAAAGTCTCTGAACCAAGAAAAGGTTTTCCTCCTATAGCCTTGAACTCCTTGCAAACCTTAGCAAAATTATCCACTCTAGGCTGAGGAGGAGGAGCGGTTGTCTCTGGTGTAGTAGCATTGGCCGGACCCGCAGCCGCGGCCCTAGCCTCTTGCAACCTCCTATACCATAGTGGTATAACTAAACCCTCCGGGATGTTAAGATCTTCAGCCATGCTGAAACGAAAGAGGAAAGATTCAAAAAGGAGATTCCGAAAGATAAAGATATGGCTATTGGGGATTATGCTTTTCTTTTTCAAAAACTTTTTCTCTTAGAAGGCATGCTTTTGAAAATACTTTCTTCGAAAATACTCTTAGAAAATAGTTTTTCTCAAAAAATTTATCTGTTCTGGTAACCTTAAGCTCTGATACCACGTGTAACACCCCACTCCCGCTATGATCACTCACTAAGGGAATGCCATAGCATCGGTGGAGTATTTTAGTGAATATAGAACAGAAAAATTACAACAAGACAGATATAAATAGTACTTGAAATTTTAAAACATCATCTCATAACAGCGGAAGTAAAACATGTCTGGTTACATCATAAAACCACAATAAAGGTCAAGTACAATATCCATCAAAATAAAGAAGTACATAATCCCACTCTCATACAATAGCCAAACAAAAGAAAAGATAACTGGATAACTGGAGCTTTACATCTATCCAAGCTCCTAAAGACTGGAACAGCAATCCGATCAAGCTCCACTACTGCTAGGATCCACCGTAGGACCTGAGGGTTGGGAAAAAGATAAAAACAACGGGGTCAGACATAAGTCTGAGCGAGTCCTATAACTTTAACAATACAATCGTTAAAGTAACCAGAGAAGACATAAACTGATATACGGTAACATATAGGGATGAATGGCTACCCTAAGCAGTCAACTAAACGAAGATAAAGGATAAAGACGCATCTACCCTCCCTAAGGTAAATTACTAAACTGCACCACACCAGTCGTTCCTAACTTAAAGGTTGATCCCACCCAAGGACTTATAAAATTTACTAATTAGTACTTGCGTACCCCTAGGTGACCAAGTAGGCGCCACGGGGCCCTACAATCCACTAGGTGTACACACTACTTCCCATTCGATCGGCTCCCTAACGTAGATACCCGTGCTGGCCCCACCGTGGGATGTATCATTCCCCAATGTGGCAACCTGATGAAACTAAAGGTGCACGGCTTATATCTACTCGATGCAACAACGGCTTACCTACCAGCCCGGGCCCACTCACGCATATGAAGCCCGTTGGACTTGCGTTGCCACCGCTAACCCGTTTGCCTCTTACAGTCAAGCCCAGTATGCGTGTCCCGTCCTCGACATGGGTCGAGCCCACAAAGATACGTATGGGTTACTGGTTGAAATGGGCCTCCACAAGCTACCCACCTAAGCTTGTCCCTTTTTCTAGTATATCCCACTTAACCCTTTAATCATGTTTTAATTACATGTTCCATTTTGGTTAAGTATTCTAATCGTATTTTCTATTGCCACCCAAGGCAACCACTAGATTTTCTCATGCCACCCGAGGCACCCACTTAACCCCTCATGTCCCTATACATGCTAATGTGGTTAAGTGTTTCTTAATTAATTAATTAAGAACGTAACCTTTGTAAAGACCTCTCACATTAGACTGTCTTTTATGACCGCTGGTTAAGCCGGTTGGGTCCGGGCAGCCTTATGTCATAACAGAGTCTAACCTCGTGTCTTTACATTAATTACGTATTTAGTTTGTGCCTAAGACCTCTCACATTGGGCTAACATTTGTAGCAACTGGTTAAGCCGGTTGGGTCCGGGCAGTTTTACGCTACAACTGAGTCCAACCTCGTGTCTTAGTCAATTAATTACACCTAATTAATCACCCTCATAATTTTATATTAATTATCCCTAATTAATCAAGTTTTCTTAACATGGGTAGACCTAACTTAATAGGTAAATTCCCATGGGGTAGACCTAACTCAATAGGTAAATTCCCAACACATAGTATGGGTACACCTAACCAAATAGGCAAATTCCCATACTATGTTTATTTATTTTGTGTTATGCATAATTATATTAATTTCACACAATCTTATTAACTTATGCATTTAATTACCCCATCGTTCCCACGTAATTTCGTTCATGATATAACACATATAAAAGGTGTCAACTTGCATATGAATGAACATGTTTCAAAGGTGCCATCTTGCATATTAACAAACACATAACTTGCATATGAACTTGCATAACATGTCACATAACTTGCATATAATATGTCACATAACTTACATATTCATTTTGCATAACAAACTTGCATATTAGCTTATAGACTTGCATAATGTGTCATCATGAACTTGCATATTAATAAACATGTAACTTGCATATTTACATACATGTAACTTGCATATTAACAAACATGTAACTTGCATATAAAGAAACATGTAACTTGCATATTTACATACATGTAACTTGCATATTAACAAACATGTAACTTGCATATTAACAAACATGTAACTTGCATATTTACATACATGTAACTTGCATATTAACAAACATGTAACTTGCATATTTACATACATGTAACTTGCATAGCATATTACCATGAACTTGCATAACATGCATATGATTACATAGCCCACAACTTGCATATTTAGCATCATGCAAACATAACATACATCATATTAAACTTGCATAAGATTACATACTCAACATGCATAAACATAAGATTAATGCTAACATCATATCATATGATTCAAAGCTCATTAACCCACATACAAAACCATAAATCTCATCACATCTCATCTAATTAGTTTACCAAAAGATCATCAAAGTGATAGAAACTCACAACTAGCAACTTTGAACACCAAATGAAGAAGATTAAGATGCTAAGAAGGGATTAGAAGTTGATTAGAGAGTGATTAGTATGCAACCCTCTTCATAAAATTAGTGGAGGCCATGAGAGCTAGCATTTTGCCATAGTTTAGTTACTAGGTTTAATTATGAATGAATTAGGGTAGGTTAGGGTCTTATTTATAGATTAGGCAAGTGTTTTAGGCCATAGGATTAACCCTAGATTCAATCCAAGCCATCAAAGCATGTCTTGGGGAAGAAGTCAAGTGTAGGAACCATCTAGGGCCTTTAGATTAAAGATGGACCATGAGAACCATTCAAATGCAAAATCTGCACTTGAGCGAATCGGCCCACGGGTTGACAGCCAAACACCCTGGATTAACCCCTAGTCGACCCAGCGGGCTCGGGTCGACTTCAAAAATCGGCCGGTTCGGTTATTCCCCTCTCCCAATTCGCTGTTTTGAGCATTTTTGCATATTTATTTATTAAATTTTCAATTATATATATATATATATATCAATATATATATATATATCTACACAACCCATTTCACTTAATTAAGTATACTTTAATTTGGGAATTTTTCGTGAAACTTCGCGAGGCCATATCTTGGTCATACGGACTCCGATTTTCGAAAACTCGGACTCTATTTCGCGTATTTTTCCGAGACGAACGCAATGGCATAGCCCGTTTCCCTTGATTCCCATTTTAGAATTAAATTCTGCCTCGATTTATGTTATTACAGGTTATTGAAAATACGGGTTGTTACAATCTAACTATTGAAATCAATCACAAAGCATATCATACAGTCATAGCAACATGCATAATCAACCACAAACATCAAAACATCAATATGATAGGTTAAAATGGATCAAACATACCCAAAACCGCATATTTTCCCCTTAAGCATGTTTAGGTGAAACTAATGATAGGATTAGCAAAACTTAACCAAATCAACCCAAATTCATATCAGAGGTCTAAAACATCATTAAGAATTTATGAACTTTTTTCCAGAATTTATTAGTGTATAAATTTGCTAATTAACACTAATTACCCTTAATTAGCCATAATTAGTGCAAAACTATGCAAATCACTCACCTTAGCCACAAATAAACTAAGATCTGAAACAAATATCTGATTTGATGTGAATCCCAATGCCAAACAGCAGCTCCAATGTTGATTTGGTGTAGATCTTCCTTGATTAGAGGTTGCTAAGCTTAATCCTTGACCAAAAGATGATTTGGAGGTGATTTAGAGGTTGGAGGCCATTTTTAGGGTTCCTTGGTGATAAGTGGAGGCTAGAAAACTGAAATGGAATGATCCTCCATCTCATTTCAGCCTTCCCATAACCCCAATCCCGAAATGGGTTATGGGCCTACTCACTAATCACCCGATTTGTCCCGGTTAAGTAGTTTTTGACCCTCCAAACCTTATTTCAGCCATATCTCCCAAACGGTAAGTCCGTTCGGCTATTATGACCACTCTACGGAAAGGTAAACCATCGAACGAATGTAATGGAAGTGGTTTCAGGTCAAAATTCCTTTTCAATCAAAAGTTATGGCCAAAACAAGATCAACTAGGGCAAAATGGTCATTTAAAAATCGACAAAAATCATAAGCATGGGAAATGACTCTAATGGATGTTTCCCAAAGCTACATGACCATATGACTTCATACGGGAAAGAAATAAATATTCTACGATCCTCCGATGCGTAGGATACGGGTCGTTACAGATATGGAGTATTACCAGTTTTTCTCCATGGGATGAATAGGTTTGGGATTGGGAAATATAATAAATGATTACTTCGATAAGGTTCGCTAATCCCGACTAGTTTGGATAAACCTTAATTTGGTTTGAATTGATGTCCAAAGGAAGATTAAAGAATAAATTTAAAGAATTTATCTTCGATAAAATTAATGGGAACCTTTCCCAATGTAGAAGAATATTTGAATAAAAGAATATTCTGGATTGGAATGAGGCATATGTTTTGTTTTTATAGCACTTTTTATTATATACGCGAGTTGTTCGGAAAGGCCGGGTTTATACCCATTCTAAATAACTAATTCAACGATAAGTCGATGATGAAGATGGTGGTTGAAAATCGAAGATCTTCACATCGTTTGGATGATCACTGATGTCTTGATTGGTCTGTACACCCAAGACAAGGTAATAAGTGGTGATCGTCCAGACGTACTTGGAGATCGATCAGATATGCGAGGACCTCTCTCTTATATTGGACATATGGGACGAGGAATAAGGTGCCTCCGCTTTCGTTCAGACCCAGAAAGAACTTGTAAATGGATGTGTGTCTGACATTGGTTTTTATTCTGTGTTGATTGATCTCTATTATATATATATATATATATCAGTTTGGTGGCGTAGAATTTATTCTCTTTCTTAACACCCTTCTCTGAGACGTACGAGCTCAGAGGTTATATACCGATAGACATCAGTCGCATGGCATGAATTACCTGTGTGGCATGCTAAGATGCAGATAATAAAGGCTTCTATTGAAAAGCAGAGTCTTGTTAAGGGTGATCAAAGCATAGCTTTCATATAATATTGTAACACCCCGTATGTTGAATAACTTGTTATAATATAAATCAGGGCAGAATTAAATTTAAAAATCTGAATCAGGGGAAACGGGCTATGCCATTTCGTTCGTCTCGGAAAAATACGCGAAATAGAGTCCGAAATTTCGTGAATCGGAGTCCGTATGTCCGAGATATGGCCTTTTGAAGTTTCACGAAAAATCAGAAAACGAAACAGATTTCAAAAATGCAGAATATGGGCTAGGCGGGAAAATTCCCGCCTAGACCAGGTCGACCTGGGGGTCGACCTGGGTGTCGACCTGCCCACCAGGTCGACTAGGGTGTCGACCCTAGTGTTGACCTGCGGGTCGACCTCCCTGGTCGAGCCCAGGTGTCCTGGGTGCACTGATTTGGGATCTGGGCTGTGTTTTGGTGGCTAGTGACGAAATCTGACGGCTCTAACCTAATCTAGGGTTAATCTAAGGGCCTAAACTACATCTTAATTCTATAAATACACCCTAAGACTACCCTGATTCATACTAAAATTGGAGACAACGTCGTTATGCCGTCAAAATACAACTAGAAGGAGCCACCAACAAATTAAAGAGGAAGATAGCTTCTCAAATCAACTTCTAATCAACTCTAGCAACTTAATCTTCTTCATAGGAGTGCTAATCAACAAGTTGTGAGTTTCTATAGCCTTATGACCAATTGTTGAAATGATTATGATAGGATATAATGAGGTTATGGCTATGAATGTGGATCAATGCAAGATTATGTTATCATATGCTATGTGTTTATGATGTTATGCAAGTTATATGCTACATGTTCATGATGTTATGCAAGTTATGCAAGTTATATGCTACATGTTCACGATGTTATCCAAGTTATGCAAGTCATATGCTACATGTTCATGATGTTATGCAAGTTATGCAAGTTATATGATATATGATCATGATGTTATGCAAGTGTTAGGCTATGTGTTCATGATGCTAGTTATGCAAATTGCTATGATAAACATTGATCCATTATGACACCATGATTATGCAAGTTTGGTGTTTGATTATATGCAAGTTCATATATGACATGTTATGCAAGTTTGGTGTATGATTATATGCAAGTTCATATATGATATGTTATGCAAGTTTGGTGTTCGATTATATGCAAGTTCATATATGACATGTTATACAAGTTTGGTGTTTGATTATATGCAAGTTCATATATGACATGTTATGCAAGTTTGGTGTTTGATTATATGCAAGTAACATGTGCAAGTTTACACCTTTGGATGATATGCATACATATGCAAGTTAACCCCTTTGTATGTCATACATACATATGCAAGTTTACCCCTTTGTATGACATAAGTAACTTATGCAAGTTAACCTCTTTATGACATATGTGATTCATGCAAGTTTGGGTTGATTATTTATGCTAGTTGGGTTTGATGCTATATGCATGTTGACACCTTTAAAACCCATGTTGATGCTAATGTTATGCGAGTTGGACCCATTGTATTTGTGATGAATCTTCCCTTTTATGTCATGTTAGTGAATTACGTGGGGAACGATGGGGTTAATATACATGTTAATGAAATGGTGTGAAGTTGGTATGATTATGCATACCATAAAGTAGATGGACATAATTGAGTCAATTATGTACATCGTTAAATTTGTAATTAATTAGGGATAATTAATACAAATTATGGGGGGATTAATTAGGTGTAATTAATCGACTAAGACACGAGGTTGGACCCTTTTGTAGCATAAGACTGCCCGGAGCCGACCGACAAATCCAACGGCTACAAATGATTGGCCCAATGTGAGAGGTCTTAGGCACAAACTAAATACGTGACAAGTGTAAAGACACGAGGTTAGACTCGGTTATGGCGTAAGGCTGCCCGGACCCGACCGGCAAATCCAGCTGCCATAAAAGATAGTCTAATGTGAGAGGTCTTTACAACGGTTACATTCTTAATCAATTAAGAAACACTTAACCAGATAAGCATGTAGTGGGGCATGAGGGGTTAAGTGGGTGCCTTGGGTGGCATGTGGAAATCTAGTGGGTTGCCTTGGGTGGCAATAGAAAATACGATTAGAATACTTAACCAAAGTGGGACATGTAATTAAACATGATTAAAGGGTTAAGTAGGTGCCTTGGGTGGCATGTGGAAAAATCTAGTGGTTGCCTTGGGTGGCAATAGAAAACACGATTAGAATACTTAACCAAAGTGGAACATGTAATTAAACATGATTAAAGGGTTAAGTGGGTGCCTTGGGTGGCATGTGGAAAAAAATCTAGTGGTTGCCTTGGGTGGCAATAGAGAATACGATTAGAATGCTTAACCAAAGTGTAACATGTAATTAAACATGATTAAAGGGTTAAGTAAGTGCCTTGGGTGGCATGTGGAAATCAAGTAAGTGCCTTGAGTGGCAATTGAAATATGATTAGCTGACTTAACCAAACTTTAAACATGTAAGTGGACATGATTATTCAAAAGGGTTAAGTGGGATACACTAGAAAAAGAGATAAGCTTAGGTGGGTAGCTTGTGGGGCCCCATTTCAACCAGTAACCCATATGTATCTTATTGGGCTCGACCCATGTCGAGGACGGGACACGCGTACTGGGCTTGACTATAAGAGGCCAAAACGGGTTAGCGGTGGCAACGCAAGTCCAACGGGTTTCATATGCGTGTGTGGACCCGGGCTGGTAGGTAAGACGTTGTTGCATCGTGTAGATATAAGCCGTGCACCATTAGTTGTATCGGGTTGCCACTTTGGGGAGTGATACACCCCACTGTGGGGCCAGCACGGGTATCTACGGTAGGGAGCCGATCGCTTTGGGAGTAGTGGGTACACCTAGTGGAGATAGGGGCAGACGGCACCTATGTAGTCAGCTAGGGGTACACGAAACTACTGGGTAAATCTTCTAAGTCCTTGGGTGGGATCATGTAGGAATGACTGGTGTGGTGCAGTTAGAAATTACCCTTGGGTGGGTAGATGCGTCTTTACCGTTATCTTGGGTACACATAGTGGAGATAGGAGCAGACGACACCTATGTAGTCAGCTAGGGGTACATGGGACTACTATTAAGATTACTAAGTACACTTAGTGGGATCAATCTTTAAGTGTAGGAATTACCCTTGGGTGGGTAGATCTGGTGTGGTGCAGTGTAGTATTTATCCTTGGGTGGATAGGCGCGTCTTTACCGTTATCTTAGTTCATCCTAAGTCTAGTTGGCTGCTTAGTGTAGTCATTTATCCCCAGTTGTACCGTACCAGGTTTATATCATACCCTAATTACTTTAATGATTATATTGTTAAGGTTATAGGGCTCACTCAGACTTATGTCTGACCCGGTTGTTTTTATCTTTTTCCCAACCCTCAGGTTATCAGAGTAGGCCTAGCATTAGTGGGCTTTGATCAGATTGCTTTATCTAACTTGTGGAGCTTGGACTCTTGAAGTAAAGCTCGGTTATCTTTTCTATTATGGCTATTAGTATGTAGTGGGATTATGTACTTATGTTTTAACGAGATGGATATTTTGTACTTGACTCGTGTTGGTTTTTGATATGTAACCAAACATGTTTACCTTCTGCTGCAATGAAATGATGTTTTTAAATTTCAAGTATTACTTATATCTGTCTTGTTGTAATTTTTTTGTTCTATATTCACATAAAATACTCCACCAAGGCATTCCCTTAGTGAGTGACCTTAGCGGGTGTGGGGTGTTACACGTGGTATCAGAGCTTAAGGTTACCGGAACAGATAAAATTTTTAGAAAACTATTTTTCTAAAAACATTTTTGGAAGAAGTATTTTCAAAAACATGTCTTTTAAGAGAAAAGTTTTTGAAAGAAAAGAACATAATCCCCAAGAGCCATATATCCTTCCTTCGATTCTCCGTTTTGAATCTCTTCCTCTATCTCTTTTTGGAATTTTCCCTCCGTGTATAGGTGTCTTTTTAAGATAAATAAGGACTTCCGTATGAAGGACGGAGGAACCACTTTAAGGGACTAAGACGTTTGTCGGGCTAAGGAGTTAGTCCAAGGAGGTGGAGGGCTTGTGGGTACCTTTAAGATGGACGAGGGAGGAAGATTCAAATAGCTATTAGGTAAATAAAGGATGAAACCTCATCGTGGTGTGAGGTCATGAAAGGAGAATGTGAAGGAGAAGGCTAGTTATTTTGGAGAAATAGAACACCTTATTAGGATTGTCCAAAGAGGTAAGGACAAAGTACAGGATCTTCTGGAGGGTAGATCTATTCCCTCACGGCTGGTATACCTGACGGGGGTAGGACCGTCTAGGTTGAAATTTGGTTTTCTCGATCATGCTGTTCGAACTTTATTCGATTCTGGCGCATCGCATTCGTTTATCTCATCATCGTTAGTTGAGTCACTGCACTTAGACACCAGTCTAGTAGATGATCCCTTGGTTGTTTCAAACCCAATTGGGGGCTCCACTTATTTGTCCATGATATGTTTGGGTTTGAAGATTTCCATACTTAGCGTTGAGTTTAGATGTGATGCTTTTGTTTTGGGCTTCACGGGCTATGGGTTGATTTTGGGCATGGACTGGTTATCCAGTAATGGTGCCGTTCTTGATTGCGAAAGGAGAGTTGTTAGGCTCATGACCCGTTTGGGGAACACTCTCGAGATCTCTTGTAATCTCATAGATTCTGTTATGCTAAGTTATTTTGAATCGCTTGACGCTTCGGTCGAGAGTTTGCGATCTGTTAGAGTGGTCCGGGAATACTCGGATGTGTTTGAGGAGGTGAAGGGCATACCTCCGAGGCGGGAGATAGACTTCCGAATATATATGGTGGACAATGCTAAACCAGTATCTTGGCCAGTGCGCCACATGGCTCCTCGTGAGAGGAGGGAACTCCATAAGTAAGTAGGGGAGTTGCTTGAGAAGGGGTTCATAAGACGAAGTATATCGGAGTGGGGTGCTCCAGTAGTTTTTGCCACGAAGGCGGATGGGTCCCTCAGACTTTGTGTAGACTACAGAGAACTCAACAAGCTCACAAAGAAGAATAGACACCCATTGCCGAGGATTGATGATCTCTTTGATCAGTTGGTTGGCGCCTCAGTGTTTTCGCAGTTTGACTTGGCCACGGGGTTTCATTAGTTGAGAGTGGCTGAGGATAGTATAGAAAAGACTGCCTTTAGGACTCCGGATGGTTTCTATGAGTGGCTTGTGATGCCATTTGGTTTGACGAACGCCCCCGCATACTTTGTTGATTTGATGAGTAGGGTGTTCAGGGAGTACCTAAATAACTTCGTAGTTGTCTTTGTGGATGACATCTTGGTCTTTTCTAAGAGCGAAATAAGTTTTCATATGTGCTTAATAGGTTAAGCAAAGCCAGTTATTTGATCAACGGTGGTTTTGGAGCAAGACTGGCAAGGACATCCAGAGTTGGACAAGTGCTTAATTATTTAGCCGTTTTTACTAGTATCATCTCACGTAGGTCGTCTGAATTCGAAGGAGGTATCCCTTGGGTGTTTGTCTGATATTGGTTTAGGCCTTTGGGGCTTACACTTGGGGGATGTCGAGTTCGACTAGGATGGTCTGCGTGAGAGATGGATAGTTGTGACGATTTTGCATGGGAGAATATCCTGGTTTTCTCTAGAAGTGGAAAAAAAAACATGCCCTATATCTTAGGGAAGTATTGGAAACTCTTCGAGCGCATAGTCTTAAGACAACAAAGGTGGATGGAGTTCTTAGCATCCTATGATTTCGAGATAGCGTATACCCCTGGCAAGGGTAACGTGGTGGCAGACGCCTTAAGCAGAAAAAGGTTGTCCTTGAGTCCATTGTTCGTGGAACGACGAAGCTTGGAATTTATCTCGATGTTTTATTTCATACCTTCCGTTGACTTTGTACCCGGTTTGCTAGCATCTTTAGAGGTCAGACCTACTCTTTTGGGACGGATTGGTGAGGCACAGCGGGACGACCCACAGTTGGTTGAGTTGGTAGAGAGGCTCATAAGGGGGGGAGTCGTCCAACCATTTGAGTAGGTACACCCTAGACGATAGGGGGTGCTTGCGTAGAGACGGTAAACTTTGTGTACCGCAAGACGAGGGTTTGAGGAAGGCTATTCTTGATGATGCACACCGTTCTAGGATGACCATTCATCCCGGTGGGGACAAGATGTACCAAGACATGAAGCGAGTTTTCTTTTGGGCCGGTATGAAGAAAGATGTGGCCGAGTATGTCGCTAGATGCTTGGTGTGCCAACAAGTAAAAGCGGAGTAAAAGAAACCTGGTGGGTTGCTTCACCCATTGGAAGTTCCGCAATGGAAGTGGGATAGCGTCTCGATGGATTTTATTGATGGGTTACCGAGATCGAGGAAGGGTAATACAGGAATTTGGGTTGTGGTAGACAGACTTACTAAGAGCGCCCATTTTATACCCGTGAAGAGCAAGAGTACTGCCCCATGGCTAGCTTCAGTTTATCTTCAAGAGATAGTTCGATTGCATGGTGTACCTTCTAGCATAGTGAGCGATCGAGATCCTATCTTCACTAGCGAGTTTTGGAAGAGTTTGCAAGAAGCAGTGGGGACTCAGTTGTGTTTGAGCACCGCATATCATCCTCAGACGGACGGCCAAACCGAGAGGGTGAATCGTGTTCTGGAAGACCTTTTGAGGCTTTGTATCTAGATTTTGGAGGTACATGGGAAGAGCATCTTCCATTGGTGGAGTTCGCGTATAATAACAGCTTTCAGTCCAGTATTGGTATGGCTCCTTTTGAAGCTCTTTATGGAAGGCCTTGTCGGTCACCTACATGTTGGTGGGAATCTACGGATAAGATCTTGCTTAGGCCTGATATGGTTAGAGAGACTTCGGAAAAGATTGATTTGATTCGAAGAAGGATGAAAGCAGCGCAAGATAGGCAGAAATCTTACGCGGATAAGAGGAGGAGGACGGATCTGGAGTTTGATGTTGGGGACATGGTCTTTGTTAAAGTATCTCCATTACGGAATGTTGTCCGCTTTCGGTCTGTTGGGAAGTTAGCTCCAAGATTTGTAGGACCGTTTTCTATTAAGGAAAGGATTGGACGGATGGCATATAGAGTGGATTTACCCGAGAGACTTAGTGGGGTACATGACGTATTCCATGTGTCACATTTGAGGAAGTGCCTTCATGAGACTGCAGAGGTGGTAGAGCCGAGCTTGCTTAAAGAAGTGGAGGTAGAGCGTGATGCGACTATTCGACGAGCTCCTACCCTCATCCTTGGGTCAGAGATTAGGAAGTTGAGAAACAGAGAGGTTCGACTAGTCAAAGTGCAATGGGGAGAGGATGAGAGCAATGCTACTTGGGAGACAGAAGCGAAGATGCGTTCACTGTACCCATTCCTTTTTGAGGGTATGTCTTTTAACTTCTCCTTTTATCGTTTGTCTAGTACTTATCTTATCTTTAGTATGTCCTCTCATTAGTACCTTTGACCTTTAGATAGGGTAAACCTATGGTTGAAACATGTGTTTGAGATATGTTATGATTGATGGATGCGTGTGGATGCAAGTGTTTGCTAGTGGTTGCTCGTGGATGCATATACACACACACTTTAGGCACTAGATCGGCTCAATCACTTCATATTGCATATTGCATATTGCATATAAATGTGTGTAGGTAGCTATATTAATGGATGTATAATGGTTGTGCTATCATATGGATGATGCATTTTGGTGAATGATTGTGCACACATGTAGAGATAGTATGTGTCGATAGGGTTCTTTCGCATATATATTGGATGCATGGCACTATCATGGTTTGCATTAAGGAGGTCAACTGAACCAGTAGACCGCCTGATTTTGCATTAGACAGGGAACATATACACACACTTTTTGCATATGTTCATACAGCATTAGAAACTTTAAGGACAATGGATGCCAGTGTTTGATGGTTTTAGTAGATGGTTGTTTGGATGGTAGGATACGTTCTTCTTGACTTAGAGATTTCGGGGACGAAATCCTTTAAGTATGGGAGAATGTAACACCCCGTATGTTGAATAACTTGTTATAATATAAATCAGGGCAGAATTAAATTTAAAAATCTGAATCAGGGGAAATGGGCTATGCCATTGCGTTCATCTCGGAAAAATACGCGAAATAGAGTCCAAAATTTCGTGAATCGGAGTCTGTATGTCCGAGATATGGCCTTTTGAAGTTTCACGAAAAATCAGAAAACGAAACAGATTTCAAAAATGCAGAATATGGGCTAGGCGGGAAAATTCCCGCCCAGACCAGGTCGACCTGGGTGTCGACCTGCCCACCAGGTCGACTAGGGTGTCGACCCTAGTGCCGACCTGGGGGTCGGCCTCCCTGGTCGAGCCCAGGTGACCTGGGTGCACTGATTTGGGATCTGGGCTGTGTTTTGGTGGCTAGTGACGAAATCTGACGGCTCTAACCTAATCTAGGGTTAATCTAAGGGCCAACACTACATCTTAATTCTATAAATACACCCTAAGACTACCCTAATTCATACTAAAATTGGAGACAACGTCGTTATGCCGTCAAAATGCAACTAGAAGGAGCCACCAACAAATTAAAGAGGAAGATTGCTTCTCAAATCAACTTCTAATCAACTCTAGCAACTTAATCTTCTTCATAGGAGTGCTAATCAACAAGTTGTGAGTTTCTATAGCCTTATGACCAATTGTTGAAATGATTATGATAGGATATAATGAGGTTATGGCTATGAATGTGGATCAATGCAAGATTATGTTATCATATGCTATGTGTTTATGATGTTATGCAAGTTATATGCTACATGTTCATGATGTTATGCAAGTTATGCAAGTTATATGCTACATGTTCATGATGTTATGCAAGTTATGCAAGTCATATGCTACATGTTCATGATGTTATGCAAGTTATGCAAGTTATATGATATATGATCATTATGTTATGCAAGTTATGCAAGTGTTAGGTTATGTGTTCATGATGCTAGTTATGCAAATTTCTATGATAAACATTGATCCATTATGACACCATGATTATGCAAGTTTGGTGTATGATTATATGAAAGTTCATATATGATATGTTATGCAAGTTTGGTGTTTGATTATATGCAAGTTCATATATGACATGTTATGCAAGTTTGGTGTATGATTATATGCAAGTTCATATATGATATGTTATGCAAGTTTGGTGTTCGATTATATGCAAGTTCATATATGACATGTTATGCAAGTTTGGTGTTTGATTATATGCAAGTTCATATATGACATGTTATGCAAGTTTGGTGTTTGATTATATGCAAGTAACATGTGCAAGTTTACACCTTTGGATGATATGCATACATATGCAAGTTAACCCCTTTGTATGTCATACATGCATATGCAAGTTTACCCCTTTGTATGACATAAGTAACTTATGCAAGTTAACCTCTTTATGACATATGTGATTCATGAAAGTTTGGGTAGATTATTTATGCTAGTTGGGTTTGATGCTATATGCATGTTGACACCTTTAAAACCCATGTTGATGCTAATGTTATGCGAGTTGGACCCTTTGTATTTGTGATGAATCTTCCCTTTTATGTCATGTTAGCGAATTACGTGGGGAACGATGGGGTTAATATACATGTTAATGAAATGGTGTGAAGTTGGTATGATTATGCATACCATAAAGTAGATGGACATAATTGAGTCAATTATGTACATCGTTAAATTTGTAATTAATTAGGGATAATTAATACAAATTATGGGGGGATTAATTAGGTGTAATTAATCGACTAAGACACGAGGTTGGACCCTTTTGTAGCATAAGACTGCCCGGAGCCGACCGACAAATCCAGCGGCTACAGATGATTGGCCCAATGTGAGAGGTCTTAGGCACAAACTAAATACGTGACAAGTGTAAAGACACGAGGTTATACTCGGTTATGGCGTAAGGCTGCCCGGACCCGACCGGCAAATCCAGCTGCCATAAAAGATAGTCTAATGTGAGAGGTCTTTACAACGGTTACATTCTTAATCAATTAAGAAACACTTAACCAGATAAGCATGTAGTGGGGCATGAGGGGTTAAGTGGGTGCCTTGGGTGGCATGTGGAAATCTAGTGGGTTGCCTTGGGTGGCAATAGAAAATACGATTAGAATACTTAACCAAAGTGGGACATGTAATTAAACATGATTAAAGGGTTAAGTAGGTGCCTTGGGTGGCATGTGGAAAAATCTAGTGGTTGCCTTGGGTGGCAATAGAAAACACGATTAGAATACTTAACCAAAGTGGAACATGTAATTAAACATGATTAAAGGGTTAAGTGGGTGCCTTGGGTGGCATATGGAAAAAAATCTAGTGGTTGCCTTGGGTGGCAATAGTGAATACGATTAGAATACTTAACCAAAGTGGAACATGTAATTAAACATGATTAAAGGGTTAAGTAAGTGCCTTGGGTGGCAAGTGGAAATCAAGTAAGTGCCTTGGGTGGCATGGGAAATCTAGTGGGTGCCTTGAGTGGCAATTGAAATATGATTAGATGACTTAACCAAACTTTAAACATGTAAGTGGACATGATTATTCAAAAGGGTTAAGTGGGATACACTAGAAAAAGAGACAAGCTTAGGTGGGTAGCTTGTGGGGGCCCATTTCAACCAGTAACCATATGTATCTTATTGGGCTCGACCTATGTCGAGGACGGGACACGCGTACTGGGCTTGACTATAAGAGGCCAAAACGGGTTAGCGGTGGCAACGCAAGTCCAACGGGTTTCATATGCGTGTGTGGACCCGGGCTGGTAGGTAAGACGTTGTTGCATCATATAGATATAAGCCGTGCACCATTAGTTGTATCGGGTTGCCACTTTGGGGAGTGATACACCCCACTATGGGGCCAGCACGGGTATCTACGGTAGGGAGCCGATCGCTTGGGGAGTAGTGGGTACACCTAGTGGAGATAGGGGCAGATGGCACCTATGTAGTCGGCTAGGGGTACATGAAACTACTGGGTAAATCTTCTAAGTCCTTGGGTGGGATCAACCTTTAAGTAGGAATGACTGGTGTGGTGCAGTTAGAAATTACCCTTGGGTGGGTAGATGCGTCTTTACCGTTATCTTGGGTACACCTAGTGGAGATAGGAGCAGACGGCACCTATGTAGTCAGCGAGGGGTACACGGGACTACTATTAAGATTACTAAGTACACTTAGTGGGATCAATCTTTAAGTGTAGAAATTACCCTTGGGTGGGTAGATCTGGTGTGGTGCAGTGTAGTATTTATCCTTGGGTGGATAGGCATGTCTTTACCGTTATCTTAGTTCATCCTAAGTCTAGTTGGCTGCTTAGTGTAGTCATTAATCCCCAGTTGTACCGTACCAGGTTTATATCATACCCTAATTACTTTAATGATTCTATTGTTAAGGTTATAGGGCTCACTCAGACTTATGACTGAGCCCATTGTTTTTATCTTTTTCCCAACCCTCAGGTTATCAGAGTGGGCCTAGCATTAGTGGGCTTTGATTAGATTGCTTTATCTATGTTGTGGAGCTTGGACTCTTGAAGTAAAGCTCGGTTATCTTTTCTATTATGGCTATTAGTATGTAATGGGATTATGTACTTATGTTTTAACGAGATTGATATTTTGTACTTGACTCTTGTTGGTTTTTGATATGTAACCAAACATGTTTACCTTCTGCTGCAATGAAATGATGTTTTTAAATTTCAAGTATTACTTATATCTGTCTTGTTGTAATTTTTCTGTTATATATTCACATAAAATACTCCACCGAAGTTAAGGCATTCCCTTAGTGAGTGACCTTAGCGGGTGTGGGGGTGTTACACGTGGTATCAGAGCTTAAGGTTACCGGAACAGATAAAATTTTTAGAAAACTATTTTTCTAAAAACATTTTTGGAAGAAGTGTTTTCAAAAACATGTCTTTTAAGAGAAAATTTTTTGAAAGAAAAGAACATAATCCCCAAGAGCCATATATCCTTCCTTCGATTCTCCGTTTTGAATCTCTTCCTCTATCTCTTTTTGGAATTTTCCCTCCACGTATAGATGTCTTTTTAAGATAAATAAGGACTTCCGTACGAAGGACGGAGGAACCACTTTAAGGGACTAAGACGTTTGTCGGGCTAAGGAGTTAGTCCAAGGAGGTGGAGGGCTTGTGGGTACCTTTAAGATGGACGAGGGAGGAAGATTCAAATAGCTATTAGGTAAATAAAGGATGAAACCTCATCGTGTTGGGAGGTCATGAAAGGAGAATGTGAAGGAGAAGGCTAGTTGTTTTGGAGAAATAGGACACCTTATTAGGATTGTCCAAAGAGGTAAGGACAAAGTACAGGATCTTCTGGAGGGTAGATCTATTCCCTTACGGCTGGTATACCTAACGGGGGTAGGACCGTCTAGGTTGAAATTTGGTTTTCTCGATCATCCTGTTCGAACTTTATTCGATTCTGGCGCATCGCATTCGTTTATCTCATCATCATTAGTTGAGACACTGCACTTAGACACCAGTCTGGTAGATGATCCCTTGGTTGTTTCAAACCCAATTGGGGGCTCCACTTATTTGTCCATGATATGTTTGGGTTTGAAGATTTACATACTTAGCGTTGAGTTTAGATGTGATGCTTTTGTTTTGGGCTTCACGGGCTATGGGTTGATTTTGGGCATGGACTGGTTATCCAGTAATGGTGCCGTTCTTGATTGCGAAAGGAGAGTTGTTAGGCTCATGGCCCGTTTGGGGAACACTCTCGAGATCTCTTGTAATCTCATAGATTCTGTTATGCTAAGTTATTTTGAATCACTTGACGCTTCGGTCGAGAGTTTGCGATCTGTTAGAGTGGTCCGGGAATACTCGGATGTGTTTGAGGAGGTGAAGGGCTTACCTCCGAGGCGGGAGATAGACTTCCGAATATATCTGGTGAACAATGCTAAAACAGTATCTTGGCCAGTGCGCCACATGGCTCCTCGTGAGAGGAGGGAACTCCATAAGCAAGTAGGGGAGTTGCTTGAGAAGGGGTTCATAAGACGAAGTATATCGGAGTGGGGTGCTCCAGTAGTTTTTGCCACAAAGGCGGATGGGTCCCTCAGACTTTGTGTAGACTATAGAGAACTCAACAAGCTCACAAAGAAGAATAGACACCCATTGCCGAGGATTGATGATCTCTTTGATCAGTTGGTTGGCGCCTCAGTGTTTTCGCGGTTTGACTTGGCCACAGGGTTTCATTAGTTGAGAGTGGCTGAGGATAGTATAGAAAAGACTGCCTTTAGGACTCCGGATGGTTTCTATGAGTGGCTTGTGATGCCATTTGGTTTGACAAACGCCCCCGCATACTTTGTTGATTTGATGAGTAGGGTGTTCAGGGAGTACCTAAATAACTTCGTAGTGGTCTTTGTGGATGACATCTTGGTCTTTTCTAAAAGTGAAATAAGTTTTCGTATGTGCTTAATAGGTTAAGCAAAGCCAGTTATTTGATCAACGGTGGTTTTGGAGCAAGACTGGCAAGGACATCCAGAGTTGGACAAGTGCTTAATTATTTAGCCGTTTTTACTAGTAACATCTCATGTAGGTCGTCTGAATTCGAAGGAGGTATCCCTTGGGTGTTTGTCTGATATTGGTTTAGGCCTTTGGGGCTTGCACTTGGGGGATGTCGAGTTCGACTAGGATGGTCTGCGTGAGAGATGGATAGTTGTGACGATTTTGCATGGGAGAATATCCTGGTTTTCTCTAGAAGTGGAAAAAAACATGCCCTATATCTTAGGGAAATGTTGGAGACTCTTCGAGCGCAAAATCTTAAGACAACAAAGGTGGATGGAGTTCTTAGCATCCTATGATTTCGAGATAGCGTATACCCCTGGCAAGGGTAACGTGGTGGCAGACGCCTTAAGCAGAAAAAGGTTGTCCTTGAGTCCATTGTTCGTGGAACGACGAAGCTTGGAATTTATCTCGATGTTTGATTTCAGACCTTCCGTTAACTTTGTACCCGGTTTGCTAGCATCTTTAGAGGTCAGACCTACTCTTTTGGGACGGATTGGCGGGGCACAGCGGGACGACCCACAATTGTTTGAGTTGGTAGAGAGGCTCATAAGGGGGGCAGTCGTCCAGCCATTTGAGTAGGTACACCCTAGACGATAGGGGGTGCTTGTGTAGAGACGGTAGACTTTGTGTACCGCAAGACGAGGGTTTGAGGAAGGCTATTCTTGATGATGCACACCGTTCTAGGATGACCATTCATCCCGGTGGGGACAAGATGTACCAAGACATGAAGTGAGTTTTCTTTTGGGCCGGTATGAAGAAAGATGTGGCCGAGTATGTCGCTAGATGCTTGGTGTGCCAACAAGTAAAAGCGGAGCAAAAGAAACCTGGTGGGTTGCTTCACCCATTGGAAGTTCCGCAATGGAAGTGGGATAGCGTCTCGATGGATTTTATTGATGGGTTACCGAGATCGAGGAAGGGTAATACAAGAATTTGGGTTGTGGTAGACAGACTTACTAAGAGCGCCAATTTTATACCCGTGAAGAGCAAGAGGACTGCCCCATGGCTAGCTTCAGTTTATCTTCGAGAGATAGTTCGATTGCATGGTGTACCTTCTAGCATAGTGAGCGATCGAGATCCTATCTTCACTAGCGAGTTTTGGAAGAGTTTGCAAGAAGCAGTGGGGACTCAGTTGTGTTTGAGCACCGCATATCATCCTCAGACGGACGGCCAAACCGAGAGGGTGAATTGTGTTCTGGAAGACCTTTTGAGGTTTTGTATCTAGATTTTGGAGGTACATGGGAAGAGCATCTTCCATTGGTGGAGTTCGCGTATAATAACAGCTTTCAGTCCAGTATTGGTATGGCTCCTTTTGAAGCTCTTTATGGAATGCCTTGTCGGTCACCTACATGTTGGTGGGAATCTACGGATAAGATCTTGCTTGGGCCTGATATGGTTAGAGAGACTTCGGAAAAGATTGATTTGATTCGAAGAAGGATGAAAGCAGCGCAAGATAGGCAGAAATCTTACGCGGATAAGAGGAGGACGGATCTGGAGTTTGATGTTGGGGACATGGTCTTTGTTAAAGTATCTCCATTACGGAATGTTGTCCGCTTTGGGTCTGTTGGGAAGTTAGCTCCAAGATTTGTAGGACCGTTTCCTATTAAGGAAAGGATTGGACGGATGGCATATAGAGTGGATTTACCCGAGAGACTTAGTGGGGTACATGACGTATTCCATGTGTCACATTTGAGGAAGTGCCAACATGAGACTGCAGAGGTGGTAGAGCCGAGCTTGCTTAAAGAAGTGGAGGTAGAGCGTGATGCGACTATTCGACGAGCTCCTACCCGCATCCTTGGGTCAGAGATTAGGAAGTTGGGAAACAGAGAGGTTCGACTAGTCAAAGTGCAATGGGGAGAGGATGAGAGCAATGCTACTTGGGAGACAGAAGCGAAGATGCGTTCACTGTACCCATTCCTTTTTGAGGGTATGTCTTTTAACTTCTCCTTTATCGTTTGTCTAGTACTTATCTTTAGTATGTCCTCTCATTAGTACCTTTGACCTTTAGATAGGGTAAACCTATGGTTGAAACATGTGTTTGAGACATGTTATGATTGATGGATGCGTGTGGATGCAAGTGTTTGCTAGTGGTTGCTCGTGGATGCATATACACACACACTTTAGGCACTAGATCGGCTCAATCACTTCATATTGCATATTGCATATAAATGTGTGTAGGTAGCTATATTAATGGATGTATAATGGTTGTGCTATCATATGGATGATGCATTTTGGTGAATGATTGTGCACACATGTAGAGATAGTATGTGTCGATAGGGTTCTTTCGCATACATATTGGATGCATGGCACTATCATGGTTTGCATTAAGGAAGTCAACTGAACCAGTAGACCGCCTGATTTTGCATTAGATAGGGAACATATACACACACTTTTTGCATATGTTCATACAACATTAGAAACTTTACGGACAATGGATGCCAATGTTTGATGGTTTGAGTAGATGGTTGTTTGGATGGTAGGATACGTTCTTCTTGACTTAGAGATTTCGGGGACGAAATCCTTTAAGTAGGGGAGAATGTAACACCCCGTATGTTGAATAACTTGTTATAATATAAATCAAGGCAGAATTAAATTTAAAAATCTGAATCAGGGGAAACGGGCTATGCCATTGCGTTCGTCTCGGAAAAATACGCGAAATAGAGTCTGAAATTTCGTGAATCGGAGTCCGTATGTCCGAGATATGGCCTTTTGAAGTTTCACGAAAAATCAGAAAACGAAACAGATTTCAAAAATGCAGAATATGGGCTAGGCGGGAAAATTCCCGCCCAGACCAGGTCGACCTGGGGGTCGACCTGGGTGTCGACCTGCCCACCAGGTCGACTAGGGTGTCGACCTGGGGGTCGACCTCCCTGGTCGAGCCCAGGTGACCTGGGTGCACTGATTTGGGATCTGGGCTGTGTTTTGGTGGCTAGTGACGAAATCTGACGGCTCTAACCTAATCTAGGGTTAATCTAAGGGCATAAACTACATCTTAATTCTATAAATACACCCTAAGACTACCCTAATTCATACTAAAATTGGGGACAACGTCGTTATGCCGTCAAAATGCAACTAGAAGGAGCCACCAACAAATTAAAGAGGAAGATTGCTTCTCAAATCAACTTCTAATCAACTCTAGCAACTTAATCTTCTTCATAGGAGTGCTAATCAACAAGTTGTGAGTTTCTATAGCCTTATGACCAATTGTTGAAATGATTATGATAGGATATAATGAGGTTATGGCTATGAATGTGGATCAATGCAAGATTATGTTATCATATGCTATGTGTTTATGATGTTATGCAAGTTATATGCTACATGTTCATGATGTTATGCAAGTTATGCAAGTTATATGCTACATGTTCATGATGTTATGCAAGTTATGCAAGTCATATGCTACATGTTCATGATGTTATGCAAGTTATGCAAGTTATATGATATATGATCATGATGTTATGCAAGTTATGCAAGTGTTAGGCTATGTGTTCATGATGCTAGTTATGCAAATTGCTATGATAAACATTGATCCATTATGACACCATGATTATGCAAGTTTGGTGTATGATTATATGCAAGTTCATATATGATATGTTATGCAAGTTTGGTGTTTGATTATATGCAAGTTCATATATGACATGTTATGCAAGTTTGGTGTATGATTATATGCAAGTTCATATATGATATGTTATGCAAGTTTGGTGTTCGATTACATGCAAGTTCATATATGACATGTTATGCAAGTTTGGTGTTTGATTATATGCAAGTTCATATATGACATGTTATGCAAGTTTGGTGTTTGATTATATGCAAGTAACATGTGCAAGTTTACACCTTTGGATGATATGCATACATATGCAAGTTAACCCCTTTGTATGTCATACATACATATGCAAGTTTACCCCTTTGTATGACATAAGTAACTTATGCAAGTTAACCTCTTTATGACATATGTGATTCATGCAAGTTTGGGTTGATTATTTATGCTAGTTGGGTTTGATGCTATATGCATGTTGACACCTTTAAAACCCATGTTGATGCTAATGTTATGCGAGTTGGACCCATTGTATTTGTGATGAATCTTCCCTTTTATGTCATGTTAGCGAATTACGTGGGGAACGATGGGGTTAATATACATTTTAATGAAATGGTGTGAAGTTGGTATGATTATGCATACCATAAAGTAGATGGACATAATTGAGTCAATTATGTACATCGTTAAATTTGTAATTAATTAGGGATAATTAATACAAATTATGGGGGGATTAATTAGGTGTAATTAATTGACTAAGAAACGAGGTTGGACCCTTTTGTAGCATAAGATTGCCCGGAACCGACCGGCAAATCCAGCGGCTACAAATGATTGGCCCAATGTGAGAGGTCTTAGGCACAAACTAAATACGTGACAAGTGTAAAGACACGAGGTTAGACTCAGTTATGGCGTAAGGCTACCCGGACCCGACCGGCAAATCCAGCTGCCATAAAAGATAGTCTAATGTGAGAGGTCTTTACAACAGTTACATTCTTAATCAATTAAGAAACACTTAACCAGATAAGCATGTAGTGGGCATGAGGGTTTTAGTGGGTGCCTTGGGTGGCATGTGGAATTCTAGTGGGTTGCCTTGGGTGGCAATAGAAAATACGATTAGAATACTTAACCAAAGTGGGACATGTAATTAAACATGATTAAAGGGTTAAGTAGGTGCCTTGGGTGGCATGTGGAAAAATCTAATGGTTGCCTTGGGTGGCAACAGAAAACACGATTAGAATACTTAACCAAAGTGGAACATGTAATTAAACATGATTAAAGGGTTAAGTGGGTGCCTTGGGTGGCATGTGGAAAAAAAATCTAGTGGTTGCCTTGGGTGGCAATAGAGAATACGATTAGAATACTTAACCAAAGTGGAACATGTAATTAAACATGATTAAAGGGTTAAGTAAGTGCCTTGGGTGGCATGTGGAAATCAAGTAAGTGCCTTGGGTGGCATGGGAAATCTAGTGGGTGCCTTGAGTGGCAATTGAAATATGATTAGATGACTTAACCAAACTTTAAACATGTAAGTGGACATGATTATTCAAAAGGGTTAAGTGGGATACACTAGAAAAAGAGACAAGCTTAGGTGGGTAGCTTGTGGGGGCCCATTTCAACCAGTAACCCATATGTATCTTATTGGGCTCGACCCATGTCGAGGACGGGACACGCGTACTGGGCTTGACTATAAGAGGCCAAAACGGGTTAGCGGTGGCAACGCAAGTCCAACGGGTTTCATATGCGTGTGTGGACCCGGGCTGGTAGGTAAGACGTTGTTGCATCGTGTAGATATAAGTCGTGCACGATTAGTTGTATCGGGTTGCCACTTTGGGGAGTGATGCACCCCACTGTGGGGCCAACACGGGTATCTATGGTAGGGAGCCGATCGCTTGGGGAGTAGTGGGTACACCTAGTGGAGATAGGGGCAGACGGCACCTATGTAGTCAGCTAGGGGTACACGAAACTACTGGGTAAATCTTCTAAGTCCTTGGGTGGGATCAACCTTTAAGTAGGAATGACTGGTGTGGTGCAGTTAGAAATTACCCTTGGGTGGGTAGATGCGTCTTTACCGTTATCTTGGGCACACCTAGTGGAGATAGGAGCAGACGGCACCTATGTAGTCAGCTAGGGGTACACAGGACTACTATTAAGATTACTAAGTACACTTAGTGGGATCAATCTTTAAGTGTAGGAATTACCCTTGGGTGGGTAGATCTGGTGTGGTGCAGTGTAGTATTTATCCTTGGGTGGATAGGCGCGTCTTTACCGTTATCTTAGTTCATCCTAAGTCTAGTTGGCTGCTTAGTGTAGTCATTTATCCCCAGTTGTACCGTACCAGGTTTATATCATACCCTAATTACTTTAATGATTGTATTGTTAAGGTTATAGGGCTCACTCAGACTTATGTCTGACCCCATTGTTTTTATCTTTTTCCCAACCCTCAGGTATCAGAGTGGGCCTAGCAATAGTGGGCTTTGATCAGATTACTTTATCTATCTTGTGGAGCTTGGACTCTTGAAGTAAAGCTCGGTTGTCTTTTCTATTATGGCTATTAGTATGTAGTGGGATTATGTACTTATGTTTTAACGAGATGGAAATTTTGTACTTGACTCTTGTTGGTTTTTGATATGAAACCAAACATGTTTACCTTCTGCTGCAATGAAATGATGTTTTTAAATTTCAAGTATTACTTATATCTGTCTTGTTGTAATTTTTCTGTTCTATATTCACATTAAATACTCCACCGAAGCTAAGGCATTCCCCTAGTGAGTGACCTTAGCGGGTGTGGGGTGTTACAAGCATAGCTTTGTATGTCGAGACGTGACTTCGACGAGTTTCTCAACCCATGAATGATTGAGGCCAGATAATAATCGGCAAGAATGAATCTGGTATCTGGGAGCACCGATAAGGGTGATTCTCTAATGAGAGCTGTGAAGGATCTATAAGATCTAGGAGCATCGATAAGGGTGATTCTCCACTGAGAGCTGTGAAGGATACCAAATAGTCCCCAAAAAGGGGTAACAAATGTTAACATTGAGTGCATGTCGATATGGAATCAGTATTTCGAGTCTTGGATTCAATGTCAAAGTTGAATGCATGTCGATTGATTTCTTTCGAGTCTTGGATTCAATGTAGGGATGGCATGAATGCCTTGGTAATTTACGGAAATCCAATTTCCAATATGACACTTTTCGGTTTTTAGTTGTAAAACCTAGTATGGCAGCATAATATATGGTACCTATGTTGTCTATGATCAATAGATTTATACATGAAGTTGTTTTATACACTATGCACTTATAATAGTATCAAATGATTTGTTTAAATGTACTAAACATGTTTTGCTATTATAAGGGAAAACCCTATCCTCCAGTTTTCATTGCATTGTGTGATGGGACCTGGGTCTTATAATAGATTCATTTTTCCAAAAAGCATTGCGCTGTTTGTTTTATGCACTGGTATTATTGGGAGAAAACCCATTCTTTGTTATACGGCGTGGTCCCTTGATTTACCCAACTTAATAATCAAGTTAATAACTGTTTTAATTCTCACGCCAGCCACATGACTGATCTTGAGTTTATTGTTTTAACCTAAACTCTGGGTGCCCTTATTTTCGACACGGGCAACTAGTAGTTCTGGTTTTGCAGATTTATTTTCATAGGATCCGTGATTTACAACTAGATTTATATTCGGAAAGCTCTGTATTTGTATATTTATTTTAGTTGTGTTATGTATTATTTTTCCGCTGCAGTATAATTTAAATCTCTAGTTTTTATCAAAAGTGTATTATTTATTCATACCCTGTTATATTCTTGTACTTTGATGTAATTGCTGTAATAAGCATTGAAATGTTCTTATTTTTTTGTTCTGATTTGTCATGTTCTCAACTCAATCTGGCCTTTCCTTTACGGGGAAGTTCGGGTCGTTTTAGAAACAGAGAAGCATAATCTGACTTAGCAGAGAATTGACCAGTTTAGAAGGATTCACATAAACACCGGATTCGAATAGGTTGTAGCCTATTTAGGATTCGCACCAGATCGATTAACATCATTACAAGTTCCATTAGAAGAGACCGAAGAGGAGAGAGGAGGCGGAACCGGTTGAGAGGATGAAAGAGGAGGAAAAAAAGAAGAATCGAGAGAAAAAGAGAAATTAGAAGATGGAATTGCCATGAAAGAAGAATTAAAGTTCAGTTTGTAGTAATGGTGCAGGTGTACATATTATATATACTATATATATATATATATATATATATTATATATATATATATAGAGAGAGAGAGAGAGAGAGAAAAAAAACTCGTATGAAGTTTTTCCTGTAAACACTAATTCATTTTATCATTCCAGTAGTACTTTTATAAAAATTGTTAAGTAGCACAAGTTCTTGAGACATTAATGACTACATAAATATCCTACTGAAAATCTGTGCGATAAATTGATCTAAGAAAGGTCAGTGTAACTCTTGCTTTACTTCTAGATTCTAATTATAAGTAAGAGGGATATGTATATATATATATATATATATATCATATATATATATACATATATATACACACACAAAAACTAGTGTGAACCCGTGCTACGCACACAACTTGCAATTGTAACTTTCGTAATTGTCATTAAACCATGTCCTCTTGCACAAAACATGAACATATCTTTTAATTTATATTTTGGAAAATCTTTGTAATTTCATTGCTTTTGGTCAGTCTTATTTCAAAATATTGGTCTATTAGGGACCAACATCACTAGGGAACGATAATGACAACAAATAAGGATTATCATACTTAATTTGTGATAGCAACTATTATTGGATCAAACATGGGGTAAAAATAGGGAATGGATAAAGTATCTATATCATAAAACTAACAGCGTACGAAAGGCTTAAGGTTCAACACCTGCTAAAAACAAAAAATTTATAAACGTAACTTAAATGATTTGATAGTAAGGATCTTAAATTTACATAAACTTACTATAGAACATGGTTAATATATAAAACTAATGGTGTGCGAAAGGCTTAATGTGCGACACCTGTTAAGCACAACAAATTTATAAACATAAGTTAAATAATTTAATAGTAGAGATCTTAAATTTCCATATACTTACTATAGAACATGGTTAATATAGATATCTAAAATTATAATCCTATTATAGAAATGATATTTTTTCAATCATGCCCATTTCAAATGACATAAAAATAATAATGCAGTAGACAAAAAAAAATATATAAGAAAATATCATATCATATTTTTTAACAAAAATCATAGACATCAATGTAGTTATATAGAAAATAATAATTGTGGATTGTGCTTAAGAAATTGAAAAGGACAACAAATGGAATGCACATAAAATAAAATGCATAACATCTCACATTTCACATTACATAGGGTATAGCTCACCATTTAACTTTCAAACGTCCAATTTTGATTTAATTAAATTTTGCATATTACACGGGCATGACATAATCTTACATATATAATTAAAAAATTGATACTTTCAACATCTACTAATCAGATATATGAAGGAATTTCTGCAAGCATGTACTCTACATTGGTAGTTAATTTTTTTCTCTATTATTAAAAGAAATTATTAGCATACAAAAAAATGAATATACTAATAATTTTCTATCTGGTAAGGGCATTGAATTGTGTATTCTGTTGAATTTTTAGACGTTAAAACAAAACCGAACATTAATTCTAAATATAAGTAATCTATAATTACCTCATAAATTTATACTTTATATAAGGTATAAATTCAATTACATAAACTTACCATGACAATAATGTTTTAAATCTCATGTAGAATTGTTTAAAGTTTCAAATTTTGTTTAAACAAAAATCATTCAAACATTTTCAATAATATGCTTACGACGTTACCCATTAGTAACTAAATCTTAAAAATATTATAACAAATATGATGCATAATGTATAAAATGTCTTTCTACGTTGACAGTAATGAGCAATTTACATAAATGTGGAGGTTTAATATGAACAAACAAACTGTTTTCCTTTGTTCAAAATATTTGTAGGAAAATAATAATTGAAAATATACAACTAACGTGATCAATGTGAAATAATTGATTACCATTACTTAAAGTTTGGAGATGCACATTTGATGCTTTTATTGAAGTTTTATTAAAAATGGTGATGAGACGACTCGCATAAGAAACGTTGTTAACAATGAAAACCATGAAAGTTTGAGTATTTTTATAGTTAAAGCAAATTTGTCCAATAAAAAAAATAGTAATGCAACATTTGTTAAATTGTTGTGCATTTTTTTGTAAAATAATAAAATATATTGTTGGAATAATAAATATTTCGTTAAATGTTTTATAAGTATAGAAGCAACAAATTTTGAAATGAAAGGATAGTAGTATAGAAATTAGAAAAATTAAGTTTATTATATTAGGAACTATGATCTAGAAAACCCATAAATTAGTCCAGTATAATCTATGTTAATCATAAATTAGTTCATCCTGATATTGGTTGAGAAATAATTGCAATTTATGCCAGTACATTTTAATGCATTAAAGCAAGGGACTATACTTTTGTATCACTATTTCACTCGCAATAGTAATGAATAAAATAAAAGAGAACAAATTTAAAGAACACTTATTTTTTTTCAAGGACCAAAAATCCAAATAAGCTTTAATTTTATTGGAAATATGGTTCCAACCATTATTTTCCATGGTATCATGTAAAAGGTTATTTCCAAAAACATATATTTATTCCTTAATTCTATCTATTCCCTTTACTCTCCTTAATTCTCTCAATTCTCTCTATTTTCTTTGAAACTCTCTATTTAATATTTAAAACTTTTAATCTATTAAATAATATAAAGAAGAAGTTTTTCAAATTCTCACTTTAATTCTCTTCATTCTCTCTATTTAACTGAAAACTCTCAAGATATTTTATTGAATTAACATATCACATACCTAAATTTAGATCCATTGGCTCATGAGCATCGCTCAGTTATTAAACAGAGGAGTCACTCACATTCTTTTTTTCCCATCTTCCTATTTATTTTATGAGTAAACGTCTTTCTCATCGTTTCTGATATCTAAACATAATTCAAGGTAAATTTAGGGTATTGTTATTGACACTCCAAATATTATTAATGGGGTCAAATTTTAAAAACACTTCAATCATAAAAAGAATGTTAAGGGGGGTCACATACTTAAATTTTTACGTTCCCTTTTAACCCTAGTTATAACATCAGTTACCATCCCAAATTCCAATTAATTTCAAATGCAAAAAAAAAAATCTTGAATTATTTGCAAACAAAAAAACGATCATTTGTGGAAATAAGTTATATCGAAAAATTTGGCGGTGGGATACCATATAAAAAAATTGTCCGATATATGTATATTAATTTCATATGAATGATATGCTTACATCTAATCAGATGCATATCGGCTAATGAGATTATTGATAATTTAGTATAAAAATCTGATGCAGTTCGACTAATATATCGTTAATTTTTTTAATTAACAACTAAAAAAGGATTATTGTAAACAAGGCTAATTCGGTAAAATAAACTTTATTTTTTAAGGAGGTGCTCTCTGCATTGATACTACCCTTAACAAATTCTATTTTCTTTTTAAATTGACCCCCTTAATAATACTTGGAGTGTGAATAATAGTCCGCTAAGTTTATTCATTATGCTTTTCCTCCAATCAGAGATGACGACTACGGTAATCTTCAACTTTGGTAAGCCCTCGAGCACACAAATTCCCTCAAATCAACAATAAATACAAGATCCTAAATTTCGGAATGGCCTGATATCTCAAAAACCAGTCCGCTAATTAACTCCCGGCGACTTCTCTTTCTCTTCCGAAATAGGTACGCAGACCGTAGAGATCAGTACCCTAAATTCTCTAGGCATCTCCCATCGCCATTGATTTCTGTCCCCACTGCTTGACTGACTTCTTGGGCTCTGACTATCTACACCGTGATACGCGGTGGGGAAATTTCCCTGCTCTTCTGGGTTGAAGTTGGGTAAATGTTTTTGGGTCTATCATTCTTCGTCTCTGCTTCCAATTTTCCTTTTGAGTCTTATGTTATATCATGTAAATACCTAATATGTTGTTGTTTACATTCTTTTCTTCAAGTGTCCAAGTATGATCGTGCTTTTTCGTTTATTGAAAGGAAAACTACCTCAGTGCGTCCTAGGACACATCCCACTTAAGGTACAAAACATCATTTTAGGTGGTAATATTATTTTTTGGGTATGCTTTTATTAGGTTGCACCAGGCCAATTTCAGTATTTTATTTATTTATAATCAGGAATTCGATTCGATGTTCTTTGGTTTAATGTTTCCTTTAAATTGTATATTGCGCTGCTTCAAGCTGTATGCCATGCTACAATCTATTGGTTTGTCAGATTTATTCTGCATTTAGTAACATCTTCCTTGATGCCTTACCAAGTAAAAGGTAATTTTATTTGTTCTGCCCAGTGATTATTTGGTAAGTGCTATAATATTGTATTTCTTGAAAAATAAAGCAGTATAGAACTGATTTATTTGTACAACAAAGAAATTTTAGAAAGATCTGTGAAGAAATTGACTGTGTTTTGTTGAATGCATTTTTTTGTGAAGAAATTTGATTTTTCTATAATATTCTTCCTCGAGAGCTACTCATGTATCTGTGTTTAGATGCTCTTCTCAGTAGATGTCAATTATTTGCTATAATTTTGATCATTACCTACTCTCATATTTGTGATTTTTCTGTAAGGAACAACAGATTTTTTCCTTTTTTTTTTGGTGGTAAAGTGATTAAACATCAAATTTTGAGCGTGCATGAGCCCTAATATTAGTGAGTTCAAGCTTAATAACCTAAAATGATTGCTAGCTGTGGGTGTCAATTTATTACACGAAATTTTAAGTTAATGTTTAATCATTATCAAAGAATGTTTGAAGGGATGAGGTTAGAAGGAGACTTCTTACCTATGCATTGTCGAATGTTGATATTTCAGAAGCAAGAGTATTATAAAATACTTGATATCATAACAATTTGTTTGATCACTATTGTAGTTTGAACAAATTTGGAAAACAGGTAATGTTTAAAAAATATGTACCCATGATGGAAGGGCAGTAACATGCTTGTAGCATGCTTCAGGGTATAGTTTTAACGTAAATTCTATTTCTTAAAGCATCATTTTAATCAGGAAGAATTACATATTTATAAATCTTTTCTTTAAGAGATTTGTTATAGTATGATAATGAATTATTTAACAAGCAAAATTTTTGATATGATTGTTACAATTTGAATATGTAATGTATATAACAATGGTGTTCACTTTAATCATTGTTGTAGTTCGAACAAATGAAGAAACGCAAGTAGCATGTAATAGAGATGAATGGATAATGGAAAATCAATGATGTAACGTAAGATTATTATTTTGGTTTCAGGTACTATTTGTACGTACACAATTTTAATGTGTGAATTTGGTTTCCATGATTTTATAATTAGTTTTATGAGTTTTTCAACTTTTTTTTTAAATAAAAAGGTACTCATGTATATATAAAGAACACTGGAGTCTAGGGCCAGTGAGCATATGACATGTTCATGCTTTGGCAGTTAAAAATCAAGGGTTAGTAGTTACTTGGTCAAATGGGATAATTATTTTGGTTTTTTTCCTAAAATATATGAAGAATAATGAATCCATATTGATGTAGGCATCAAGTTCAATCATTTGTTGGATTTTTCAAACTATAGTTTTGATTATTTCTATAGCTGAACTATATTTTTTGATTACTAGATATACATATTCAGATCCAGGGGAATTTATACTTCAAGAATTTCAATAATTTATTTAGTATTATCATTCTGATAGATGATTTTGCTAGCCATATTTCTGAACAGCGCTCATCCCATTTTATGCACAACTCATAAATGTGTTCAAAATTTGTTGTTTAATACCATAATCAAAATTTCCCTAACTTTGTTGTAGAAGCTGCTTGCCCATGCTATCAACGTGGTTGCTTTCTTGATATTTGTATAAACAATGATTTTTTTGTGTTAAGTTTATGCTTTCTTATTGTATACTTTGGTATGTAAATTTTAATACATGCTTTTTCTTTACAAACTATTCACATATGTTTCCATGTGAAATTATAGGAGGAACAATAGGTATGTACTAGATACTTGTGTTATCAACTTCTTCCAAAATTTAATAATTTTAAGGCAACATGGAAATGCGCACACATAACACAGACATACGTAGACACTCCATGAATCAGTTGTATCCTAAACATATATAATAGGGATAGGAATCAACTGACATAATGAATTACAAATAGAGACTGATTCCATGGTTTTTGTCCAAATCACCGAATACGAGGTGATTCGACATAGAAACTTAGTGGGTGAGAGTTTTTATATTGGATATTCTACCAAGAATGCATTTCCTAATCAAGACCACATTTTTTCTTCTTCTGCGTAATTGGTCTATAATCGCACTTTTTTTTGTACCTACGATTCTTAGTTATGTCTATCCAGTGGCATTGCTTTTCGGTAAACTTAGTTTTATCATTGATATTTCGCTAATGCTTGGGTATGTCCTTGAAAGGCTAAAACTACAACTATAACAAAAAAAACACAAGGTAGAACATTGGTTTTCATGATGAGGTTTCCCTTCATATGTATGTGTATTTCTCACCTCTTATTTATAATGACGTTTCTTGCAAGACATAAGCTTATTTTGCACATACATGGTTTCACACTCTTTATTTTAGCTAACTGGATGTTTGAGTAAAACAGGTAGAATTATATATGTTTGCATGATCAACTTTGGATTTTTCTTTCTATATACTATAATTAAATGAGGATAGTTAATGGAGAAGTTTAACACCATGCTTCAAATTTTTTACTTCTTCGCAATTGCTATAACGATGATGATCATAGATTTTGAATGTAGCTATTATTTCAATAGTTTCCATTTTTTGGAATATTAATTGAAGTCGATTCAAGTGTAAAGCACATTGATTTTTCTTTCCTTTATTGCTTTTATGTTACTGGTGACTTGTTATGAAAAACGGATTTGTCAAGTCATCGTCTATATAATTGTGATTTGTTACATATAATAGTTGAAAATATCTTAATACAATTTTTTTGAGTATATGGAAAAATAAAAATATGATATGACATTTTCTTGAATAAGATCCTATATTCTAATCAATGAGAGAGCATTATGGAGTATTTAGATAATTTTATTAATTATTTTTTTAATTTCTAGACGTATATCAATCCTATTTGAAGAATATTTTGTTTTAATCTTCTTTCATACATAATTTTGTTTTGCTATGTTTGAGATATATAACTTTTAGGATATTTGCATGTTGCTTTTTCCTTACTTGAAGACAAATCTTTTTGGTAGAGGTATGGTTTACTGTTGAGCGTTTTAAAAGTTTTTTTTGTTTTTTCTTTGTTGATTAATTATGATCCTCCAAGCAATGAAAGTGAGCAAGGAAGTATTTAAATGGATTTTGTTAGGGTAGATGGTATTGTACCATTTTCAAACTCATGTTTGTTTAATGTCATAATTATATGCCAGCAGAATGCTATCACCATCTTTCTCATACATGCAATAATTTTTGTCTTTTGTTTCATCTTTTCGTATCAACATGGCAGTTATCCAAATATCCTGGATTTTTTTGTTTTTTGATTGTTTGTACTATCTGAAGGATGACGATTCTCATTAGGTATTTATAACCAAAGCTTTTTTAGTGTACATCTTTGTTATGTCACAAAACTAATATTAATTAAGATGTTAATTACACTTCGGTTTCTTATATACATCAATTTATCTTTTTTTCAATTAGTTGTTTCGATATGAATGTTTAACACAAAAGTACTCAATTAAAAAGACATGGAAAATATGCAGGTTTTGAGAGGCTAGATGTTTATAGATAATAAGGGTGTAGAGAATTATGAAGTTGTAGTTATATTGTTAGACTTACCAACAAATTGTAATTACAGATGTCGTCCATGAAATTTAACTATCCATATTTTTTAGTATTGATTTTTTTTCTGTAGTGACTTGATTTTCTTTGTACGCATAGTTATTAATCTATAAAATATTTTTGTTTCTTCCTTAAATAACTTGCATTTTTAAACAGTAGCATTTTTGAACTGTTAGACCAAAAAATGGTTCTAACACCTAATTAATCATGTTTTACAGAGAATAATGAGGAATAATGAACTAAAAGCAAGAAAAATCAAACAACACACGAGATTTATAGTGGTTCGGCATTAATGAGCCTATACACACTTCATATTTTATCATTTTATTCACAGATTACAATTACAACGAGTATTGCTGTAACACCCCATATTTTTCAATGAATATTAATGGATGAATTAAAAGAATACTTAATTTTAAAAGTGAGAATTAAGTAAAACAGACTATACCACTGCGTTGGTCTCAAAATTCTGGTTAAGATGGACACAAAGTTTGCATTAAACGGATAAGGTATGAGAAAGTTATGGACCTTGAAAGTTTGTATACATATAAGGGAAATATATGTATATATATAAATTAATAAAATAAAAATCAACCTAAAATTCAAGAAAAAATTCAAAACAGTGGAAGCGGGAGGGCAAAACGCCAAACTGACCTATTTTATGGGTCGACCCAGGTCTCGGGTCGACCCCATGGTCAACTCTGGGTGTTTGGAATCGACCCCATCGGCCTAGAATGGTCTGTGACAAAATTTTGTGTTTTAGGGCTTATGTGTCGCACTGTGGTTGGCTGGCTGACATGTCTCTTTGGTTAAGATGGCTCTGATGACTCCTATGCTAATCTAAAGGCCATGGTTTGTCTAACACACCTATAAATACATATCCAAACCTAAACCCTAATTCTATTATTCACTCTCATGGCGCCTTCATGTCGCCAAACTCTCATCTAAACCTAGCCGCCGCTAAAATCTAAATCAAATAAAAAAGTTCTTCATCAACCTAGAGAATTAATGAATATCAAGTTAGAGTTCTTCAACAACAACAAGCGATTCAATTATCTTTTCTAATCCAAACGCTGTAAGTTCAGTTATTTTTAGATTTGAACACCTACATCTAGTCTTGACATGTAATAAGATGAAATTGAGGCTATGCATGATTCTAAGTTGTTCTTTTGCTTCTATTCTTCTTCTCATGATGATATTATCATCAGTTTATCTTGTCGTACATCAGTTTTTCATGTTCACGATGATGCTCTTATCAAGTCTTAGCCTTCACGCCTGTGATGATATTTTCATACCTATTTTCTCCCTATTCTTATTTTATGCAGCTTCTATCTCCCCCTATTTATTTTCTTTTATTGAACCTGGGTTAACTTCGAACCTAGGCTGAAATCTCAAAATTCGAACGTTTGGAATACGGGGAATATTGGGTAGTGTTTATTTGGGTGAATTTATGGGCATAACATGTTTGGTGGAATTATTGGGCATAATTTGTGCTGGATATGGGGCATTATTATTATTACAATTGCAATTTTGGGTAAATTGGCATGTAAAGCAATATTTAGGCATATGTAAATTGGCATGTAAATCAATAATTGGGCATATGTAAATTGGCATGTAAATCAATAATTGGGCATATGATAATTGGCATGTAAAAATTGGAATTTGGACATAATTGGCAAGTATATAATTTAATTAAATCTAATTTCCACCTAAGACACGAGGTTATATTTGAGTTGTGGTGTAAGGCTGCCCGGAACCGCCCGGTACATCCAGCAACCGCAACGACAACAATCTAATATTAGAGGCCAATGGCGAAGATTAGATGGGTAATAATGCCTAACACAAGGTTAGAATGAGTTTGTGGTGTAAGACTGCCCGGAACAGCCCGACACATCCAGGAACCGCAAACAACAAGTCTAATGTGAGAGGTTAGCGCATTGAATGCTTGAACCCGAGGTTGGAATGGGTTTGCAGTGTAAGACTTCCCGGAACCACCTGGCATAATTCAGGTACAACAAATATGTCCAATGTGAGAGGTTGATGCATTAATAATTAATTAATGCTAAACAAACATGTTAAGTATGGTAGGGTTAAGTCAACATGCAACACTTAACTAATATGACATGACAACTGGGTGGGCTAAGTAACTTGACTGGATTAATGTCACTTAGCCAATATAACATGATGAATGGTTGGGATACGTAAACTTGAATTGATTGATTGTTGACACTTAACCAATATGGGGGGTATACGAATAGACCCTAGAAAAATCCTTGTAGCGGGACCCTTTTCAGCAGTCACCCACATTAGGTATCAACGGGGCCCTGAGCTAGGCAGGGTGGGGCACGATTACTGGGCTGATTATAAGTGTTCAGAATAGCGGCAGGTGGTATGGCAGTGTAGGTTTCGAAGATTACGGGCATGCACGTAATCCCAGCATGGGAAAATTTAGACACTGAGTACCAAGTAGGTATAAAGCTGTGCACTCTAGAACTATATCAGGTTGTCAACATAGGAAATGATACACCCTATGGTGGGACTTGCACAGGTATCTATAAGTAGGGGCCGGGTTGATACAAACACATGTAGAACATTATGGGTAGGAGCCGATCAATTAAGATAGGTATGGTGGGCACAGGTAAACTATCAATATGAGGTGGGATCATCATCATGAGATATGTACCTATAAAACTATCATGTGGGAAATGGGGATGACTTATCTTGTTTTTGTAACAAATGGCATTAGTTGAACACTAGTTAGGTGGTGCAGAGAAATTAGGAATCAGTACGATACCTTATAATGTTCTAGTCTTATCTTATGCTTATCTAGTTATCTTGCGTGCTTATTATCATGGTTATGTCTTGTATCCAGTTTATTCATGTCATGATACCTTTACCTGTTTACATGCTGAAAGTCACTGGACTTACCAGGCTTTATGTCTGACTCTGTTTTTGTTTCGCCTTCTTTCTTTCGTTCCCTCCCCCCTCCTGCCAGGTCCTCAGGGAGGGAATACCACCTCTTAGTTCAGATTCTTTTCAAGCTCGAAGATTGTGATGTATTGCTTTGGACTCTTTGCTTTACTGCTATGGCTGGCAACTACTTAATCGAGGAATTATGTTATGTTATTTTGTATTATGCTTCTTTTGAGAAACAAGACAGATATTTGATGTAATGGGTTTTGATGTTTTGGTGTTGATGTCTGAAACAACCCTTATGAAAGTTTATCCTATTATGCTACCGTGGAATAAAAGTTCTAGTTGTTTTCCGCTGTTTAAATTTGTCTGTTTTGTAATTTTATATGTTCTATACTCTTATGACCCCCACTAAAGTTAATTCATTCCCTTTTTGAGTGATCTTAATGGAGGTGGGGTGTTACACGTGGTATCAGAGCTGAAGGTTACCAGAATGGATAAAAGATTTTAAAAACTATTTTCAAATGCATATTTTAAAGAAAATATTTTCAAAACCATGATTTAAAGAAGCATTTTCAAGGAAAAGTACTGTTATTTTAAAAAGGCATATTCCCCAAAGCCATATGCACTATCCTTCTTTTCTTTTTTTGAATCCTTTCCTTTTACTTTTCAGCATGTCTGGGGAACCCGAGATACCTGAGGGTGTTCCGATACCTGCTTGGTTCAGACGATACCTAGAGGCCAGGGCCACTGCCGCGGGCCCAGCCAATGTTCCTCCTCCTTCTCCCCCAGCTGCTGTCGCTCCTTACGTAGATGCTTTTGCTAAGATTTTCAAGGACATTCGTGCTATGGGCGGGAAGATCTTTAAGGGGATTGAGACATTTGTTGCAGCACAGAACTGGCTCAAGGAAATAGAAGAGTTGTTTGCTATCTTTGAAGTGGATGATAGGAGGAAGATACAATTGGCAACTTGGCTAATGAAGGAAGAAGCCTCTTACTGGTGGGAAATTACTACTGCTCAGCAACTAGTTGAGACTTGGGTGGACTTTAGGCCGAGGTTTGAGATGAAGTAGCTCTCGCCAGCTGAACAAAGCCTACAGATGGAGAAGTTTCTAGCACTCAAACAAGCGAGTATGTCAGTCAAGGAATACATCAACAAATTCAATTTGCTTGCAATATTTGGGTTGGAGTTGGTAGATACACCTCACAAGAAAGCTCTACATTTTGCTCGAGGCTTGAATGAACCATTGCATGGTCTAGCTATGTCCCATATTCCAATGGGCGCAACTTTTGAGAGATTGGTCGACATGGCGCTGTTACATGAATGAGACAAGGGTGGGAAGAAAGAAGTGAAGAAGGATGAACCTCAAAACAATAAGGTGGACAATAAGAAGGGTGGAAAGAACAACAAGCCACGCGACAAGAGGAAGTGTAACTATTGTGGTATCATTGGCCACATCGCTAAAAACTGTAGAAAGAAGAAGAGGAAGACAATGGTTGTTTCCATTGTGGCGAGACAGGACATGTGGTTATGGATTGCCCAAAGAAGCAAGGGCAAAGGGCAGGACCTTCTGGAGGGCAAGTTCATGCTCTCATGGCACTCACTCAAGAAAGAGGTAGAAATATTTCCGTTGAAAGTTTAGTTTTTCTTGCTTATCATCCTGTATGCACTCTTTTTGATTCTGGCGCATCGCATTCTTTTATATCCGCTTCTATAGTAGAGTCTCTGCACCTTAGTACATGTACGGTAGAGGATCCCATTTTTTTCTCAAATCCGATTGGGGGTTCGGCTCATTTATCTATGATTTGCTTGGATTTGGGAATATCTATACTTAGTGTTGAGTTTCGGTGCAATGCATATGTTCTTGGTTTCATGGGCTATGGGTTGACGCTAGGGATGGATTGGTTATCCAGAAATGGTGCCATTCTCGATTGTGAAAGGAGGGTAGTTAGACTTTTGACTCGTCTTGGTAATACCCTCGTAATCTCATGTAACCCCAAGGGTTCTGTCATGCTTAGTTACCTAGAATCTCTTGATGCATCTGTTGATAATTTGTAATCTGTTCTAGTCGTCAGTGAGTATCCCGATGTCTTTGATGAGGTGAAGGGTTTACCCCTAAAATATGAAATAGATTTCCGCATATACTTGGTTGATAATGCCTAACCAATTGCTTTACCCGTACGACACATGGCTCCTAGGGAATGGATTGAGCTTAGTAAACAAGTTAAAGAGTTGCTTGAGAAGGGGTTTATTAAGCGAAGTATTTCTGAATAGGGTGCTCCAGTAGTATTCGCTACTAAGGAGGATGGTTCACTTCGCTTATGTGTGGATTATAGAGAGTTAAACAAGCTGACTAAGAAAAATAGGCACCCACTTCAACGAATAGATGATTTGTTTGACCAGCTTTTAGATGCGTCTATTTTCTCACAACTAGATTTGGCTATGGGTTTTCATCAGCTAAATGCGGCAGAGGACAGTATAGACAAGACTGCTTTTAGGACCCCTGATGGTTTCTTTGAATGGCTCGTCATGCCTTTCAGTTTGACGAATGCACCTACCAATTTTGTTGACTTGACGAGTAGGGTGTTTAGGGAGTTGCTTAATAAGTTTGTGGTAGTCTTCATGGGCGACATCTTGATTTTCTCAAAGAACGAGGAAGAACATACTTTGCATTTGAGGGCAGTCATGGATATCCTTCGAGCACATCAGCTTAAAGCGAAGTTCTCCAAATGTCACTTTGGAAGAGAAGAAGTAAGGTTTCTAGGACATGTGGTGTCCAAAGACGGGATAGCTGTAGACCCCGCAAAAGTAGTTGCGGTGCAAGATTGGATGATCCCAAAGAATGCAACAGAGGTGCGAAGCTTTCTTGGATTAGCGGGCAATTATAGGAAATTCATTAAGGACTTTGCGAAGATATCAGCCTCATTTACTAGACTGATGAAGAAGAATCTAACCTTTTCTTGGGACATTGACTGTGACATTGCTTTCCAACGATTGAAAAGGGCTCTTATAATAGCCTTAGTGTTGACATTGCCAGATGGGAGTAAAACGTTTACAGCATACACAGATGCATGCGGTACGGGACTAAGCGCTGCCTTGATGCAAGAAGAGAAGGTAGTTGCTTATGGTGGAAGACGGTTGAAAGTACATGAGAAAAACTACTCAACCCACGATCTAGAGTTAGCTGCCATCGTTTTTGCGCTTAAGTCTTGGCGCCATTATCTCCTAGGTGAGAAGCTTGAATTGTGTATTGACGATAAATCGTTGAAGTATCTTTTCTCGCAGAAAGATCTTAACTTGAGGCAACAAAGGTAGATGGAGTTTTTAGCATCCTACGATTTTTAGATCGCATATACCCCTGGCAAGGGTAACATTGTAGCTGACGCCTTGAGTAGAAAGAAGTTGACTTTGTGTCCTATGTTTGTGGAGAGGCAGAGATTAGAGTACATAGCGGCCTTTGACTTTAGACCCTCGGTCGATTATGTGACCGGTTTATTAGCATCCTTAGAGGTGAAACCTACGCTTTTGGGATGGATTGGAGATGCCCAGCGAGATGACCCACAGTTGCTTGAGCTAGTAGAAAAGCTCATAGGAGGGGAGTCTTCGAGCCATCTTGTTAGGTATACCCTAGATGACAAGGGTTGGTTACATAGGGACGTGAGACTTTGTGTACCACAAGACGAGAACTTAAGGAAGACACTTCTTGAGGAAGCCCATCATTCTAAGATGACCATACATCCCAGTGGTGACAAGATGTACAAAGACATGAAGCGAGTTTTCTTTTGGGCCAGAATCAAGAAGGACGTAGCTGAGTTCGTTTCTAAATGCTTGGTATGTCAGCAATTCAAGGCTGAGCAGAAAAAGCATGGTGGACTGCTTCATCCTCTAGAGGTTCTGCAATGGAAATGGGAGAGTATCTCGATGGACTTTATAGATGGGTTGCCTAGGTCTAGAAGAGGCAATACCAGTAATTGGCTGATAGTGGACAGACTTACGAAGAGTGCTCACTTCATTCCTGTCAAGAGAAAGAGGATTGCATCATCGTTAGCACCTATTTATGTTAGGGAGATAGTTCTTTTGCGTGGGGTACCTTCTAGCATAGTAAGCGATCGTGATCCTATCTTTACTAGTGACTTTTGTAAAAGATTGTAAGAAGCCATAGGGAGTCAGTTATGCTTGAGCACGACGTATCATCCTCAAACGGACGGCCAAACCGAGAGGGTGAATTGGATTCTAGAAGACCTTTTGAGGCTTTGTATCTTGGATTTTGGCGGGGCATGGGAGGACCACCTTCCACAAGTAGAGTTTGCGTATAATAATAGCTATCAGTCTAGCATTGGCATGTCCCCTTTTGAAGCTTTATATGGACAACCATGTATATCACCAATTTGTTGGTGGGAATCTGCAAATAAGCTAGTACTTGGGCCAGATATGATTAGAGAGACATCGGAGAAAGTGGATCTAATTTGAAGACATATGAAGACCGCACAAGATAGGAAAAAGTTGTATGCTGATAGGAGAAGTACCGACCTTGAGTTCAGTGTTGGAGATATGGTCTTCGTCAAAGTATCACCGTTAAGGAATGTTGTTCGCTTTGGGTCGGTAGGGAAGCTAGCACCGAGATTCTTAGGACCGTTTCCTATTACAGAGAGAGTTGGACAGACAGCATAAAGAGTAGAGTTTCCCGAGAAGCTTAGTGGTGTACATAATGTGTTTCACGTATCACATTTGAGGAAGTGCTTACATGACATCGCGGAAGTGGTGGAGCCGAGCATACTTGAGGAAGTTGAAGTGGAGCGAGATGCCATGATTAGACGAGCCCCCACGTGCATCCTTGGAGCGAAGGTCAAGAGGTTACGCAACAAAGAAGTCAAGCTAGTCAAAGTACAATGGGGAAGTGATGAAGGAGAAACTACTTGGAAGGCGGAAGCTAAGATGCGTATGTTGTATCCTTTTCTCTTTGAGCGTATGTTTTTAATTTCCCATTTTTCTACTACTTTGTTTATACTTGTTCTATCGTTTAGGACGTCCTCTTGATTATATCATCGACCTTTAGCTAGGAATACCCTATGATTGTAAACATGTGTTTGAGACATGTTATGTTTGGTGGATGCAAGTGGATGCAAGTGGTTGCCAGTGGTTGCTCGTGGATGCATTTACACACACAACTTAGGCACTAGATCGGCTCAAGTCACTTTAACATTGCATATGCATATAGATGTTTGGTTATGGATGAGATTGAAATTGGACGTGTTATCATATGAATGTTGTATATGGATGAATGATTGTGCACTCATGTAGAGGTTATGAAGTACATTAGGAATAATTGCATACATAATCACACTCATGGTAGACCATCCGATTTTGCATTAGATAAGGAACATATACACGCACACTTTTGCATATGTTCATATGGCATTAGAAATCTTTTTTAAGGACAATGGATGCTTGTGAATGATGGTTGAGTAGATGGACGTTGGATAGTAGGATGCATTCTTCTTAACTTAGAGATTTCGGGGACGAAATCCTTTAAGGAGGGGAGAATGTAACACCCCATATTTTTCTATGAATATTAATAGACGAATTAAAAGAATATTTAATTTTAAAAGTGAGAATTAAGTAAAAAAAAAAACTATACCACTGCGTTCGTCTCAAAATTCTGATCAAGATGGACCCAATGTTTGCATTAAACGGATAATGTATGAGAAAGTTATGGACCTTGGAAGTTTGTATACATATAAGGGAAATATATGTATATATATAAATTAATAAAACAAAAATCAACCTAAAATTCAAGAAAAAAATTCAAAACAGCGGAAGCGGGAAGGCAAAATGCCAAACCGACCTATTTTATGGGTCGACCCAAGTCTCGGGTCGACCCCATGGGGTTCAACTCAGGGTGTTTGGAATCGACCCCGTCGGCCTAGAATGGTCTGTGATGAAATTTTGTGTTTTAGGGCTTATGTATCGCACTGTGGTTGGATGGGTGACATGTCTCTTTGGTTTAGATGGCTCTGATGACTCCTATGCTAATCTAAAGGCCATGGTTTGCCTAACACACCTATAAATACATATCCAAACCTAAACCCTAATTCTATTATTCACTCTCATGGCGCCTCCATACGACCAAACTCTCATCTAAACCTAGCCGCCACTAAAACCTAAATCAAATCAAAAAGTTCTTCATCAACCTAGAGGATTAATCAATATCAAGTTAGAGTTCTTCAACAATAACAAGCGATTCTATTTTCTTTTCTAATCCAAATGCTGTAAGTTCAGTTATTTTTAGATTTGAACGCCTACATCTAGTTGTGACATGTAATAAGATGAAATTGAGACTATGTATGATTCTAAGTTGTGCTTTTGCTTTTATTCTTATTCTCATGATGCTATTATCATCAGTTTATCTTGTTGTACATCAGTTTTTCATGTTGATGATGATGTTCTTATCAAGTGTTAGCCTTCACGCCAACGATGATATTTTCATGCCTATTTTCTCCCTGTTCTTATTTTATGCAACTTCTATCTCCCCATATTTATTTTATTTTATTGAACCTGGGTTAACTTCGAACCTAGGCTGAAATCGCAAAATACAAACGTTTGGAATACGGGGAATATTGGGTATTGCCTATTTGGGTGAATTTATGGGCATAACATGTTTGGTGGAATTATTGGGCATAATTTGTGCTAGATATGGGGTATTATTATTATTGAAAATTTGGGTAAATTGGCATGTAAACCAATATTTGGGCATATGTAAATTGGCATGTAAATCAATATTTGGGCATATATAAATTGGCATATAAATCAATATTTGGGCATATGTAAATTGGCATGTAAATCAATAATTGGGCATATGTAAATTGCATGTAATATGATAATTGGCATGCAAAAATTGGAATTTGGACATAATTGGAAAGTATATAATTTAATTAAATCTAATGGCCGCCTAAGACACGAGGTTAGATTTGAGTTGTGGTGTAAGTCTGCCTGGAACCGCCCGACACATCCAGCAACTGCAACGACAACAATCTAATGTGAGAGGTCAAAGGCGAAGATTAGATGGGTAATAATGCCTAGCATGAGGTTAGAAAGAGTTTGTGGTGTAAGACTGCCCGGAACCGCTCGACACATCCAGCAACCGCAAACAAAAAGTCTAATGTGAGAGGTTAGTGCATTGAATGCTTGAACCCGAGGTTGGAATGGGTTTGCGGTGTAAGACTGCCTAGAACCGCCCGGCACAATCCAGCTACCGCAAATAAGTCCAATGTGTAAGGTTGATGCTTTAATAATTAATTAATGCTAAACAAACATGTTAAGTATGGTAGGGTTAAGTCAACATGCAACACTTAACCAATATGACATGACAAGTGGGTGGGTAAAGTAACTCGACTGGATTAATGACACTTAACCAATATAACACGATGAATGGGTGGGTTAAATAAACTTAAATTAATTGATTGATGACACTTAACTAATATGGGGTGTATACAAATAGACCCTAGGAAAACCCTAATAGCAGGACCCTTTTCAGCAGTAACCCACATTAGGTATCAACAGGACCCTGAGCTAGGCTGGGTGGGGCACGATTACTGGGCCGATTATAAGTGGTCAAAATAGCAGCAGGTGGTACGGTAGTGCAAGTTCCGATGGATTACGGGTGTGCACGTAATCCCGGCATGGGAAAATTTAGACACCGAGTACCAAGTAGGTATAAAGTTGTGCGCTCTAGAACTGTATTGGCTTGCCACCTTAGCAAATGAGACACCTTATGGTGGGACCAGCACAGGTATCTACAAGTAGGGGCCGGGTTGATACAAACACATGCGGAACATTATGAGTAGGAGCCGATAAATTAAGATAGTTATGGTGGGGACAGGTAAACTGTCAATATGAGGTGGGACCTCATCATGAGATATGTACCTATAAAACTATCATGTGGGAAATAGGGATCACTTATCTTATTTTGTAACAAATGGCACTGGTTGAACACTAGTTAGGTGGTGCAGAGAAATTAGGAATCAGTACGATACCTTATCATGTTCTAGTCTTATCTTATGCTTATCTCGTTATATTGCGATGCTTATTATCATGGTTATGTCTTGTATCCAGTTTATTCATTTCATGATACCTTTACCTGTTTACATGCTGAAAGTCACTGGACTTACCAGGCTTTATGTCTGACTCTGTTTTTTTGCCTTCTTTCTTTCGTCCCCCCCCGGTCCACAGGGAGGGAATACCACCACTTAGTCCAGATTCTTTTCAAGCTCGAAGATTGTGATGTATTGCTTTGAAATCTTTGCTTTACTGCTATGGCTGGCTACTGCTTAATTGGGGAATTCTGTTATGTTATTTTGTATTATGCTTCTTTTGAGAAACAAGACAGATATTTGATGTAATGGGTTTTGATATCTTGGTGTTGATGTTTGAAACATCCCTTATGAAAGTTTATCCTATTATGCTACTATGGAATAAAAGTTCTAATTGTTTTCCGCTGCTTAAATTTGTCTGTTTTGTAATTTTATCTGTTCTATACTCTTATGACCCCCGCTAAAGTTAATGCATTCCATTTGTGAGTGACCTTAATGGAGGTGGAGTGTTACAATTGCCCTCAAACACTCTAATTCAATGAATAATTCTCTTCGAATTCATTAATTTTATTAAATAGAAGGCAGTTTCTCATTGAAGAGGTACGACCATGGCGGCCATGAATGAATAAAAACACCCAAATGTCCCCTTGATGTGTTCTTCGGATGTGTATTTGTACGTAGGAAGTTAGTTTGGGATGAGTGGGCACGTGGTAGTCTCAGGGAAGATCTCGTGAGTAGTGGAGAGAGTAGGGGATATGGCTTCTATTCTTAGGGAGACAAATGTACAACAATCTAGATTAATAGGCTAGCGAATATGTTAACTTCATGGAATACTTTCATAGCATCAGGCGGTTCGGGTAGGGGTGCAGGCGATCTGAACCGATAGGGTAAACGTGTCTTGCTGCATATGCAAGCACAAGGGGATTAGATGGTGGTTCTAACGATCCTATCCGACTTTAACATGTAGAAGTTGTTTCTCTTATGTGCTAGTAGGTTGGATCCGAACCGTTTGCTTGACAACAGGGAGTGTAAGTGCTCTCTCTAAATTCGGGGTTCCTTTATCTATCCGACCCGACACGAAAGGATAGACCCGACCAGTGATGTTTACATGTAGAATTCAAGTTTTCATCCTATCCAATTGGTCGTCAATCAAGGTTAGTTTATACTCAAGTCACTGGCTTTGGGTAATCGGTTCACAAAGCAGACTAACAATTTGCCCCCCTCCAAAGTACGTCTTATCGCAGATGAGATGTGCTTTGAATAAGTTGAGCTGAATCTTTCTGGAATGTTATCCGTTCTTGAGAAGACATTATTAGCTTGTCATGTCCTCCTAGAGGGTTCTGATTTTTCGGTTCTTTGTTGTATAGAAAACATGTTTTATATCGCACCGGTTCCCCGGTGCTTATTGAGCCAAATCCTATAGTTGGAATAGTCGAGATGATCAAGTGGTCCTTTAGGCCTAGTTAAATCAAGAGGTCAAGTTCTTTCATCATGGGTTATGTAGGATCGCCGGCTCCCGTGCGTGTGATTGGGCATGCACAGGTCACTGCCAGGCGATGTCGCCTTCCCATGCAAATCAAACGTATTGTTGAGTCAGACTTTCTTTTACATACAAGTCAATGTATGAAGTAATCATCCAAGTCATGGGATAGTATAAGAATATTCTAACTCTGAGCAAGCATCTGGGACGTTGGGATAGATCACATTAGAATTGGTACATGAATCTACCATTTATGCTCATCCTGGGACTATCTTAGCATCAGGATAGTATTCAGATCATATTAAAAGAAATCCATGACCATTCCGAGTCTTTTCACAGTCTCATGGTCACATACAAATTAGCAAGGGACGTCATCATCATCATATAAACTAGTGCTCGTAAGATCATTACAAATGTAAGGTTGTTGAATAATTCCACACATTTTCCATTTGATGTAGTTGCGGATCAAATATTTGAAGTCACATTTGGTCTATTAGTGGGCTTTCTTGAATGGTCAAGACGAATCATGTTATATTCCAGAGATGTAGTTTATATGTTATGAATTATGCACAAAGTCAGGGTCATATTCAAATTGGGTCTGCGAGTTAGAGATCGTGCTCGTAATGTTAGTGGGGGAGAAATGAAGTCAACGTTTATGCCTTCAGCATCAATGGGGGTTGGACCAGGTCAATCAGACATCTAGTCTTCTAGCCATTTTACTTTTCATTGTCACATTGGGTTAGAGCTGTAGTTCGGCAATCATAGTCGACCAAGTTGTTCTATACACTTACTCAAGTCAGTAAGAGTTGAAGTTGTATGCGTGAATGGTCGAATCACATTCTCTTTGGTGTCATCTCGTCTCTTTAGTCATAAAGTGAGGATTGCCTTATCGAGTGTCAGCGAATTCAGATATTCTCCTCGCATCAGCCATAGAGTTGAGTATGCTCCTCAATCATGCTAGCGAGGAACGTTGTTAGGGATATATTAGAGCTCCTTTGTTTCATGATTTGGCATAATCCAAAATAGCCATCATAGTCTTGTTGAGTCTATCTTTCATGCTTGGTTCCATTGAGCTTGACAATCAAGATCGCGGGGTTGATCAATGAAATTATTCCTTTCTAGAGTTTTACATTCCTATCGGTCCTTTCCAGGGCTTTCCTTTTGTCTTTATCATTTCAAGAGTCAGATGGTGCTCTACTCTTTGCCATGAAAACAATGAGACCATCCATCTCAATATTAGTATCCTCTTATTGCAGGAATCTATATCAGGATAGAATTTACGAACTTCTCTAGGAAAATCTCATGTTATAAAGATATTGAAGTTTGTTCCAGAGGTGAATCTGCCAAGGCCTTTTGGTGGGTCTCGTGTTGGAGAGACTTTGAGGTATGAGTAATCTAGAGTACCAGATATTGCTGCTATAAACACCATAGATGGTCCACGTCGATCTATAGATGCTGTTGCGGCATTGAACCTTTTAAGGAACGAATGCAGGGTCTCGCCGGACCTTTGTTTGATTGAAGTGAGTAACACGACATTCTTGGAACGACAGATGTGGACCTTTGATTGCTCAACGAAGTGGGTGACCAACGCGTTCCAGGGATTGATCAAATCGGATGGATGCCTCCAAAAATTGTATAACAACTATGTAAGCCAAGATCCAGAAATGGTAGCTTGAAGTGCAGGTAATTGCTGAAATCCCTAATGGCTCATGTGAAATTTTTTTGACAAACGTCGCTCACATCGGCCTTGAGGTGTGTCGCCTCTAGTAAAGCAATAATTAACATTGTCAATCTGGCCTTTTCTTTGAGGAGTCATCACCAATTGTCCAATCTAGCGCTGGTGCCCCCAGCATGAAGTCAGTTTAAGTCGATCTTTGGCTTTTTGGTTCCACGTGTGCAATAGCCGTCAATCAGGATTCTATCTTTTATTTCTACATGAGGGCACCATCCATTTCATATTTAGTCTGATGTGCTGAGGGATCACCATGAGAGGAAATCTCCTAACTTCCTCCATTCCTAGTGCTTTTTGCGCTAACATCCTTAGCATTGAAGAAGGTTCTATCTTCTTTCTTCTTAATCCTTGAGTCGGAGTTTCAGGAAATCTGTTTCCTCGTAAGCTAAAACTCAAAGTACAGGCGTCCCCCTTATCTGGGACCTTTCAATCGGATAGTCGGTTGGAACTAGCAAACGGTCTTAAGCGTCGTTTCTTTCAAAGATTAAGTGATTGAGTTATCCAAGTGCTCGAGTCATTGAATTTTCCCTCTAGTGTACTTGCAAGGTGGTACTTGTTGTTGCACTTGAGATATTACTCCCAAGGCCTCCTTTCAATCATTGCCTCAGGTCGTGCCGAATGTTTAGCCTCGGTCCTCGGCATCAATTCTTTGAACGTGGCCCCTTATTGGTGTTGTGAGTGTGGTTCTTGCATCTTTGTCTCGTTATCCTGTACACATCTACATTCCTTAAATAAAGTAGCATTCCTTCAGTGTCACAAATTGGCAAGCTTGTTAGATATTTCAATCAAATGCACTTGCAATCGAAACATTACTAATCTAAATATTAAACAATGAATCACATCATAAATCAAATAAGGGGGTTTCAATCTAGCATCCCTGCGAACAACAATTTCTTTAATAAAAATCGTTGCTAAACTAAGTAATATACAACAGGAGGTGTGATGTGTATGCCCCCAATCAATCTTCAATAAAGTTCCTAGCCAGGGCATGTTCAGGATTGATTAGGATCGAGATTATATCACCCCCAATCCTTCAATGGGGAGTACGGGCTCAGTTTCAATCTTTCCCCCAATCCTTCAGTGGGGTAGGAACCCGTTTTCATTGGCACTTGTTCTCGGTGCCTTTATACTCTCCTGTCGTATGCCCAGGTTAGAGTGTGGTCAAGGCGTTCTTTAATCGTGGTGCACCATCACGCCCTATAGACGTCGTCTTCCCGTCCTTTATACTCTCTCTCGGATCATGAGAGTTAGAGTATGGATATCATGAGAGTTAGAGTTATGTACGCCATTTTCCCATCCTTTATACTCTCCCTTCGTAAGTCAGGATTAGAGTTAGGGATCGAGCGATCTTTAAACTTGGCACGCCTATCACTCGTATTGAGTTTGTACTCCTATCCAGGCTCTGAGGATTAGAGTAGGCGGGCAAACATTCGAGTCGCGTTTGCTAAATCTTTGTATTCCTCCTATCAATCAATGGGAGGATTGATTGGCACCGAACTTTGGGTACCTACATCATTCATATCGCATGAGTTAGTTACGCCAATAACTTATGAAGCATGTATAAGTAAATTGCATGATTGAAAAGTCCGCATGTCAATGGGCAAAGTTGCCTCCTTTATTTAGATCCATGTAATCTGGTGGTGTCAAACATAGGATCGAGCCATGTAGATTGTCGAACTTCATCCATCTGAAATCGAATTCCGACTTTGAAATGCGAAAGTCAATGCATAATTATCTTTAGGTCTGCCACGTATTATCCAAGGAGTGGATGGTCATCTCAGATCCACCTTGAGCTATACAACTTCTTTCAGGTGGAGGGCGTGGCGTTGTAAACGAGCAGCTCAGTCAAACTCGTTATGGTATTGTTCCATAAATCTATAAGCGGGTGCTAGAAGTCTAATGAGTATCAAATCCACCTACACCATCCACATATTAATTCATCTAAGTTAATTACATCAATAACTCATAAAGCATGCAAATATAAGAGTCATGATTAAAGAGTAATCCTGTTAAAGGAATGAGTATCATTCTATGTGAAAATGGCATTGCATGCTTTTTGCAGGTCCATTTTGCCTCGACAATCTCTTCTCGAAATGGCTGCCAAAGTCTTTAGCTGGTGGTGAACGCCTTTTCAAACCATCGTGGGACGGCGGTCCCAAGAATGAACAGACCTTGATTGGGGTCTTAGATCGACAAAGGTAGCTTGGTAAATACTGTAAGCGAATGACGAGGTTGCATCTCCTTTGAATCGCCTTCTTGCCCCTATGCTAAGGGCAAGGATCGAGTGTCAGGGAGTCATGTATGTATCGCTAATGGTAGCATATCATCACATTGGTGCTAGGACAGTAATTGGTAGGATAATAAAGGATCCATGCTTATAGAAACTTTTGCACTTTCCATGCTAAGAAATAGGATATGGATGCTAAGGGATAGTCATATCTCATCCATCCGTAGATATTCCTTCAATCCCACATCGAGAATAAGATCTAATGCACAGATGATCAATTAGCATCCAGGCTTAAGTGCTCTATAGTTTTAACTAGCCAATCTTCGGGCAAGGTTGAGGCAGTCGATCATGCAAGCTTAGGATGTATCATCTTCGAATTAGATGATATAATCACGAGCAATCGACATTCGAATCTCCAGTTGCCCCCAGTGTCTGGGGGATGAGTTACTTGACTAATACTCGATGAAGGGAGTGAAATTGTGAATCTTCACTTTCTAACTCCAAAACGTCATTCGTCAAAAGTTTCATTCGCCTTCATCTTCCATCTAGTGGGAAGCTGATAAATGATTTTGTTGAATCATTCTGGGTAGTGAATTGAGCAATGAGACTTGTTGATATTTATCTCAGGACAACTTTTCAAAGGAAATAATCAATGTCGTCTTGCATGTCATATCTCGATGCATAACAAACGATGGTATGCCCTTTACTTCTCCTTGCTGGAAACATTCCGTGCTGTAGGAAGTTTCTAAAGGGAGTTGTCCATGACTCTCTTTCGAATTCGGTCTCCAATACTGGATCAAGTTCCAAGTGTCTCGATTGGGATCATCTCCATCTCTTCCGAAATATAGAAACTTGCTAGGTTGGCAGATTATCTGCTTTTTGATTTTCTGTATGCATCATATATGATATGTTGTAATGTTCCCATCCATCCAACTGCTCTTCTACCCATTTATGGGTAAGTTGTGAGTCGTAGTCCCTTTATCTGGAATTTCCTTTGAGCCAATACAACTCCAACGTCACACTGTCCATTATTCTTTGCACCATCTGTATACAACTTCTGGGCGCTTGGTTTTCATCTTTCGTTTTGAGAGGCCATCTTTTTCATTTAACACATCCCCTTTAGGAATGATAAACTCAGCGATGAAGTCGGCTAATGCTTGCCCCCGTATGGATTTCTTCAGGAGTGAGTTGAGATTAAACTAGTTCATCCCGATGTTCCACTCAAGGAATCGTTCGAGTGTCACAGGTCGCTGCAGGACCTATTGTAGTGGTTAATCAGTGCGTATCACAATCAGATGAACATGGAAATTGTGGAGTAGTTTTCTCGAAGCAATCAACAAGTTGTAAACAAACTTTTCAATCATTGGGCATTTGCTACCCTCCTACATCCCGAATATTCATCCTCTCTGGGATCTATATCTTGGGGCGGATCATCAAGCAACTCTTTCTGCGATGTTTTCCTTGCTTGCTAAGCCCATGCGTCATTCGCACTACATCTCCTCGGGAGGGGAAGCATTTTTGGGCTCTACGCCATCTCTTTTTCATAGCATGTTCCATCCAGCCAAATAGCAGGTTCTTCCAATGACTTGGTCATCACGGACCATTCCCGCTCCAGCTTCGGTTGGGACTGAGCAGTAGACAATAAGGTGTAATGTAAGTTTTGAATTCTGCTGGAGCCGGTCGGTCTATACCTTGATCAGATAAGCTCTAATACGACAACATAATTTGCGAGACTTCAAGTAAAATTCATGCGTTATGTCACAACGGAAATAAGAAGTAGAGAGCTAATGGTTAATTCATCTTTGCTTTAATCTAGAGCTCTCGTTACTTGACCAAGGTCGTATGGTAGTTGGTGAGCAGTCAAGTTGCTATAATCCGGGAAAGGATCCATTGGTCCAATCACGGCGCATAGTGGTTGAACTAGTACCTAACTCTGGGCACCAAAGTATGTTGATATAACCCTTATTCGATGGGAATTAGTCTTCCTCGATGCGGTTGACAGCAAATAGCCATCACAAAGGTTAGCCAAGTTCTTTAGGAGGTGAACTGCAGGACATATTTCATTCATCACATCAATTGAAATGTAGCTTTGGGATGTTGGAATCCTTAGCTGCTTTCCGGTATCCCATTATTGATAATCATGGTCTCTAAGATCATATGAATCATCTTCAGAGTAGTGCTCAGACTGTTCCATATAACCGTCATTCGATGCTCCGCCGATTGGATTGGTTTAAGTCACATAAATAAGGTGGTCACTACTCGTTAGGGTACAACATTAGTTGCATTGGTGAAATCTATATACCATTGGAGTTCCAGAAGAGGAGGCTGCTATAAAGAAATCATTATCTTGTATACTTTCTCTTATAGCAATCTGAATCTGATTGATAGCTCCTCACATTGAATAACATCGGCAAATAAGTTCATGGCTTCTGAAGGAATCCCAGTCGTTGTCATATTCTTTGACTATTCGTCTAATCTTCATTGACAAGCTTTGATGACTTCTTTTGGCTAAAATGTATGTCGAGCTGAAGGTGAGCCATGCTCCGAGCCAAAGGCGAGGCCGTCAGCGGGTCTAGGCGCAGCGCCGGTGTGGGTCCGGGGCCCCACAGTCCATCCGCACGGTTTTTTCGATTTTGAAAGATGGAGCCTTTTCTGAAATGATCTGAAAATGTATTTTTTTCAAAAACATCCATACCGAGTCAGATCTGAAAAATGTATTTTTTTTTTCAAAAACAGCCTTTTCAAGATGCGGTTTGAGGATGTCATCACACCGGGGTTGAGCCCTCGGGTCGGATCGAACAAGTCGCTTTGGGTCGCTGTTCGGTCCAGTTGTCGGATCAAAAAAGTGGGTTTGGGTCAGACCTAGGATGTACGTATGGTTCAGATCGGGAATAGTCACTGGTTTCAGAAAGTTTAAAGGTGCGGGTCGGATCTGGTTTGGCTTCTGCGTTCCATCCGAAAAACATATTCTTCGAATTGGGTTTTGTTTTATGCGTTCCATCCGAACCGGTGGCTAGCCCGAACCAGAGTGTGTTCGATCCATCATGCTTCTTGACTGGGCAGACATCCAACCCGAAGGTTGCCAGCATAGCTTCTTAATGCAAAGGATTGCCGGTATCTACAACGTGGTTGAAGACATCACCATTACGGAATCCGAGCAAGTCGCCCCTCTTATCATTTCGAGAATTTCGTTCCGATCTTCACGTAGTCTACGGATTATGGGTTCTTTTCATTCGTTCCATCATAGTTGTTTCTCTGTAGATCCATACAGATCTGAGTATTTTGGAAGTATTCATTTGCAGCATGAAATCAACTCAAGTCAGATACATATCCCCCTTCAATGAAGTACGACTTCCATTAGTAGACGAGAAGATCTATGATTGAGAATCAGTCCATTCTCAGTGAAAGCACCAAAATGTTTGAGCAAAAAATGGTTCTAACACCCAATTAATCATGTTTTACATAGAATAATGAGGAATAATGAACTAAAAGCAGGAAAAATCAATCAACACACGAGATTTATAGTGGTTCGCCGTTAATGAGCCTACATCCACTTCATATTTTATCATTTCATTCACAGATTACAATTACAACGAGTATTGCCCTCAAACATTCGAATTCAATGAATAATTCTCTTCAAATTCATTGATTTTGTTAAATAGAAGTTAGTTTCTCGTTGGAGAGGTGCGGCCATGGCAGTTATGAATGAATGAAAATGCCCAAAAGTCCCCTTGATGTGTTCTTCGGATGTATATTTGTATGTAGGAAGTTGGTTAGGGATGAGTGGCCACGTGGCAGCCTCAGGGATGATCTCGTGAGTAGTGGCGAGAGTAGGGGATATGTCTTCTATTCTTAGAGCGACACATATACAACAATCCAGATCAATAGGCTAGAGAATAGGTTAACTTTGTGGAATACTTTCATAGCATCAGGCGGTTCGGGTAGGGGTGCAGGCGATCCGAACAGATAGGGTAAACGTGTCTTGTTGCATATGCATGCACAAGGGGATCAAATGGTGGCTCTACCAATCCGATCCTACTTTAACATGTAGAAGTTGTTTCTCTTGTGTGCTAGTGGGTTGGATCCGAACCGTCTGCCTCAATTCGAACCATTTGCTTGACAATAGAGAGTGTAAGTGCTCTCTCTCAATTCGGGGATTCTTTATCTATCCGACCCGATCCGAAAGGATAGACCTGACCCGGTGATGTTTACATGTAGAATTCAAGTTTTCTAGCTTTCCGTCACTCTATCCAAATGTTCGTCAATCAAGGTTAGTTTATACTCAAGTCACTGGCTTTAGGTAGTCTGGTCACAAAGCAGGCTAACATGAACAGTTGCGAGGAGCTCTATAGAGTCTGTTTAGGTGACTATTGTACCAAATATTCCTACTGAATTTTTGTGTTGGTAAGCTCTTTCTATTACACACACACGCACACACACAGATGTTTCATTAACCAGTGTTTACATATTTAGAGAACAACAATAATCAATTATGAACCTAGGATGTTACTTAGTAATGATGGAATTTGCATAATTTGTGATTACTGATGTTATTTAGCATTTTGTATCACATGAACCTATTTTCTTTAACCTCTTTCAAGTGTGTAATTAGACCTGAACTAGCTATATTTAATGAAAATATCATTGAATTCATAATCATGGAGAATTCCTTATCCAGCAATAAAGTCATGCATAACATGATAAAGCCAAGATTGAATATCCACCATCTTTTGTTTAGCATTAACTATAAGATTTAGATTAATGTTTCACTTACAAATATCCAGTTCCATCAGCTTGAATATTGGCAAGACAAAATACTATTGCACTAATAGTATTTACCTCCTATTTCAGTTGTTTACCGGTATGGTTGAAGACTCTTATTCGAAACACCTTATTTGGAGTAGTAACATGAAGAGAATATCACACTATGTGCTACTAATAGTTGCACAAACTTCAATTGAGCACTACTGAAAATTTCACAAGGTAAGCACTATATTTTATTTTGAACAATATTAAACTACCATTATTTGAAAATATGGTAACACGATTTCCTTTAGTATTCAAAATTTTTAAGCATTAAATATTCAAGAAATGATACTCAAGTATGGAGCTGCAAAAGCCAAAATTAAGTAGATTCCAGTCACTATAGTAGTAGCACACAGGACATTTAAAGAGGAAAAAAATAAAATATTTTTATTCAAATATAGTAATTTATGATGCAAATGTGGTAATTTATTGTAACATCCACAATGACACCTATGCGTAATGAGTTGACTCCCCCCTTTTAATTTAAGCATCAACCGAAAAATATTGGTGCCTTAAATGAATTTACATAACTAACATCACTGTATTACTCATTTGACTCAACTTTTACCCCGGTAAAAGAATACAATATGTTTTCATCTATGTAAAAAATTAGAATAGTGAAGTATTGGTGATTATTTTGCGTTGATGCTGCAAATTATGCAAACATGTACTAGAAACAATAGTTTATTATCAGTAAACATACCCACACAATTATCAACCATTGTGGGGGAATGCAAGCATAACAATTGTGACAGGGACTCCTCTTTCCTTTTAAAGATATAAATTGTTAATTACAAAGAGTGAATATATAAATATATACTTACTTGATTTATGTAATATATAATATATTTGGTATTATGTTTAGTTCGGATTAAGTAGTTTAATCTAAAACCTATTTGCAATGTGCTTATATGCATTATTAGCACTATTGAATTGTAACTGATGTCGAAAAAAGCTATGAATGGTAGTGTTGGGAGAAGTTTGCTATAAATGGTCGAATTCCAAGATCTAATCTGAAAATTTTTGATTGTTTATCTAAAAAAATTCAAATAATTTTTGTCATGCTTTGGTGTAAGAATTAAACTGCTCATTAACCTACAAATTCGGTTCCCAAAAGACATTGCCCCTCTATTGATTAATGATTGCTTATGCTATTTGTTTAGATGCTATCAACATGAGCTGGTAAGCTGCCTCAACTCAACAGCCATGGAATATTTCACATAACACTAACCCCACGTACAGGTACTAGATAGTAGATAAATAAATTACAATTAAATGTCATTCTCATCGAGTATGCTTTTTACATAGAAAAAGATCTAGCAACGAAGTACACGTTCCATGTGCTTACCATTCAAATTAGTTTCTTATTTCATTATTTTGTTTATAATAATTGATAATGAGGCAAAACTACCTTTTTAAACTATCTCATCAATTTTTTACCATCTTGCACAGTTGGAAAGAAAGGCTGCCATCACAAAGCAACAAGATCGCGATGCAGCAAAAAACATATGAGAGAACCTTAGTCCAGTGGTTATCATGATGCGGATGAAAGCATATGAGAGAGCCTTAGTCCAATAGTTATAAAACATGTTTTTATAACCTTGAAGGTTGGAACTATTGATTAGTTTGATTCTATTGGCTTTCTTTTTTAAATTACTTCATGGGATATTAAGTGCACATCTCCATAAGATACTTGAAAAAAATAACAATCTTCTAAAGTAGTTATTTTAGTCGTTTCTCTATTAATTTTGTTGGATAATTTAATATTTTGCGATTTTAATATGTTTTCATCTGGGCATTGCTCAGAGCATTTAGCTGCCACTGGTAACTTCCGTGAAATTGATAAGATATAATTACGGGTGTTTGACATTTAACAAATTGTGTTTATCTACGTAGATGTATAGATTACATGCATACATTTTGGTAAATAAACAAGAATAATAAAGTTAATTTGTAAATAACTATTATCGTTTATGTACATAAACAATAAATTTATTGCACTTTATGTTAAAAAAATACTATTTTTAAATTCATAACTATACAATAGGACTTATTCAATTTTGTTTTAAGAGCCTTCTCAATTATTCAGATTATTTACTCGAAAGATAATATGTTTTGACCAATTACATAATTTCAATGTTAACTGTAACAACCCGGAAATGCGAGCCAATTTAAAATTTTTATTTCGGCAATTTTGATGAAGTTTGAACATTTAAAATGAATTATTTTAAATAATAACGACGAGAAATTTATTTTGAATAGAAATCAAACGTATATATTTATATACATCGTCGTTAGAATATAAATATTTATTTATAATTATAAAAGGAATTGAAAATGGCGCGGTAGTTCGATAATTCGATTTCAAACTTCAAATGAATGTACCGGGTGCAAAGTAAACCGGATTTTAGCGAAACCAAAAATATTAGAATCTATTTGTGAATATCTTTCCAACGAATCCAAAAAATCAAAATATCAAAGCGGGAATAAAAAGTTATGCCCAGTTGAAAATTCAGAATAGTCGCTATGGAATTCTGGCCCTTAAAAATGGGAATTTTGCAAATGATGTCGGATTTCAACGAAACCACTTTTGTTGGATCCGGGATGTAAAGTTATTGCTAATTTTCAAAATTCATAATTTTTCGATTCAATATGTAAGCGTGGCAAAGAGAAACGCGTTTGACCAGTTTCAGTCGATTTTAATCGACTGGAAAATGACCATTTTTCAAACGGTCTCGGAATTTGGCAAAATTAGTTTTGTTAGGACCGTATCATCAATACGAAGCTAGAAAATATTTTTCTGGAATTTTTTATGTTAGTATGTGACCCCAGTAAATTGAAATGTGCGTTCAAATTCAATTTATAGAGCTATATTTTGATTTTGACGAAAACTAATCAAAACGATCGAATCAGCCAGCGATACATATCCCATTGTGTTCGGAATGGGGGTAGTTAGCTATGGACGACAGGCGGTGGGCCTCGTTTACAGGTCAAATAAAAAAGTCAACTTTTCGAAATTAAAATAATTAAAAATGAAACCTCTCCCCTCTTCCTTAACCACTCAGCCCCCACCCCCGATTTCATTTCAACGAAAAGAAAGAAAAAAAACCCTAACACCATCGCGTCGCCCCCCTCTCTACTGTCGCCGATGCCGCTCTTCTTCTTCCTCCTCCTCTCGCCGCTTCTCCTTCTCCTCCTCCAACATCGCCCCCCACCCTCCGCCGCTTCCTCTTCCCCTTCTTCTTTTCTGGCCGAGCCTACCCCCTAGCCTCGCAAGCCAGCTTGCCACCTCCGCCTGGCACCAGCAGCCACTGCGCATCCCTCCCCTCCTTCCAGCTCAACGTCAAATGAACACAGTGAGTTTTTATTTTTGTTTTCATGGTTTTATTTACTTGTCTTCGATGGAAAAACTGATTTTTATCATGGAAAAACTGATTTTTTTTTTATCTTACTTTAGAAAATATGATCTTTGTTTGTTTATAAAGTTTAGATTTTTATAGATAATAAATATTTATTTTTAAACTAGAAAAATAAATGATCTTGGATTTGAAAATGACGAGATTTTTATTAATTAAAGATGGGATTTTTAAAATGTAAAAGGAATGTTTTTATTTATGAAAACATCAAACATTTATTTATGAAGAGATTAGGTATTTATCGTGTGAAAGATACGATTTTTTCTAAGGTAAAGATCGATATAAAAATATAAACAAAATTGTTTTTAAATAGGTAAAAATATAATTTTTATCATATAGAAAGGTTAAAAATATAATTTTTATACTAGTGGCATATTAAAAATATGATTTTTATATCATAGAAGGAATAAAAATTCAATCTTTATATAAGAAGTAGAAATATAAAAATATAATTTTTATATAGAAAGAAGCGTTGTAAATATATGAAGTGAAACAAAAATCTGAACTTAATTTTATTGTGAAGTAGAGAGAATATAAAAATGTGATTTTTATATATGTAGTGAATACGGGGCAACGAAAGTGACAAAAGACGAAAAGGTGAAGATTTCCTACATAAGAAGAGTCGCGGTGAATGGATATAGCTTGGGTGAGAACTTCTCACTTTAAATTTTCTTTTCTAGTTAAAAATATATACTAGGATGTGGACGTTGCTTAGCAGCACCCGACATCCACAGACCATGGATGACTTGTATGTTTGATTGTTTTTTGTGGTGAAAATTGATTGTGTGATGTGAAATGAAATAAAATATTTATACAGTTAAAAATATTTTATCGTTAAAAATATAATTTTTAACGGGTATGTGAATAAATAAAAATCTGTGTTTGTTGATTTGAAACCCCACACGGGTATTGGGATGATATTTGGCATACACTAATCCCAATTATTTCATTGTATGTCGATCGATTGGTCGATAGACTGTGTGAGCGTTAATTATTTATTTTTGATGCTTATGCAGTTGTGTGGTGCACTTTGGATGAAGGTTGATTATTTATCAGTGCTTTTATATATCTGTGTTGTGTGGAAACCATATAATTAACATTATATGGTAATTGATTGGGCCTCATTCCAATTGGGAAAATGAAGAATATATAGTCGTGTGTTGAAAATTATCATGTGTTGAAAGAAATATTTTAATAATAAAATTTACATCTTTATCATATTTAAAGTTAGAAACTAACTGGAAAATAGATAAGATGAGTGGTTTCCTGAGTATTGATCTGATATTGGTTTTAGCCTTCGGGGTTAATACTTAGGTAATCATTCTCTTACTACTTTATGGTTGGAGTCTGATTTAAAAATTAAACGATAGATACCATAACGTTATAAAATATGTTAAATAACAAAAATAATCATGTGTTGTCAGTGCTCTTGTGTTGGGAATATTCATGGGTTGAAAGAAATATATATTCATGTGTTGAATATAATAAATATTCATTTGTTGAATAGAATAACAAATTTATTGAAATATATAAAGCCTTGTTGATTAAAGATGCGCCATTTTGACGTGAACGATATTTATATCGATTATATTCGTTTTTATAATGAATATAGAAAAGGAAGTGATTTCAAATTACAACGTTTTGAAAATATTATCATTTGTATATCGATGATGTGGAATATTCAATTTCGATTCGAAATTGAATATTAAGTTGAAATCGTTTCGAAAACGAATTTAAAATGATTTTTAAAATACGTTTTAAAAAGGGAATCGACGATATATATAATATAAATATATATATTATATATATAATGGCCAAAATAGAACGCGCCGCGCCGCGACAGTTCGTGAATTTCGACCATTGACTTCGAATTGACGTTGTGCGAGATCCGACTGTCGGATTCTCCTAAAACCGGAACCGTTTGGTTCATATCGGAAAGAGCTTTCCAATGAAAATTAGAAATTAGAAATCTAACGGTTGGATTTGGAGTTATGTCCAAATCAAATATGGAAAAGGTCGCTGTAAGTGCAGTTCGATAACCGTTGATGGAAATCGATTGTACGGGCCTTGATTAAATTATTAAAAATATCAATAATTTGTGTAAAATCATAAGAAATGATTTGGGAAAAATTGGGTTGAAAAACTCCATATTTGAAAGGATAAAAATATATTTTTATCGAAATAAACTAGCTTTGAACTAGAATTAAAATCAATTTATTTTTGAAATAAATAAATTGAATTTGAAGTGGTTTTAAAAATAATCAGAATTCCAATACGTGAAGAGGAAATAGATTTGAATCGAAATTATCTTCGGAATATTTCGATGTCGGATTTCGTGATTCTATAGATATGGTTGTGGAATTTTGAAAGATATATTTATATCGTTATTTCCAATACGATATTTGTTGGTCGTAGAATTTAACATTGAATATAAGCCGATATATTTTCTATTTAGAATCTTGTATTTAATTTCAAATGGGATTTGGGTCTGTCGTGAATGGTGTCTTCATTAACACTGTTCTTAAACCTAACAGAGAAAAAGATTAAATCCTTCTATTTAGATTTAATGAAGTGTACCAATTAAATAGTATTAATTGGAATTGAATTTAAATTGGTTTTTGGGTTTATCGTGAACCGTGTTTTAGATGACATGGGTTCTTTAACCCAGTTAAATTAAGGATATTGTTTTTTGGGAAGATTAAAACTAAGTGGAGTTTTAATGAATCTTTAATTAGATTGAAAGTGAATTGATTATTTAAATTATCAAATCTGAAAAGTGATCGAGAATGGAGTATCACCAGTTCTTGTTGCAGTCATGATGGGGGGTTCTTGCTTCACGGTTGGTGGCGAACGGGAGACTCTTACCCCCACATGTCCCTTGTGAGGGTTGGTTAGGCAGTGGCCGGGAGGCTCGAGAGGGTCGCCGTAAAACAAGTGTACTGGGGGACCACTGGGAGCCATGGTGGGTTTTACCTGCTGCTTTGGGGGATGAAGGGATGGTTGCAAAGCCTACCGGATTTCGTCGGGCTATGTCAGTTTAGTATCAGAGCTTTGGTTTACAGAGCTCAAGAACAAGACACATTAGAACCATACGAAAGAATTCATCAGATATTGGATTAGTAATATCCAATTAGAATGACTCATTAGAGATAGGATCAGTAGTACCCTAGAACAAGTGTGAAGAGTATATTTTTCAAATGAAAACTAGTTTTGTTTGAAAATTTAAACCATTTTATACGTATTTGAATAATTTATTTATATTGATTTGGACAATCTAGTATATAAAGATTTTGCATATACGCGTCATGAACGTATATTCAAAGTTTTAATATACTGGATAGATATAAAATTACACTCTAGTCGCCCGGGGACAATTATGGTGATGTCGCGACATCAGTCGTTGAGTTCGAGTTTCGAAAGTGTGATATCTATATATTTCCATTAGACTGATGTGAGAACCAAAACTAGATAGATTTATTGTTGTGATTTGGCATCAAAAACATGATTTTCTGTATATATATCAAAGTTATGAATTTGAAACGTTAATTCACTAATTGATTGATGGTTGTGTTGTTTGTTTATTTGATGTTTTTAACCATTTAGCCTAGCTGTATTGAAAATTGGTCGCAATTGCATGCATATACATGTACTTACATTGAACAGGTCATAGCAAGGAGGCTAGAGCAGAGAAATAAAATTGTTTGCCCAACAAATAGGTACATGTTTATCATAATTTACTGTTTTGTTTGGGTGATGATGATTTTATGAGCCGATTGGCTAGCCGCTTAGCTTTTTCTTTTTGATTGAAGAAGGCCATGGGAGGCTATATGAAATATCCGGAAGTCCCCGGTGCAGGGGAGGTTATGGCGAAATTTTTCGAAAATTTAGGGTGTTAGCCAAAATTTTGAAAAATTTGAAAAGTTCTTAGAAACTGAAACGTTGAAGAACTTAAGCCGTAACGAAAATAATGGAAGTTGAGTTGATTAGTTAAACAACATTCGGCTTCGTTCCTTTTCGGGGACGAAAAGTTTTAAGTGGGGGAAATTGTAACAACCCGGAAATGCGAGCCAATTTAAAAATTTTATTTTGGCAATTTTGATGAAGTTTGAACATTTAAATTATTTTAAATAATAACAACGAGAAATTTATTTTGAATAGAAATCGAACGTATATATTTATATACGTCGTCGTTAGAATATAAATATTTATTTATAATTATAAAAGGAATTGAAAATGGCACGGTAGTTCGATAATTTGATTGCAAACATCAAATGAATGTACCGGGTGCAAAATAAATCGGATTTTAGCGAAACCAAAAGTATTAGAATCTATTTGTGAATATCTTTCCAACGAACCCGAAAAACCAAAATTTCATAGCGGGAATAAAAAGTTATGCCCAGTTAAGAATTCAGAATAGTCGCTATGGAATTCTAGCCCTTAAAAATGGGAATTTTGCAAACGACCTCGGATTTCGATGAAACCACTTTTGTTGGATCCGGGATGTAAAGTTATTGCTAGGTTTCAAAATTCATAATTTTTCGATTCAATATGTAAGCGTGGTAAAGAGAAACGCGTTTGACCAGTTTCAGTCGATTTTAATCGACTGGAAAATGACCATTTTCGAACGGTCTCAGAATTGGGCGAAATTAGTTTTGTTTGGACCGTATCGTCAAAACGAAGCTAGAAAATATTTTTTTGGAATTTTTCGTGTTAGTATGTGCCCCCAGTAAATTGAAATGTGCGTTCAAATTTAATATATAGAGTTATATTTTGATTTTGACGAAAACCGATTGAAACGATCGAATCAGCCTGTGATACATATCCCATTGTGTTCGAACTGGGGGTAATTAGCTATGGACGACAGGCGGTGGGCCTCGTTTACAGGTCGAATAAAAAAGTCAACTTTTTGAAATTAAAATTATTAAAAATGAAACCTCTCCCCTCTTCCTTAACCACTCAGCCCCCACCCCCGATTTCATTTCAACGAAAAGAAAGAAAAAGAAACCCTAACACCATCGCGTCGCCGCCCCCCCCCCCCCTCTGCTGCCGCCACTCTTCTTCTTCCTCCTCCTCTCCCGCTTCTCCTTCTCCTCCTCCAGCCTTGCCCCCCACCCTCTGCCGCTTCCTCCTCCCCTTCTTCTTTTCTGGCCGAGCCCACCCCCTAGCCTTGCAAGCCAGCTCGCCGCCTCCGCTTGGCACCAGAAGCCACCGCGCATCCCTCCCCTCCTCCCAGCTCAACGTCAAACGAACACAGTGAGTTTTTATTTTTGTTTTCATGGTTTTTTTACTTTTCTTCGATGGAAAAACTGATTTTTATCACAGAAAAACTGAATTTTTTTTATCTTACTTTAGAAAATATGATCTTTGTTTGTTTATAAAGTTTAGATTTTTATAGATAATAAAGATTGATTTTTGAACTAGAAAAAGAAATGATCTTTGATTTGAAAAAGACGAGATTTTTATTAAGTAAAGATGGGATTTTGATAATGTAAAAGGAATGTTTTTATTTATGAAAACATCAAACATTTATTTATGAAGAGATTAGATTTTTATCGTGTGAAAGATAAGATTTTTTCTAAGGTAAAGATCGATATAAAAATATAAACAACTTTGTTTTTAAATAGGTAAAAATATAATTTTATAATATATAAAGGTTAAAAAAATAATTTTTATACTAGTGGCATATTAAAAATATGATTTTTATATCATAGAAGGAATAAAAATTCAATCTTTATATAAGAAGTAGAAATATAAAAATATAATTTTTATATAGAAAGAAGCGTTGTAAATATATGAAGTAAAACAAAAATCTGAACTTTATTTTATCGTGATGTAGAGAGAATATAAAAATGTGATTTTTATATATGTAGTGAATACGGGCAACGAAAGTGACAAAAGACAAAAAGATGACGATTTCCTACATAAGAAGAGTCACGGTGAATGGATTTAGATTGGGTGAGAACTTCTCACTTTAAATTTTCTTTTCTAGTTAAAAATATATACTAGGATACAGACGGTGGTTAGCAGCACCTGTAACACCCCACCTCCGCCAGGGGCACTCACAAAGGGAATGCACTAGCTTTGGTGGAGTATTATCTAGGTAAACATGCACAGAAATATTACAAGGCAGAACGTATAAAACAACGGAAGAAAACATGATTTTATTACTTTATAAAAGTAGTAAGGTCTAAAACCTTTTACATCAAAGTGCCATTAAACTACTTACATCGAAACCTGTCTTGCAATGATAAACAAGCATAAAACCATAGTCATAAATTATTCCCCAAGTAAAACAGTAAAATAGCCATAGCCACGAAAAGTCCAAGCCATAGATGATGATTTGAAGCAGAAAATCCGCAATAAGTAGCAACATTTCCTCCCTGTAAACCTGGGGGGGGGGACGGAAGAAAAAGAGGCGAAACAAAACGGGGTCAGTCATAAAGACTGGTAAGTCCTATCTACTTCCAACATAAAAACAGGTAAAGGTAACATGACATGCATAAACTGAGAGTAAGCATAAGGATGATGACAAGATAGACAAGCTAAACCAAGGTAGCAGGATGAACTATTGTATCAAGATAAACTACGGTCACTATGAATCAAGTATAACATACTAAGGTTCTATCGAGTATAACATCCCAATGTTCTTTCGAGTATAACATCCCAAGGTTCTATCGAGTATAACCCCGAAGGTTCTATCGAGTATATTTGCCCTGCACCCTCCGTACTAGTATCCCAACCCGTGTCATGTGTTAGCTACTAAATGTCCCTTGCCCAATGTCATGGAATGGTCCATGCCAACCTAATGTAGATTTTCCCAACTCGCATGTTTCTTCCCATGTATATGTTTAGTCCTTTGCCGTAAATCCTACGGGCTTCCTCACGTAGTTCTATACTACTTCAACGTAGTTCCATTATCCTTGAAATCGTTTGGACTGTCACCCTTGATCTAGATGTATTTTCTTATCATGAATTATCGCGTGTTCATCTAGGATTTACACCACCTAGGACCACTACAGATTACGCTTCCTATTGGACGTCCTCTAGATTCGATCAGGGTTTATTCCACCTAGGACCACTAGGGATCATTGTAACACCCCACCTCCGCCAATGCCACTCTTGCAAGCACACTAGCTTCGGAGGGGCGTTAAACGAGGTAACATGCATGCAGATATCACAAGATAGAACATATAAGTAAAAACAGAGTAAATAAAGTAGCGGATAAAACTAGCATTTCAAAACCATAGTCAAGTTACATCAAAGTACTTGGTCATTATTTTCCCATAAAACAAAGTCTAAAACATAAACTGAAAACTGAAAAAGAAACATAAAGTAACTATCCCCAAAGTAGCATAAGGCCATAGCATGCTCAAACCATACGTGAGCTATCCAGAAAAGCAGCTAAAGATCCAGCTAGGTAACAGTGTTCCCACCCTGCAAACCTGGGGGGGGGGGGACGGAAGAAAAGAGGCGAAAGAAAACGGGTCAGTCAAAAAGACAGGTAAGTCCTATCTACTATTAGTATAAAAACTAATAAAGTTAACTGAACATGTAAAACAGAGATGAGATGTAGGGTGATAACTGGCATGGTGAAAAGTTAACAAGATAGATCAAGTGTGGCATCGCATATACAAGGTTAAGTTGCAACAAGTGTGTACTTGTAATCCATGTCAAGTGTAACTAGAAATGATCCCTTGGCCCAATCTTGGCCCAATATCCCGAGATGACCTAGATCAAGGTCCAACAACACGGTCTAGTCGATCGGCTCCCTATAAGCCTAACTTGTCAAGTGTCGGTGTCATACGGTCCAAACATGAAATGTAGTCGACAGTGTTAGGTCCACCCTAGGGTGTATCCGGCCCTAGGGTGTCAACCACTGACACGAAACAAGCACGCACAGTCAAAATCTACTGGTGCCCAAGTCTGTCTTTCATCCCCGGACAATGTGCACGACCATGGTCCGTCGGAATCTACTATGGCGCACCTACTTTTGCCGTCTTTTTGGTCGCTTACACTCCTACCCAGTAATCGTGCCCCACCCTAGCCTAGTCCCTAGGGTATCCGATACTCCCTAGTGGTTACTACTGAGAAGGACCGCGTAACTAGGGTTTTCTAGTGGGTTAAGTGTGGTTAACCCCATCCAAACCATGTATCAAGTTGGTTAAGTGTTCCTAAAAAGGTTCACGCCTTAACCCTATCCAACTAAGCATTGGGTTGGGTAAGTGTGTCCATGTTGACTTAACCCTATCAACCCATCATGTTCATGTGGTTAAGTATATTCAAGTGGTCCATGACTTAACCCTATCATGTGGCATTTATTAACTTAATGCACCCCAACCTCTCACATTAGACTTTGTTGTGGTTACTAGTTAAGTCGGGTGGGTCCGGGTAGCTTTACACCACAACCTAGTCTAACCTTGGGTTTTAAGTGCGACATGACCAAGTACTCACATTGGGTCCTATTGCTTGTAGCCACTAGTTAAGCCGGTCGGTTCCAGGTAGATTTATGCTACAAACTCAACCCAACCTCGAGTTGGCCACACTCATATTTTCTAAGTGTCATGTCCATCATTATGTTTACAAACATAATCACAAGTCAATGTTCATGTCATATCTTAAAACCAAGTTTTCATGTCATTAATATTACCCAAACCCAACGCATTCCGATCGCATGTACGTTTTGCATAACATAACATAGATCAAAAGAGGGAACTTGGCAAAAGCATGACAAAAGGGGCATAAGGTAATAAGGTTGGCCACAAGTTAAACATGGTGGCATATGAGGCATAAATATGTTCATAAGCTTGCATATTACATCATGGGCCTCAAAACGTGCATAATATCAACTTAAGAAAATAGGTGAAACATGATCATAAATGACATAGGATGGTGGCTAGAAGTTCGCATATAACATTATATGCAAGTTATCATAGAGGTTATGAGGGTTCTCATGTTGCATAATGCAACATTCCAACATAAAGCTTATAGCTTTTAGCCCACAAGGTCAAGGTGATGGCTTTACAAACATGCATAGAATAAACCTATGCATAACATGATAGGATCAAAGCACATATCATACTTAGGCCCAAACTCAACTTGCAACATGTCATATTTAACTTCATAGTTAGAATCAAAGAGTAGTATAGGGCTTACAATGCTATGAAGACTAGAATTAATATAAAATAAGATTGAGACGAAGCCACACTAGCAAATCCGCAACCAAAGACGATAAACTCCACTTCAAGACTTGAGAACAAGGAGGAATAACCCCAAAGACAAAGAAAGAAGGCTCTTTTCCTTAAGAAAGATGGCTCTTTTATGACATAGATTGATTTGAGACACTCATGCTTTCATGAAGAAGATGGAGGCCATGATTAGTGAATATTTGGGCAGCATTTAGTTGTAGGAATGATTAATGAGGGTTTAGGCTAGGTCTAGGGGTCTTTTTATAGGTGATTAGGTTAGTTTAGACCATAGGATTAACCCTAAAACACATCAGGTCCGTCAAATCCCGTTAGAAACTTCTAGAGCAAGACTCAACATGTCACAAATGGTGCACCAGAAAAATTGGTCCGATCGGGGGGTCGACATAGGTGTCGACCCATTGGGGGGGTCAACACTGGTGTCGACCCCTGTGTCGACCCTGCCTGGGGCGGGAAAATTCCCGCCCATTCTGCCTTGGTTGTAATTTAAATCTGAATTCGAATTTGAACTGTTTTTGGGCTTGGAATTTTCTGAAAACTTCATTGGGCCATAACTTGGTCATACGGACTCCGTTTTTCGAAAACTCGGACTCTATTTCGCGTATTTTTCCGAGACGAACGCAATGGCACAGCTAGTTTCCCTTGATTCAGATTTTAGAATTTAATTCTGCCTTGATTTACATTATAACATGTTATTAAAAATACGGGTTGTTACATTCTCCCCTCCTTAAAGGATTTCGTCCCCGAAATCTCCAAGTTAGGAAGAACGTATCCTACCATCCATCATCCATCTACTCAAAACATCATCCACGTGCAGTCATTGTCCTTAAAGGATTCTAAATGTTGTATGATCATATGCAAAGGTGTGTGTATATGTACTTATCTAATGCAAAAATCAGGCGGTTACTGATTCAGTAAGCCTCCTTAATGCAAAGTATGTTAGTGAAATGAGTCCATATGTATGCAAATTCCTAACATAATTTATAATCTCTACATGAGTGCACATAACATTCATTCATATGCAACATCCACGTGATGGCACAACAAGTTTCATCCATGAATAAGCATAAACACTCATGCATATGCAACATGAAAGTGTGTGAGCCGATCTTAGTGCCTAATGTGTATCATGCAACCACGAGTATCCACTTGCAAACACTTGCAACCACTTGCAAACATCAAGCATAACATGTTTCAAATACATGTTTCATCCAAAGGGTTTCTACTTAAGGTTCTCATGACAAGGTTAACAAGATAAATGGGATAAATATGGGTAGCAAAAAGAAAGATATGCTGAGTAAGAAAGGAGATTGAGAATGTACCCTCAAAAAGGAATGGATAAAGCCCACGCATCTTCTCCTCGGTTTCCCAAGTTGCATCTTCATCGGCTTCACTCCACTGAACTTTCACCAATTTGACTTCTCGATTCCTTAACTTCTTGATCCCTATTCCCAAGATACGAATCGGAGCTCTCCTCAAGGTTGCCTCTTTCTCTACCTCCACGTCTTCAAGGATGCTTGGTTCAACCACCTCAGCGGACTCATGTAAGCACTTTCGGAGATGCGAGACATGAAAGACATTATGCACTCCGGCTAGCTTCTCGGGCAATTCCACCTTATAGGCCATCTTTCCAATTCTCTCTATGGTAGGGAAGGGTCCTACGAACCTTGGTGCCAGCTTCCCCACTGCTCCAAAACGTACCACATTACGCAAAGGAGAAACCTTCACGAAAACCATGTCTCCCACTTCGAATTCCAAATCTGCCCTTCGCTTGTCAGCATAGGATTTCTGTCTATCTTGGGCCGCTTTCATCCGTCTTCTCACCAATTCAACTTTCTCGGATGTGTCCCGTATCATATCGGGCCCAAGTATAAGCCTATCTGTTGTCTCCCACCAACAAGATGGTGACCTACACGGCCTCCCATACAAAGCTTCAAATGGTGTCATCCCTATGCTGGCTTGATAGCTATTATTATAAGAAAACTCTACAAGTGGAAGGTGGTCTTCCCAAGTACCACCAAAGTAAAGAACACAAAGCCTCAAAAGATCTTCTAGCACTCTATTCACCCTTTCGGTTTGGCCATCCGTTTGGGGGTGATAGGCTGTACTCAGATTCAATCGCGTTCCCATCGCTTCTTGCAAACTATTCCAGAATTGGCTAGTGAAGATTGGGTCACGATCACTAACTATGCTAGAAGGAACTCCATGCAACCGCACTATCTCTCGGAGATAAATAGATGCTAGTCATGATGCGGTCCTCTTGCTCTTTACTGGAATGAAGTGAGCACTCTTCGTAAGTCTATCAACTACGACCCATATGCTCGTGTTCCCTTTCCTTGACCTAGGCAATCCATCCACAAAATCCATAGAAATACTCTCCCACTTCCATTGCGGGACCTCCAATGGATGTAATAGCCCACCTGGTTTCTTTGACTCGGCTTTCACTTGTTGGCACACCATGCACTTTGAAACATACTCTGCCACATCTTTCTTCATTCCAGCCCAAAAGAAAATGCGCTTCATATCTCTATACATCTTATCTCCTCCAGGATGTATAGTCATCTTCGAGTGATGTGCTTCTTCGAGAACTTTATGCACCAAGTCTCCTACTTGTGGAACGCATAGCCTTCCATCACGCCTTAGCCAACCCTTGTCATCAATAGTATATCTAGCAAGGTGACTAGACGTCTCACCACGAATCAACTTGTCCATGACTTCGACTATCTGTGGATCTTCCTTCTGCGAAGCCCCAACTTGATCAGGAAGTGTGGGTCTAAGCTCAAGGGATGCTAATGAACCCGTCATCGACTCAACAGTCATCGTGAAATCAAAGGTTGCCAAGAACTCTAAGTTCTTCATCTCAACAAACAAGGGACTCAAAGTCAACCTACTTCTGCTTAATGCATTAGCCACAACATTACCCTTGCCAGGGGTATAAGTTATCTCAAAGTCATAAGATGCCAAGAATTCCATCCACCTTTGCTGCCCTTGTTGTTCTTGTTGTTCTGATTGCTCTGATTTCCTCCCCACTTGGAGTCTGTCTTCTTGGGTTGAGTCTCATTAGCCTTGACTTCTTTCTTTCCATTCTTATCGTCTCCTTGAAGCAATGCCATGTCCACTAGGCCTTCAAAAGTGGCCCCCATGGGTATATGAGATAGGGCTAAACCTTGTAATGGCTCATTCAACCCTCGTGCAAAGCGTAAAGCCTTCTTCTGAGGAGTATTAACCATGTCCAAACCGAATCGAGCAAGTTGGTTAAACTTATTCACATACTCCCTCACTGTCATGTCCCCTTGCTTCAAAGATATAAACTTCTCCAATTGCAGATTCGCCTCAGCTGATGATAGAAACTTAAGCCCAAATCTTGTCCTGAAGTCGGCCCAAGTGTCTATAGGCCTCGTAGCATTAGTGAGCTCCCACCAATAAGCAGCTTCTTCTTTTAATAACCATGCTGCCAATAAAACCTTTCAATGATCTTCCACATCAAAGATAGCGAAAAGATCTTCAGTTTATTTCAACCAATTTCGTGCCTCCACAAAAGTCTCCGTCCCAATGAAATTCTTGCCACCCATCGCCTTAAAGTCTTTGCAAACCTTAGCGAAATCTGCTTGTGGATTCCGAGGAGGAGGAGGAGGAGGAACCTCAGTTATGGTGGGGGTGTTTGCTGGGCCCACATCGTTGGCCCTAGCTTCCAAGTACCTCCGGAACCATCCGGGAATGGTCACTCCCTCGGGAAGGTTAAGATCGGCCATACTGAACAAGAAAAAGATAGATTCAGAACGAGGAAACGAAGGATAGTGCTAATGGCTTTTGGGGAATAGCCTTTTAAAATAATTAGACTTTTCATGGAAAATACTTAATTGGTTTTAAAAATAGTTTTTCAAAAGGTAAGTTTTAAAAACCTTTCGCTCAAATCTTGTAAACCCTCGCTCTGATACCAAATGTAACACCCCATCTCCGCCAATGCCAGTCTTGCAAGCACACTAGCTTCGGAGGGGCGTTAAACGAGGTAACATGCATGTAGATATCACAAGACAGAACATATAAGTAAAAACAGAGTAAATAAAGCAGCGGATAAAACTAGCATTTCAAAACCATAGTCAAGTTACATCAAAGTACTTGGTCATTATTTTCCCATAAAACAAAGTCTAGAACATAAACTGAAAACTGAAAAAGAAACATAAATTAACTATCCCCAAAGTAGCATAAGGCCATAGCATGCTCAAACTATACGTGAGCTATCCAGAAAAGCAGCTAAAGATCCAGCTAGGTAACAGTGTTCCCACCCTGCAAACCTTGGGGGGGAACGGAAGAAAAGAGGCGAAAGAAAATGGGTCAGCCAAAAAGACTGGTAAGTCCTATCTACTGTTAGTATAAAAACTAATAAAGTTAACTGAACATGTAAAACAGAGATGTGATGTAGGGTGATAACTAGCATGGTGAAAAGTTAACAAGATAGATCAAGTGTGGAATCGCATATACAAGGTTAAGTTGCACCAAGTGTGTACTAGTAATCCATGTCAAGTGTAACTAGAAATGATCCCTTGGCCCAATCTTGGCCCAATATCCCGAGATGACCTAGATCTAGGTCCAATAACACGGTCTAGTCGATCGGCTCCCTATAAGCCTAACTCGTCAAGTGTCGGTGTCATACGGTCCAAACATGAAATGTAGTCGACTGTGCTTGGTCCACCCTAGGGTGTATCCGGCCCTAGGGTGTCAACCACTGACACGAAACAAGCACGCACAGTCAAAACCTACTGGTGCCCAAGTCCGTCTTTCATCCCCGGACAATGTGCATGACCATGGTCCGTCGGAATCTACTATGGCGCACCTACTTTTGCCGTCTTTTTGGTCGCTTACACTCCAGCCCAGTAATCGTGCCCCACCCTAGCCTAGTCCCTAGGGTATCCGATACTCCCTAGTGGGTTACTGCTGAGAAGGACCGCGTAACTAGGGTTTTCTAGTGGGTTAAGTGTGGTTAACCCCATCCAAACCATGTATCAAGTTGGTTAAGTGTTCCTAAAAAGGTTCACGCCTTAACCCTATCCAACTAAGCATTGGGTTGGTTAAGTGTGTCCATGTTGACTTAACCCTATCAACCCATCATGTTCATGTGGTTAAGTATATTCAAGTGGTCCATGACTTAACCCTATCATGTGGCATTTATTAACTTAATGCACCCCAACCTCTCACATTAGACTTTGTTGTGGTTACTAGTTAAGCCGGGCGGGTCCGGGTAGCTTTACACCACAACCTAGTCTAACCTCGGGTTTTAAGTGCGACATTACCAACTACTCACATTGGGTCCTATTGCTTGTAGCCCCTAGTTAAGCCGGTCGGTTCCGGGTAGATTTATGCTACAAACTCAACCCAACCTCGAGTTGGCCACACTCATATTTTCTAAGTGACATGTCCATCATTATGTTTACAAACATAATCACAAGTCAATGTTCATGTCATATCTTAAAACCATGTTTTCATGTCATTAATATTACCCAAACCCAATGCATTCCCATCGCTTGTACGTTTCGCATAACATAACATAGATCAAAAGAGGGAACTTGGCAAAAGCATGACAAAAGGGGCATAAGGTAATAAGGTTGGCCACAAGTTAAACATGGTGGCATATGAGGCATAAATATGTTCATAAGCTTGCATATTACATCATGGGCCTCAAAACGTTCATAATATCAACTTAAGCAAATAGGTGAAACATGATCATAAATGACATAGGATGGTGGCTAGAAGTTCGCATATAACATTATATGCAAGTTATCATAGAGATTATGAGGGTTCTCATGTTGCATAATGCAACATTCCAACATAAAGCTTATAGCTTTTAGCCCACAAGGTCAAGGTGATGGCTTTACAAACATGCATAGAATAAACCTATGCATAACATGATAGGATCAAAGCACATATCATACTTAGGCCCAAACTCAACTTGCAACATGTCATATTTAACTTCATAGTTAGAATCTAAGAGTAGTATAGGGCTTACAATGCTATGAAGACTAGAATTAATGTAAAATAAGATTGAGACGAAGCCACACTAGCAAATCCGCAACCAAAGACGATAAACTCCACTTCAACACTTGAGAACAAGGAGGAATAACCCCAAAGACAAAGAAAGAAGGCTCTTTTCCTTAAGAAAGATGGCTCTTTTATGACATAGATTGATTTGAGAAACTCATGCTTTCATGAAGAAGATGGAGTCCATGATTAGTGAATATTTGGGCAGCATTTAGTTGTAGGAATGATTAATGAGGGTTTAGGCTAGGTCTAGGGGTCTTTTTATAGGAGATTAGGTTAGTTTAGACCATAGGATTAACCCTAAAACACATCAGGTCCGTCAAATCCCATCAGAAACTTCTAGAGCAAGACTCAACATGTCACAAATGGTGCACCAGAAAAACTGGTCCGACCGGGGGGTCGACCCCTGGGTCGACATGGGTGTCGACCCCTGGGTCGACATGTGTGTCGACCCATTGGGGGGGTCGACACTGGTGTCGACCCTGCCTGGGGCGGGAAAATTCCCGCCCATTCTGCCTTGGTTGTAATTTAAATCTGAATTAGAATTTGAACTGTTTTCGGGCTTGGAATTTTCTGAAAACTTCATTGGGCCGTAACTTGGTCATACGAACTCGGTTTTTTCGAAAACTCGGACTCTATTTCGCGTATTTTTCCGAGACGAACACAATGGCACAACCCGTTTCCCTTGATTCAGATTTTAGAATTTAATTCTGCCTTGATTTACATTATAACATGTTATTAAAAATACGGGTTGTTACAATTATGCTACCTATCGAACAACGCCCTTTTTCTACGTAACGATCTAATCGATCGGCTCCCTACAATTCCTAACTCGTCGTGTGTCGGTGTCATACGGCCCAATCACGAATGTAGCTACTCTGTGCTAGGTCCACCCTAGGGTGTGTCAAGCCCTAGGGTGTCAACCACTGACACCATTTCAAGCACGCACAGTGTACAACTACTGGTGCCCACGCCTGCTTTTTTTCAACTCTGGACTACGTGCACGACCATAGTCCGCCTGAACCTACAATGGCGCACCAAACTCAGCCGTCATTTTGGTTGCTTACAATCAGCCCAGTAATCGTGCCCCACCCTAGCCTAGTCCCTAGGGTATCGTGATACATCCAAGAGGGTTACTGCTGAAAAGGACCGCGTAACTAGGGTTTCCATCTAGCAGGTTAAGTGTTGTCATCTAAATTCAAGACTTAACCCCTATCAGTCTAGCATGTCAAGTTGGTTAAGTGTGGTCATTCCAGTTCGTGACGTAACCCGTCTACATGTCATGTCAAGTTGGCTAAGTGTTGTCATTCAAGTTCATGACTTAGCCCTACGAATCACGCGTCAAGTTGGTTAAGCGCATTCCAGCGGTTCATGACTTAACCCTATCCAAAGCATCGTGTCAAATTGGTTAAGTATATTTAAGCGATTCATGACTTAACCCCATCAAATTACCGTGTTAGATTGGTTAAGTATATTCAAGCTTAACCCCATCAAATTACCATGTTAGATTGGTTAAGTATATTCAAGCGATTCATGACTTAACCCCATCAAATTATCATATTAGATTGGTTAAGTATATTCAACCGATTCATGACTTAACCCCATCAAGTTATCATGTTAGATTGGTTAACTATATTCAAGCGATTCATGACTTAACCCCATCAAGTTACCATGTTAGATTGGTTAAGTATATTCAAGCGATTCATGAGTTAACCCCATCAAGTTACCATGTTAGGTTGGTTAAGTATATGTTAACCTAACCTCATCCACTAGTCAAATTATAACGTTTAAGTGTTACCCTTGTGAGTTTACTTAACCTTACCATGCATCGCGCTATACTAGTCGAGTGTTATCGACCCATTCAGGTTAAACTAACCCATCCTCTAATCGTGTTATATGGTTAAGTGCCATCAAGTAATCAAGTCCGGTTTTACTTAACCCACCCATCCACGTCATATTGGTTAAGTGTTATTAGTCTAATCAAGTTACTTAACCCACCCGTCCATGTCATATTGGTTAAGTGTCATTAGTCTAATCAAGTTACTTAACCCACCCGTCTATGTAATATTGGTTAAGTGTTATTAGTCTAATCAAGTTACTTAACATTATCATGTGGCATTAAGTAAATTAATGCACCCCAACCTCTCATATTAGACTTTGTTGTGGTTACTGGTTACGTCGGGCGGGTCCGGGCAGTTTTACACCACAACCTAGTCTAACCTCGGGTTTTGAGCGCGATATGACCAACTTCTCACATTGGGTCTTATTGTCTGTAGCTACTGGATTTGCCGGGCGGTTCCGGGCAGATTTATGCTACAAACTCAACCCAACCTCGAGTTGGCCACTTTCATGTTTTTCTACTTGTCATGTTCATGTCAAATTTAGGCTACGACAAAGTCCACGTTTTCCACTTATGCCCATTGTCCCATTACTTAATTCATGTTAAGTTTCATAGCCCATCCCAAGTTTGCCTAAACTACCCAAGGCGTATTCCCAATGCAAGTGAAAGCGAGTCAACATAGTAGGAATAATATAACAACATATTGGCAACAAACATGTATGATAGCATAAAGGGATTGGCCTCAAACATGTATAATAGCATAAAGGGATTGGCCTCAAACATGTATAATAGCATAAAGGGATTGGTCTCAAACATGTATAATAGCATAACACTAGGTTCATCATCATAGGCATGTAAATGGTCATGAGGGGTTTAGGTTCTTTTACATGCATAAGCCTCAAGTCAAGTTCATATGAATGTTCCACAAGTCAAATTGCTCGAAGGTTTCATGCCAACATTCTACAAGTCAAGATTAAATTTTGCATGATAAACTAAGTCAAACACAACATGAGTGGCATGATTTAATCAATAAGAAATAGCCCAAAGTCATAGGTTTAAGAGAGAGGCAAGACTAGATTCACATAGACTAGCATACTTAGGTTTCATCTCATTTAATTCCATGTCAACATTAGAACTACCGTTTAGATCTAAAAGTAGCTAGAACTTACAAATCGTGGCTAGTGAATTAGGAGCAAGAATCGTCATAGAATCGTTGTAGCGACGTTGATCTATTCTCTTGATTTGATGGAGAAAGATTGTTCATTTGCCTTAGCTTTAGTTTAGAACTCTCAAGCTCTCAATGATGAAGATGGAGGCCATAATTTAGGAGCATTTTGGCAGCACTTAGTTGCTAGAATGATTTTTAGGGATTTAGGTTAGGTCTTAGGGTGTTTTTATAGGAGTTAGGACTAGTTTAGGCCCTTAGATTAACCCTAGTTTAGATCTGAACCATCAAAATCGTCACAGGCCCCCAAACTAGAGCCAAAAGACCATGCAGGTGCACCCAGGCTGATCTGGTCCGACCAGGGAAGTCGACACCCAGGTCGACTGGGCAGTCGACCTGGTCCCTGGGGGGTCGACTCCCCAGTCAACTTGGGGCTGGGCAGGAAATTTCCCGCCCAGTCCATTTGGGGCTAAATTTTGAAATTCGAAAAATCTGTTTTCGTTTCTGATTTTTCGTGAAACTTCTAGAGGCCATATCTCGGTCATACGGACTCCGATTTACGAAATTTCAGACTCGTTTCCAACCAGAATTCCGAGACGAACGCAACGGCGCAACCCGTTTCGCTCGATTCTTAATTTAAAATTTAATTATGCCTCGATTCTTGTCTTAATACGTTATTAAAATTCGGGTTGTTACAGTACCCGACACCCGTCATCCACAGACCATAGATGGCTTGTATGTTTGATTGTTTATTTGGGTGAAAATTGATTGTGTGATGTGAAATGAATTAAAATATTTATACAGTTAAAAATATTTTATCGTTAAAAATATAATTTTTAACGGGTATGTTAATAAATAAAAATCTTTGTTTGTTGATTTGAAACCCCACACGGGTATTGGGATGATATTTGGCATACACTAATCCCAATTATTTCATTGTATGTCGATCGATTGGTCGACAGACTATGTGAGCATTAATTATTTATATTTGATGCTTATGCAGTTGTGTGGTGCACTTTGGAAGAAGGTTGATTATTTATCAGTGCTATTATATATCTGTGTTGTGTGGAAACGATATAATTAACATTATATGGTAATTGATTGGGCCTCATTCCAATTGGGAAAATAAAGAATATATAGTCGTGTGTCGAAAACTATCATGTGTTGAAAGAAATATTTTAACAATAAAATTTACATCTTTATCATATTTAAAGTTAGAAACTAACTGGAAAATAGATAAGATGAGTGGTTTCCTGATTATTGATCTGAAATTAGTTTCGGCCTTCGGGGTTAATACTTAGGGAATCATTCTCTTACTACTTTACGGTTGGAGTGTGATTTAAAAATCAAACGATAGATAGAATAACTTTATAAAATATATTAAATAACAAAAATAGTCATGTGTTGACAGTGTTCATGTGTTGGGAATATTCATGTTTTGAAAGAAATATATATTAATGTGTTGAATAGAATAAATACTCATTTATTGAATAGAATAATGAATTTATTGAAATATATAAAGCCGCGTTGATTAAAGATGTGCCATTTTGACGTGAACGATATTTATATCGATTATATTTGTTTTTATAATGAATATAGAAAAGGAAGTGATTTCAAATTATAACATTTTGAAAATATTATCATTTGTATATCGATGATGTGGAATATTCAATTTCGATTCGAAATTGAATATGAAGTTGAAATCGTTTCGAAAACGAATTTAAAATGATTTATAAAATACGTTTTAAAAAGGGAATCGACGATATTTATAACATATATATATATGTATTATATATAATGGCTTGAATAGAACGCGTCGCGCCGCGGTAGTTCGTGAATTTTGACCATTGACTTCGAATTGACGTTGCGGGAGATCCGACCGTCGGATTCTCCTAAAACCGGACCCATTGGGTTCGTATCGAAAAGAGCTTTCCAATGAATATTAGAAATTAGAAATTTAACGGTTGGATTTGGATTTATGTCCAAATCAAATTTGGAAAAGTTCGCTGTAAGTGCAATTCGATAACCGTTGATGGAAATCGATTGTACGGGCCTTGATTAAATTATTAAAAATATCAATAATTTGTGTAAAATCATAAGAAATGATTTGGGAAAAATTGGGCAGAAAAAATCCATATTTGAAAGGATAAAAATATATTTTTATCGAAATAAACTAGCTTTGAACTAGAATTAAAATCATTTTATTTTTGAAATAAATAAATTGAATTTGAAGTGGTTTTAAAAATAATCAGAATTCCAATACGTGAGGTGGAAATAGATTTGAATCGAAATTATCTTCGGAATATTTCGATGTTGGGTTTCGTGATTCTACAGATATGATTGTGGAAATTTGAGAGATATATTTATATCGTTATTTCCAATATGATATTTGTTGGTCGTAGAATTTGACATTGAATTTAAGCCGATATATTTTCTATTCCGAGTCTAGTATTTAATTTCAAATGGGATTTGGGTTTGTCGTGAATGGTGTCTTCATTAACACTGTTCTTAAACCCAATAAAGAAAAAGATTAAATCCTTCTACTTAGATTTAATGAAGTATACCAATTAAATAGTATTAATTGGAATTGAATTTAAATAGGTTTTTGGGGTTATCGTGAACCGTGTTTTAGATGACATTGGTTCTTTAACCCAGTTAAAGTCATGATATTGATTTTTGGTAAGATTAAAATTAAGTGGAGTTTTAATAAATCTTTAATTAGATTGAAAGTGAATTGATTATTTAAATTATCAAATCTGAAAAGTGATCGAGAATGGAGTATCACCAGTTTTGCTCCAAAAGCGATAGTTAAATCTTTAATTAGATTTGAACGTGAAATGGTAATTAATTTTACCGATAGCACCGTGGTGTTAGATATGAAGTATGACCAGTTTTACTTCATGGGATGAATAGGTTGGGATTGGGAAATAAAATAAATAATTACTTTGGTGTGGTTCGCTAATCCCGACTAGTTTGGAAAACCATGATATGGTTTGAAATGAAATTCAAAGTAAGATTAAAGAATAAATTTAGAAGAATTTATCTTTGATAAAATTAATGGGAACCTTTCCTAAGAATGTGATTTTGTGAATAAAATAATATTCTGAATTGGAATGAGGCGTATGTTGTGTTTGTGTAACATTTGTTTATTATATACGCGGGTTATTCGGAAAGGCCGGGTTTATACCCATTCTGAATAACCAATTCGACGATATGTCGAAGATGAAGACGGTGGTTGAAGACCGGAAGTCTTCACATCGTTTGGGTGATTACTGATGATCTTGATTGGGTTGTACACCCAAGAGGAGGGAATCAGTTGGTGATCATCCAGATGTACTTGGAGATAGATGGATATGCGAGGAAAGTGCCTCCGGTTTCATTTAGACCCAGAACGAACTTGTAAATGGACTGTGTGTCTAACATTGGATTTTATTCTGTGTTGATTGATATCTATTAAATGTACATTTGTTTGGCGGTGGAAAATTTATTCTCTTGCTTAACGCCCTTCTCTGAGACGTACGAGCTCAGAGGTTGTATATCGATGGACATCAGTCGAATGGAGTGAATTGCCTGTGTGGCACGCCTCAGTGGCAAATGATCAATGCTTCTGTTGAAAAGCAAAGTCTTGTGGTTGATGATCAAAGCACGGTCTGTGTGGCATAGCTTTGTGTATAGCGTGAATTCGTGAGCCTCACACCTCGGTATGAGTCAAAAACGGGATAAGGACCCAAGGAGTGCACGACGTTTCCTTCTAGCTAGTAGTGGTGTCAGTGCTTAAACTGGCTGACATTTATATACTTTTCACCTGTGTGCTTGTTGGATGCGAGGCGCCTCGGATATAGGTCTGTTAGGACCGGGAAACATATGTTCAGGAATAACTAATCCTCCAAAGTTAGGTGAGGACCGACCTTGGAGGTTCCAAAGGATCATAGTGGGGTCCTGAGGCATTTGCTAGAGTGTCTCGAATCGGAGAGGAGCTTGCCCCTTGCCTTGACTCATGACGGAAATCAAATTTCCAATACGTGATATTGCGGTTTTATTTGTAGAAACTAGTATGGCGACATAGTGGTATGGGTCATTCATGCCGCCTAGGATTGATATTTATGACTGGAATTGTTTTGAAACTATACACTTATAGTAATATCAAAATAATGTGTTTTCAACGTATCAAGCATGCTTTGGCTAATATAAGGTAAAAACTCTATCCTCCGGCTTGCGTTGCATTGTGTGATGGGACCTGGGTCTTATAGTAGCTTCATTTTTCTTTATTTAGCATTGCGTTGTTTGTTTTATGCACTGGTATTCTTGCGAGGAAACTTGTTCCGTGTTATACGGCATGGTCCCTTGATTTACCGAACTTTAAAATAAAGATTAATAACTGTTTTAGTTCTCACACCAGTCACATGACTGACCTGGAGTTTATTGTTTCAACCTAAACTCTGGGTGCCCCTATTTTCCACACGGGCAGCTAGTAGTTTTGGTTTTGCAGATTTATATTCACAGGATCCTGATTTACAGCTGGAACGATGCTCGGAAAGCTCTGTATCCGTGTATTACTTTCAGTTGTGTTTTGTATTGCTTTTCCGCTGCTATGTAATTTATTGTAATCTCTGATATTTGTCAAATGTATATTTATTCATACTCTATATATTCTTGTAATCTGATGGAATTTTTATAATAAACAATGAAATGTTCTTCTGTCTGCGTCCTTTTGTGTGTTGTTCTCAAAGCAATCCGGGCTTTCCTTACCGGGGAAGTTTGGGTCGTCTCATTAACCTATTTTTAAAACATAAAAATAATATTTAGAATATATCTAAAATAATTAAAATATATTATTTTCAGCATAAACACTTGCTTATAGTAATAAGACAATAAAATTATTTTCTTACATCAAACAAATAAAAGTTACATAAAACATACCCTATATAAACAATAACAACAATAATAATTTATAGTTTATCTATTTTGTTAGATTCACCGTATGTTATATAATAAAGTTCCAATTTTAACACTGAAATTCTAAAACTATATTTTATAATATTATCGTGTGCAATGCACGGTTTACACACTAGTTATATTAAAATCCTGTTTTAATTTTCAATATAAAATCAATTGTTTTAGCAATTAATTTGAACAATAATCGCATTTCTTTATGGTTGATTTCAAAAAAAAATGCATACAACTATAAAGTATTTTTAAAATATTTGTAGATCCTTTTATGAATAATTTTAGAAAATTTACAAATACTTGTTGCAGAGATTTTATTTCAGACACCTACAATATAGAAATTTCAAATAATTGTAGATTTATCCAGTGATATTTATTGTGTTGTTTGCAAATATATACTTCATAAATACATTAAAACTTGAAAAAAGGTTCTGTTTAAACTTGCTTTTAATGAGAAACTTGTGTATTTCAAAACATTAATGAGTATTTATACGAAAGAAACCGTATTTATACGAAAGAAAGCACATTGATTTTAACTACAAAACCGATAATAAAGTAATTGGCTGGATATTTATGCAAACGAAGTGAACTGTAATAAGTTAAGATAAACATACCAAAATGTTATTTAAACTACATCTCTGCCAGTGGCATAATGTTATTTAAACTGTAATAATATGATCTATTTCATGTCAAAACTCTGCCTACACTCCCTATCAACTCGTTGCAATACCATGCTCCATTCCTCCCGAACAACACCTAACGATGTTGCTTGCTTTTGGCAGTTTCAGCAACAGTTTTTGTTTCATGCAACGCTATTTCATATTTAAAACATGGGGGATCAAAACCTAATCTCCATCTGTAACGGCAAGGAATTACGCTCGATCTGAATCGATCGTTAAACCGACAAAGACCGTTCGAAACCCCTGATCGTTTTGATAACAGGACAAATCAGAACGCAGACGGAAGAACATTTCATTGTTATTACAACACTTCCATCAGATACAAGAATATACAGAGTATAAACGAATAAGTTACATTCAACAAATATCAGAGATTACAATAAATTACATAGCAGCGGAAAAATATACAAAACACAACTGAAAGTGATACACGGATACAGAGCTTTCCGAGCATCGTTCCAGCTATAAATTAGGACCCTGTGGATATAAATCTGCAAAACCAAAACTACTAGCTGGCCGTGTGGAAAATAGGGGCACCCAGAGTTTAGGTTAAAACAATAAACTCCAGGTCAGTCATGCGACTGGTGTGAGAACTAAAACAGTTATTAATATTGGTTTTAAAGTTAGGTAAATCAAGGGACCACGCCATATAACACGGAACGGGTTTCCTCCCAAGAATACCAGTGCATAGAACAAACAGCGCAATGCTAAATAAAGAAAAATGAAGCTGTTATAAGACCCAGGTCCCATCACACAATGCAACGCAAGCCGGAGGATAGGGTTTTTACCTTATAACAGCCAAAGCATGCTTGATATGTTTAAAACACATTATTTGATACTATTATAGGTGTATAGTGTCAAAACAATTTCAATCATAAATATCAATCATAGACGGCATGGGTACCATATATCATGTCGCCATACTAGTTCTACAATTAAAGCCGCAATATCACGTATTGGAAATTGGATTCCGTCATGAGTCGAGGCAAGTACTAAGCTCCTCTCCGCGTTCGAGACACTCTAGCAAATGTCCCAGGACCCAACTTTGATCCTTGGAATCGGCTGGGCCGGTCCTCTCTTACTTTTGAGGATTAGTTATTCCTAAACACACGTTTCCCGGTCCTTACAGACCTATATCCGAGGCGCCTCGCATTCCAACAACCACGCAGGTGAAAAGTATATAAATGTCAAGGCTGGTAGGTCACTGACACCACCCTAGCTAGAAAGAAACGTCGTGCTCTCCCAGCGGTCCGTCTCCCGTTTTTGACTCATACCGAGGTGTGAGGCTCGTGAATTCACGTTATACACAAAGCTACGCCACACAGGTCGTGCTTTGATCATCAACCACAAGACTTTGCTTTTCAACAGAAGCCCTGATCAATTGCCACTTACGCGTGCCACACTGGCAATTCACTCCATGCGACTGATGTCCATCGATATACAACCTCTGAGCTCGTACGTCTCAGAGAAGGGCGTTAAGCAAGAGAATAAATTCTCCACCGCCAAACAGATGTATATTTAATAGAGATCAATCAACACAGAATAAAATCCAATGTCAGACACACAATCCATTTACAAGTTCGTTCTGGGTCTGAACGAAACCGGAGGCACTTTCCTCGCATATCCATCCATCTCCAAGAACGTCTGGATGATCACCAACTGTTTCCCTCATCTTGGGTGTACAGCCCAATCGAGATCTTCAGTAATCACCCAAACGATGTGAAGACTTACGGTCTTCAACCACCGTCTTCATCTTCGACATCTCGTCGAATCGGTTATTCAGAATGGGTATAAACCCGGCCTTTCTGAATAACCCACGTATATGATAAACAAATGTTACACAAACACAACAAACGCCTCATTCCAATTCAGAATATCCTTTTATCCACGAAATCATATTCTTAGGGAAAGGTTCCCATTAATTTTATCCAAGATAAATTCTTCTAAATTTATTCTTTAATCTTCCTTTGGATATCATTTCAAACTAGTCGGGATTAGCGAACCACACCGAAATAATTATTTATTTTATTTCCCAATCCCACCCTATATATCCCATGGAGAAAACTGGTAATACTCCATATCTAACACCACGGTGTTATCGGTAAAATTAATTACCATTTCACGTTCAGATCTAATTAAAGATTTAACTATCGCTTTAGAGCAAAACTGGTGGTACTCCATTCTCGATCACCTTTCAGATTTGATAATTTAATTTATCAATTCACATTTCAATCTAATAAATGATTCATTAAAACTCCACTTAGTTTTAATCTTTTCAAAAATCAACATCCTGTCTTTAACTGGGTTAAAGAACCAATGTCATATAAAACACGATTCACGATAAACCCAAATCACATTCGATATTAAATGCAAGGCTCTGAATAGAATATATACCAGCTTATATTCAATATCAAATTCTGAAACCAACAAATATCGTACTGGAAATAACGATATAAAATATATCTTTCAAATTCCCATAACAATATCTGTATAGTAACGAAATCCAACATCGAAATATTCTGAAGATAATTTCGATTCAACTCCAGCCCAATTCACGTACTGGGAATATTGATTATTTTTAAAATCACTTTCAAATTCAATTTATTTATTTCAAAAATAAATTGATTTTAATTCTAGTTCAAAACTAGTTCATTTCGATAAAAATCTATTTTTATCTTTTCAAATAACGAATTTTTCAGCCCAATTTTTCCCAAATCATTTCTTATGATTTTACACAAATTATTGATATTTTTAATAATTTTATCAAGGCCCATACAGTCGATTTCCACCAACGGCCATCGAACTGCACTTACAGCGACCTTTTCCAAATTTGATTTGGACATAATTCCAAATCCAACCGTTAGATTTCAAATTTCTAATATTCATTGGAAAACTCTTTTCGATACAAACCCAACGGTTCGGGTTTTAGGAGAATCCGACGGTCGGATCTCTCGCAACGCCAATTCGAAGTTAATGGTCGAAATTCACGAACTACCGCGGCGCGGCGCGTTCTATTCAAGCCATTATATATATAATATATATATATATATATATATATATTATATATTTCGTCGATTTCCTTTTTAAAACGAATTTGACAAATCGTTTTAAATTCATTTTCAAAACCATTTCAACTCTATATTCAATTTCTAATCAAAATTGAATATTTCATATCATTACTATATAAATGGTAATATTTTCAAAATGTTATATTTTGAAATCACTTCTTTTTCTATATTTATTATAAAAACGAATATAATAAATATAAATATCATTCACGTCAAAATGGCGCAACTCTAATCAAAACGGCTTTATATATTTCAATAAATTCGTTATTCAATTCAACAAAAGAATATTTATCCCATTCAACACATGAATCTATATTTCTTTCAACACACGACCAATTTCAACACATGAGTACTGTCAACACACGACTATTTTTGTTATGTAAGATATTTTATAAAATCATGGTATCTATCATTTGATTTTTAATCAGATTTCACCGTAAAGTAGATCTAATTTTAAATATGATAAAGATGTATATTTTATTATTAAAATATTTTACTCAACACATAAATAGTTTCAACACATGAACATCGTCAACACATGACTATTTTTATATTCAACACATGAATTTCCTTTTATAGTATTCATTATTTTCCCCGATTGGAATGAGGCCCAATCAATTACCATATAACGTTAATTATATGGATTCCATACAACACATGTATATAATAGCAATGATAAACAATCAACCATCATCCAAGGTGCACCACACAACTGCATAAGCATCAAATATAAATACTCAACGCTTACACAGCCTGTCGACCAATCGATCGACATACAATTAAATAATTGGGATTAGTGTACTCAAATATCATCCCAACACCCGTGTGGGGTTTCAAATCAACAAACACAGATTTTTATTTGTGCAGTTGGGCGATGTGTAAAATTTATCATCCCCATCAATATCAGTCAAATCAGTGTATATAAACGAATCGGCCGATTTGTTTATAACTGTTTATTTACTCACATTCACGTTAAAAATTATATTTTTAACGATAATTAATTTATTTCAACACATCTACATTTTATTATCGATTTCACATCATCATCACAAACAATTTTCATAACACATCAATTAAACAAACAAGCCATCCATGGTCTGGGGATGACGGGTGTCGGGTGCTGCTAAGCACCGTCTACATCCTAGTATATATATAACTAGAAAAAGGAAATTTAGAGTGAGAAGTTCTCACCGATAGCTAATCCAATTCCACGACAATTCTAATGTAGGAAATCTTTGTCGTTCTCGCCTTTTTGTCACCTTCGTTGCCCGTATTCTCTACATATGTAAAAATCACATTTTTACTTTACTATTCAATACATAAAAATCGAATTTTTACTTCGCTATTCAATATATAAAAATCAAATTTTTATTTCGCTATTCAATATATAAAAATCGAGTTTTATTTCGCTATTCAATATATAAAAATCGAATTTTTACTTTGTTCTTATGTATATAAAAATCCTATTTTTTTAATCACGCTATATGGATAAAAATTCTATTTTCACACCGCTACTATATAGATAAAAATTCTATTTTTACATCGTTATCATATAGATAAAAATTCTATTTTTACTTCGTTATCATATAGATAAAAATTATATTTTTACATCGTTATCATATAGATAAAAATTCTATTTTTACTTCGTTATTCTCTATATAAAGATCTCGCCCTTCCAACTACAAAGATTTCGCCTTTTCACATATAAAGATTTTACCTTTTCAATTTCATCACTATAAAAATCACATTTTTATTTTGCTACATATATAAAGATGGTATTTTTACTATATATAAAATATGAAAATTATATTTTAATTATCTTTACTACATAAAGATAATATTTTGACTATCTATAAAATATAAAAGTTATATTTTTATTATATTTACTATATAAAAATCGTATTTTGATTCTTTTTATAATCTAAAAATTATATTTTTATTTCATGTCTAAACATAAAAATCATTTCTTTATACTGCAAATGGAAAAGAAAAAAAAATTAAAATCTACTCTTCTCCTGAAATAAAACTGATTTTCCTTTTCATATGCAAAGCTATCATATCGGAAATAAGCAAACAAATTAAATTAAATAAAACTTACGGTTGCAATTTCAGAAGGGGGGGCGGATTTCTGCACAAATCAAAGGGGAGGAGGGCTTCTGCTGCTGGCGGCGGGTCTGGGGGTGGAGCTCGCGAGGTGGCAGTGGCGCAGTGGGTCTGGGCGGCGGCAGGAGGGTTTCAGGGTTGGGGTTTTGAGTGATGCATTGGGGAAGAGGAGGTGGGGACTGGAGGAGGAAAAGCGACGTGAGGAGGAGGAGGAAGAAGAGCGGAGGTCGAGGGTGGTGGGCGCAGTGCGGCATCGACCGCCGTCGGAGGGGGGGAGGGGGGCTGGAGCGATTTTTTTCTTTTTTTTCTTTCTTCTTCGTTCTGGAATGAATTTCAACGGGGGGGGGGGGGGCAGAGGGATTTAAGGGGAGAGAGGTTTTAAAAAATTTTATTTTTTCAAAAAGTTGACTTTTACATACGACCTCTAAACGAGGCCCACCGCCTGTCGTCCATAGCTAATTACCCCCATTCCGAACACAATGGGATATGTATCGCAAGCTGATTCGACCGTTTCGATCAGTTTCCGTTAAAATCAACATATAACTCTATATATTGAATTTGAACGCGCATTTCAATTTACCGGGGTCACATACTAACTCGAAAAATTCTAGAAAAATATTTTCTAGCTTCGTATTGACGATACGGTCCTAACAAAACTAGTTTCGTCGAATTCTGAGACCGCTGGAAAAATGGCCAATTTCCAGTCGATTAAAATCAACTAAAACTGGTCAAACGCGTTTTCCTTTGCCACGCTCACATATTGATTCAGAAAATTATGAAATTTGGAATCTAGCAATAACTTGACATCGCGGATCCAACAAAAGTGGTTTCGTCGAAATCCGAGGTCGTTTGCAAAATGTCTATTTTTAAGGGCCTGAATTCCATAGCGACTATTCAGAATTTTCAACTGGACATATCTTTTTATCCCCGCTATGAAACCTTGATTTTTCGGATTCGTTGGAAAGATATTCTCAAATAGATCCTATTATTTTTTGTTTCACTAAAATCCGGTTTGTTTTGCACCCGGTACATTCAATTGAAGTTTGAAATCGAATTATCGAACTACCGCGCCATTTTCAATTCTCTTTATAATTATATATAATTATTTATATTCTAACGATGACGTATATAATATATACGTCGAATTCTATTCAAAATAAATTTCCTCGTCGATATTATTTAAAATAATTCATTTTAAATATTCAAAATTCGCTAAAATTGCCAAAATAAAAATTTTAAACTGGCCCAAATTTTCAGGTTGTTACAATCTCCCCCACTTAAAACTTTTCATCCCCGAAAAGGAACAAAGTCGAAAGTGGTTTGATTAATCAACTCTACGTTCGATCTGGCTTCCATTCTCCAACTTTTCAATTTCTGAGAATTTTCAAATTCTTCAAAAATTTGGCTAACACCCTAAATTTTCGAAAAATTTCGCCATAACCTCCCCTGCACCGGGAGCCACGGGAAAACCCCGAAATTGCCATATAGGCCTTCTGATCTCAAAAAGAAAAAGAAAAAGCCAAGCGGCTAGCCAATCGGCTCATAAAATCATCATCATCCAAACAAAACAGTATATTACAGTAAATATGTACCTATTTGTCGGGCAAACAAATTTTATTCCTCGGCTCCAGCCTCCTTGCTATGACCTGTTCAATGTAAGTACATGTATATGCAAGCAAATGTGACCAATTTTCAATATAATTCAATATTCGATACAATTAGGCTAAATGGTTCAAAATTATTAAACAAATAAACAAACAACACAAACATCAATCAATTAGTGAATTAGAGTTTCAAATTCATAATTTTGATACATATATACAAAAAATCATGTTTTTGATGCCAAATCACAACAATGAATTCTAGCTATATTGGTTTTGGTTCTCACACCAGTCTAATGGAAATATATAGAAATCACATCTTCGAAACACGAACATAAATATTGATGATGTGGCCACATCATCAGAATTATCCCCGGGTGTCTAGAATGTGATTCTATATCTATCCAATATATTAAAACTTCGAATATACGTTCATGACGCGTATACGCGAAATCTTTATATACTCGATTGTCCAAATTCAAAATAAATAAATAATCAAATACGTATAAAGTGATTTAAATTTCAAAACAAAATTTGTTTTTCATTTGAAAAATATACTCTTCACACTCGTTCTAGGATACTACTGATCCTATCTCTAACGAGTCATTCTAATTGGATATTACTAATCCAATATCTGATGAATTCTTTCGTAGGGTTCTAATGTGTCTTGTTCTCGAGCTCTGTAAACCAAAGCTCTGATACCAACTGTAACGGCAAGGAATTTCGCTCGATCTGAATCGATCGTTAAACCGACAAAGACCGTTCGAAACCCCTGATCGTTTTGAGAACAGGACAAATCAGAACGTAGACGGAAGAACATTTCATTGTTATTACAACAATTCCATCAGATACAAGAATATACAGAGTATAAACGAATAAATTACATTCAACAAATATCAGAGATTACAATAAATTACATAGCAGCGGAAAAATATACAAAACACAACTGAAAGTGATACACGGATACAGAGCTTTCCGAGCATCGTTCTAGCTATAAATCAGGACCCTGTGGATATAAATCTGCAAAACCAAAACTACTAGCTGCCCGTGTGGAAAATAGGGGCACCCAGAGTTTAGGTTAAAATAATAAACTCCAGGTCAGTCATGCGACTGGTGTGAGAACTAAAACAGTTATTAATATTGGTTTTAAAGTTAGGTAGTTCAAGGGACCACGCCGTATAACACGGAACGGGTTTCCTCCCAAGAATACCAGTGCATAGAACAAACAGCGCAATGCTAAATAAAGAAAAATGAAGCTGTTATAAGACCCAGGTCCCATCACATAATTCAACGCAAGCCGGAGGATAGGATTTTACCTTATAACAGCCAAAGCATGCTTGATACGTTTAAAACACATTATTTGATACTATTACAGGTGTATAGTGTCAAAACAATTTCAATCATAAATATCAATCATAGACGGCATGGGTACCATATATCATGTCGCCATACTAGTTCTACAATTAAAACCGCAATATCACGTATTGGAAATTGGATTCCGTCATGAGTCGAGGCAAGGAGCAAGCTCCTCTCCGCGTTCGAGACACTCTGGAAAATGTCCCAGGACTCCACTTTGATCCTTGGAATCGGCTGGGCCGATCCTCTCTTACTTTTGAGGATTAGTTATTCCTGAACACACGTTTTCCGGTCCTTACAGACCTATATCCGAGGCGCCTCGCATTCCAACAACCACGCAGGTGAAAAGTATATAAATGTCAAGGCTGGTAGGTCACTGACACCACCCTAGCTAGAAAGAAACGTCGTGCTCTCCCAGCGGCCCGTCTCCCGTTTTTGACTCATACCGAGGTGTGAGGCTCGCGAATTCACGTTATACACAAAGCTACGCCACACAGGCCGTGCTTTGATCATCAACCACAAGACTTTGCTTTTCAATAGAAGCCCTGATCAATTGCCACTTACGCGTGCCACACTGGCAATTCACTCCATGCGACTGATGTCCATCGATATACAACCTCTGAGCTCGTACGTCTCAGAGAAGGGCGTTAAGCAAGAGAATAAATTCTCCGCCGCCAAATAGATGTATATTTAATAGAGATCAATCAACACAGAATAAAATCCAATGTCAGACACACAATCCATTTAGAAGTTCGTTCTGGGTCTGAGCGAAACCAGAGGCACTTTCCTCGCATATCCATCCATCTCCAAGTACGTCTGAATGATCACAAACTGTTTCCCTCATCTTGGGTGTACAGCCCAATCGAGATCATCAGTAATCACCGAAACGATGTGAAGACTTCCGGTCTTCAACCACCGTCTTCATCTTCGATATCTCGTCGAATCTGTTATTCAGAATGGGTATAAACCCGGCCTTTCTGAATAACCCACGTATATGATAAACAAATGTTACACAAACACAACAAACGCCTCATTCCAATTCAGAATATCCTTTTATTCACAAAATCACATTCTTAGGGAAAGGTTCCCATTAATTTTATCCAAGATAAATTCTTCTAAATTTATTCTTTAATCTTCCTTTGGATATCATTTCAAACTAGTCGGGATTAGCGAACCACACCGAAGTAATTCTTTATTTTATTTCCCAATCCCACCCTATATATCCCATGGAGAAAACTGGTAATACTCCATATCTAACACCACGGTGTTATCGGTAAAATTAATTACCATTTCACGTTCAAATCTAATTAAAGATTTAACTATCGCTTTGGAGCAAAACTGGTGGTACTCCATTCTCGATCACCTTTCAGATTTGATAATTTAATTTATCAATTCACATTTCAATCTATTAAATGATTCATTAAAACTCCACTTAGTTTTGATCTTTTCAAAAATCAACATCCTTTCTTTAACTGGGTTAAAGAACCAATGTCATATAAAACACGATTCACAATAAACCCAAATCACATTCGATATTAAATACAAGGCTCTGAATAGAAAATATACCGGCTTATATTCAATATCAAATTCTGAAACCAACAAATATCGTACTAGAAATAACGATATAATATATATCTTTCAAATTCCCATAACAATATCTGTATAGTCACGAAATCCAACATCGAATATTCCGAAGATAATTTCGATTCAACTCCAGCCCAATTCACGTATTGGGAATATTGATTATTTTTAAAATCACTTTCAAATTCAATTTATTTATTTCAAAAATAAATTGATTGTAATTCTAGTTCAAAACTAGTTCATTTTGACAAAAATCTATTTTAATCTTTTCAAATACCGAAATTTTCAGCCCAATTTTTTCCAAATCATTTCTTATGATTTTACACAAATTATTAATATTTTTAATAATTTTATCAAGGCCCGTACAGTCGATTTCCACCAACGGCCATCGAACTGCACTTACAGCGACCTTTTCCAAATTTGATTTGGACATAATTCCAAATCCAACCGTTAGATTTCAAATTTCTAATATTCATTGGAAAGCTCTTTTCGATACGAACCCAATGGTTTGGGTTTTAGGAGAATCCGACGGTCGGATCTCCCGCAACGTCAATTCGAAGTTAATGGTCGAAATTCACGAGCTACCGCGGCGCGCGCGTTCTATTCAAGCCATTATATATATAATATATATATATTATATATTTTGTCGATTTCCTTTTTAAAACGAATTTTATAAATCGTTTTAAATTCGTTTTCAAAACCATTTCAACTCTATATTCAATTTCTAATCAAAATTGAATATTTCATATCATTACTATATAAATGGTAATATTTTCAAAACGTTATATTTTGAAATCACTTCTTTTTCTATATTCATTATAAAAACGAATATAATCGATATAAATATCGTTCACGTCAAAATGGCGCAACTCTAATCAAAACGGCTTTATATATTTCAATAAATTTGTTATTCTATTCAACAAATGAATATTTATCCAATTCAACACATGAATCTATATTTCTTTCAACACACGACCAATTTCAACACATGAGTACTGTCAACACACGACTATTTTTGTTATGTAAGATATTTTATAAAATCATGGTATCTATCGTTTGATTTTTAATCAGATTTCACCGTAAAGTAGATCTAATTTTAAATATGATAAAGATGTATATTATATTATTAAAATAGTTTACTCAACACATAATTAGTTTCAACACATGAACATCGTCAACACATGACTATTTTTATATTCAACACATGAATTTCCTTTTATAGTATTCATTATTTTCCCTGATTGGAATGAGGCCCAATCAATTACCATATAACGTTAATTATATGGATTCCATACAACACATGTATATAATAGCAATGATAAAAAATCAACCATCATCCAAGGTGCACCACACAACTGCATAAGCATCAAATATAAATAATCAACGCTTACACAACCTGTCGACCAATCGATCGACATACAATTAAATAATTGGGATTAGTGTACTCAAATATCATCCCAACGCCCGTGTGGGGTTTCAAATCAACAAACACAGATTTTTATTTGTGCAGTTGGGCGATGTGTAAAATTTATCATCCCCATCAATATCAGTCAAATCAGTGTATATAAACGAATCGGCCGATTTGTTTATAAATATTTATTTACTCACATTCACGTTAAAAATTATATTTTTAACGATAATTAATTTATTTCAACACATCTACATTTTATTATCGATTTCACATCATCATCACAAACAATTTTCATAACACATCAATTAAACAAACAAGCCATCCATGGTCTGTGGATGATGGGTGTCGGGTGTTGCTAAGCACCGTCTGCATCCCACTATATATATATAACTAGAAAAAGGAAATTTAGAGTGAGAAGTTCTCACCGATAGCTAATCCAATTCCACGACACTTCTAATGTAGGAAATCTTTGTCGTTCTCGCCTTTTTATCACCTTCGTTGCCCGTATTCTCTACATATGTAAAAATCACATTTTTACTTTACTATTCAATACATAAAAATCGAATTTTTACTTCGCTATTCAATATATAAAAATCAAATTTTTATTTCGCTATTCAATATATAAAAATCGAATTTTTATTTCCGTATTCAATATATAAAAATCGAATTTTTACTTTGTTGCTATGTATATAAAAATCCTATTTTTATAATCACGCTATATGGATAAAAATTCTATTTTCACACCGCTACTATATAGATTAAAATTCTATTTTTACATCGTTATCATATAGATAAAAATTCTATTTTTACTTCATTATCATATAGATAAAAATTCTATTTTTACATCGTTATCATATAGATAAAAATTCTATTTTTACTTCGCTATTCTCTATATAAAGATCTAGCCCTTTCAACTATAAAGATTTCGCCTTTTCACATATAAAGATTTTACCTTTTCAATTTCATAACTATAAAAATCACATTTTTATTTTGCTACATAAATAAAGATGATATTTTTACTATATATAAAATATAAAAATTATATTTTAATTATCTCTACTACATAAAGATAATATTTTGACTATCTATAAAATATAAAAATTATATTTTTATTATATTTACTATATAAAAATCGTATTTTGATTCTTTTTATAATCTAAAAATTATATTTTTATTTCATGTCTAAACATAAAAATCATTTCTTTATACTGCAAATGGAAAAGAAAAAAATAAAAAATAAAAATAAAATCTACTCTTCTACTGAAACAAAACTGATTTTCCTTTTCATATGCAAAGTTATCATATCGGAAATAAGAAAACAAATTAAATTAAATTAAATAAAACTTACGGTTGCAATTTCAGAAGGGGGGGCAGATTTCTGCACAAATCAAAGGGGAGGAGGGCTTCTGCTGCTGGCGGCGGGTCTGGGGACGGAGCTCGCGAGGTGGCAGTGGCGCAGTGGGTCTGGGCGGCGGCAGGAGGGTTTCAGGGTTGGGGCTTTGCGCGATGAGCTGGGGAAGAGGAGGTGGGGACTGGAAGAGGAGAAGCGACGAGAGAAGGAGGAAGTAGAGCGGAGGTCGAGGGTGGTGGGCGCGGTGCGGCATCGACCGCCGTCGAGGGGGGGGGGCTGGAGCGATTTTTTTCTTTTTTTTTCTTTCTTCTTCGTTCTGGAATGAATTTCAACGGGGGGGGGGGGGGCAGAGGGATTTAAGGGGAGAGATGTTTTAAATTTTTTTTTCAAAAAGTTGACTTTTACATACGACCTCTAAACGAGACCCACCGCCTGTCGTCCATAGCTAATTACCCCCATTCCGAACACAATGGGATATGTATCACAAGATGATTCGACCATTTCGATCAGTTTCCGTTAAAATCAACACATAACTCTATATATTGAATTTGAACGCGCATTTCAATTTACCGGGGTCACATTCTAACTCGAAAAATTCCAAAAAAATATTTTCTAGCTTCGTATTGACGATACGGTCCTAACAAAACTAGTTTCGTCGAATTCTGAGACCGTTGGAAAAATGGCCAATTTCCAGTCGATTAAAATCAACTGAAACTGGTCAAACGCGTTTTCCTTTGCCACGCTCACATATTGATTCAGAAAATTATGAAATTTGGAATCTAGCAATAACTTGACATCGCGGATCCAACAAAAGTGGGTTTGTCAAAATCCGAGGTCGTTTGCAAAATGTCATTTTTAAGGGCCTGAATTCCATAGCGACTATTCAGAATTTTCAACTGGACATATCTTTTTATCCCCGCTATGAAATCTTGATTTTTCGGATTCGTTGGAAAGATATTCTCAAATAGATCCTATTATTTTTGGTTTCACTAAAATCCGGTTTGTTTTGCACCCGGTACATTCAATTGAAGTTTGAAATCGAATTATCGAACTACCGCGCCATTTTCAATTCTATTTATAATTATATATAATTATTAATATTCTAACGACGACGTATATAATTTATACGTCGAATTCTATTCAAAATAAATTTCCTCGTCGATATTATTTAAAATAATTCATTTTAAATATTCAAAATTCGCTAAAATTGCCAAAATAAAAATTTTAAACTGGCCCAGATTTTCGGGTTGTTACACCATCCCTTACCAACAGTAGTGCAGTCTCCTATAACATCAGTGTAGCCCACCACTATTTTTCCAGTAGCATGTATACTAACAAGCTTATATAGTTCAAGTAATGTGTCTCTATATCTGTCCTATTTTCTTCAATGAATTTAGTGAAAATTGAAGTTGCTACACACTTCATGATTCAAGAACCTCTCAATCCATTATAACACTCGTATGCTTTTGCTTTAGCCATAGATAACCTTTTTTCACCAAATACAATAGAAACCGAGAAACTGTAATTGCAAAACCACATTAGGTTAACTTAATTAGTTTAGTTTATCCTAGATTCATACATGGGATATACAAAAAAAATATGAATAACATTTCTCTCTTTATATGTAAGGAAATGAAAGATACGCCAAAACCAAAATTCATCCTAACAAAGTCTACGTAAAATATTGCTCACTCTAAGTGTTACAAACAGTTTAATATAATCATGCCCTAAGAGTTCAATTCAAAATATCAAAAGCTTGAAATATATCAATCTAATAAACAAAGTAAATATTTTACATTTAAATTTGTTTTCTTGAAGTTCATCACAATGAAAATTCAATTTTGAAGTTCAAAAGCTTTACATTTAGCAATTTTTAATAAAAAATACATTCTACAGTAGCCATAAATGCCAAAAAAGATGGTTGTCCACATTGACAATGAGACCTTTCGAGTCATCAAGAAAGGTAGTTCCCTAGAAGTTTGTGTGTCAACCATAGAAGGTTTAAAAGCTTCAATTCATCAAAGTCAATGGGTATTATTATGTTTTTTTGGTCTACTTTTTTACTTGTAGCAAAGTGATACTTAGAAGGAAATTAATTAAACAAATACTTGAGTATTGAGATATTGAATGCCCAACAAAAGACCTAATTTACACCAATTGTACCATCTAGGAGGCTGCAAGAGAAAAGCAATACCATTAGATTCAATACCAAAAGTCTAAATTATAAAATCATATATAAATGGGTCATTGATTAAGGTAGCGTAAAATTTGAGAATTTAAGAAATATGTAACGTGATTACGGCAGTATTTTAAAAATAGTTGCATAATTCTTTCTCAAACTCAATCCTTTCAACTTCATACAGTGCTAATAGAAAAATAAATGCATAACTAAATACGTGAGCACTGAGATATCGAATGCCAACAGAATTAACACCAACTGTACCATAAGGAGGCTACAAGAGAAAAGCAATACCATTAGATTCAATGCCTAAATTATAAAAGCACATATAAATGGGTCGTTAATTAAGGTAATGCAAAATTTGAGAATTTAAGAAAAATGTAATGTGATTACAGCAGTATTTTAAAAATAGTTTCATAATTCTTTCTCAATCTCCACCCTTTCGACTTCATATAGTGCTGATAGAAAAATAAATGCATAACTAAATAAGAATGGATACCCCTATGACAACCAAACCATTGCATAGGCAAAAAAATGATCAATAGACTAGTTTAGGGATGATCATTGAACTTTTTTAGAAAGGATCAGTAAAATAATAATGAATAGCTAAAAAAGGAGAAAACACCAATATCTTTTACGCTACATAGTTATGTAAATGAAATAATGAATCATATTTCCTAGTATTTAGTGTTTTCATAGTAATGTTTCGCATGATCATCGGATTACCAATGTCGAAAAATAATATGCACTGAATGTGGAGATGAAAAATCAAATGTTGTTTTATGACCATAAACATTAAAATGCTCAACTGATATTAGCAACTTGTTACTTTGTGGTAGGTAAGACAAGATCACAACAGTGAAATATATCCATCATTATTTTATTGGATGCAATCAATATAAGACATACTCAGTCATATGCATTGATAATTTGATACAAAAATTAGACCAACAAAATTTAATATCTATTTACTGGTCTATTTTTCAGAAAACTTCAAAGGTACCAAGATTATTACCTTGAACTATTTATTCACGTAGCTAATAATAAAATCTACCACCATCACCTAACTACCACATTTATTGCAAAATGTTTCAAAATAGTTAAATAAATGTAAACGAAAACTCTTGAATAAAAAATGGTATTTATATAGAGGAGTTAAAAACAATTAGTTCAATAAATCATTCAACATAAGAGAATCGTTGTAGCAGATAATAACAAAACGGGGAGAATAAAGCCTTGAATTGAAGATCATTAGACTAAAGACAACAACTTAAATTCAATCCTCTTGTAAAAGAAAAAGTATCATAGAAGTGTGGCCAAAGTTGTGTAGAGAATTAAATCACAATGTTACCTTGTAAAATTCTTTACCCTTGTTATTCTTAGTAACCTCATAAAAATTAATTTTTTCGCACACGATACTAAGCTCAAGCTCTTTTCTTCAAGCCATTTCTAGCAAACGTACACAAATTTTTGCTGGATAGCTCAGATTACATAACTATATTCTTTACACTCGACTGAGCTAACATGTAATCCATACCAAATTGTAAGAGAAACTATGCCACCTCTAAGCGGCCTCATCAGAAAATGCTTGATAAATAACCGTTATAATTTTCTCACTCTTCCAATCAACTTTTTGAACTTTTTTATTGTTTACAAACAGAATAGCAAATTTTGGTCATAGGAGTAAAGAAAGCAAGGCTCTCATCAAATGATGAGATGCACGTGCACCAATTTTACTTCATTTTTCATAAACATCATGCTTATAGCAATTGTGGACTAAGGTTTAATATAATATTTTCTCCTATAAGGTATGATCCTTGATAGTGTACCAACTATTAAAAAAAAGTGGTTGCATCCTTCATTTTAATAGTGGAATTTGATTATTAATAATATATAGCCGATCACTTGATAATATATAGTAAACTACAAAATAGAAAATTGGAAGTAGACAAAAGCTTGTTGTAACACCCCGCGAATTCTATAACTGTGAAATTCACAAATTAAAGTATAATCAAATTCAAATCAAAGAACTAAGGGAAACGGGATACGCCATTGCGTTCGTCTCGGATAAATACGCGAAATAGAGTCCGAGTTTTCGAAAAACGGAGTCCGTATGAAGAAGATATGGCCTTCGGAAGTTTTTGAATTAAGTTTAAAAATCAAACAGAATAAAATAAGCTCAGAAAAACAAGTTAAATTTGAAAATGGGGCCCAATGGGCCAGGGCGGAAAAAGTCCCGCCTGATGCACCCAGGTCGACTGGGCTGTCGACCTGGTCTAACCAGGTCGACAGGGCTGTCGACCTGGTCCAGAGCCAGGTCGAACCCAGCCCAACCTGGCTGACCTATTCTATGTTGGTCGATTTTCTGTAGTCTGCTTTGTCATTAGGGCTAGGTGGCAGGCTCTAATTGGTCTCTCCTTAGGATGAATGGCTACGATCAATCCAAGCAACATCAATGGTCCTAATCAGTTCATTACCCCTATAAAAATGACCCTAGACTCAACCCTAATCTATTCATTCAAAAATAAGAACAAAGCCGCCATGTTGCTGAGGAACGACTAAGAGTAGCCACCAATTGGAGAGAGAATTAGGAGGCAAATTCTAAAGCATCAAGCAACCTAAACAAATCAAATCAACAAGGAATCGCATCTTCAAATCCCTAAATTTGAGAATTCGCCACACAATTGTAAGTAGAGTATTATTTTGGTATGAACAAATAATTGTGTTGGTTTGTATACTTGATTTGTGGCGATAAAGTAATTCATATTTGTGCGTTGCTATCGATTAGGAATATTGTATACGTTTGGATATTCTCGAATTATGTTATTCAATTATGAAAAACTACATGCGGTAGTTTTATGCAAGTATACGTTTGGAATATTCGTAAATTATGTAATCCTTGTTGAAGCTACATGTATGTAGTTGTTTAGTTGAAACTCATGCAAGTTTGGGGTTTTGCTACTATGCCATCATAATGTGTATTTTTATACAAACATCATTTTTGTGAAGTAATTAGAATAAGTTTGGGGTTATCATAATCCATATGAAATTATGTTGAAAATTTGGCACCATGATTTATGTATTAAGACATGCTTTTGTACTAGAAAACCTATTTGCAAACTAATGAATATGACTAGGCTATGATTGATTTGGCATAATTGAAATCCATGTTAAGTCTATATTGTTTACAAGAATTATATGATGACATATGTGGTACATAGTTAGGTTAGATTCAAAATCCCTTTTTGCAAGTTTGCATGACTAAAGTAAAAATCATGATTTCATGTTAGAAATATTTATGCCATGGTTATGTGAACAAATTTAACTATACTTTTGTATTAGTCACAAAAATAGACACCTTTGTAAACATGTAGTAGTCTTATGAACATGACTTGCTTATGTTTGACATTATGCCTGAATAAAAATATAGGTTTATGTTGTAGTTAAGCCTATGTGTCGATAGTGATATTCTTAACTTAACTACAAGTTTACATGGTTTGATTCATGTCACTTATGCTTTATGACCAAAGTATACGTCACTGCTATGCAAGTACACCAGTTTCTATTTTGTATTTCCAACGTCATATTGCAAGTTCATGCGTTCACATTCCCCTTTTCGTGTATGTAGTCACGCTTTAAGCCTCCCCTTTTCGCATGGCTAAGTTGGGCTTAAAAAGGGCTAAGCCCAACATATACATATTAAACGGACGTGTTAAACGGGGGAAAATAACGTTGGGTTAAAATTACTAATGAATGAAAATATAAAATAAAAGGGCCCAAATTCAAGTATGGGTTGGGCCCATGATTGGTGTAACCTTTACACCATTAACTTAATAATGGGCCGCAAATATTTACATATAAGAAAATAAAGAAGAAAGACAAAATATGTAAATGTAGAACATACGATGTGTTTAACCCGAGGTTGGATTGAGTTGTGATGTAAACCTGCCCGGAACCGCCCGGCTGTCCAGTAGTCACAACAATACCTATCCAATGTGGGAGGTTAAACATGGAGCCCAATAAGGACCCGAGGTTAGACTGAGTTGTGGCGTAAGACTGCCCGGAACCAACCGGCAACAGGCAGCCACAACAATACCTGTCTAATGTGAGAGGTCAAGGCTTTAATAAGACAATTAGAGCTGAGTCAGGATTGTTAGGATTAAGTGGACTAAAAACTTAATCAAAATGAAACATGCTAAACTAAACGGACTGGTGGGGGTTAGGTTAGAAAACACTTAACCAACTTAGCATGTTGGCTGGAGATAGAAAACCTAGTAACGGGGGACCCTTTTCAGCAGTAACCCTAGAAGGTGTATCAGGATACCCTGAAACTAGGCAGGGTGGGGCACAATTACTGGGCTGATTGTAAGAGGTCAAATCGACGGCGGTGGTGTAGCAGTGTAGGTTCTAACGGGGTGCGGGGCGTGCACACACTCCGGCGCAGAAAAATAAGGCACTGGACACCAGTAGCATACCTGTGCACTCTAGGATTGTGTCGGGCCGCCACCATGGGACTTGATACACCCCATGGTGGGACCAGCATAGGTAACTACAACATCGGGGGCCGTAAGACACATGTAACTATGCGAGTAGGAGCCGATCATCATAGAACGGATCACATCACCCTGATTATGGGGTGCCAGTTGGAAACTAGTTTATATGGGTTCAGAGATTAACATGGGGTACGATAGTATATTGGACCCTAGACAACTTAACCAAGTTATAGTGCTTTCCCACTTCTTGTTTATACTTATCATACCCAGTTCTTTATTCATAGACAGAATAGTACTAGACTTACTCAGGCTTTATGTCTGACTCTACTTTTCTTTCGTCTTCTTTTCTTCCATTTCCCCCCCCCCCCCCCAGGTCCACAGGGAGGGAACACTGCAGCTTGACCAGCCTTAACATCCAGCTTGAAGAAGAGAAATGTATTGCTTGGACCTTTTCGTTTTGAGCTATGGCTTTGGACAACCACTTTGGGGCTTTTGCAGTTTATCTATGTTTTATTTATGCTTCTTTAAATAATGTAATCAAGACAGATTATGAAAGTGTTATGTTATGTTTTGGAAAAGATGTAAGACAATTATGGTGATGTTGTTGTAGCACGTATTTGCTTTTATGAAATAAAAGTTGTTGTTTGTTGATTTTCCGCTGTTTACAAATATGTGTTCTTATATCTGTCTTGTATATCTGTGACTTATACTTATAAACCTCCACCAAAATTAGGGCATTCCCTTTGAGAGTGACCCTAACGGAGGTGGGGTGTTTCACTTGGTATCAGAGCATAGGTTTACCAGATAAGATAAAAAGTTTTGAAAAATTATTTTCAAGAAGGAAATTTAAAGAAGCATTTTTAAAAGAAAAATATTATTTTATTTTAAAAAGGCAAAATCCACTCCCCAAAGCCATAGGTACTATCTCTTATCCTTCGTTTTGAATCTATCCTTTTTGTTTCAGCATGTCTGAAGACCTTAACTTGCCAGAAGGGGTGCCAATACCTGGTTGGTTTAGGCGGTTCTTAGATGCAAGAGCCACTCAGCCAGGTCCTACCGTTCCTCCTCCCCCAGCTGCCGGAAATCATCCAGCTGCAGCGGCACCTTTTCCTCCACCTCCTCCGCGGGGAAACACGTTTGCTAAGATATGTAGAGATTTTAAAGCTATGGGAGGAAAGGATTTCCATGGAACTGAGTCCTTCGTGGCAGCTAGAAATTGGCTGAAAGAAACGGAGGACCTATTCATCATCTTTGAGGTAGAAGATAGACAAAAAGTACAATTGGCAGTGTGGCTATTGAAGGGCGAGGCTTCCTACTGGTGGGAAGTCACTAATGCTGAAAGACTAGTGGAGACATGGGAGGACTTTAGGGCAAGGTTTGAGACTAAATTTCTCTCAGATGCGGAAAGAAGTTTGCAGTTGGAAAAATTATTATTTCTTAAGCAAGGGGACAAGACAGTCAGAGAGTATGTGAATCAGTTCGATGAACTGGCTAGGTTTGGGCTTGACCTAGTCAACACCCCGCACAAGAAGGCTCTCCGTTTCGTCAAAGGGTTGAATGAGCCATTACACAGTTTGGCCATGACCCATATACCCATGGGAGCCACGTATGAAAGATTGGTGCAAATGGCATTGCTGAATGAAGAAGATAAGGGCAAGAAGGAGACAAAGGCAGAAAGCTCTCAAGGGAAGAAGGAGGGTTTGCAGCCTAAGAAGACAGACTTTAAGAAGGGCGGGAAAGGCAACAAAGAGAAGAGGAAGTGCAATTTCTGTGGCAAAGTGGGGCACTTAGTAAAGGACTGCCGGAAAAAGAAGGCCAAGGAGAATGGTGGGTGCTTTTCTTGCGGTGAGACAGGCCACAGGGCTAAGGACTGCCCAAAGAAACGAGGACAGGGGCAGAGGGCTGGATCCACCCCAGGGGCACAGGTTCATGTGCTGGAAGCGCCACCTTTGCAACAACGAGGTACAAACACTTCTGTAGAAAGTGTAGTTTATCTTTATGATCACCCCGTTCGCACTTTATTTGATTCTGGCGCGTCACACTCCTTTATCTCGTCTGCTTTAGTAGAATCTCTGCACCTAAAAACTAGTATGGTAGAGGACCCCTTAATTGTTTCAAACCCAATTGGGGGCCCAGCTCATTTGTCTATGATCTGTTTGGGATTGAAAATTTCTATTTTAAGTGTAGAATTTCAATGTAGTGCCTTTGTTTTGGGCTTTTTGGGTTATGGTTTAATTTTGGGTATGGATTGGCTATCCAGTAATGGGGCCATCCTTGATTGTGAGAGAAGGGTTGTTAGGCTCCTAACCCAGCTCGGTAATACTTTGGAAATTTCTTGTAATCCCTCGTATGCGGTTATGCTTAGTTATCTTGAATCACTAGATGCCTCTGTTGAAAATTTGCAATCAGTTAAAGTGGTCCGGGAATATCCGGATGTCTTCGAAGAGGTGAAGGGCTTGCCTCCGAAGCGGGAAATAGACTTCCGCATATATCTTGTAGATAATGCAAAGCCCGTTGCGTTGCCCGTTAGACACATGGCTCCACGAGAAAGGAAAGAGCTCAGTAAACAGATTAAAGAGCTTCTAGAAAAGGGGTTCATTAGGAGGAGCATTTCAGAATGGGGCGCTCCGGTGGTGTTCGCTACAAAGGCGGATGGTTCACTCCGTCTATGTGTTGACTATAGGGAGCTCAACAAGCTAACGAAAAAGAATAGGCACCCTCTCCCTAGAATTGACGATTTATTTGACCAGCTTGTAGGAGCGTCTGTTTTCTCCCAACTCGATTTAGCAACCGGTTTTCATCAGCTAAGGGTGGCTGAAGATAGCATCGATAAAACGGCATTCAGAACCCCAGACGGCTTCTTTGAATGGCTTGTCATGCCTTTCGGCTTGACAAATGCACCTGCTTACTTCGTGGACCTGATGAGTAGGGTATTTAGAGATTTCCTCAACAAATTTGTAGTGGTCTTCGTAGATGATATCCTTATCTTCTCAAAGAGTGAAGAGGAACATGCTCAGCATTTAAGGGCAATCATGGAAACTTTGCGAGTCCATCAACTAAAAGCCAAATTCTCCAAATGCCACTTTTGGAGAGAAGAGGTGAGGTTCCTTGGGCACATAGTATCCAAACAAGGGTTAGCAGTGGACCCTGCTAAGGTAGTGGCGGTACAGGATTGGAAGACACCAAGGAATGCAACTAAGGTCCGAAGCTTTCTAGGACTAGCGGTTTTCTATCGGAAATTCATAAGGGATTTTGCGAAAATCTCAGCTCCGCTCACGAAATTGACTAAGAAGAATCTAGTGTTCAATTGGGACTTGGATTGCGAGTTTGCTTTCCAACGACTGAAAAGGGCTCTCACAACAGCCCCAGTTTTGACGCTGCCAGATGGGAGCAAGATGTTCACTGTTTATACGGATGCATGTGGGACAGGGCTAGGCGCCGTCTTAATGCAAGAAGGAAGGGTGGTAGCTTATGGCGGGAGGCAGTTGAAGGTGCATGAAAAGAACTACCCAACCCACGATCTTGAGTTAGCCGCCATTGTCTTTGCACTCAAGTCTTGGCGACACTATCTCCTAGGTGAGAAGTTCGAACTTTACACTGACCATAAATCGTTGAAATATCTTTTCTCGCAGAAGGATCTTACCTTGAGGCAACAAAGATGGATGGAGTTTCTTGCCTCGTACGATTTCGAAATCTCCTACACTCCGGGCAAAGGCAACGTAGTGGCAGACGCGTTGAGCCGAAAGAAATTGACCCTAAGCCCGTTGTTTGTTGAAAGACAAAGCCTAGAGTTTATAGCCAGCTTCGACTTTAGGCCTTCCTCCGATTTCGTACCAGGCTTGCTAGCATCCCTCGAAGTGCGCCCAACTTTAGTGGATTCAGTAGGGACAGCACAACGCGAAGACCCTCAGCTTGTGGAAATAATTGATAGGCTAATTAGGGGTGAGACTTCAAGTCACCTCAACAGATACTCCATCGACGATAAGGGTTTGCTAAGGCGAGACGGAAGACTATGCGTCCCACAGACAAAAGATTTAGTAAAGAAGGTTCTCGAGGAAGCACATCACTCCAAGATGACGATACACCCAGGCGGAGATAAAATGTACAAAGATATAAAAAGGACTTTCTTCTGGAACGGCATGAAAAAGGACGTGGCAGAATTCGTTTCTAAGTGCATGGTGTGCCAACGGGTTAAGGCGGAACAGAAAAAGCCTGGCGGACTGCTACATCCTCTAGAGGTCCCGCAGTGGAAGTGGGATAACATCTCAATGGACTTCATCGATGGGCTGCCTAGGTCTAGGAGAGGCAACACTAGCATTTGGGTAATAGTGGATAGGCTTACTAAAAGCGCCCACTTTTTACCTGTCAAAAGTAAAAGAACTGCCTCATCCCTAGCATCACTTTACCTCAAGGAAATCGTACGACTCCATGGAATACCATCTAGTATTGTTAGTGACCGAGACCCCATCTTCACCAGTGAGTTTTGGCGGAGTCTGCAAGAAGCAGTAGGAACGCAGTTATGCTTGAGCACAGCCTATCATCCCCAAACCGATGGCCAAACGGAGAGAGTGAACAGAGTTTTGGAAGACCTTTTAAGGCTATGCGTCCTTAACTTCGGAGGGACATGGGAAGACCACCTTCCTTTGGTGGAATTTGCCTACAACAACAGCTATCAAGCAACCATCGGAATGGCGCCCTTCGAAGCTTTATATGGAAGACCGTGCCGATCGCCCACTTGTTGGTGGGAGTCTACTGATAAGCTCATACTTGGACCGGATATGATCCGAGAGACTTCAGAGAAAGTAGACTTAATACGAAGAAGGATGAAGACGGCCCAAGACAGACAAAAGTCCTATGCCGACAAGAGGAGAACCGACCTTGAATTTGAGGTTGGAGACAGAGTTTTTCTCAAGGTATCTCCACTAAGAAACGTTGTTCGTTTTGGAACCACAGGAAAGCTAGCACCAAGGTTCGTAGGGCCATTCCCTATCATCGAGAAAATTGGGAAAATGGCCTATAGATTAGAGCTACCCGAGAAGTTGGCTGGAGTCCACAACGTCTTTCACGTTTCACATCTCCGAAAATGTCTACATGAGTCTGCTGAAGTGGTAGAGCCAAATATCCTCGAAGAGGCCGAAGTGGAACGCGAAGCAACCATAAGAAAAGTTCCAACTCGCATACTAGGAACGGAAGTGAAGAAGCTACGCAACCGCGAAGTCAAACTCGTCAAAGTTCAGTGGAGCGACGCCGAGGGAGACGCGACTTGGGAAACTGAAGCTAGAATACGCATTGCCTACCCTTTTCTTTTCGAGGGTACATCCTTGATCTTTCTTTTTCCTTAAGTTGCGCTTTTATCTATCTTTTTAGGTATATTTCCTCGACCTTATCTTTTAGATAGAAACCTTTTGGATGAAAACATGTAATTGAAACATGTTATGTATGATGGTTGCAAGTGGTTGCAAGTGATTGCTAGTGGTTGCTCGTGGTTGCATATACACACACAATCTAGGTTTTAGATCGGCTCAGTCACTTCATATTGCATATGCATATATGTTTGCATTCATATATGGTTGAACTGTAATGTGTTGTCTTATGGATGTTGCATTTGTATGAATGATTGTGCACTCATGTAGAATCATGAATAGGAAAATTTGCATACATAATGGATTCATGGCACTTACATAACTCGCATTAAGGAGGTCAACTGAATCAGTAGACCGCCTGATTTTGCATTAGATAAGTACATGTACACACACACTTCGCATATGATCATGAAGCATTAGAAGTCTTTTAAGGACAATGGATGCTCGTGTTTGATGGATGAGTAGATGGATGATTGGATGTTAGGATATACATTCCTCCTAACTTGAAGATTTCGGGGACGAAATCCTTTTAAGTGGGGGAGAATGTAACACCCCGCGAATTCTATAACTGTGAAATTCACAAATTAAAGTATAATCAAATTCAAATCAAAGAACTAAGGGAAACGGGATACGCCATTGCGTTCGTCTCGGAAAAATACGCGAAATAGAGTCCGAGTTTTCGAAAAACGGAGTCCGTATGAAGAAGATATGGCCTTCGGAAGTTTTTGAATTAAGTTTAAAAATCAAACAGAATAAAATAAGCTCAGAAAAACAAGTTAAATTTGAAAATGGGGCCCAATGGGCCAGGGCGGAAAAAGTCCCGCCTGATGCACCCAGGTCGACTGGGCTGTCGACCTGGTCTAACCAGGTCGACAAGGCTGTCGACAGGGCTGTCGACAGGGCTGTCGACCTGGTCCAGAGCCAGGTCGAACCCAGCCCAACCTGGCTGGCCTATTCTATGTTGGTCGATTTTCTGTAGTCTGCTTTGTCATTAGGGCTAGGTGGCAGGCTCTAATTGGTCTCTCCTTAGGATGAATGGCTACGATCAATCCAAGCAACATCAATGGTCCTAATCAGTTCATTACCCCTATAAAAATGACCCTAGACTCAACCCTAATCTATTCATTCAAAAATAAGAACAAAGCCGCCATGTTGCTGAGGAACGACTAAGAGTAGCCACCAATTGGAGAGAGAATTAGGAGGCAAATTCTAAAGCATCAAGCAACCTAAACAAATCAAATCAACAAGGAATCGCATCTTCAAATCCCTAAATTTGAGAATTCGCCACACAATTGTAAGTAGAGTATTATTTTGGTATGAACAAATAATTGTGTTGGTTTGTATACTTGATTTGTGGCGATAAAGTAATTCATATTTGTGCGTTGCTATCGATTAGGAATATTGTATACGTTTGGATATTCTCGAATTATGTTATTCAATTATGAAAAACTACATGCGGTAGTTTTATGCAAGTATACGTTTGGAATATTCGCAAATTATGTAATCCTTGTTGAAGCTACATGTATGTAGTTGTTTAGTTGAAACTCATGCAAGTTTGGGGTTTTGCTACTATGCCATCATAATGTGTATTTTTATACAAACATCATTTTTGTGAAGTAATTAGAATAAGTTTGGGGTTATCATAATCCATATGAAATTATGTTGAAAATTTGGCACCATGATTTATGTATTAAGACATGCTTTTGTACTAGAAAACCTATTTGCAAACTAATGAATATGACTAGGCTATGATTGATTTGGCATAATTGAAATCCATGTTAAGTCTATATTGTTTACAAGAATTATATGATGACATATGTGGTACATAGTTAGGTTAGATTCAAAATCCCTTTTAGCAAGTTTGCATGACTAAAGTAAAAATCAAGATTTCATGTTAGAAATATTTATGCCATGGTTATGTGAACAAATTTAACTATACTTTTGTATTAGTCACAAAAATAGACACCTTTGTAAACATGTAGTAGTCTTATGAACATGACTTGCTTATGTTTGACATTATGCCTGAATAAAAATATAGGTTTATGTTGTAGTTAAGCCTATGTGTCGATAGTGATATTCTTAACTTAACTACAAGTTTACATGGTTTGATTCATGTCACTTATGCTTTATGACCAAAGTATACGTCACTACTATGCAAGCACACCAGTTTCTATTTTGTATTTCCAACGTCATATTGCAAGTTCATGCGTTCACATTCCCCTTTTCGTGTATGTAGTCACGCTTTAAGCCTCCCCTTTTCGCATGGCTAAGTTGGGCTTAAAAAGGGCTAAGCCCAACATATACATATTAAACGGACGTGTTAAACGGGGGAAAATAACGTTGGGTTAAAATTACTAATGAATGAAAATATAAAATAAAAGGGCCCAAATTCAAGTATGGGTTGGGCCCATGATTGGTGTAACCTTTACACCATTAACTTAATAATGGGCCGCAAATATTTACATATAAGAAAATAAAGAAGAAAGACAAAATATGTAAATGTAGAACATACGATGTGTTTAACCCGAGGTTGGATTGAGTTGTGATGTAAACCTGCCCGGAACCGCCCGGCTGTCCAGTAGTCACAACAATACCTATCCAATGTGGGAGGTTAAACATGGAGCCCAATAAGGACCCGAGGTTAGACTGAGTTGTGGCGTAAGACTGCCCGGAACCAACCGGCAACAGGCAGCCACAACAATACCTGTCTAATGTGAGAGGTCAAGGCTTTAATAAGACAATTAGAGCTGAGTCAGGATTGTTAGGATTAAGTGGACTAAAAACTTAATCAAAATGAAACATGCTAAACTAAACGGACTGGTGGGGGTTAGGTTAGAAAACACTTAACCAACTTAGCATGTTGGCTGGAGATAGAAAACCTAGTAACGGGGGACCCTTTTCAGCAGTAACCCTAGAAGGTGTATCAGGATACCCTGAAACTAGGCAGGGTGGGGCACGATTACTGGGCTGATTGTAAGAGGTCAAATCGACGGCGGTGGTGTAGCAGTGTAGGTTCTAACGGGGTGTGGGGCGTGCACACACTCCGGCGCAGAAAAATAAGGCACTGGACACCAGTAGCATACCTGTGCACTCTAGGATTGTGTCGGGCCGCCACCATGGGACTTGATACACCCCATGGTGGGACCAGCATAGGTAACTACAACATCGGGGGCCGTAAGACACATGTAACTATGCGAGTAGGAGCCGATCATCATAGAACGGATCACATCACCCTGATTATGGGGTGCCAGTTGGAAACTAGTTTATATGGGTTCAGAGATTAACATGGGGTACGATAGTATATTCGACCCTAGACAACTTAACCAAGTTATAGTGCTTTCCCACTTCTTGTTTATACTTATCATACCCAGTTCTTTATTCATAGACAGAATAGTACTAGACTTACTCAGGCTTTATGTCTGACTCTACTTTTCTTTCGTCTTCTTTTCTTCCGTTCCCCCCCCCCCCAGGTCCACAGGGAGGGAACACTGCAGCTTGACCAGCCTTAACATCCAGCTTGAAGAAGAGAAATGTATTGCTTGGACCTTTTCGTTTTGAGCTATGGCTTTGGACAACCACTTTGGGGCTTTTGCAGTTTATCTATGTTTTATTTATGCTTCTTTAAATAATGTAATCAAGACAGATTATGAAAGTGTTATGTTATGTTTTGGAAAAGATGTAAGACAATTATGGTGATGTTGTTGTAGCACGTATTTGCTTTTATGAAATAAAAGTTGTTGTTTGTTGATTTTCCGCTGTTTACAAATATGTGTTCTTATATCTGTCTTGTATATCTGTGACTTATACTTATAAACCTCCACCAAAATTAGGGCATTCCCTTTGAGAGTGACCCTAACGGAGGTGGGGTGTTTCACTTGTGATAGCTACTCTTAGATAAATAGTCATAATAAAACTATAGGCTTGGCAGCAAGCCCTGTTACAATATTAATTTGTACAGTGGAGAAATCAATAGTTAAAATGACTAAAATAAAGCTGTTTGTTTTGAACAAACTGAGATCTCATTCTAGTGGACTAAGTTTGGAATTAGAGGTTTTACAACCATTGCATATTCTTTGTTATCTTTGTTGTTATGAATACATTCAAGAGTAGCGATATTGTAACATGCTTTAAATAATGAAGGTGATAACTTAGTTGTGTAGATGTAGTGATATAATTGGAAAATAATGGAAATATGTCTAAGTATATTAAAAAGTTAGGACATTATTTCTAAAAATATCAGGCTATAAAGGACAAAACATAGATTAACAAATTTCTAAGGTATTTGAAGTTGATAGGCCAATACATATCTACTCTTATTATATGGGTAGACATGTAATGCAAGAGAATTTACTTAATTTTTCCCATGTCATTGTTTTCTACCAACTTCGAAAATTAATGGAACTTTTTATATCAAAATACATCTATCTGAAAAGTTTAGTTTGAGAAGAATAATAGCTTAATTTGCCATGGAGTAGAAAAAAGAAGATTATTGCAACTGTCCAAAGATTGATAGATAAATCAAAATAAATAATAAAGTTGTTGAAATATATCTTATGCCAGCCCATTAAACCATTCATTTATAAATATCTAAGTGAATTTTTACACATAATATAATTTGTAGGAGTTACGCTAACTGCTAAAAAGATTTGCAGAAGTATAGGACAACAAAAGTTCGATAGCAGTTTGTGTAATAACATGGTGCTTGTTGCCAATCATCATTATAATTACCATTAAAACCCATTTCCTTTATTAGAGGTTGCTAATGGATTTGAAAAGAGCAATATTATAAGATAACCAATTCTATGTTTAATGTTAAAATCATATATAGTAAAAAAATAGAAATACTAACAATGATCTTGCACACTCAAAGTGTTTACTCATTCTACTTTGTCCAAGCAACTTATTTTTTCTTAGTTTTCAACTAACAGTTTGTTCTTCAAAAATCTTGTCTTTTTGCATATAAATTATATTTTAGAAATAATTATTGCTCCTGACATCAGCTTACCAAGATAAAAAAAACAGCACGGATTTTTTTTAAATGATCCTACACATGAAAAGTTAAATACTTTTAGGTAAAATTTGTCAGTAGTGGGTGAGGAAATCATTAGCAATGTCAGCTTCTTTCAATTGAAGAAAATTCAAAAATGTTACAATGGCCACTTTTTCATACAAAATCTATTAGTTTCAGACTGTCACATTGCTTCATTCTTATAACAAGACCATGACACAAGACTAGTGTTTAGCAGATGTTAAAAAACCATTTTGTGCATCATCTACAGAGCTCCACATTCTCAAATCATCAAAACCAATGTTTAACAAATGCCAACGATTGTCTGAAACTACATGATGGAAAATAAAACATGCATGTAAAGATTATACATGTACATACCTATATGTTGCTTCCATCCTTATCGTGTTATGCATACGCATTGTGTGCACGTTGCTCCCAGCAATCCAAGCCTACTACTTGACATAGCCTGGATTCAGTAGAAACTAATTATTTGAAAATCCAACTTCTTATGCTAAAGGAAACGTACCTATGTAAGTGCTTTTCTCGATTAGTATTTATTACTAAACTGAAATATGTTTATACTTAAGAAATGTCATTTAAAGGTTGTTACTAACGGATGCCCTCGAGGAACCTTGATAACAACATTGTCATTGTCGAGTTCTTCATTAGTACCTGTCTGTAATCCATTTCATGCATTGCAACCAGGTCATATTTTTTCCCATATAGTACTTAAATTAAAGTATGACTCCTACCTTGTTGAATGTTTGGACGGAAATAAATCCATTTTTGCTTAGGATGCACAACTAGAACTGCATTTTGGGATATATAATTCTTCTACCTGTGAATATCTTAGCAAGAGCACGCAATGGATATTAACTAAATTCCAGTATAAACTATTTATTATTCGTCTTTTCATTTAACCAAAAATATCAAGTACATTGCATTATATGACAGAATGACATAACCAATTTCATATGTCAAGTACTATTTTGTTGCACAGTTCTATATCACTGCAATCACAATGGTAGTAAAGTATGCGGATCAAGAATTTGCGCATAAGTAAATGATATACAATGTTGCAACAGTTTAGCAAAAGCTTCAGTTTTTCTTCACCTCCATATCCGTAATCTCTCCCTTCTTTGTAAGCACCTACAATATAATTTCACGGTATTCGAGAATCAGAAGATTATACCTAATTGTTCATGCTTATATTTATTTTTAATAATTTATTCTTATTTAATTTCAAGATTAACGATTTTCAGAGCAGATCCATGTATAATTATTCATGTCAATTAGGTTTCATAATCTATAAAAAGGTAAAAGAAAAGGGGGTACCAAATGTAAGTAATTTTGTAGATGTATGACCCGGACATATATTTCAAATTATTTATTATCAGGTCCAACCCAGATATCACAGAAATACGAATCATTTTTTTTAGAAAAAAAAGTTAGAAGAAGAATAGAAATAACAACACAGAATCTCACATTACAGCGGAACAAAATATTATCTATCATAACTTTTGAAATACAAATTTTTAACTGTATAACATACACTTATCAGAGTACAACACTTACAACACAGGGGAATAAAAATACTATATATCTAACACTGAAGCCTCCTGCTCCAAGCTCCTTTAGATATATCTGTAAAATCCTAAACTACATAATTGCCCATACAAAATTGGGCACCCAATAGTTTATGTCAAAAAAAAAAACTCTGGGTCAGTCATGGGACTGGTATGAGTAAACAGTTTAAAACAGTTTGAGAAAATAAACGATATCTCATAAGACCACGCCATATAACACGGAATGGGTTTTTCCCTTATGAGAATCCAAAACACTTGATTCAACTTTCAAAATCTTTTTGAAAGAAAATGATAAATCTTTATATCAAAACTCTTTTGATATTATAATAGTGTCTAAATCAAATAAATAGAAATCTAGTGGAACGCTTTCATCTCACGCTCCTCATATATATAATATACAATAAAAACCACGAGCACTTATTGGGTAATCAATTTCCAACTTTGACAAGGTATGTAACCACCTTCCGATAGTGTATCTCTACAGGAGAATACACTGGCAACAAGAACATCTTGTAACCCGGCCACATATGACCGACCACTCATTTCGCTTGAGTGTATCGAATGTATATCACCAACGGTTGGGATCAGCAACCATTTTCTCGAATAGGACAACATCTAATAGAATAAAGAATTAAATGAATTTTTATAGATAGGTGATAATACACCCTAATGGGAGCTACCCACATAGCTATGCTGCCTGCCCGATTTTTATCATTTCCCAGTTGTTGTGGCCTGAGGCTACAATTATTTATCATTCATTAATAGCACAATCACTTTGAATGCCACATTGTCATATCTGTTAATCATTAATTTATTTGCACAATATATTTTGGATATTATGCTAAATGAATAAATTCTCCGCCATTATATATATTTGTACAGAATAATCATATGCAATCATTGGAAATACTCTGTCAGACATTCATCTATATACGTTCATTCTGGGATTAAACGAAACTGAAGGCACAATTGCCATTAATAGAAAATGCTCTTGCACTCTACTCCGTCTTCGATTATCTTCATATAATCTGATTCGCAACGCTACTGCCAATACGGAGCGGTTCTCGGATAATAATCCAACCGGTCTCTCCATATTGACAACGATATTGGCAAACACTTCGATAGTCAGTTATTTAACTATCGAAGAAAAACAAACATTCATTCAAAGCATCAAACAAATCACTAGGCCTTTTAATTAATATTTCATTAATTAAAACACTTCTCCATTTCCTTATCCATATTCGTTAGCACGAAATTTTCGATAATCATCTTGGCCTTTTACGCTATTTGGAAAACATTTCCATATACCGCCTTCTTTTATTTCCTATACTTAGAAAACATATTTTCCTATTTATAATTAGAAACATTCTAATTACTTATCTCTTTCACCCCCGTTCATTTCTATGCTCAGGAATATATATTATTATATTTCCAAAATTCCACTTATTTGGGTTAAAACGAATGTTGTATAAAACATCATTACAACAACCTAAAATATTTCATTCAACTAATTTTTTTTAAACATCTATCTCCAAGACCGAATCCTCCTATTTATCGGTTAATAACTAAATCAATCAAGTTGGGGTATAATTACCTCTCAGACCTTAACTGAAAACATTATTAACTTCAAAACAGACAAGACCAATTTGCTCGAATTCTCAACACCATAAAAACTAATTACTCATTTTTAAACCCATATATGTTTCTCTTTCTAATTTTATCATATTTAATTATATATTTCCTTTTTGTTTATAATATTCTATTTTTAAGTTCGTTTCCTTATCGAATTGTATATATATTGATACACTGATTTCTAACTATCAAATTTTCTTAAAAATATTCTAACTCTTTAAATTTCCAGAAAATTTCGCCATAACCTTCTTTGTACGGGTCACTCTGTACAACTACAAAACACCTCTCTAGGTCCTTTCCATTTAAAAAGAAAATCAAAAATCCAAATGGCTTGCCGATTCAGCGCATAAAACTCATATGGAATTTAAACATGTACCTTTTTGTCGGGCACTAAATTTGTAAACTTCATACACTTCATTTCATATTTGTATAACCCCTATACATCCATTCCCAATTTATTCCAACTCAATCTGGTCATTTTAACATAATTCGCTAATTTATTCTTTAATTAGCTCTTTTGCCTATTTCATAATTTTATTTGAACATATCACATTCATATACTATTTTTAATTTGGCTATAAACCAATCGAATTCCATTTTTTAACTCGAGTTTCATATTCTATTTTGAATATAAATTTACAAACCCAATTTACTTATCCAAAGCCCAATTTCAATTCAAATTCCATTGACTAATTATTCTTCAAACTAGTTAATTCTATTCAATAATTAACAACTGATTTTTTTTCTTTCAAAAATCATTTCATTACTCCACTTGAGTTGAGATATATTTTATAACTCAAATCTAAATTTTTCTAATGAAGATTCAGATTTTATTTGCTTAAAGTCCTTATATAAATTTAAATAAACCGTTATGGTTTTAAAATGGTTATGGCGTTGTTTTTCTGAAAATTTGATTTTGACATAACTCAAAATCTATACGACGAAATCCATATTTTTCTCTTTCATTAGAAAACTATTATTCAATCGGTCCTGATGATTCTTGCTTCAAAGAATTCCGACTTAAATTGAGTTATATATACTCAACTGAAGTTCGAAACGCTAATTTACCAACTGTCGTGCTGCGGCGAGTTCGTTTTAATTATATTTAAATATAAATGTTTGAAATTTGTTTATAATAAATTTCAACTCCATTCTAATATATATATATATATATGAAATCCAGTTTTCAAATCCAACTTAATATTTCTGATTATCTCTAATCGTCGATTTTTCATTACTCAGTTATCAATTCAATTACAACTCCATTTCTGTTATTGTTTTCTAATTCTATTAGAAATAAATTATTATACAGAATACATGAAATTAAATTCTAAATGTATATATCCTTTAGATTTTTCCAGTTCAGTTTATATTCCGAATTCCAAAATAAAACCGTCGTTCCCTTTTCGAAACGAATTCCAATTCACTTTCAAAATCATACTTGAATTTATAATTACACATTTATCCAATGATAATTATTCCATTTCATAAACATCGTTTATAAATTTTCTTCCTTTTTTTATACATTAAAAAGTTCCATTTCTAAACCCGTTTAAATCCAAATTTCTATATTTGGAATACTTTATTTATGATAAATTATATATATATATATATACATAGTGAATTTATTTTCATATTTAAAACGTAAATTTCTATTTAATACAATCCAAATATTTTTCTTTTTCTGAAAATATTTATTTAAATCATTCAATCTAATCGAGTTCAAATCATGAATCCATACGGATTTATTTTAATTCAATTCTCATTCCAACCATTGGAATAATTTCTTTGTTCCTTATTAACATGATTCCCAATCCTCAATTTAAATTCATTTTTGAATTTAAATAATCAAATTTTCCAAATGATAAATTTTCCATTTCAGTTATAAACACCGTTTTTAAATTCACTTTAATTTTCTGCATTATCCAATGAAAATCATTCCATTTTATTTATAAATACCATTTATAAATTTACTTCAATTTCCTACGTAATTTAATTTATAAACATCATTTATAAATTCATCACTTCAATTTATCACTTTAATTTCCTGTATTATTTAATTTATAAACATCATTTATAAATTCAATACTTTTTTTGTTTATTCAAAACAAGTTAATATTTCTAGTCCATTCAAAATTCGAATTCTATTTTTAGAAAAAATAGATTACGCTTTTTAAATCTCAAAATATCCTTTTGACGATATTTTTATAAATTAATATTCAGACCCAAGTAATATTTAAGCACCCTAAAACACTCAGTTATCAATTACATGTTTTATATGATAATATATATGAAACAAACAAATAATAATATTTTTGGTGAATCCAGTTGGATCCCTCTTACCTGTTTTCCTGCATCCACAGATGTTAGCCAATATAAATAATACCCATTCTGCTTCGAGGCAGGATATCACGGTATAGAAGGTCATCCACTATCATAGCGGGGGGCGTATAGGGTCATCCACTAATGATGCTGCGGGCATCCACTAATGATACTGCGGGAATTAACCAATCAACAATATATATATATATATAATAACCACAACAACCAATCCTAGATAACTAATATATATTTAATAATCACAATAATATTTCAGTGCATGCAAACAACCAACAAACAATTATTTTAACAAATAAAATAAATCTAATTAAAATATGAGTGAGATTTACTCACCCTGATTTTAACTGCGCTGAATATCAACTGAAGCATATTATATAAATTTTACAGCGATTCTCCATACGTTTGTTTTTCCATTGTAAAACAATAATTAATAAAATTTCAGTTATTTAAATTTTACGAATTCAATTTAATTAATTTCTCATGTAATATAATTCCAACTTAAACCTTAATTCTATTTAAACGATTAGTTTACCCATTTTATTCCTTTATTAACTAATTCTCCTTATATAAACTAAGTTACCTAATTTCCAATTATATAAACAAAATTCCATGCATTTAAATTAAAATTATTTCACACTAATAAAAATGCTTGAGTTAATTACCTATTTTAATTTAAATTCATAAATTAATCACTTTATTAGAATCATTTCCCAAAATCCACCAAATCCAAACTTCAACAAAGCAACTGTCCTCTACCAACATGCTTATTACCACTTTCAAATCTTTCTGCATCCCCTTCACAAATAATACATACTAGATTTAAACCTTCAGTTGCTGAACTCCAGCCTCAGTTCGCCCTCATCTAAACTACACCAACCCGTTCCATCCCATGTCGGCTTCACACCACCATATCATCACCCATCTATAGCCGTCGAACCCAACTTCTTCTCAAAATTTGTTGTTCGATGTATCAAATTCAAGAACAAACTCTGTTCATCATCAATACCTTCAAACCACTCCAAATCTCAGTTCGTAGACATACCTACTCGTCGATTTCATGCAGCCTCTACCTCCGTTCTTCTTCATCGTGATATCTATCTTGGCTATTTACAACCTCATCGCAACTTCAGTTACCAGTATCGATCTCCCTCCATTACTTATAGTCGATCGCGACACCCCATCCTTATGAACTCCAGGTCACGATGACTGAAACCCAATCGCATACCACCAGATCCATTTGTCATTGTTCGAAATGCCATCTCGAGCTCCATCACAATCGCGTTAACCCTAATCTCGAGTTTCAGACAAGCCGTTTGCACCCCAAAAATTAACAACAATCGTATCCCCCAATAACCATACAATGATCTTCGAATAGCTCAGTTTGAAACCAGACCTCACCGAAGTCTAGGAATTCGCAATTTCAGATTTTGGCTTTGATTGCGATTTTTGTTTGATGAGGAAAGAAGCCATGACTTCATTGATTTGCAAAAAAAGAAATAACAGAGAATACAAGTTGGGTACATTTTGCGGTTTTCCTTCTTGTAGAAGGAAGACTTCGTGAACTTTAAAATTAAAGACCATAGTGATTTTGATTTGTTCAGGAAGGTTAAAGGAAATGAAGAAATAAAAGAAGGAAACAGAAGGGTATTGCGATTTATATAGATAAAGAGACTTAAGTATTAAGGAATGGGTACAATATAGCTTATAGGTTAAGGTACAAAAATTTAATGTGATTTGATTTTGTTTTGTTTTTGATTTGAAATTGATCTTATCCATTTGATTTAAAAATAATATATTTTAGGGTCTTGAACTCCAATAAAAACACAATAACTTACATTACTAGGGTTTAACCACTATTCTGGACACACTGGGACTAGTTTCGAATCCCAATTCGATCATATGGAGAGGAAATAAATTTAGATCGATAAATAAAATTCAAAACAATTTAATTCCTAAATAATAAATTATTATTTTCATTTATATATATATATCCAATTAAAATTTCTATAAATCATTTGAATTAATTTAAATAGATTTTAAAATTTGAATTTAATTAGTTTAGATTCCCGTATTACAATGACTATATCCGAAATAAATTGTATATCGATTATTAATCGATAACTTAATATAATTTTTTTATATTATTAATTCAATATTTTAAAATATTAAATATTTAAAATTAATCAATCAAAAATCTGGTTCGTTACATTTATTTAAGAAAGGAAAAGCTTAAATGGTCCACAAAAGAAGGGAAACTTACAAATTACACAAATCTATAGCGTCGAGACCACTTTAGATGAAGGGAAAAACTATCTTGATTAGCCTGCCAACATAGAACAAGTATGGAAGAAAACTCATAATAATGACGTGATTGTCACTTTTTTTATGTAATAATGTCAAACGCAAGTCAAAATTAAACTACACCAAAAAATAATCTTATTAACCTTCCAGATAAATAGTAGATATCAAATAATATTATGCTAATAAGTGTCAACTCCCAACTGATAACTTCATAATCCAGAAAATGAATTCAGGAATGAAAGTAAAATCTTCAGTTTTTATTATAAATGTACAAGAAAAACAAATGTAACTGTATCGGGGTTTTAAAAAGTAAAATAGGATAAACAAAACTAAGCTATATATAACCAACTTCAACTAATCTTTCATAAAATGATTCACACATTATGTAGTATATTTTTTTCTAAATTTATTTTAAACATTGAATAGCAAGCAGTGGAAGTGAAATTGTTATACTTCAGCAAAGAAAATAAACTCTAATAGAAATTTGGCATCACCAATACTGATTTTCCATTAATAAGGTGTAATTACATTGATTATAAATTAGAAATTACTATAGCGTACAAAATAATTGATATTTTAGCGTACGTACTGGTAGAAGTGTCGATACAACACAACTAACACTGGTAGGATTCAATTATAATTTCTATTATTTTCAAATTATGAAATTATTATGCTAACTTATTTTATTTCCATCCATATGGATTCCCATGATGGTTTATAACATTATATTAACATTAGTGGGAATTGGTAGAAAATAAGATTTTTATTTCCGTCGCTTCTTATAATTAAAACTTTGTCTCATTCATTTCATACAAAATAATATGAAAGACTACACATACAAATAAAGTAAAACAATTTTTTTATAACAATACTATTTATAAAGATGGGTAATTCTAAGATGCTAATAACATATTCATGAACATGAAACTAAAGAGAGAAAGATGGCTACAATGATTATATATCAAAGGAAAAAAATTGAAAATTGTCTTGCATCATTAATATTGAACTCATTGGGATTTTTCTCTCATAAAAAAGCCAATGAATTAGTCGACGAACTCTTCAAAGAAAAATAGATCAGTAGCTCGCCAAAACTGTCTGAGTTTTATTGAAAATACTAAATATATACATTAATATAAAAATAAGAATAAATTTTAATTTAGTTAACTAATATAAACTACATACACTACATGAACAATGTAAACTAATCAACGGAAAGTCTTACAATAATATTATTGTAAACAAGATATGGATTATTTTAAAATATTGTCTTACTCATATTGTTTATTATTATTAAACTAATTAATCTATGTGTTATTATTTAAATTATTTCCGTTGATATATTTGATATATTATTGATGAACGTATTACCAATAAATTAAACACTGGAAGTAAAATGATGTATATTCGTACAACTTTGAGATTCATGTCAATTTTAAGATCAAAAGCAAACCACAAAAACCAATCCAATTTGAATTCTTCAAATTTGATCTAACAATAGTTTTAAAGGAATTTCATCCCTGTCCTGATTAACCTTATTAACACACTATATTTTAAACTGATCCAAATCATCATAATGACTACCCCAGTTGAAACAAAGAAAGCAAGGAAAAAAGACAACATATGAGTTAATAAAGTTACAGAAGACATCACTTGACCATATAGTCGCTGATTAACTGGTTCAAGATGGAACTGAATAGCCCTAATTTGATTTAGGGTACAGGAAGGAAAACCAATGGGAAGCAACAGAGTGGGTGGAGGGTGCATGGAGAAGGGAGATGTATGGCAGGGATGGGAAAAATGACACTAGGGAGGAAGCAGGGGACATGGAAGACGCAGGTGCAAAGCGCAGATGGAGGAAACAATTGGGTGAATGAGAGCGTATTGGGAGGAAAAATGGGGAATAACTTTGGTAACCGGGAAAAAGGTAGAAACATTAGACGTGGGATGCTCACATTCTGTCCTAATGGAAATTGGAGGGGGTTTGAGAGCATCTAAAAGCAACCCAGCTTTAATATATAGAGTGTGTGTGTGTATGTATATTTCAATACATCTTATGCGAACCGATATTTTTATATTGGTATATTTTGATGATTCTGGACTTTATGAAAGAGAGTAATGGCTTTTATTTTAGCCATATATTTATACACGTGTATGAGCACCTAGTTTGGCATTCTAAAAAAAATCAAACCAAAAATTCAGGAATAAATCAGGGTCATTCCATTTGGTATCAGAGTGTGTTGGCATAAAACACAGGCTATAATTGCTTGAAAACTAGTATTGGATAGTAGGATAATTTGTTTTGAACTTGTATGACTGGTTGCGTATGTATTCTTGGTTGCTAATTATATAGGAAAAATTATACATATTTATATATAAAGAGAAAATTAACCTAATTTAAGTCCATTATCACCTAAGAAATATGGCAGGAAGATAAAGAATATGCAAGAATTGGTAAATGCTTTGAGAGAAGGATTAAAGCATAGGCTAGAAAATCCTCACGTAGAGCTCTCAAAATTGCTAAAGACATACACTAATCTGGGAGGCAAAAGCTTTGAAGGAACATAAAGTGTAGTGGAAATTCAAATTTGGCTTAAAACTTTAGATATAATTTTTGGAGACATGCAAATAGATGACCAAAGAAAGAGGCAAGTAGCTTCAAGACAATTGAAAGGACTAGCTTTGAGTTGGTGGGAGGTAATCATAGCTGAGAATGACAATACATGGAATCAATTCAAGAAGATAATTTAAGCCAGATTTGTGTCTGCATCTGCTAAAACAACAGTGCTTGAAGAATTCATAAAGCTTAGGCAAGGAAATTTAAGTGTTACAGAGCATACCCAGAAATTTGAGGGATTATCTAAGTATAGAGCTATGTTAATAGTTGATGAAGCTTCTAAAAATGGCAGATAGATCAAGGTGTTGAATCCAAGCTTTAGTAAAACCATGTTACCATATGTTGATAAAACTTTTGATCAAGTCATATACCTAACCTTGAGTTAGGAACAACATGACAAAGGAAGGGAGAAATACAGAAATTTCAAGAATAATAATAACAAAAAGGGCAAAGGAGGTATCACCCCTATGACAAGAAACAGGAAGACACTAGAAACAAGAAGACCATTGATGCTAAATTAGGTGAAACCAATAAGAAAGTAGTGTGTCGTCACAGTGGCAAAGAAGGACATATTAATCAAATTGTTCACAACCGAAAGGAGGAGCTTTCAAGTGCTGCAATTGTGGAAAAGAAGGCCATTTGAAGAAGAATTTTCCTGAGAATAAGCTGTAACACCCCGTATTTTCTGAGAATATTAAAATAAAAAAATTAAAGAATAATTTATTTGAAAAAGAAGAATGAGAAAAGAATAATGTTTAGCATTGTTCTAAGGTTTGTAAGCAAAAGACTTAATAGCTCATTTGGTTAGAACATGTGACTTGCATACAAGAGGTACAAAGTTCGATCCCTGCCGGCGTCGTATTTTTGTTTTAGGGGAATGGCTAAAAAGTGGCTTAGTGTGAACGCAATTCAAAAAGTGAGAGAAATATATATAGATATATATAAAAATTAAATAAATAAATATTCAAAAAAATTCAAAACAGCGAATCGGGAGGGGGAATAGCCGAACCGCACCAATTTTGGAGTCGACCCGAGCCCTACTGGGTTGACTAGAGGTCAATCCAGGGTGTTTAGCTGCCAACTCGTGGCCCGATTCGCCCTAAGGGCTGATATGGCATCTGAGTGGTCCAGATCAGTTCTATGGTTAACCCTAAGGCTAAAATAACTTCCTACACCTATATATACAACCTAAGACCTAACCCTAATTCATAAATATTATCTATGACACCATTATGCTGTCAAAATCTCTCTTAAACCCTAGCCGCCGCCTCTAAATTAAATCTCAAGTGTTCAACTTCAACTCAAATTAAAGATTAGAGCTTCTACAACAATTCAAGAAGATAAATCAGCAAACCGCAACGTTTCTACACCAATTTCAGTGCATAATTCTATTCTTTAACCATGAAAGGTGAGTACGGTGATTTTCACAATATAATGGGATTAAAAGTAACATGATGAAGTTGTAAAGAGGATTCATATGTATGTATGTAATTTAAATCTCATCCAAGTTTTCACCTTTTTAATTCATGTCATCATATGCCTATGTTTCTATGTAAAGTTCATACCTTTTATCAGTTTATTCATGTTGAATCTGTCATTATGCCCCTATGCCAGTTTACATGCCCCTTTATTTCATGATGTTGTGTTAATTCCAATTTTCTGTGATTTGATTCTCTCTTCTTATCCCTATTCCTTTTATTTTTGGATCTAGTCTACCTTCGAACCTATGTTAAAAATACGCGCGAATGAGAATACGTGGGAACGATGGGAATATGTGAAATATGGAAAATTAGATATTATTGGATATTTTGGATAATTGGATAATATGTGAAATTGACATATTTGGGTATGAATTACATGGAATTGATGAAATTGCCTATAATTGTAAATTTGTAATTGAGGCTAATTAATATGTAATTAGTGACAATTTGGAATAGGCAATATTATAAACATGGTTACATGTTTAATTGGATATACATGACATGAAAATTGGGTATGGGTGAAATACGATTATTAATAAACCTTTGACACGAGGTTAGGCGCAATTGTGGCGTGAGACTGCCCAGAACCGCCCGGCAAATCTAGCTGCCACAATTGGATGTCTAATGTGAGAGGTCAAAAGAATGAATTGTAGGCGTAACGGTTAATGACACGAGGTTAGACCCGGTTTGTGGCGTAAGACTACCCGGAACCGTCCAGCAAATCTACCGGCCACAAAGTGTTCGGTCTAAAATGGGAGGTCATGCACCGTTCGTCATAAGGAATGAATTAAGGAATACTAACCATAATAAGACATGGGTATGGTTAGAGGGTTAAGTGGGGTGACATGTAAATTATGACATGTAAATATGGACTTAACCGGAATAAGATAAGACATGTAAATTATTACATGTAAGTATGGACTTAACCGTAGCATGTGTAAGACATGGACATTTAAATTAAAATGTTTAAGTGGGAGAAAAACCTAGTGGGGACCAAGCATAGGTGGGAGGCTTGTGTCGGATGGAGACCCGTTTCAACTAGTAACCTGTTTGAGTATATAATTGGGCCCGGTACTAGGCCGGGGTTGGGGCACGCTTACTGGACTTGAATGTAAGAGTTAAAAATGTGAATAGTGGTAGCAACTCAAGTCCAACGGGTTCATGTGCGTGCATGGATCTGGGCTGGTAGGTAAGGCGTTGTTACATCGTGTAGGTATGGTCATGCATTTTATGTTGGTATCGGAGTTGCCACTTTGGGGAGTGATACACCCCACTGTGGGGCCAACACATGTGCCAATGGGGTTTAGGGAGTCAATCAAATGGGTAGGGTAAGGGTACCTTAGCGGTGGTAGGAGAAAGCCGACACCTACGATAGCAGCTCGGTACAAGTAACTACCAAGTTTGTCATGTGGGTATAGTTAGTGGGAAGGGATCAACCTTTAGTAAATAGAGACTAGTAGATGTGCGGTGTAATTAAGTAATGTGGTGTAACTTAGCAAAAGTGCGGTGTAACGAAATACATGTTGGTTGAGTTGGATAGTCCTTTGTGTGCTAGTCTGATGTTGACTTCGGTCTTCGGGGTTAGTACTTGTAGGGTTGTTCGCTTAGCCAAGGTATAGGATTGTCTTAGTACTTAGGAACGAAATCATCTTGTCCATCCTTTTTATCTACCTTATTAATGTTACAGCCATATCATGATGCCTATTTATGTCTTGATCATTTACCTTACCTATTATTTGTTAAAATTACTGGACTCGCCAGACTTTATGTCTGACCCGTTTTGTTTCCACCTCTTTTCTTTCCTCTCCCCCCCCCCCTCAGGTTTGCAAGGAGGGAATACTACAGCTTAGTGCCGATTTCTTTCAGTTGCTTGAAGAGAGTAGATGTATTGCTTTGAACTCTCTCATCTTTATGGCTTTGCTTATGCTCAGTGGGGATTTATGCATTTATGTTATTTAAGTAATTGCTTCTTTATGTACTTTGAAGTTTTTGGAAAAGACAATTGATCCTGTTGTAATGGTTTTTGGAGACTACTTATGTAAGCTTTTTTTGAAGTTATGATACTATGAAATAAGTTTTATCTTCTGCCGTGTTTTATTTATTCTTGTAATTTATCCGTTTTATACTACTATAACGCTTCATGACATTAATGCATTCCCTTTGTGAGTGACATTAATGGCCATGGGGTGTTACACATGGTATCAGAGCTATGGTTAAAAGAACAGATAAAAAGTTTTGAAAAGTGTTTTCAAAAGTATTATTTTCATAGAAAGTGTTTTCAAAAACTTGTTTTAAAGAAGCTATTTTCAAGGAAAGTTTAATTTAAAGAGCATAATCCCCGCAAGCCATACATCTCTCTGTCGCTTCCCTTGTTTTGAAACTCTTTCTTTTTCTTTTTAGCATGTCTGGAGCTTCTGAGATGCCAGAGGGTGTTCATGTACCCGGTTGGTTTCGTCAATATCTCGAGGCTAGGGCCGCTGCCGCTGGTACTGCCGATGTTCCTCCTCCTCCTCCCCCAGCTGCAGTCATTCCTCCGCGTGGAGATGCTTTCTCCAAGATATGTAAAGACTTTCGTTCGATGGGTTGAAAACCTTTTAGTGGGTCTGAAACGTTCGTTGAAGCTAGAAATTGGTTGAAAGAAGTGGAGGATCTGTTTGGCATTTTCGATTTGGACGATTGTAAGAAGGTCCAATTGGTTGCTTGGTTGTTGAAGGACGAAGCTTCGTTTTGGTGGGAGATTACTTTTGGAGAGCGTGCTGTAGAGATGTGGGCAGATTTTAGGGGAGGGTTTTGAGTTGAAATTCCTTTCTCAAGCTGAGGAGAGTATGTACATGGAGAGGTTCTTGAAATTGAAGCAGAAAAACTTGACCGTGAGTGAGTATTTGACCGAATTTAATATGTTGGCAAGATTTGGGCTAGAGCTGGTGAATATGCCTCACAAGAAGGCTTGAGGTTTGCAAAGGGCCTAAATGAAACGCTTCACAGTTTGGCTATGTCCCACATTCCAATGGGGGCTACGTATGAAAAGCTTATTGATATGGCATGCATGCATGAAGAAGAGAATGGTGTATGTGCTTTTTGGCCGGAAGATAAGAAGGAGGATCCAAAGAAAGCCCAACAACAAAAGAAAGGTGGTAAAGAAAAGAGGAAGTGCCACAACTGTGGGATACCCGACCATTTGAAGAAAGACTGTAGGAAGAAGAAGAAGTTCGCTTGTTATCATTATGGCGATCCAAGTCATGCTATAAAGGACTGTCCTAAGAATCAAGGGCAGAGTGAAGGTTCTACTTCAGGAGGGCAGGTTCATGCTCTCATGGCTCCGGGGCAGGAAGAAGGTAGAAAAATTTCTGTCGAAAGTTTGATTTTCTTGTTTGATCATCCTGTCCGTACTTTATTCAATTCTGGCGCATCACATTCGTTTATCTCTACATCATTAGTTGAAACACTGCACTTAAATACTAGTCTTGTTGTGGATCCCATTATAGTCTCAAATCATATTGGTGGGTCGGCTCATTTATCCATGGTTTGTAGGGATTTAAGATTTTCTATCTTAGGCATTGGTTTTGAATGTAATGCTTTTGTTCTTAGTTTCATGGGCTATAGGTTGATTCTAGAGATGGATTGGCTAGCCAAACATGGTGCCATCCTAGATTGTGAACGAAGGGTAGTAAAATTGTTGACTCGTAGTGGAAAGACCCTTGATATTTCTTGTGACCCTAGAGGATCGGTGATGCTTAGTTATCTTGAGTCACTTATGCATCCAATGATGATTTACATTCCGTTCGTATAGTCCATGAATATGTTGATGTCTTCGATGAGGTGAGGGGTCTACCCCCAAAACGTGAGATAGACTTTCGTATTTATCTTGTATACAATGCAAAACCCTTATCTCTGCCAGTACGCCACATGGCTCCTCGTGAGAGGAGGGAACTCAATAAGAAAGTAGGGGAGTTGCTTAAGAAGGGGTTCATAAGACGTAGTATATCGGAGTGGGGTACTCTAGTAGTATTTGCCACGAAGGCGAATGGATCCCTTAGACTTTGTGTTGACTATAGAGAACTTAATAAGCTTACTAAGAAGAATAGGCACCCACTGCCGGGGATTGACAATCTCTTCGATCAGCTAATTGGCGCCTCAGTGTTTTCGCAGTTGGACTTAGCCACTGGTTTCCATCAGTTGAGAGTGGTTGAGGATAGCATAGACAAGACTGCCTTTAGGACTCCGGACGGTTTCTATGAGTGGCTTGTGATTCCCTTCGGTTTGACAAACGCCCCCGCATACTTTGTTGACTTGATGAGTAGGGTGTTTAGGGAGTACCTTAATAAATTCGTGGTTATCTTGGTGGATGACATCTTGATCTTTTCTAAGAACGAGGAAGGGCATGCCCTACTTCTTAGGGAAGTGTTGGAGTTCCTTCAAGTGCGTAACCTTAAAGCTAAATTTTCTAAATGTCACTTTTGGAGGAAAGAAGTGCGATTCTTAGGGCACGTGGTTTCCAAGGAAGGGATAGCTGTGGATCCCGCGAAGGTGGTGGCCAATCAAGATTGGAAGGTCCCTAAAAATGCTACCGAGGTGAGGAGTTTCTTTGGGTTGGCTGGCTACTATAGGAAGTTTATCAAGTACTTCACAAAGATATCATCCCCATTGACACGCTTGACGAAGAAGAACCTAGTTTTCATGTGGGACGTAGATTATGATGATGTGTTCCAACGTTTAAAAAGAGCTTTGACCACAGCCCCAGTCTTAGTGTTGCCAGATGGGAGTAAGTCATTTACCGTTTATACCGATGCTTGTGGGACAGGACTAGGCGCAGTCTTAATGCAAGAGGGGAGGGTAATAGCCTATGGAGGAAGGCAGTTGAGAGTGCATGAGAAAAGTTACCCTACACCTGACCTAGAGTTGGCCGCTATTGTTTTCGCGCTTAAGTCTTAGCGCCATTATCTTCTTGGTGAGAAATTTGAATTGTTTACAGACCACAAATCGCTAAAATACTTGTTCTCTCAGAAGGACTTGAACTTAAGGCAGCAAAGGTGGATGGAATTCTTAGCGTCCTACGATTTCGAGATAACATATACACCTAGCAAGGGTAACATGGTGGCAGACGCCTTAAGTAGGAAAAGGTTGTCCGTTATTTTTTGAGCGGCGAAGATTAGAGTTTATCTCTACATTTGACTTTAGACCTTCCATTGACTTTGTACCCAGTTTGCTAGCATCCTTAGAGGTCAGACCTACGCTTTTGGGATGGATTGGTGAGGCACAGCGAGATGACCCACAGTTAGTTGAGTTAGTAGAGAAGCTCATAAGAGGGGAGTCATTGAGCCATCTCAATAGGTATACCCTAGATGTTAAGGGTTGGTTACGTAGGGACGGTAGATTTTGTGTACCACGAGATGATAACTTGAGGAAGACCATTCTCAATGATGCACATCGTTCGAAGATGACCATTCATCCCGGCGGGGACAAGACGTACATGGACATGAGACGGGTTTACTTTTGGACCGCTATGAAGAGGGATGTGGCCGAGCTTGTCGCTAGATGCATGGTGTGCCAACAAGTAAAAGCAGAGCAAAAGAAGCCCGATGGGTTACTTCGCCCATTGGAGGTCCCACAATGGAAGTGGGAGAGTGTCTCGATGGACTTTGTTGATGGGTTACCAAGATCAAGGAAGGGTAATACGGGGATTTGGGTCGTGGTAGACAGACTTACTAAGAGCGCCCATTTCATTCCCGTGAAGAGTAGGAGAACTGCTCCATGGTTAGCATCCATATACATTCGAGAGATAGTTCGTTTGCACGGTGTTCCTTCTAGCATAGTGAGCGATCACGATCCTATCTTTACTAGCGAGTTTTGGAAGAGCTTGCTTAGAGAGGTGGAAATAGAGCACGATGCGACGATTCGACGAGCTCCTACATGCATTCTTGGGTCGGAGATTAAGAAGTTGAGGAATCGAGAGGTCAAGCTAGTCAAAGTGCAATGGGGAGACGATGAGAGCGACGCTACTTGGGAGACGGAAGAGAAGATGCGTTCATTGTACCCTTTTCTTTTCGAGGGTATGTCTTTTAATTTCTCCTTTAATGCTTAGCTTGCACTTGTTCTATCTTTAGTATGTCTTCTCACTAGTATCTTTGACCTTTAGATAGGGTAGTTCTATGGTTGAAACATTTGTTTGAGACATGTTATGTATGGTGGATGCATGTGGATGCAAGTGTTTGCTAGTGGTTGCTCGTGGATGCATATACACACACTTTAGGCACTAGATCGTCTCAGTCACTTTCATATTACATATTGCATATAAATGGATGTATTTAGTAAAATGAATGTACGTTGAATGTGTGTATCATATGGATGTTGCATTTAAATGAATGGTTGTGCACACATGTAGTAATGATATGTATAGGGTTCTTTGCATACATGATGGATACATGGCACTATCATTATTTGCATTAAGGAGGTCGACTGAATCAGTGGACCGCCTGATTTTGCATTAGTATATGGATATATGCACACACTATGCATATGTACATGATAAGCATTAGAAATCTTTTAAGGACCATGGTTGCTAGTGGTTGATGGTTGAGTAGATGGATGATCGGATGGTAGGATACGTTCTTCTTGACCTAGAGATTTCGAGGACGAAATCCTTTAAGTAGGGGAGAATGTAACACCCTTTATTTTCTGAGAATACTAAAATAACAAATTAAGGAATAATTTGTTTGAAAAAGAGGAATAAGAAAAAAATGATGTTTAGCATTATTCTAAGGTTTGTAAGCAAAAGACTTAGTAACTCATTTGGTTAGAACATGTGACTTGCATACAAGAGGTACAGAGTTCGATCCCCGCCAGCGCCATATTTTTGTTTTAGGGGAATGGTTAAAAAGTGGCTTACTGTGAACGCAGTTCAAAAAGTGGTTTAGTGTGAAAATGGTTAATTATGAAGAAGTTATTAAGCCATGAAGTTTGTATGCATATGAGAGAAATATATATATAGATATATATAAAAATTAAATAAATAAATAATCAAAAAAAGTTTAAAACAGCGAATCGGGAGGTGGAATAGCCGAACCGCACCATTTTTGGAGTCGACCCGAGCTCTACTGGGTCGACTAGAGGTCAATCCAGGGTGTTTGGCTGTCAACCCGTGGCCTGATTCCCCCTAAGGGCTGATATCGCATCTGAGTGGTCCAGATCAGTTCTAGGGTTAATCCTAAGGCCTAAATAACTTCCTACACCTATATATGCACCCTAAGACCTAATCCTAATTCATAAATATTATCTATGACACCATTATGCTGTCAAATTCTCTCTTAAACCCTAGCCTCCGCCTCTAAATCAAATCTCAAGTGTTCAACTTCAACTCAAATTAAAGATTAGAGCTTCTACAACAATTCAAGAAGATAAACCAGTAACATCGCAAGGTTTCTACACCAATTTCAGTGCATAATTCTATTCTTTAACCATGAAAGGGAGTGCGATGATTTTCACAATATAATGGGATTAAAAGTAACATGATGAAGTTGTAAAGAGGATTCATATGTATGTATGTAAATTAAATTTCATCCAAGTTTCCACCTTTTTGATTCATATCATCATATGCTTATGTTTCTATGTAAAGTTCATACCTTTTATCAGTTTATTCATGTTGAATCTGTCATTATGCCTCTATGCCAGTTTACATGCCCCTTTATTTCATGATGTTGTGTTAATTCCAATTTTCTGTGATTTGATTCTCCCTTCTTATCCCTATTCCTTTTATTTTTGGATCTAGGCTACCTTCGAGCCTATGTTAAAAATACGCGTGAATGCGAATACGTGGGAACGATGGGAATATGTGAAATATGGAAAATTGGATATTATTGGATATTTTGGATAATTGGATAATATGTGAAATTGGCATATTTGGGTATGAATTACATGGAATTGATGAAATTGCCTATAATTGTAAATTTGTAATTGAGGCTAATTAATATGCAATTAGTGACAATTTGGAATAGGCAATATTATAAACATGATTACAAGTTTAATTGGATATACATGACATGAAAATTGGGTATGGGTGAAATACGATTATTAATAAACCTTTGACACGAGGTTAGGCGCAATTGTGGTGTAAGACTGCCCAGAACCGCCCGGCAAATCCAGCTGCCACAATTGGACGTCTAATGGGAGAGGTCAAAGGAATTAATTGTAGGCGTAACGGTTAATGACACGAGGTTAGACCCGGTTTGTGGCGTAAGACTGCCCGGAACCGCCTGGCAAATCCAGCAGCCACAAAGTGTTCGGTCTAATATGGGAGGTCATGCACCGTTCGTCATAAGGAATGAATTAAGGAATACTAACCATAATAAGACATGGGTATGGTTAGAGGGTTAAGTGGGGTGACATGTAAATTATGACATGTAAATATGGACTTAACCGGAATAAGATAAGACATGTAAATTATGACATGTAAGTATGGACTTAACCGGAATAAGATAAGACATGTAAATTATGACATGTAAGTATGGACTTAACCGTAGCATGTGTAAGACATGGACATTTAAATTAAAATGATTAAGTGGGAGAAAAACCTAGTGGGGACCAAGCATAGGTGGGAGGATTGTGTCGGATGGGGACCCGTTTCAATCAGTAACACGTTTGAGTATCTAATTGGGCCCGGTACTAGGCCGGGGTTGGGGCACGCTTACTGGACTTGAATGTAAGAGGTCAAAACGTGAATAGAGGTGGCAACACAAGTCCAACTGGTTCATGTGCGTGCATGTGTCCGGGCTGGTAGGTAAGACGTTGTTGCATCGTATAGGTATAGCCGTGCATTTTATGTTGGTATCGGGGTTGCCACTTGGGGGAGTGATACACCCCACTGTGGGGCCAGTATGGGTGCCTACAGGGTTTAGGGAGCCGATCGAATGGGTAGGGTAAGGGTACCTTAGCGGTGGTAGGAGTAGCCGGCACCTACGATAGCAGCTAGGTACAAGTAACTACCAAGTTTGTCATGTGGGTACAGTTAGTGGGAAGGGATCAACCTTTAGTAAATAGAGACTAGTAGATGTGCGGTGTAATTAAGTAATGTGGTGTAACTTTGCAAAAGTGTGGTGTAACGAAATGCATGTTGGTTGAGTTGGATAGTCCTTTGGGTGCTAGTATGATGTTGACTTCGGTCTTCGGGGTTAGTACTTGGAGGGTTGTTCGCTTAGCCAAGGTGTAGGATTGTCTTAGTACTTAGGAACGGAATCATCTTGTCCATCCTTTTTATCTACCTTATCTATGTTATAGCCATATCATGATGCCTATTTATGTCTTGATAATTTACCTTACCTATTATTTGTTAAAATTACTGGACTCGCCAGACTTCATGTCTGACCCGTTTTGTTTCCACCTTTTTTCTTTCCTTCCCCCCCCCCTCAGGTTTGCAAGGAGGGAATACTACAGCTTAGTGTCGATTTCTTTCAGTTGCTTGAAGAGAGTAGATGTATTGCTTTGGACTCTCTCATCTTTATGGATTTGCTAATGCCCAGTGGGGATTTATGCAGTTATGTTATTTAAGTATTTTCTTCTTTATGTACTTTGAAGTTTTTGGAAAAGACAATTGATCCTGTTGTAATGGTTTTTGGAGACTACTTATGTAAGCTTGTTTTGAAGTTATGATGCTATGAAATAAGTTTTATCTTCCGTTGTGTTTTATTTATTTATTCTTGTAATTTATCTGTTCTATACTACTATAACGCTTCATGACATTAATGCATTCCCTTTGTGAGTGACATTAATGGCCATGGGGTGTTACATAAGCAGAGAGAAAAAGTGGCAACTCTGGATACTGAAGGCAAATATGTAGTGGAATCTAATGTAGAAAACATGAGACAAGCTGAAGGTACATTATTTATTTTCCAGATGCCTATACCAGTAGTATTTGACACAGGGGTAAATCATTCTCTGAAGACTCATGACATAGTTAAGATTTTAAAATTAAATTGCATCTTGGTAGAAAAACCTTTACTCATCAAAAGTCCCATAGGAAGTTCTTGTGTCTTGGATATGATATGTGTGGATGCATAGTTAATTATAGGGGGAATTTTTTTATTCCTGATTTATATGTTCTAAATTACCCAGATATAGGTGTTATATTGGATATGGATTGGTTAAAACAAAATAATGCTATAATTAATTTGGAGAAAATTACCGTTTCATTCCAAAATAATAGGAAACAAAGAGTTGTTGTTCTTTGTGAATATGCTATAGAAGGAAGATCATTTTATTTATATGGGCTAAGTGGTGAAACTTATGAATTTTCAGTTGAGAAAATACCCATAGTAAATGAGTATTTGGATGTATTTGTGGAAGTTAAAGGGTATCCCACACCATAGGCCAGTGGAATTTCAGATTAACTTGCTTCGAGGAGCATGTCCAGTGATTAAGAAACCCACCAGAATGGGGACAAGTGAACTAATAGAATTAAATAAACAATTAGAGGAATTGGAAGAGAAAGGATTTATTAGACCAAGCAATTCTTGCCGGGGTGCATAAGTGGTGTTTTTGAAGAAGTAAGATGGTTCTCTTTAAAGCTATTTATAAATTATAAGGTAAATAAGTTAACCATTAAGAATAAATATCCATTACCAATAATTGATGACCTTTTTGATCAGTTAGCTGGATCAAAAATATTTTCTAGGCTTGACTTAACCTCAGGTTTTCATCAAATGAAAGTAGAAGAATCCATTATTAAGTACATAACATTTAACACTAGATATGTGTTGTATAATTAGTTACTCCCTTTGGATTAACTAATGCACTATAATATTTTGTTGATTTAATGAATAAAGCATTTAGAGATTATCTAGATAAATTTATATTGATTTTTATAGATGATATTTTTATTTATTTAAAAAAAGTGGAAGAACATAGAAACCACTTGCATCTAGTTTTAAGTAGATTGAGACAAAATGATTTGAAAACAAAATTTTCAAAATGCACATTTTGGAGAGAAAAAGTAAATTTTTTTGGACATGTTATCTCTGCACAAGGCATTTTACTAAATCCAAGTAAGGTAGTAGCAATACAAACTTGGAAAAGACCCAAAATAGTGAGTGAGGTAAGGTCATTCATGGAGATTGTAACGACCCAGAAAATTTGATGCTCGAATTTTCGACAATAATCCATAACTCTGTATTACTTGCCAAAACCCAAGTATCATATCCTAGATTGTTAATAGAAAGAAGTTAGAGGGTGAGAGAAGAAAGAAAGAAATATTATAATATTAGAATAAGAAGCTCAAAGTCTCACAGCACAATGGACAAAATATAATATATCAAATACTTTATACAAAAGAACTGCATATATATGATTACAACATCAGGGTAAACATTCATATCAATACAACACACAGCAGAAATAAACTAGTACCAGTAAATATATGGAATACGCCTCGGCTTCAACTCCTTCTCTGGAACTCCACAAGGAACCTAACCTGGAAATATACTCGGTCTAACCCGAGCACATTTAAAGCAAAGAAAAATTTACCTGGATCGGTCTGGAGTACTTTCAGTGATAAATTCATATGGCAAACAACTTGCTTAACTTTAGAAATCGTTTTTGAAAGAAAAGGATAATAGTAAGACTAGCCCACACATAAACATGGACGGTTTTTACCTTTCTATAACCTAAAACATTTTTGATATATCAAAATCCAGTGATATTATATAGTGTCTACCAAGTCGTAAATAAATAACAATCTAGCGGAAAGCTTGCATCTCGTGCTCCATATGTAATATAAGATCAAAAAACATAAGGCATTTATTGGAAATTGGATTCCAACTATGACAAGGTATGGGACCACCTTCCGATCGGTGTACTCTAGAGGGTATACACTGGGGTTCAGCAAGAACATCTTACAACCCGGCCACACATTACCGACCACTCATTTAGCTTGAGTGTATCGAATATAACGTCACCCCTACGGTTTTATCGGCCCGTCGTTCATCCGCGAAGATACAGAAATCGAAATAAGAACAAAATTGAATTTTCTCTAGATCAGTGACAATATACCCTACTTGGGAATGACTCACCTACCCATGCTTCCAGCCCGATTTCTATCATTTTCCGGTTGATGAGGCTTGAGTTCACGTTTACCTTTTCAGAAAATCACATCATCATTTACTTTGAATGCCACATCGTCAGATCCGTCAAATCACTAATTGACGTCCATAAATATACTATGGGTTTTAAGCAAGAGAATTTCTCCGCCACCAAACTTGGTATTTTATAAAAATCAACGTACCTGAGTTTTCAGAAAATACTCCATAAGACATTCGTCCATACAACTAATCCAGGAACAGGATGAACCGAAGGCATCCTCCTACCGCATCCTAGGAATCACCAAAGGATTAGTAGCGAGTAGTCCTTGCAAATCCGTAGATTTCAATCACGACGGAATCACTACCGAAATATCTCTATGGATCAGCTAGAGAGATTCAACAAGTAGTTTACTGAGATTACAAAAATTTCGTATGTATGTTTCAAGAGATGTTCAGATTTTACTTCCGATTTTGAAAGTTATATACGGGTATACTGAGATTACAAAAATGACGCATCCAGATTTGCACAGGGATTAGGTTAAGACAGGTTTCAGATTTTAAAACCCTTTTATTTATATAATAAATCATTGTAATTTATTAACGATTCCGTAGCGGCTATTTGAAAATTTGATTTGGACATAAAACAAAATCTATAGCATGAAAACTCTATTTTTTTCTCTTCCATTTGAAAAATATTATCCAATAAATTCGGACGTTTCTTATTTCGAAGAAATCCGGCTAATATTCGACCCTGTACAACTATTTAAAGCTCAAAACGTAATACTACGAACTACCGTGCCGCTGCAGCTTGTTTTATAGTTAAATTATAAATTAAATGTTCTAGCGTTGTTTAATAAGCGAATTCGTTATTCAAAATCAAACAACATTAAATTCTTTCAAACTGTCAGTTCACAATATTTTGCATATGCAACAAATCCCGGCCATTCTAGAATTTAAATTATTATTTTATTATTTATTTTAATAAAATATTCAAAATTATTGAATTCAAACTAATTAAATTCTAAAAACATATTTAAATATTAAAATAAACGGTTAAAAATCCGGGCCGTTACAGGGATGGCTGGGTATTATAGAAGGTTCAATAAATATTTTTCTAAGATTTCAGTACCACACACTTATTTAACCACAAAAGATCAAGCTTATGTTTGGATAGAAAAATGTGTAAAAACCTTTGAAGGATTAAAAGAGACATTGGTGAATGCTCCCATCTTGAAGGTACCTGAGGGAAATAATGATTTAGTGGTGTACACAAATGCATGTGGGTATGGTCTAAGAGCAGTATTGATGCAACAAGGACAAGTAGTGGCATATACACCAGACAACTAAAACCACATGCAATTAGATATGTAACACATGATTTAGAATTAACTGCAGTTGTTTATTCTTTGAAACATTGGAAATATTATTTGCTAGAGCTAAATTTGAGCTCTATATTCATCACAAGTCTTTGAAATGTTTGTTCTCACAAAAAAAAAACATGAGACAACATTAATGGGTTGAATTTTTTGCTGCTTATGATTTTGATATACTTTACACACCAGGGAAAGCAAATAAAGTAGCTGATGCTTTGAGTAGAAAACATGCTAAAGTAAGCTTGTTGATAATAGAAGAGTTCAAAATTTTAATGTTGCTTACTGACTTAGAAGTAAAGGAGAATAGTGACATGCACATGGAGGTGCATGGTGCACAAGGAAATGTGGGGAAGCTAAGCCCGATAACTTTATAATCTGACTTAGTTATGAAAGTGGGGAGTATGCAAAATCAAGACCCCAATATATCTGAAAAGAAAATTGTTTTGGAAAAAGGGGAAGAACTGTTAAACTTTCACATTGATGAAAATGGATATGTGAGAAAGAATAGAATCTATGTACCAGAAAACTAGGAATTAAAGGAGGAAATACTGAATGAGTATCATAGAAGTAAATACTCCATACATCTAGGAAATACCGAGATGTATCAGAATCTTAGAAGGTATTATGGGTGAAAAATTATGAAAAGTGATGTAGCTAAGTTTATGGCAAAATACATGACCTGCCAGCAAGTAAAAGCAGAAACACAAAAGCCATCAGGATTGTTTCAACCTTTAGGTATAACTCAGTGGAAATGGAAGGATATTTCCATGGATTTTGTGGATGGTGTACCAAGATCAAAAAAAGGAAATATAAGCATATGGTAGCGGTTGATAGGTTGACCAAAGAGGCACATTTTATTCCTGTAAATCAGAAAGAAATGCACCAAAACTGGCTCAAGTATTTATGAAATAGATAGCAAGATTGCATGGTATACCCAAGACTATTGTGAGTGATAGAGACACTCACTACAAGAAAAATTATAATATACATCATAGTTTTAACATCGGTCCCAAATTCAGCCGATATCAAAACGTTTTTTAACATCGTTAATTTTTGAAGTGATGTTGTTGGTTTCTTAGACATATATTTATTGAAGGACCGATGTCCCAAATACACTTAAAAAATAATAATCGTGCCGCTTGAATCTTTCCCCTTTACCAATTCTTTAGGCGGGCAATCGAAATATTTCGTGGTTGCCTCTTTTCTAATTTATTTCAGTCTCATCTCCCCTTTGTTTTCCTATCTCCTAATTCTTGGAAAAAACTCGAACAAAAATAATCTTATATACGATTCATTACTAATAATGAAGATCATTCACTACTGCTCTCAAAGGACAAACCCTAGCCACCTTTGTAGTCTCCTCACCTAAGTCGCTTTTGCTGTTGATTTATTACATCGTCTTCTCAAATTTGTTGAATACAATTATCTTAGTCTCACTGGAAGTAGTCAGGTGCTTCTAAAACTAACGGTTAGTTTTTTCAGTTTATTGTGATTCACATCTAATTTGAGCTGAATTTGATCTCTTTTTTGTTCATACAATGTTTTGCTTCCAAAAGTTTTTTAATCTCATTAACGCACGGTTACATCATGTAGGTGAATTGGTTTCCTTATTCGCGTTATGAATTTCTTTTTTTCCTGAAAAATTTCAAATTTTAGTTTGTTTGCATGCACACACCCGAATGCAGAACCACTACAGTTCATGCTCGGACACACACACCCCACATGTTTTAGATATGGATACGTTAAGTATTTGATTACCTATTTGTTCAGAATTACATGAACTCGATTAGGATTGCTTTGGTAAAATAATATGTAACCACTAAGTTCATTCGAAACATGTTTGATTAACTATAACATAGCTTCCAGGTTAGATATGGGAAAAGTTGTTTATCAAAAATGATAATAAGAAGTATCGAAAGTGTTACACTGTGGACCAATTGGATATGTAAAAAAGAATGAGTAGCAATACACATCAAGCGAAAATCAGGACTAAAGTTCATATATTAAATAGTTATAAAATAGCTTATATTCTAATTATCTAATTAAACATGTCATATCTATCCACATAGACATAATGTATCATGCATTATACTTGCACGGAATAGCATTCTTGTGGAATGTTTCACATTTTAGATGCACATTTAGAATAGGTCATGGCATGAAATTAATTTCTTTCCAATGACTTCCACTAATGGGTCTACTGTTAGAGGTGCTGGTCAAGGATATGTGACTTGCTTACTAATCTACTATGCATTTTTATTTACAATGACTTCCACTAATGGGTTGTTTGGTATTGTTAATGTTTGGATACTGAGCATGACTGACCAAAATATATGTTGTAAAAGCAAGCAAATAATACACATTTATTTCAAGTGTTAGGTTTGTTCTTACAACAGGACATGAACATGAACTTTAATTAATACATTTCACGGTTTTCTTATTAGCAAGCTACTAATAGATATTGATCAAAAGTGGCAACTTAAGAGGGCATTGTGTTTCTTGTTATTTTAATAGCTGAGGTTTTCATTGGGGGTGCTTTTGGGATTCAGAATTTTATTATGCACTTGGTTTGGCCATGACACTGCATGAATAATTATACAAAGATGCTTTTCTTTTGTACATAAATGCTTGGACGACTAAGTCGATCATGAGATACAACTGAGTTAATGTAGAGTAGTTTAGCTTTGTTTGAATGAGTTAAATCCCTACGATGTATACCAGTTTGGTTTAAACTTGACATATATAGCAATATGCTGTAGTAGTAATGCATAATAAGAGTTTTTCAACATGCTTATTATGTTTACGCACTACGGAGGTTGTAAAGACTTCTCAAATGGTACAATATGGTTTACTTGTATGATGATGCAATCTTTACAACTGATAACCCAGTAGGCTTACAATGGCGTGTAGTTTCTAATAGGTAATTTTTATTATAATCCACGGTTTTAATAAGTTAATCCACCATTTTACTTTAATAAGTTAATCCACAATTATTTTGTAACTTAATCCACGAGTGGATTAACTTACAGATTTCACCCTATTATATATCTATCAATCGATTTTGTGCTTCTTGTTTCACAATTCTGCGTTATTTCACAATTCTCATATCAGATTAATAATAACTATCCAACTAGCCTAAAATCAAGATCTCATACCAGATAATTATGTGAAAAAAATTACACATTATAAATCTACTGTAAGCAACATGTTTCTTATATAAATAATACCGACATATCAATTTTAAGATTTTCATTTGGTATTTAAGTTCTCTTGCTGTATATGTTAATTTGTGCAGCCACTCATACTAGTCATTCATGCATGCTAATATACGTATGCATAAAAATCCAAATGACGTGGTGAGGGACAAACAAGAAATCCTTGCTATAAATAAACAGATCATGGAGAAAAACATCAATAGGTTCATCAGAAATGAAGCTAACAATAAACAAGTCTCTTTAGCAATTTAAGTACCTACAGCCTATTATTTTATTCAGGAAAATATGTACAAGTCATATACACAAGTCATATATATTTCTTGTATTACACAAACATGGGATTAAAAGTCATACATGCCTTTTAAGTTCTAATAATCATGGAATTAAAATGCTTCTTGATATCCAAATGAACATACAAGCCACATTAAACTGACTTTTAACACTCAGCACAAATCAAGCAATACATAAAACAAGTACTTTGAATAACACTTTGAAACAAGCAATCTATCGTCTGACATTTTTTTTCAATAACGCTTTGAATCAATACTAAGAAAGATATCTACATTTGAAACAAGCAACGTATCTTCTGAATTATTATTTTCAAAAACAAGCAATGTATCTTCTGAAATATCATTCTTTCACTTCTTAAATAACAGGCCACATCTAGTCATGCCTACCGGGGCATAAAGGAAGATACACTTTTCAACAATGCCTACTTATAAAAAAACATTGCATAAGCATGTAGAAACACAAAACTTTATTAATTTGATTTAGTAAGCACCATAAAGTAATATTGTTCACATTTTTAGAAAATATAACACTATTTAACGGAAAAAATAATAACAGTAATTTGGTATAAATTTATGAAAATTTAAAAATAATAATTGAACAAACATGAAAAGTTACGGGTTCTTTGTTCATTGAAAGAACTTCAGAAGCCATGACTCTATCCCACTTGTGAATTCTATTTTGAACTACTTCAATCCATTTTTGTGCATCAGGATAACATAACTTCTCCAACCTGGATAAATATGTGGTAATAGTGCTTCTTCGTTCAAACGGACTATCATAAAGTGATTCCCACCCATCAAAACAATTGGTATTATTCGACGTTCGATTGTCGGACCCTTTTTTAAAGGAAAATATGTCATACTCTCCTTAGGAGAATAAACAATAAGTATGCAATTAAATGCAGTTGCAAATAAGCATCCCATATCTGGAAAATTCAACCAATATTTTTTACCTGCATATGGTCGAAAATATGCTAAAGCGACTTCCACTAGTTGATACCCTTTCTCACCATCTAAAATGTTCTTGTATAACTCTGTATGTGAATGCAGTTCTTCTATCATGGTAAATCTTACAATCTGCCATGCTGCATCATCTTTAAAGTCCAACAATCGTGCACAACAGCGAAATCCACAGTGTCCATCAGGTGGAACATCCACAACACTTTCAAAAACATGTTCTTGAAATGGTGGACTAAAATACTTGAATGAAAATTCAGTAGCTGATAACTCATCATCCGAGTTAGAAAGTGAGAAACATGTGGTTTTTAACTTTTTTGATTTGCCTTTGTTATAGATTTCTTTTTCATACTCTGAAAATGTCTTTCTTCATCTTTTTGCGCATATTCAAAAGCTGATTTGTCACACTTTGTAGTATAACCTTTTGTGGATTTATATTTCTTCTTTGGTCTTCCTTTTGTTTTTTTGTTTTTTGAAGGAGGCTCCATATTTGTGCTCTCAGGATAGTTAATCTGAAATAAAAAAGCATGCAATTTTCTATTTTTACATCAACACTTCAAGTGGAATCCAATGCTAAATAATATGTAGAAACAAACATCTTTTAATACTTTTAACATTTTCAGTTGTTGCTCCTCCGTCGACTGGTTGAATTTATGTAAGAAAGTGGAAATTTACGACATAGGATCTAGTGAACTTTCCACAACATCATCAGTAATATCATCAAGTTTTCTCCAAAAAGGATGAATGGAAGACAATAAGATTAACCAGTTTTCTTGTTTTAACTACACGATCTCATGCGCACATGGAAGACCATGCGTCTGTTTAATTGTGCAATCACAACTCGAAAAAATTAAACCAACGTATTCGGATTTCTTCATTTCTTCGATAATCAAATCTAATGCATGGTGAGATACAAATCCTCGTGGATTGTTGAAAAAGGTAATACGGTGGTTATGCAAACTGGTACTTAATGATTTACACAGAGAATCCTTAACAGCCACATGTTGTGTTATTATCAATCTATCAATCATAACGAAATTTTGCACCAAATTACCTTGAGATGAAGCCAAATATCTTTTCAATGTTGAATGCTGCTTTTCTACCTTGTTTGTTGTACGATTTCCCAAATGTGTTACATTATTCGTCCATGCCGCCACAAATTTTTCTTTAAATGGTCGGATCCAATTATCTTCAATACATATTAGTAGCGTACTGTATTTTTCATTTTTCATTTTGAAGCTTTTCCATGCTTCGTTATATAATTTCCTGGTAGAAGAATCAATTACTATACAAAATTCTTGAATGAACTCCCTCCACTCCTCCATTGTTTTGAAATATTTTTTGCCTTTTGCTTCAATATTCTTTGAGATTTGAAATGTACATTGCAAGTGAGAAGCGCTAGGATAAACTACACGAATAGCATTCATTAAGGATTGTTCTCGATCAGTGATAATAACCGAAGGAGTGCTAGCAGTTGGACTAAGAATATCACTTAAACATCGTAAAACCCATATGTAGCTATTTACCATTTCGCGACATAGAAAAGCATGTGCTACAATAAATGTTTTCTATGTTGACGTAACTCCAACTTTCTCTAACAAAGGTTTATCATGACGATTGGTTTTGTATGTGCAATCCATGATCAAAACATGTGGAAAACATCTAACAAGTGTTATGGAATACGGATGTCCAAAAAAAATATCTAGTACTTCTTCTGTATTCTCGTCTCTTCTATGGAATTCAACATACTTCTTCTTATCCAAAAATATAACATTTGTTGCATATAGTCCTACCTTCCATTTTTTTAACCCCATGTTTAGCTTTAAATTGTAAATGGTTTGAATTGTTGAAGCATTGCTAGGGTAGTTCTCTTTGAGAACACGAAGTACTTCTCTAGCTTTTACACCACATGTACTCATTTTGATTACATCTTCCTTTTCTATTTTTGAAAGTCCACCAATATATGAATGCCCTTCAAACTTCGTATTTTTTTCAATTGATGATTATGGAGTCCATAAATAACTTCCACCTTCCATTGATCCAACATGGGTAGTTTAACCCCTTTCAGCAAGAATGAACATCCACATTTTTTAGTTCCCGTCTCTTTAGCCTTTGTACGAACGTTGATGACTTTATTTCCTTTCTTCTCAGCATAAAAACCACTTCTTTCACACCAATATGATATTCGACCTTTGCGACCATTTTTTGCATTTTCACTTGGTTTGATAGTTACAACAACACCACAAGATATTCCAATTATTTTGCACCATTCTGTAAATTCGTCACGGGAATTGAATACATAAATCATTATATACAATGTAATTGCTTGTCAATCTCACATAGACATGTATTATTTACAGAGGGAAAAAATTGAAAATTGTACCTTATTATTTCGGAATGCGGATGTACAATCCGATTTAAGTATTTGATCATCTAATTGTAGCATATCACTATTCTGCATAATAGTACAATAGTAAATATAAAGCTAAGTTATGTAACAAGTCTAATATTCGCATATAATATTATGATTATCATATCAAAATTTGATTTTGCAGGATTGTCCAAAGGTTGTTCTAAATCATCCATCATGTTTTTGTTTTCTTCTTTCACGGCTTCAACTAGCCATTCGTCATCATCAACATTATTTATCAGTCTTGAATAAAACCCTTGATTTCCTGCAATTTCATTAGTACTGTAACAACTGTCTCCCTCATCAAGATGTAAACGACTTCTCTTCTCAGACATATTTCTATCAATTTTTCAAAATTTCAGAAAATAACTAACTACAATTATATTTGGTAATGGTGATATTAAAAAAAATACAATTTTGTATACAATTAATCAACTTCAAAAAAAAAAAAAAAAAAAAAAAAAAAACTACTTACTATTGTGTTGAATTACTACGCTTAATGCTTAAGCTTGGATTTAGATGCTAGGATTCCAGAACCGAGAAGACGACGGAAAAAGCAAGGAAGAAGAAAACGCATGGAAGAAGAAAATGCATGGAAGAAGAAAATGCAGAAGATTAAGAAGAGGAGAATACGTACGGTTTTTTAGTGGATGTACGGATTAAAATTAAAATTTTAGTAAAAGTCAAAGATCCTATAAAATTGGGTGGATTAACTTACTAATATGGTGGATTAGAATAAAAATTACCTTTCTAATATTGCATAATAGTTTTAGTTCAATGAATTTAGTTGACTTCTTCATAGCGCAAATTAGTTTTGTTAGGCATTTTCTTGCATTTATTGTAATATATAGATGTGATATTTATTTTTGCCACAAAGTTTTGTTGTCTGCTATATGATCATTCCATGTCTTTGGAGTAACAAAATTTATTTCATGATATAGCTAATTACTTTTAGGTGGACTTCCACAGCATAGCTTTTGTCGAATTTGTAATTATGTTAACTTTATTTTACTGGACATTCTACATAGTGTCTTACAAGGTTTGATCGTTCCTTTGTAGTTTTTGGCCATTTCATTATATTATGAAATTCTTTAATCAATTAGCATATACATCATGCCTTGTTATTGAGAAGTGGCCATAATACTGTCAGATAAAGCTTCCCAAAAACACCTTGGGAATAAAACCCAACCTTGCGGAAAAACAAATAGGAACGGATTGATGATGAGGAAAAACAAACAACAGATAGTCACCAGCAAAACAATCACAGACAAAGCAATAAAAGAAATAACACAAGAGATTTACAGTGGTTCCGCTAACGTCTTGTTAGTGTACGTCCACTTGGGGAGAGGAGATTTTATTCCTTTTCTGAAGAAGAGAACATTATAAGACTGATAGTAGAGAAGAAGAAGTGCTTTTAGAGACGATATATACATTTACCTAATACCTATCCTTATATAAGGATTAATACTTGGGTTGAAGTAATTTATTTATGGTTATAAATCAATGCCTAATTAATTCTCCAATCAGAGAATTAATTCCTTACTTCAATATCCCAAAATAAACTTCTTCACATTCTTCCATTTATGTAGATAATTTATTGCCCTGTCTAATTTTAACAAAAAGAGGAAATAAATGTTCTGATATCTTCCAAATCTTCTGCAGCTGGAAATATTATATTACTCAAATTAACAATATTTACCAAATCTTCTTTAAATGGAAATATTGTATCACCATAATTAATAATATTGTTGATCTCAAAATTGGGATCAACACCAAAATTATTAAGAGTACTTCACAATGTACTTGAGAATAAGAGATGTGGAGCCACTTCAATAGAAAAAATGCAAGCAAAAGAAGACACAACATTATTATAGTGATTCGATCACCTGCAATCTATGTCCACTTTGAATGTCAATTCTATTATTGCACTTAGCATTACAAAATAAGCAAATTCTCTCATTACATTCATCATTACACTCTCTTAGAACTTGGCGGAGATTCAAAAAAGAAAACCGATGAGATCCTTCAAATATAACAAGTGGTAGATTAAATCTAGGCTTTCGCACAAACTTTGATGAATTCCTACATGTTCATGATGAATTCGGAGTTGAATCTATACTTTGTGATGATTAGAGATGATGAAATCACTAAGTAAGTGTTGAGAATTGGATTTAGCATCCTTTTAGGGTTATCAAAATTCTCCCCCATTAAAGTGGGGTTGGACCCCTATTTATATATGCGGAGCAAATGAGGAGAATTGCCAAAAATATGTAGTACAGGAAACCGATCGATCAGATTTTTATCTACAGAAATGTCATTGGGTACAGATGGCGACAGCTGTAAAGGGGAACCGGTCATTCATGCCTTTTAGGCACCGGTCGGTCGGTTTAGAGATGGGATACCGATGGCTTCTGCTTTTCATATTAGTACCGACCAGCATATTTACGCCTGTGCAATTTTGGCATTTAGCTCTTTTGTATTCGTTCAGTCCAACTTGAGGCCACGTGTCTTTTGCCTTCTTTGTGATCAAAGCAAGAAATGGGATTGTTGATTACATTACTGTCATTGCACCATTTTATTTTACGAACTGATTCGCTTCTACATGATACCGTTCGGTATTACTGGACCATTATTTTACGTTTGCATGTCATCCCTTTAACAACTCCTACATAATGCCTTTATACCGACCAGCTATGTTCCATATACTGAATGCTAACGTGGCACTTTACTTTAACATCAAATATGGAACCAAACCATGGAGCTTGAATGCCTGATACTGTTCGGTACATAACTTCCCCAACCGACCGCCAAGAAGAACTGAGTTGCTGACCGGTCACCCGGAGAAGCTGAGCTGGCAATACTGGTCGGGTACAGTGTATCTTTGAAGAGTGTTTTAGGAACATCAGTGCAAAGGACCTAACTTGGTTCATTACGTATACATCATGAATCACGAATTCATATGTTTAATTAGCATGGTACCGACCTGAGCATTATGTAAGTTCACTTATCTCATAACGTTTGCATGCAATCCTTCAAAGTTACTTATCATGTCTTCGTACGTTACTGCATGTTGTAACAGCACCTCTCTTTAGATGTTTTTCTATCCATTATTACACCTTTGCCATCTTTGGACTTTAGTGCTAGACCATTTCGTTTTCTTATTCAAGCACTTGTGGCCTTCTGGACGAAACTATGCTGTATTCCAATGTTCTTCATGGAATTCCCACTACAAAAAAATACTGAATTAAAGACTGACAATTTCAGTTTTTAATCAACCAATTCAGTCTTTAAATCATAATTAAAGACTGATCAAATACTGAAATTTCAGTCTTTGATTTCTTAGTCGCAAAAAAATATTAAGACTGAGATTTCAGTCTCAAATTGTAAAGACTGATACTGCAGTCTTAAATCATATTTGAAACTGAAATTTTGTCTTTAGTCGGTCTTAAATTTGTTATTTTTAAACAATAAAATATCCGCAATGATAAACGAATATCATGGATTCACTATATCGTCACTACAATTTCATACATATCAAAATATATTCACTTATATAGAAATTACTATTCATGAACAAGGAATGTACATATATTAACAGGAAAGCAAAGATGTATGTCCAAAACACATTTCATTAAAACAAAGTCGGTCCAGCATGTTCACAAAACAAAGATACATACAACTGTTGAGACAAAAACAAAAGAAACAAGTAGCACACTAACATGTATGTAGATGCATACGATCCTTCAACAAGAAAAACAAAGCAAGCAAAGTTGAAACGCCAATTCACTCCATACCTTCATGATGACGGTGTTCTTCGCGATTTTGAGGCGACTGATAAGGCATAGAAGGTCCTGCATATTGTTGCATATGTGGAAATTGTTGCATATATGGCAGTTGTTGCATTAGCTCAAAAAATGGCATGCTTTGTTGCGTGGTCCTGAAAGCGTTCGAAGGCATAGGCGACTGTGATGGATATGCCCCTACTGGCATAGACCCGTGACCTGATAAACAAAATACATACAAATTACTATGAGAACAACGGTTAATATAAGATTGTTTATTATGAAAATCCATTACTAGCCTACAAGTTAACATGTTACTGTGATTTGACATAGCAGATTTGTGTGCATCGACTTGTACATAGATTGTAATAAACAAGCTAGACACAACAACTTTGTATGCCTTAATTTCGTATGCATTACAAGTTTCGTGTATACAAAACAATCTCATTGAGTACAGTAACATGCACGCAAAGCTGTGATGGAAGACAATACAAAAACTTCTTTTATGATGTTCGATTTCCTAGTATATTAAACATACATACTACTTGCTTAAACTTTCAGTTTTTTTATTAGTAATGTCATTATTTTACCGCATACTGACAAACTGCCTTCGCCCGTAAGCTGTACATCCGCAAACATAATCAACAAAAAAAGTTAGTTCTACTTCATTAAATTTCTCAATCTCATCGCACATCGTAATTTACTTCTCTTCGTTATACATTGATCGCTAAACAGTGAACAAAAGCGTATTATGATGAATGATATTTGTATGGAACTCAATAGAGTATAGTACATGGTGGTTTATTTCCTTGCTGATGTCCAATAGCTAATTTGAAATGTCTCAAGGAAGACAGAAGGAAGACAAAGAAAGAAAACTCGGTATGGTTGGGTGACTTTTGTTAGAATTTGGAATTCAAACAAAGACCGACTAGTGGCTATGATTTGCTGTGTGATTTTCCTAGCTAACCTTAGTACTAGTCCAACAAAACGGGGTTTGAAATTGTTCCTGTTTTCATTTAGTTTTCCTTCAATCAGTGCTGGCTCAAGCTGAAATGTTGCCCGAGCCGAGATCTATAAAAAATGCCCTAAGAAAAATAGTAAATGTGATGAGAATTAAACTCTTACTGTTTGTTGTATTAAGCAATGAATAAACCATATGAGACATAATACAATTCATAATTGCCCCCCAAAAAGAATCACGAAGATCAACTTTAAAAAAAAAAAAAGAACAAAAATAGGAAGAATAAAAGAGAGGCTGGCACAAAATAATTTGAAGTCTTATGACTCTTATCAAGCCTATGCCGGAAACCAAAGCAGAACAGAATTTTACCAAGCACAAATAGAATTTCCAAAAAATCTTCTAACAGTACTTTTCATGTGCAAAAGGACAGAACAGTTGAGATAAGTTGGTCTAAGCAAATGAGGGACAAACTCAGTACTACAAGAAATCAAAAAATAGCCACTGTTCAATTATCTAAAGTAAATTTGACATGACAAAATGTAATAAAACAAATCCTAAATTTGTAAAATAGGCTTTGGTTATAACATGCCTGAAGTTATAATAGGCTTTGGCTATAACATTAACTAAATAATGCTAATTAGTTTTAAAAAATAAACATTGCACTATAAATAAAAGTACACAAAACCAGACTCAGCACTTTACAAAATTTTAAAACTGACATCACTTTTAAACCTTTCTGCTGTTTATATATTATAAAAAAAAAAAATCAAAAATCTGCTATACAAAATACAATTGGCTAATCAAATATGATTTTTTGCATTATATAATTGTTTGATAATATCGATTTCATTACGAAGTACGTAGCTTGCAATAGCGATAATAACAGAGCTGTCCAAATTGCCTGCTTTTATGAAACGCACACTATTGTATTGTTGCCATTTTATGTTAATAGGCTCAATGCATATTGGCTCATGTACGCTGCTGCCGGCCCTACTACTAGATACCAGGCATCAAAAGCACATTTCAGCAAGCATCACAATATGGATTGAATGTTGTTAGGACTTGGGCTTTTAACGACGGCGGTTACAGGGCGCTTCAAACCATTCCTAGAGTTTACAATGAGGATGTGTCCATGGTACAAAACATAATATATTTTCATATAATATAGAGATCTCCGCACACGAGGATATGTCAAGAAATGGAAATCAATTGTGGAACTCAAGGATGATAGGAAATACAAAGACGGTGAGGTGCAGACAGTGTCGGCCCAAGAATATCTACTGCCCTAGATGAATATTTTTTTCTTCCAATTTCGTTGCCCCAGTTTTTCCAAAACATCGATATTTTTATTTGTAAAGCAAAAATACAGTTCAATTTAAAATTAACATAGATCAAAAAATATATATCAAAAGGATTTACATTTTAGAATATCAAAATACCCACATGGTATCAAAAATATCAATACATATTGATACAAACAACTTCTTCCATTTTTTAAAAAATTAACTTGCATATAACATCTTTATTATGTTCTGATGGTCTCGATCAATAGCTGAACTCATGGTCTTCAATATTTTTAAAGAGGTAATTGATCATTTTTGTCTTCTTCTTTCTCATCTCTATGTATAAATACAGGACATATGTAAAGCATGGTACTTCTTTGGTTGGCATGTAGGTGATAATACGTATTAACTTTATGTGAAAATGCAGTATTAACTTGCACATAATATTTCTGGTTGGCATGTAAGTGATAATACAGTATTAACTTGCACATAATGTATGTGGTTGGTATGTAGAAAGGTCTTATTGTTCCAACTTCCATATAAACTGCTGTTTTACTATAGACAGAAAAGCATTCACTAAAATAAAAAAGCTCATCCTCTATACTGGATAGGAATAACCCCAACTATCTAAGTTTCTTCTTGAATACTACAATGCACATGATAAACTACTACTCTTTTTTGACAATTTTACAAAAATCAATTTGATTGAGAGATTATCTCAATAGATAAATCATATATGGACTGACAATAGGATCGTAACAAGACTCAAGTATTTTTATCGTTGATTTGCAAACACCCAAAATATCAATAGGCATCATAACAAGACAATTTCTACATCGCTAATATAATTCATTCACTGAATAATGAAATTAATATTATTCATTCACAAAATAATAAAATTTATTGTCTTTGCCAGGAATTAATTGTAAAACGGTTTCATCTACATTATTCAAATATACATAGTCTGTTACAAAATCATAAATAAATTTACCGTAAATCTATAAAAGATTGTACAATTTTTAATTAATAGCAATTGCAATAAATGAAAGACTTACAGTTCAATCAATCTAGACAATAGGAATTGAAAAAAATATTAGGTTAAATTAAAGGAGCATTACAGTAGCAACTGAGGTAGTAGGCGAGAAGAAGGTGGTGTGCGGTTCTTGATGGGATGCAATGGATCGATGATGGTGGAAAGCTAAGGATTGAGAAGCGAGATATTTTTTGTTGCCCCCATCCGTCGCATTGCCCTAGGCATTAGTCTCGCCTGCCTAGGCTTCGGGCCAGGCCTGGGCGCAGAGAAGTGCATGGCAGATCTAGATTGTGCATGGTGGGGGCGAGAGTATTATGTAGCTAGTGTATGCCATGGCAATAGGAAAAGAGAAAACTAGAGCAAAGGCAGAAAAAAAAACAGAGGCAGAATTAAAAAAAAAAAAAACATAAAAGTGGATCACGGAGGAAAATTTATGAGGCAAAGGGGGAAGTGATGAATAAACAAGAGGAAAGGAATCTAGAAGAAGAAAAAAGGTGGAACCCTAACCCCATTAAAAGTCTACATTGAAGGTTCGTTCTATTTATGTACTTGTATAAAACAACTAGTCTCATTTTCCACTATCAAATTTGATTAGCATGTATAAGTTCAACTTTGTAGAGAGTGGAACATCTCACGTAAATTATGTAAAAGCCATAATGAATAACAGAAACTGTGAATAGAAGTATACTAACCTATCAAATGAGGAAATGTACCATTGAACGAAGAAAGCCCCATTTGTTGTAACTGCGTAGGCATGGTGGTCTGTGCAGGCACGTTGGACTGATCAGAAATATAAGGTGATGTTGGCACAGTTGGTTGAGAAGACGTTACGACATGATCAGTGGTTGGCTGTGCAGTGGTTGGCTGTGCAGTGGCCTGCATAGGTATATCAGGGGATTGCTTCAATCTATCCACTACCCTATTTAAACATAATATATGAATTAGAATTAGATAACCACATAAAAATTCAACATTCATTGTAAATTTCATATTTATAGCTCATACCGTTGAACAACTTCTTCCAATGAAAACTGCGGATGTATTGGCTGGTTAGATGATCCCTGATGAGCACTGGCTGAAGAAGACTGAGAACCTCCATATAAAATATTAGTATCTACATGAGGTGCTCCATAAATCTTCCCTTTTGTTAGTCCACCTGACGAATCCACCCAATGTTGTGGATTGAAAACATCCATTGCTTCCACAGACTCGGCCTTCTTCTTGATATAATTCTCCTAAGTAATAAAAAAATTCATTAAATACTGCCTTTTTTTTTTTTTTTTTTGGTTTGCATAAGAACAAAATTCATCAAGCTCCAATTTGAAATCATCACAAACAAAAAAAAATGAACAGCTTACAATCATATTATTTCAAGTTTAACAACACTATTGATATTGGCAATGGCTCTTGCTACTATGACAAAGAAACCATTCATCCCCATGCTGTGCTGATATTATATTTTCCATAGTTCTGAAAGGGAATTTCTTTGTTGCCTTCGCATCTGATACAGAAGTATTCGTCATCGCTATAACGAACACTATATAAGGAAGTATTCGTCGTCCATATTAAATTTTGATATGCTGGTGACTGAGGGGACATCTATTAAATACTACAAACATATTAACTACTCAAATAAAATAAAATAAAATAATTACCATTGTCTTTGCAGATTTGTTGTCCACATATTTACTGCTCCTACATATTTTTTTCGTATTTTTTGAGGAATTAGACGGGTCTTTCAAAACATGCCAATATCGAAATGCCTCATGGAACGTTGGTTCCTTTCCTGTTACAGCTTTCTGCATTCATTACATGAATATTAAAAATTTATGGTAATAAATAAAATTATTAGAAAATTTTGTGTATTATTTACCTCTAAATTTTTGTGCCTATATATTTAGACACTGAGTTGCTAGGAGTTCACATATATGATGTTAAGTTTCTTCAGGTTATAGATTATACAATGGGAATATACTAGACTCCATACCTTTTGACATGCAGGGTATGATTTATTTAATACATGTAATTGTGTGTGTCGTTTTCAAAAAATACTCTGTATGTGTGTATTTGTTTGTTTTATTATTCTAAAATAGCCCTTGAATTCTGTGTGTTGATGAGGATAGCAGCAGCTGAATTTAAATCGGCACTAATTTGGGTGTTGTGATACCGATAAGTTACTGCCATAGCAGCAGTTGCAATACATTGCAACCAACAAACATCCACAAATTGCAGCAGTTGACAATTGTTACTGAGGCTGCAGTGATCTGTTAAATTTACAGCGAAATGAAAATGATAACATACTGTGTGTCTCTGTGTGTATATGTATGAGTGTGTGTGTGTGTTTTTGTGTGTACATATACATACATATATATATATATATATGTGTGTGTGTGTGTGTGTGTTTTTGTGTGTACATATACATACATACATACATATACATATATATATATATGTGTGTGTGTGTGTATACACCAACATACTTAATTTTCAAGAAAAAAAAATACACCAACATACTTTAACTAGCATGGTTAATAGTTTACTAGACGAACAATTATTGAAAATGTTTGACTTACAATTTGTTCATTATGCGAGGCAATTGAAACAGAACCGGCACAATGACGGGTATAGGTCCCTTCTTTCGGCGTCAGGCGATTCTTTCGCATTACTTCTCTTCTTTTCTCAAACTCCTCTTGCGCCCAACGGACATCAATCATATGGTTCCATATATCGGGAGGAATCCAAGCTGGTGGATGGTCCTTGCATTCCGTAATATTAGTCGTCTTATTAGCTCTTTTTGCTGCTTCACGTGCACGGTTTAGTTTTTTCTTCAAATTTTCTTTTGCTGTAGCCTCCCATATTCTTCGGACCGTCGGTTCATGAGTTTCATCATAAGAGAAATGTCTCTGCATAAAAGATCTTGTTACTCTTGGGAAATACACAATATATGAGAGTAATACACGACTAATAATACTGTCCCATTGTCATTTTGTTGGATGATTTGGTCAATATTACTGTTTAATTAAATTTTTATGTTCATGCAGAAAAAACTGAAAATAAATAATGCCAAATTATTCAAGTCTGATTTACGAACGTTACATGAATTGAGAGAAAACAATTGTTGTTACATGTGTAAACTGATTTCCAATGTGTTTGGAATCAGTTGAATAAAAGGTATCACCGGCTTAAGAAGATTTCTATCTATGAGAAGCGTAGTTATATGAATTACTGAGATACAAGTAAAACCAGGCATACATCGTAATCCAAAATTGCAGAAATTTAAATTAACCATGTTTACAAGTAAAACCAGGCATTACTATAGCAGCGTGCTATGAATTATTGAGATATAAGTAAAACGAAGTGTGCCATGGAAGCATAATCCATAGTATGACAAAATTAAGCATGCATAACCGTTAGAGTTATAACAACCAATAAGGAAATTTGAATGTTATCAACAAAGGACGAAAAAGAATGCAAGATTGATTTTCCTGTGTAGAAATTAGAAACTGTTATTATATTAGTTATACACATAATTATACACCACTTGTCTTTTAAATTTATCATACATAGAAAATGACTAGCTGAAAACTTATCTTGTGTAAAAACTTATTATCATCATCTTCTCTTTAGTCGTTTCCATTTATTTTTTCTTTCTCATTTTTATTTTCATTTTATTTTGAAATCAAAAACTGTTTTTATACTACATAACGAAGATGCCTCTTTTAATGTTAAATTAATCGTGTCTAAGATATGATGTTTGAATCTTAAATTTATAGCGAAACTAACTTACAAAATATTACAAAAGTCAAATGGGGGATGAGGCAAGTTCGGTTTCCAGCATTTGGAAACTGGTAAAATTACTACGACGATGATGTTTTTGTATCTCAGTATTTCGATTCCACTATCCAACCTGATTTGTATAAAGTAGGATATCACAGCTCTTATGGTCATAGTCAAGAAGTTGATCTTTTCAAAGTACCTGCTAGTCCTCTTATCACTTATCATCAAAGCCAAAAACTCAAAATGGAGAAAAAAAGGGGAGAAGAGAAGCAAAACAGAGCAAAAGATGATCAGTTTACGAAAAGTCCGGGAAGGGTTCATGACCTGACAATGCATAAGCAAATGAATCAAAGTAGAGTTTGTAAAGCTGTAGATGAGCATTTGTATAGGATCCCTCCTGAATTATTATACAAAAAACAAAAGAAGGGTAGGATGCTGAAGAAATAGTGGTCAGGTTGCTTGTCACATTTTTATTTTATAACCAGAACATAGATGATCATTCATGCTAAAAATGTCGGCAACCTAAAAGCAGATATTACACATAATGTCGGCAACCTAAAGTCTTTGTGTAGAAAAACGTTTGGCTTTATTTGGTTTTCTAAGCTCAATTTTGTGAAAAAATGATTTGAGTAGACGAACTTTGCGAGCTGAGTATGAGAAAACCTAGTGTCAAGCAAGAAATCCATCTTATGTTTTATGACAGTCATTGGATTGTCTGAGGGCTTAATAGAGAAATTAGTGCAGAATTTTGCGATTTGGGGATCTGTGAATTCACATGATTTGAGAAGTTCAGTAAGTGAAACGATTGTATCATTTCCTCTTGTTGAAGACAGAGCTTCTTGGATTCGATTTGCATGAATTCGCGGAACTGACGGATATGTTAATTTAAATTGCCTGAAAGTGTTTAGGTATAGGAAATTGCGTCTCTAACAACAATTCTACTATGGAGAAGAGCAAACACTGCAACTGAACAAAATAAATAGTTGGCTGATGCGAAACTTACAGTGCCAGTGTTCTTCGGGTTTCTGCTTTTTCCATTGGTAAACGTACAATGAGAACTTAGGAAGAAGAACCCGCTAATATTTAGGTCGCTTGTCACTTGGTTGTATTGCTTAATCGTGAAAGAACATGTTAAACTGTCTAGGTCCTGTAAGTTTTTAAACTATTGTACCTATGCAAAATCTGTTCTATGCAGAAAGAAAAAATTTAACTTACAAAATAAGATAAAACGAACAAGAGTTCATACATATAATAGAATTTAATTATATGTAAAGGCGATATTTTTGAATTCTTTAAAACTTGAACTTGTTAAAACTTAATGCACTCATGTAAAATTACAATAATATAAATAACTTTATAATTTCTCTTGTGGAAAAACAATAAATGGTTGAAGAAATATACCTTGAATTCATCAAACAGCACGCTTCTAATTTCTTGAGGTACCAACTTAAATTCATACCATGGCCCCGTAAAACGTCTAGACCATATATCTCCAATTATACGCGAGGCCTTTTGGTTTAGAAAACTACAAAAAATGGTGTTGAATTAAACAATATCATCAATTATCTATATCTAAATGAGTATTCAGAAGTAACATAATTTTTTTTTTTTTACCAATTTCCTTTCCATTCCAACGGAGGTTTCTTTGTGACCGGATCAATATCAGGATTGTAACCCTGGGTAGGAATTGTTTCAGAATCTTCTTCAACTTCTTCTCCATCATCAACATTGTTCGCCCTCTCTAACTCTTCTTCATTCGAGGGGCCACCATTACGTTGAGAAATAGATGTGGAAAAATTGTTTGGTTGGTTCGAATAAGTTCTTCTTTGAAGAAGACGAGTTACGGATCCACCTGGCATTATATCTTCACAAAAAAAATACAGTAAACATAATTAGATCGTGTAATCCATAGAAACAATTCGTTGAATTCATATATCTTATACATACATTAGTCGGTAAGTAAAGGGTTTCGAAAGCAATAGCACCTAATAAAGCATAATGTCAAGATAATAATTTGCTTTTCAATAAAAGTGGATATGTGACATTACCCAAAATGTAGACTAATATAATGGGATTAAGATTCAAAAATAAAAGTGCTTTCATTGGTTTAAGATGTTGAATTATTGGTAAGCTTTTCATTCAACAGGCATTCGATTCCATCATTAAAAAGTGTCAAAACAAATTGTAAAATCACATTGCATGTTCAAACAATCTTAAATATTCAAGTACGGGATATATATTTCGAAAATAACAAGCATAACAGCAAATATGAAAGACCAAAAATACAACCTTTGTGTACTTCACATCATTTACTTCCACGAACATGAGTTATCAAACATGTTGACCAATCCCCAAACCCATACATGAAATAGGTTGTAAAAAATAGCAGTTGAGATTATAATTTGCATTGAAAATTTAATGGTGTAGATAAAAAAGCAAAAAGAACATGTACTATTAGACAATGCATCAAGTCACTAAAAAAACTGGAAATGTACAACAAAAACTACAAAGTTATTTTAAACTAATGTACTCGCATAAATTTTATTCAGCACATAATATTTTCAAGTTGACTATAATGCAAACTCGTCTTCAGTGTCTTCATCATAACCATCTTCATTTTGATAACCATCTTCATTTTCTTCCTCATCATTGAGGTCAACATCCTCATCAAAATCCACCTCAGCATCACTTGCATTTTCATCATCTTCTGATGACCCAGAATAATAAGCATTATCTGACTGCATTACACGTTCCAACTCTTCTTCATTAACCGCATCAAAATCTTCCGGTACAAATGGTTGATCTAAGCTACTGTCGACGATAACTGTAGAGGGCTGATAAATCTCGTCCACTTGATCGACATCGGCAACGTCCTCCATTAAGTTAGGACTCAACAATTCACTTGCAAATCGACTTCTTGCTGCAGTTTTAATTACCGTCACCCATTCATTCAAGCCACTGCCAGGCTTGGACAATAAATACATTTGTTGGCATTGTTGGGCAAATACGAAGTTATCATCGGTTTGTAGTCGAGAATTTCTATTCAATTCTATTAATCCATTTGTTTGGTGAACTTTGATTCCATTTCTACTCAATGTATCGAACCATTCACAATTAAATATAAATATTTCATTTTCCTCTCCAAGATATCTAACCTTTATGACTTCTTTTAACAGTCCATAATAATCGTTTTCTAAATCATTGTAACAACTTCCTTTCACACAAACACCACTATTCATCGTCGCCTTGTTTTTTCCATAATTCAGTGTATGAAATTTAAAACCGTTTACATAATAGCCATTGTAGCACTCTACTTTATAATCTGGTTTTTGTGCAAGTAAAAACAACTGATGTCCAATACCGCTCGGTTGAAATGGAATCTATTTACCAAAAAAGAGAATCAGTAATTGTATTCAATTTATTATATAATTACGAGCTACTTTGTAATAAGAATACTTACACGATTTTTTAACCAATCAGGAAATATGGATTCAAGCTGCGCAACAATGAAACTTTCATTTTCCATAGGGTACTGACTTATTAACTCATTTTTGCATTCACTGTAAGCAATAGAAATAAAGTTAAATTATAGTATATATGCTCCAAATACTTTGCTATAAAATATAAAACACATACTTCACATAATCTTCTACTTCTGTGCAGTTGAAAAGCACATACTTATGAATGGCATGATGTTCAAATTGAGAAAGATTCCGTCGAAGAAACGCATTAGATAATACTTTTCCTGGATGGGAAAATATAGACAAACGTCCATTCAATATAACTTCCCCTCCATCATCATTTCTTGGAGGTTGATTCCAAATTGTTTCGATATTTGGGCCAAAATAACATGATGCAAAGTTTGAAATCTCATCAATGACATATGCTTCAGCAATGGATCCTTCAACATGTGCTTTATTAGCTACTTTTCGTTTTAAATAAAATAGATACCTACATTGTATTAAAAGATGTGGTTGAAATATTAATAATAAAGCATGTAAAAAAGTTTCAAAAATTATCGGAAGAACATACCGCTCAAATGGATACATCCAGTGGTATCCAACTGGACCGCATAACATAGCCTCATATGGTAGATGAACAACTAAATGTTCCATAGAATTAAAAAAACCAGGTGGAAATATCTTCTCAAGTTTACAAGAAATCTCGATGATATTCTTATTTAGAAGTTTCATATTTTCCATATTTATAATTTTTGCGCAAAGTTCACGGAAAAAGTTGCTTAAATCAACCAAAGTTTCCCATATATTTTTTGGTACAAATGGTTGGAATGCGGTAGGAAGGAGTCTTTGCATAAACACATGACAATCATGGCTCTTGAACCCACTTATTTTTGTTTCAGACTCATTAACACATCTTCTTATGTTAGAAGCATATCCATCTGGAAATTTAATTGATTTAATCCACCTACAAACATCTTTCTGATTGGCTTTTGTAAGGCAGTAAGGAGCTTTCGGCTTGTAAAAGCGACCATTGTGATTTTTGACCAAGCTCATCCATCGTGTTCTACTGCAATACTTTTCAAGATCAATTCTAGCTTTTAAATTGTCTTTTGTCTTATCAGTATCCATTAGAGTCTCAAATATATTATCAAAAAAGTTCTTCTCCACATGCGTTACATCTATAGTGTGACGAATCAAATTACTTTCCCAATATGGAAGGTCCCAAAATATACTTCTACGAAGCCAATTGTGTGTTTCACCGAAGCCTACTATTTTTCTATTTTCCGATTTAAACCCAGGTGCAACATAAGGCAATTGCGACACAATATTTTTCAATTCATTGCCAGAACGTTTGATTGGAGCATCATCTAATTCAATTTTATTTTTCAAAAACTTGTCTTTTTGTTTCCTAAATAGATGGTTCAACGGTAGGAAACATCGGTGACAATCGAACCACGAAGGCTTGCCCCCCTTCTCAAGAATAAATGATTTTGTTTGCTCCATACAATAAGGACATGCTAATCTACCATGTGTACTCCAACCAGACAACATTCCATAAGCTGGAAAGTCGCTAATGGTCCACATCAGTGCAGCTCTTAAAAGAAAATTTTGCTTTCTATGCACGTCATAAGCTATTATACCGAGCCATAAATCCGATAACTCATCAATCAAAGGTCGTAGAAAAACATCCAAGTTTTTTCCTGGATTTTTCGGACCTGGGATGATCATGTTTAAGAACATGAATGGTTTCTTCATACACTTCCATGATGGTAAATTATACACAACCAGAATCATAGGCCAACATGAATAAGTAGTCGATCGAGTGCCAAATGGGCTAAAACCATCTGTACAAAGTCCAAGCCTAACATTTCGTGGAGAACCGGCGAAGTCGGGATAACACTGATCAAAATGCTTCCATGCCTTACCATCAACTGGATGAGCCAATTTACCGTCGGTGGAACGATTATAATAATGCCATGTCATGTCCTTAGCATGCTTTGAAGACATAAACAGTCTTTTTAGACGTGGTATGATAGGAAAATAACGTAATCGTACTTCGGATTTTTTTCTTCTACAACCACTAGAATTGGTAAGCTTATATCTTGGCTCTTTACAAATATCACAGAAAATCTTTGCTTCATTCTCCTTGTAGTATAGCATGCAAAAATTATGACACACATCGATTTTTTCGTAACCAAGTCCCAACGGCTTCAACATCTTCTTCGCCTCATAAAAATTATTATTTAATTTATTGTCTTCTGGCAAAAAGTTCTTTATCATGGAACTGGCAAAATTAAAACCTGCTTGTGTCAATCTTGTTTGGGCTTTTAACACCATCATATTTACACATGCTGACAATACTGTCTCTGTTTTGCAACCGTTATATAAAGGCTCGCTAACATCTCTCAACATGTCATAGAATTTTTTAGCTTCAGAATTAGGTGCTTCATCATTAACATAATCAAAGTCTTCATTATTATCGACATAATTTTCACCCATCGCATCCATAAGCATTTCCCTATATGGATTAGCACTAACATTATTATGTGAAGATTCTGGTAATGATGTTTCTTCTGTGCCAGCCTCCCCATGATATATCCAACGGAAATAATCTGAAGTAAACCCTTTCCGCAGCAAATGCTCTAAGATAACCTCTTTATTTTGAAATTTCCTATTATCGCATTTCACACATGGACATCTAACAACTGTCACTGGTAATGCTTGAGAGAATGCAAAATTAACAAAAATTGTAATACCATCGTAAAATTCTTGAGTTACGAAACCATCACAAACTCTACGATACATCCATTGTCGATCATCCATTAATATAATGATAATCCTACAACACGATGAATTTTCAACATTAAAATAAACTGATATTAGTAAATTAGTACTGCAAAACTATACAAATCTATAGTTCGTAATAATACAAACTCCTTTATAATAATACGATTAGTGTAGTCAAGGCGAAAAAGCCCTAAAAAGCCCCAGGCTGGCGCCTAGCGCTTTTTGGCGCCTAGGGCTTTTTTGAGCGCCTTGAGCATGACTTTTGCTGTTTTACAGGAAAAAAAACTGAACTTAGAAAATGGCATAAAACTTCATTTTGGCTTTTTAAAAGTGATTATAAATGCAAATTGAGATTAAAATATCACACCATCATCATAAACCAAACAAAGAAGGCATAAAGCCATTCACTTTAAGTCTACAAACGATAGAAATAGTTAAAATAACGAAATTACAACATCATTACTTAGTCCTAAATAGAGTTTTAAACTTGCATAATTTTTTAATCACTCAAATAGAGTTTTAAACTTGCAATAGTTTTTAAAAAAAGCATTTGTTCAAAACAAAAAGCTGCATTTTTTCCACACAAAAAAAAAACTGCATTTGTTTTACAAAATGACTGCACTGAGCTTGTTTAAAAAAAAAAACTGCACTGATTTTTAATAAAAAACTGCATTTGTTAAAACTAAAAAAAAAACAGCATTTTTTCGAAACTTCAAAAAAAATGCATTTAAAAAAAAATCTGCATTTAAGAAAAAAAAAAGAACAACATTTGTTTTGAAAAGGAAAACCGCATTTCTTCAAAGAATCGAAAAAAAAAAGAACTGCTGTACAAAACCGGCTCGATTTGGGCTGAACACAAATAAAAAAAAAAAAAAAACCTAAGAGAAGCACGCTTTTTTCCTTCAGCGCTTTTTTAGGGCTTTGTCGCCTCGAGCGCTTTTCTAGCGCCTCGAGCACAGCTGGCGCCTTGACAATCAAAAAAGCCCTAGGCTGGCGCCTAGGGCTTTTTGGCGCCTAGGCGAGCGCCTTGACTACACTGAATACGATTGAATATCTCAATATTAAAACACAATTTTAATGTTTGGATGATATTTCATTTTATTTATTTGCAGGATGAAGGCTTTGAATAATGAAAATGAAATATGATATCGCATCAAAAAAAGAAAGGGTTTGTCTTCTACTACACGCTTAACCTATAATCATGTTCAAAACAAACCATTTCTACTAATAGCAAGAAATATTAAAATTTCCTACAAGATTAATTTTTTATATTTAATAGAAAATGAACTGCAAGCAAGTAGTTGAAACATTCTGAAATAAATTCTTTTTTCATTCGATTTGTCATAGAAAAAAGGATGCATACCTGAAATTCTATTAGCATTTGTCAAGTGTATATAATTTATCTACAGCAGTATTTAATCTTGTTCAAAACATTACTTGACTGTGATTTATCATGTTTATTTTTAAACATAGCGTGTTTATGAATTATTATATCATTATTGCCGCAACCATTATTGCTAAGAAGAGGTGGAACATAAAGCATATTTGTCAATAATGATAAAAGTAATAACCTTCTACTTTCTTTTTTCATTTTTTTCCTACTTCTTTTTAGACATTTGTTAATCATTGTATACTGTGATTCCCGAAAATAATTTTTATTGACCTCGACTGTTTTGGTTGACTTCAAAATGTATTAACATGTATTTTAGCTTTGATTTCAATTGGTTGTGATTTATTTTTTAATCGTTCCTTATAATTTCCTGCTAACGCTGATTTAAAATTTACTTTCTCCATATGAAAGTACAAATTTGGAATGTGAAAGTATTATATCAATTATCAATATAAAATTGGCATACTCCCATATAATTTAAATAGTTCATTTTAGTGTAGTGAAAATTGAGAATTACTTCTATAGTTGATACATATAACGAAATTTTTGATGGGTATCAGTTGGATAATGGGTAAAAATCAATATTGTATTATAAATATATAGTTGGTGAATTGGTAAAAGTCGGTACTGTATTAGAAGATGCTTTGAATCAAATTATAAACCAGTTGATCAAACAGACAAAACCAAAAATCAATTCAAAAATTCAAAAGTCAGTATGGTATTAGATGTTTCAGTGACTTAAGTACAGCATGCAATCTTTAGCTCGTATGGAGACTAATCAACAGCAAATCAATGTGGGCTAGATGGATTACAAACAAGCACATTAAGGAGTAACTTAATGGAATATAACAACCGAATCAGATCAGTCAAAGACTCAACATGAAACAAGAACATAGATATAACCAAAAAATGTTATCATAAGTATGGGATAATAATGAGTGATACTGGGTTTGATACTTGATGTAATAATGAGTGATTAACATAAGTATGGGACTGGAACAACTTGATTATTACAGGCAATGCTAAAGCTATAGTGGCAGATATAATTATCACCGATCAATGGTGTCCAAAAAATCATGAAGCAACAGGAGCATACAACAATATTATTAAAAAATTGCTCGTGGATCTAATTGCAGAGCAAGCCTTGATTATATGGCTTGATATCTAGCCATTAGTAAACGTATTTTCACTTCATTTCATGTAAAAGAACTTTAACCAATTACAAACCCAGTGCAAATTCGGTGCAAACAACGAACTTTAACCATTACAAACTCAGCTGATATCTAAAAGTTAATTTTAAACAATTCAAAGTACCAACTTTAACCAATTACAAAGTCGGTGCAAACAGAAAGCTCATCAAATGATTCTAACTCAACTCAAACAATAGAGTGAAACTAATTTGATTTTCAGATTACCTTTTCAGAACTCTAGATGTTAAACGGTGGATGAAGTCGGCGCTGAAGAGGTGATCAAGCCACTAGGTTTTTGAAGTACAAATGAAGTGAAATCTACAGCAATCAAAATCGGTAATAAGATGTTAAACCAATATCTCCATCAGTGCTACCCATTTATAATTAAAAAAAACCTACATAAATAATCAAGTTTTAGAAAACACATAAAAAAATTACCTCGTCATTATGCTTCGAAGATATGGTGAGCGAAGATTGCTGGAGAATCGGTGATAACTGGATACAGCAAGAATCGTGGGAAAGAGGGAAAATTTCCTTTTAGCGTGAAAGAAAACGAATTCATCGTCGATTTGCCGCTAAGATCGGATCTGTGATTTCGTGAAAGGGGGAAATAAAGAGATCGAGGGCAGATACTTCTAATTCACCAGTGCATCTGAATACCTAATATTTGTAATTTACTTTTTTGCACCTCAATATTTTCATAATTACTTTTTTGCACCTCAATATTTTCATAATTAACTATTTACAGAAGTACCAAACATCTATTTTGGTATATCTCGATTCTCACATGCAAAATTAATGACCATCAATATTGTAAAGTTTAAAAGCGCACAAACAACGTTAATTAGTTATTTGAAATGCAAAACTAAGGGATGGAGCGCAAAGTTTATAAGTTTATGAGCGTTACAACACGCGTGCGACCTGCCATGACATATGTTTTGCATCTCAATTATGCTTCTAAATTTTTTATATGTTTAACAAATTCAATAGAATAATCTGAATTTTTAGTTATTTGTTTGAGTTGAAATCATAAGTAGTTTTAATTATTTTTAGTTATTTGTTTAGCTTGAAATTTATTTCTAAATTCTAAGCGGCAACATCTTTTTTTTTTTAACTTTTAACTTTTAATAATGTCATTAATTAATGGAGAATAGTATTATAAAGAAATTTTTTTAATCATATTTTTAGTGACATTAAGATTCCTTCATATTTGCAGAAATTAATGTTGAATTTGTAAAAATGGTTTAACTGGTAGATCCTAAGTTTGAGTGATACACAAACACAAATCAAATACAAATATCTAAGATAATTTCCGAAGTTCACTGTTAGACCAAAAGTTTTATGCTTCGAAGGCAATTATTATTAAATACGTAAAAATTTAGTGTGAACTTATAAGAATTGTTTGACTACTAGATTCTAATTTTAAGTGATATGAAAATAAAAATATTTAAGGGAAATTTCACAAGTTTATGGTTGGATCAAAAGTTCACGCTTCAAAGGAAAATATTAATAACGAGTAGTATAGCACGTGTTTCACATGTGATAAAGATAGGTGCTCTGCTCTTGTATAATTTCTCTACAAAGTGTATATTTACACACATTCAAGAGATAGTGATTTGTAAAAATCTTTAACTATGTTTTGATGTCAAAATCATTTTTTGTTAGTTTAGACTTTATTTTTAAATTGTAGCAATATTGATTGGGCACGAATCTTTTATTTAAATTATTAATTAATAAATGTCATATTTTTAAGCGATATTAAGTTTGCTGATGAAAATTTTGGAATTTTAAAAAAAACATGTTTGTTAGACCATATTTTAAATGATTTTAAGATATAAAGTATCTGTAGGAAGACATTTTGAATTTATAAAAGAAATTAAATTGTTAGATCATATTTTCTTGCATTGAAATCATATTGTTAGGTTAAAATTTATTTTGAAGTTTGCATTATCTTTCTTTTCTCAAGTTTGAATTTTATTTATATAATTATTCAATAATTTTTTTGATAGATTTTATTTTAAGTGATTTTCAAGTTTTAATGGCATTGGTCAATGAGAGTTTTGAATCTGCAAAATAGTTTTATGTTTTAGATCGTAATTTATAGTGATGCTAAGATTTAAAAATAATAGTAGGTGATCATTTTGAATTTGTGATTAAAATCAAACTGGTAGATCCTGTTAGGGACGAGGAACAATGATCTTAATGCAAAACTAACACTAGAAGGGGTGAATAGTGCTTTAAAGAATTTATAGAAAGCTTAAACAATTAACAATTACTCAAACTACTATATGAATCAAAGAATGAATATCACAACAGAAACAATCAGCTACATAGATGTAAGTCTGGCAGATATATTGATCCATTATTCAAGGGCCAACGCATACATAAATGAAGTTTTAAAAAGAAAAAAAATAAGCCACACATATCCTACTTTTATGGGATAGTTTTTATCTCAATTAAAGGGTAATTTTTGAAGTTCGCGGTCAAACTAAAAGCATGTGTTTTCAAGACAATTATTAATACAAATACAAAATATAGAAATTAAATATGAATTCGTAAAACTTGTTTAATTACTAAATCTTAATTTTAAGTGATATTAAAACTAATTATGGTTGTTTTAAAATTTCAAAAATAAGAAAACTTGTCCACGATCGTCATAAATATTTGCAATGAATTTAATTCAAATCACCAATAAAATGTGCCTTTACTATTGAATTACAAGATTTTACATGAGTAAAATTGAATTCATACACTTAGCACTCCTCAAATCAATATTGAATTACATGATTTTGAAATTGGGTTTTGTTTATACAATTAAACAATTAGTTGAGTTTATAATATTGAGACGAAGCTCATCAAATGGTCCGAAAATAGCGGGTCGTGACCTCGCTAGGATGAATCAAAGATCATCAGTAAAATCAAATGAACCAACGTTCCTTAGATGATCCAAAGATCATCGATATAATCAAATGAACCGAAGTTCCTCAGGATGATCCGAAGATCATCGATGTAATCAAATGAAATGAAGTTCCTCGGGATAACTCGATGATCACCCATATAATCCAATGAACTGAAATTCCTCGGGATGATCGAAAGATCGTCAAAATGATCCAAAGATCCACTAGAACCAAAGTTCTTTGAAGGATGATCCGAAGATCATAGATGATCAAAATTTATCAAGAATAGTGTAAAATACAACAAGCTAGTAAATATAAGAGTCAAGCTACATGTCTCATAACCACTTGCTCTAGTCAAATAGTTACAAATAAGTTGTATATTCCACTAGAAATACAGAATGATCATTATCACCATTTTCAATTGAACGAGTCAAGAATTAACCGTTGAAGCAAACACAAGGTTCATAGTCCTTGTTTTTACTAAGGCGTTTAATTGGATTTCTCATACGAACGAGGAAAAGGTGAAACACCCCACCTCCATTAAGGTCACTCACAAAGGGAATGCCTTAACTTTGGTGGAGGTTTATAAGTAAAAGTCATAGATAAACACAAGATAGATATATACGCACACACACACACACATACACACACACACACACACACATATATATATATATATATATATATATATCTAAGCAGCGGAAAACAAACAGACTTTTATTTCAAAAATACGTGTTCATACAAAACATTTCCATAACTGTCACATAATAACTTCCAAAACATTACATCATCATTTCTGTCTTGGTTATTAAATAAAGAAGCATAAAACATAATTAAAACTGCATAAATCCTCATAGAATGTGTCCAAACGCCATAGCCAAGAAAAGAGAGTCCAAACCGTACATCTACTATCTTGAAGCTTGCAAAGAGTCTGACTAAGCTGGGTTGTTTCCTCCCTGTGGACGGGGGGGGACGGAAGAAAAGAAGACGAAAGAAAATAGGGTCAGACATAAAGCCTGGTAAGTCTAGTGACTCTTCAGTATGAGAATAAGAAAAAGGACGTGATAGGTATAAACTGGAAATAGGAAAGTGTCTTAAACTAAGATAAAGTAGTTTAAAACGAATATACTATCGCTCCCCACACTAAATCTCTGCACCTACTTGCATTGCCTCAACTGGCACCCCATGATCGGGGTGAAGTGATCCCTTTTTTTTCTAAAGATCGGCTCCTACTCGCATAATCATCTGTGTCTTACGGCCCCCAAAGATTGTAGATACCTATGCTGGTCCCACCATGGGTGTATCAAGTCCCATGGTGGCGGCCTGACACAACTCTAGAATGCATAGGTTATACTACTAGTGCCCCCAGTGCCCTGTTTGTCTACTCCGAAGTGTGTGCACGCCCGCACTCCGTTAGAACCCACACTGTTGCATCCATCGCCGTCGCTTTTGACCGCTTACAATCAGCCTAGTAATCGTGCCTCACCCTGCCTAGTTTCAGGGTACCATGATACCTAATTGGGTTACTGCTGAAATGGGTCCCCGTTACTACGGTTTTCTAGTCAAACATGTTAAGTGGTTAAGTGTCTGCATTTACCTAACCCCACCCATTAGTTTAATTAACATGTTGAATTGGTTAAGTGTTTTAATTAACTTAACCCTACCATCCTGACTTGTCTATCCTTAACTTTTTAAAGCACCGACCACTCACATTAGACAGGTATTGTTACTGGATGTGCCGGTCGGTTTCGGACAGGTTTACACCGTAACTCAGTCTAACCTCGGGTCCTTATTGGGCTCAATGCTTAACCACCCACATTGGATAGGTATTGTTGTGACTACTGGACAGTCGGGTGGGTCCGGGCAGGTTTACAGCACAACTCAATCCAACCTCGTGTTAAGCATACTCGTATTTTCTAAATTTACATATTTGTCTCTATTACTTGTTATATGTAAATTTGCTAACAATTAAATGTTATGGCCCACTTTCCAGGTTTAACATTTTTGGTATAAGAATTTATACCATTCAAGTGCCACCAATTTTTGGCATGTGACAAACATGCCAATTTCATATATTCTTGTTTTACTTTAGTTTTGGCTCGTCTCTAAGCTTTCTCTAACTGACGGCTACTCTTAGTTTCCTCCCAGCAGCATGACGGCTCTAGTTCTATATTATTTGTGTGAATTTAGGTTGAGTGTTGAGTTGTATTTATAGAATTTTAGATTGATTTGAGCCGTCAGATGATCATTGAGTGAATCCAGACCATACACACAAAGAGAAGCCAATCAGAAAGTGACAACTCAACCCTAGTGACACAGCCATGCTCAGAAATTCGACCAGAAACCGACCAGGCCAGCCAGGGCCAAACCAGGTCGACCAGGCAGGTCGACCTGGTGCCTGGGCGGGAATTTTCCCGCCCAGCCCAGTTTGGGTCTATTTTTCGAATTTCGAACTGAATTCGAACTGTTTGAATTTTAATTTAATTCTGAAAACTTTCGGAGGTCATAACTCCTTCATACGGAGTCCGATTCACGCAAACTCGGACTCTATCTCAGGAAGAATTCCGAGACGAGCGCAATGGCATAACCCGTTTCCCTTAATTCTTTCATTTAGAATTAATTATACTTTAATTTGTTAATTTACTATTAACAGAAAATTCGGGGTGTTACGAAAGGTTTGTATATATATACTAATAGATTGGAAAACAATTTGTAAAATAACTTTATATAATGAAGTAGGATTATAAACTATTTTAATAAAGGATTTGGTATCTACTAATAATGTAAAAACTCTTTATAGCTTGAAATGAAAAATCTCGTAAAATATCGATTGAAATATCAATCGATCTCAAAATTAGCTTTTTAATAACGTATATCAAATCTCAAGACTGTCGATTTTAAATTCGTTCACCACGAATGAATCGAAAATCGATAAAAATTAAACTGTAGAAATATGTGAATTAGAGAAACTGAAAAGTCACAGGAAAATGCCAAACGGGCTAAAACTCGATTGGGAAAGAGCCTATAACAGCCTAATCTATTGACCGTGGTTTCCACCGGTCAATAGCTGAAAACAGATTTAGACGTTGAAATTTTCAATTCAAACGTCTTACCTATGCACAAATAATGTGCACAGTGTAATATTAAATTCAGTCGTTTAAATTTTTAATTCAAACATTTGAATTTGATGATATTGAAACGGAAAGCAACCCAAAAGTTCGGATGTCTGGCCCATATATTCAGCCGTTTGAATATTATGTAGGGCAAGTGTTTACCTAGCTAAGTGTATGTAAATTTATTTTGAATGATCGGCGATGGCTCATAACATTTCCTTAATGAAAATGATGCCTCTCAAACTTACGAAACCACACTCGAACATATACAAAGATTTATACTAGAAATCATCGAAATGAATTCAAAACTCATCAAATGAAATATTATCACACAAACAACGTAAACACACAATTTTCATGCAATATATACATGGTAAGGGGAAACTAAACAAGCATATAGCTTGAGTCATAGATGCAAGTTCTCCAAGAACTCACATTTGATCTTGATAAGGAAGGAGAGGTTCCAAAACAAAGCAAAGTCAACCTCTTCTCAACCAGAACTCAAGAATCTTCAATCTAAATACATATAAATGAATTTCTAAAAGTTCGGTTTAGAAAAATCTCAGAAATCGAAGAAAGAACAAGACGGAGAAGATGGAGATGGACTTACACAAATTTCTACTTTAATTTTCCACTTGATTTGAGCTACTAATTGCAATCCCTAGGTTAGGAATATTAATTTCTCATTCCCTCTCCCCACTTTCTATATTTGCTAAGTTTAGAATGAATGAAGAAGGAGAGGGGGCATAGCCTACTTATGACTTAGTGGGTTAATGACTTGTTTGACCAAACCAGATCCAACTCAAAAGTCTCAATTTTCACTAACTCCAAACATATCGATGTTTACAGTTTTTGTTGTCGTAAACAACATTTTAAACTCAATGGAAATGATCTCGAGTCCAAATTCATTCGTATGCAAAAAGTGATTTTTCGGACATACACTCGACTAACGATGTTATATTTAAATAAAAAATTGTGAAATATGCGGGTTGTTACGAAATATATATTAAAAGATATTAAATATATATTAAAAGATGTTAAATATATATTAAAAGATCTTAAATATATATTATCATGTGTAAACCATGGTTTGAAATCTCGTCCGGAACCGCGAGATCTTGTCGATCTCGTACCGGTTCCGGAAGTCACCGAGACGAATCCACCGCAAAATTTCGTTCCGGTTACAAAAGGGTTTTAAAAAAAAAAAACCTAACTCGCGATTTCATGAACAGCAAGAGGAAACGAGACCGGCAAGGAAATTCGAAAACAAAAACTTACCGCATTCGATCTCTTTAGCGGTTTCGATCTTGTCTTCGATCGCAGAGAAGTCGAGCATAGAAAATTGGAGCACATAAAAAGCCCCAAATCTATTTAGGAAGCTTCCTTCGTTTTTTCGCTCATCGTCTTCTAGGCGAGCAGCGAAAAGTTTTTTCCCTTCTTTCCCGCTTCGTGTTTTCGATCTCCTTTTTTTCCTGTTCGTGTTTTTTTTGTTCGTGAATGTTAGTAGATGGTAGATGGGCTAATTGCGGTGAATAATGGTCATTGGTCTGGGCTGTTATTGGTATGGGCCGGGTTGAGTTTTGTGCTGCTAAGAATTGCTTCTGGTTATTATAGTTTTTGATCTGGCAAACTCGACAACATTTATCATTACTATATTTTTGTAGACTATATTTCTACATGGATTTGCAACATTTATCATTAGCTTTTTCATGAAAACATAAAAGTATGATTTTTTGACCGAAACCGAAACAAAAACCGAAACCGCCGAAACAGCCGAAACCATCCGAAACTAGTAAATTTTCAAATGACCGAAACCGAAACCGAGTTTTCGAACCTTGGTGTAAACAGACTTGTTATTTAAACGATGATAAGTTTAATGGCATTACCATGAATTATCAATTAATCATTGAGTTTTCATATGATAATAATGTTTAATAGTTTTTAAGACTCCTTAAATACTGAATTAAAGACCGAAATAAAGACTAATGTTTGGTCTTTAAGTAGTCTCAACGATTACAAACAGATCTGAGACTGAATTTCAGTCTTAAACGTGAAATTTTAAAGACTACATTTTTCGGTTTTTTTTTCAGTCTTTATTTAAAAACTGAATAATTTCAGTCTTTATTTTTCAGTCTCTATATGGATGTTTTTTAGTAGTGTCCTTTTGTTAAATTATGTCCACGCAATCAACAACTTCATGTATGTACCGATTTCCACTTAACCTTGTGAACGCTGACACGTATACTGTCGCATGCTTGGCTGATGTGTCAAGGATTATCGTCATATGCTCCTATGTATGTATTACAGCTTCATATAGACTAATCCATGCAAATGGCTATAACACGTTGTGCCCAGTAACGTATATGCATTACGAACGTTTATTACAAAATAACCAACCCACCAAGCTGACGTGGCGTCTTGTATTAAGATCAATTCTTGAATGATCTGCACATATGTTGTGGGCCACATATGCAAATGTTTTAGTATTGACCGGTCGGTGTGCCTCGAAGACAGATCGGTATGTTCTCTTCAACTATCGCACCGACCAGCTTCCAAAATTACTTGACCGACTGGTATATGAACTATCTGAACCATCCAAATGCTTTGTGGAGGCTTCTTTGCATTTAACTTCGTAGCCACGTGTTAACGTCAGTACGCACTTCTCAGCTTTGAATCGTGTTTTAACAACACGGTTAACAAATATCTTCCAAATCTTCTGCAAATGGAAATATTGTATTAGAAATTCTAACAATCTCCACCTTGATACTATGTTTCCTTGAAAGCATATCAACTCTGCCTACATTCTCTTACTCTAAGCGTCTTCTCAAACAAGGCATCGTGGTTACTTTCCCTAATGAGCTTCAGCATGGGCATCACCCATTGCACTTTGTCTACAAACTCCGGCCATGCCACCTCCTGCCAACAAAGTGTTCAAAGTACCCACTTCAAGTAAGACCTATCAGTCTTCACCATGAAAACAAACGTCTCCATGAACCATCTCACCTCTTTCCTTACACCGTGCCACCGCGTGGCACTTAACATTTCGATAAGCAATTCAAGCTCAGGTAATGCACAAACTTAGCAGTCTGCAAAGACTTATGCGTATCCACTGCTTTCTCCTTTGATCTCTGACTAACTTCAGATGATCCATTCTTCTGCTTATCAAGCACGTCATTTTTACAGAATCCCACCTTGTTGAAGCTTTCCCCTTTGATCGTATTCTACCTATGCAGAAACTCAAAGTCCCTTCTAGTATGCCTAGCTTTGACATCTTTTCCACGAGAACTGTAGACTCCAACTCTTGACTCTCCAAGTATAGTGCTTCCTCTCAGGAGATTCAAATTATGAAACTTGTCTCCCTTCATTACTACAAATGCACCCTTATAAACCCTTACACTATCCTTATTAATAGTCATCTCGCATCCTTTCGATGCCAACTGCACAAGAGATATCATTGACTTCCGAAGACCCGGAACATAACGGACACTTGTCAAGGTGCGTATTACCCCGTCATACATGCGAATCTGCACAGTACCTTTGCCAATGACTCTACAACTAGCATCATTTCCCATAAGAATTAGTTTCACTCTTTTTCTTTTAAAAGAATTGAAATAATTCTTATTAGGTGTCATATGAAAAGACGCCCCTGTATCTCACACCCAATGGTCTGATACATTTGATACTACCGCTGTCAACAATTCATCAAACCAAAATTTCTCCACCGCAAACGATGAATTTCCAGCTTCAATTTTTTTCTTTAAGTCCGAACAATCTATATTCCAATGGCCTGGTTACTTGCGAATGTAGCACTTCTTACCTCTTGACTTTATTTTCTTCTTCTCCCCTTTCTCCATACCATCTAATAAGGCTTCCGTACTACTTCCTCCTCTACCTTCACTCAGCCCCTTCATTTGATCCCCCAAGTCCTCAAATAGAAGACATGCCTTTACATCAACTACTGTTAGTGTATCTATGGCATAGATAAGAGTCATAAGATTGTTAGCGGAACCTGTGTATCGCTCTGGAAGAGAACACAAAAGAATCATTGTTATTTGCTCCTCATCCACTTTCAAGTCAACAGTCTTCATCTTCATCACGAGATCATCAAAGAAGCTTATATGTGACTTCACTAAAATACCCTCTCTCATCCGCATGGAGAAAAACATCTTCAACAAAATCAGATGGTTGGTTAGTGACTTCTTTAAATAGAGTTTTTCCAGCTTGGTCCAAATGTCCTTTGCAGTGCTCTCATCGCTAATCTCTGAAATGACATTTCTTCCATTGCTAATTATAAAGTAGTAAATGCCCATCGTTCCATCTCCTTCCTTTCCACAGCTGAAGTATTACCTGTCATCTCCTCAAGAGAAAAACTCAGGATGAACATTGTTTCTCATCAGAATGGCTTCCATCCTTCATTGCAAATTCTTGAAGTCTTTATCCCCATTCTATCTTTCTATTGCTAACTGAGATCCTACTGCCATATATGTCCCGTTGACATATGGCCTTGATACAATTGTTGAATTCTCCTCATCTCCTGCCATAATGCCTAACACCCTTTCTCAATCAACCTCACAGCTCTGATACCAATTGTTAGATAAAGTTTCCTAAAAACGCCTCTTGTAATGACCCACATTTGCAGAGGTATTATAATTAATTTATTTAATTATATAAATAGTGATATAGTGAATTAAATGGTGGTTTAATTAAATAACTGGGAATATTTAATTAAATTAATAATTAAATAATATATTTAATTCTGAAATAATCAGAATTGTATGAAATGGCAATATGGTGTGAACCGGATCATCTGTGGTATTTAATTCCGTATAGAATTGAATTAGAATAACGAATATATTATATAAACGACAGTTTGAACGTAGAGTTATAATATAATTAAAATCGAGCATGAAATGGCGCTGCAGTTCGTAATTTGGCGATTTGAACTTTAACTGAATGTACAGGATTCGTTTTAAGTCGGATTTCTGTGAAACAAGAAACGCGTGGAGCTGGTGGAGTATATCTTTCTAGTGGAAGAGAAAAATCGGGATTTCGTCGTGTAGATTTTGATTTATGTCCAAATAAAATTTTAGAAAAGTCGTTGTGGAATTCCTTTATAATTTATAAAGGAATTAATTATATTTTAAAAGGGAATTACAATATAAATAGGTTATCGGGTTGACCCAGAAGTGAATATCAAGTTAGAAATTCATATAGGAATATTCTAGAGCTGTATGGTATTCCACTGTGAATATATACGATAATATAAAATTATTTATAATTAATTTAATTATATTTAAATATATTTATATATTTAAATGGGTCATTCAGAGCTTTAAAAATAGCCAGTTTTTCATATGAAGTCGGAATTCGACGAAACTAATTTTGTTGGATCCGTAATGCCAAATAGTTGTTAGATTCCAAGTTCCGTGATTTTTGGGGTCATTGTGTGGCCGTACGGATTTTTAATGTGAAGAACAGTCAGTATTTTGACCTTTAAAAATACACTTTTTTGTGCGAACGGAGTCGGCGTTCGACGAAACCAGTTTCGTTAGGACCGTAATGTCGAACTGTTGCTGCCTGTCCAGTTTCGTGATTTTTGGGTATCGTATGCGGTCACAGGAATTTTAAAGGATAAATAGAATCAGCGGTTCATTTAAATTTGAATATTAAATTGAATATTTAAATATTTAAAATACTATAAATACCCCCTCTTACCCTTAAACCTAATTTCTTACATTCTTCGGTCAACAACAAATCACGCCGTCACTTTCTTCTTCCAGGAACGGGTTTCGATCTTCATAAAAATCCAGGGAAAATCCAATTAAAATACATAGATCATAATACTATTACAGAGGGTTTCTATGAGTGATTCCCTTTGATTTGGTGCCTCTTTTAAGTGGTGCGATCCAAATCTGTCGAGGGTCGGTTTATGAGCAATTGGCTAGGGTTTAGGGAGAATCGAATTTGAAGAATCTATTCAAGAATTCAAATGCGGATTCGAGTATGTGGTTGGATTTGGAGTTTGTACCCAAAGTTCTGCGAGTTTCAGTGGATAAAACCGTCGATACCTGCTGTCAATATTGCGGGTTACAGTTCGAATGCAAGAGGGAAAGGGGGCGTCGAGTTGTACATTGATGGCTTGGGTTTGAAGAGGAGATGATGAGGAGTGGTGCGGTGTCCTTTGTTTTGGGTATCGCTGAAGAATGGTGGATCGGTGGTAGCATAAAGGAGCGGTAATGTCTATGGTGGAGCTGAAAGGGGCGTGAGCGATTACTGGAGTAATCGTGAGAAGGAAGAAGGGCCACGATGTATATAAAAAGGAGTTGGGCCGGATTTGTATAAGGTGAAGCCCGATTAGAAATAAATTCAAATTTGGTTTTAATTTAATAGTGTATTAACTTTACAATGCAATAACTTGATCATACGATATCAGATTGACGAACCGTAAGTTGCGTTAGGATCGTATGGACGACGACTACAACATGGAACTGACTGGGAGTGGGTTCAAGCTCGTTTGAATTTATGGAGAAATAAACTGTTTGATTCAAATCAAATAACAGTTTACCGTTCTTTAACGATGAACTGCAAATGTGAGTAAATCTCACTAACTCTGAACAGTTTATAATTTCATGTTGTATTTTTAGAACTGTTAAATATTGGCTGATTGATTATGTGTTGACTGTTTGATTGAACTGCTAGTCAGTTAGTTGAATTTCTATATTGATTATGTTTAACAGAATATATCATATGGAACTGAAAGTGATGTTGATTTTATATTGTATAACATCTGTGGATGCAGGGAAACAGGTTGGAGGAATCCGACTAGATTCCTCAAGAGTTATTTTATTATTTTTCATATATTTTGATATATGATGTGAATTATAACCTGTTGTTGATTGTGTGTGTATGGACGATATTGGACATCGTAATTTGATATGTTAAAAACCATAACATACCGGAATTTTGGGAAAAGGATTTTTCAAAGTGATATTGAAAATAATATTTATAGAATCAAAGGATTTTATAAGGGAAACTATTTATAAAATCCAAAGATTTTATAAAAGAGAATATTTATAAATAGGAGATTATAAAGGAGAATATTTATTTAGAAAATAAATAGGAGATTATAAATGGAATGTTTATTTAGAAAATAAATAGGAGATTATAAATGGAATATTTATTTAGAAAATAAATAGGAGATTATAAAGGAGAATATTTATTTAGAAAATAAATAGGAGAATATAAATGGAATATTTATTTAGAAAATAAATAGGAGATTATAAAGGAGAATATTTATTTAGAAAATTAATAGGATAAAGGAATATTTATTTAGGAAATGAATAGAGTTAATTGATCTGAGTAAATCAAATAGAGTAAATCAATTAGAGTAAAACAGACATAGTTAAAACCATTAGAGTAAATCAATTAGAGTTAATCAAATGGAGTTAATCGAATAGAGGTAAAGAAATAAAGTTAAACAAGATTAGAAACTGACTAGAGATTAGTTTCGTTGAATAGTTTTCTGAGTATTGATCTGATGTTGGTTTCGGCCTTCGGGGTTTATACTTAGAGAATTGTTCTCCTACTAGTTTACAATTAAGGACTGATAGTTGTGAAATGATAGTGATATGTAAATAGTTATGGAAATATATTCCAGTGTTAATAACGTATATTTTCTAAACATAGTTAATAAGGAACATATGAATATATATATGATTGATGATTGATTGATAGTATTTCTATCTGGAATAATATCGTTGTTTGCACACGTATTTTTCTTTGATAGTTAACTCACCGACTATCGAAGTTTTTGACCATTTTAACGTTGTTAATATGGAGAGACCGATTGGATTATTATCCAAAGAACCACTCTGTATTGACATAAGCATTGCGAATCATATATGCCAAAGATAATTGAAGACGGAGTAGAGTGCAAGGGCTATTGTATAAGTCTTAGATAACAGTGCCTAAGATGGATGTACTGAATAGTGCCTTTGGTTCATCCTGTTTCTGGATGACTTGTATGGATGAATGTCTGACAGAGTATTTCCAGAAAGGTCAAGTACATTGATTTCTCCAACCGTACCAAGAGTGGAAGCGGAGAAGGAAACTTCTTTTAGCTAACACATAATGTATTGTTGAGGACGTCAATCGGTGATTTGATGGATTTGATGATGTGGCATTCGAAGTGAATCTGGTGTGATGATAAAGCATAGCTTCTAGCCTCACATCCTGTAAATGACAAAAATCGAGCAGGCAGCATGGCTAAGTCGATCGCTCCAAAGTAGGGTGTATAATCACCTGATCTAGAGTTTTCATTTATTTCTAAAAATCTATTGTTGATGCTGTCCCATTCGGGAAACGGTTGCTGATCCAAATTGTTGGTGATATACATTCGATACACTCAAGCGAAATGAGTGGTCGGTCATGTGTGGCCGGGTTGCAAGATGTTCTTGTTGAACTCAGTGTATTCCATTCTAGAAATACACTAGCGAAAGGTGGTTCCATACCATGTCATAGTTGGAAATCCAATACCCAATACGTGCTTGAGGTTTTATTGTATACTATATATGTAGAACGTGAGATGAAAGCGTTTCTGCTAGATGATTATTATATTGTGGTTGATAGACATTATTATAATATCAAAAGGTTTTTGATACAAAGATATTTTGGATTCTCATAAGTTAAAAACCCATTCCGTTATACGGCGTGGTCTTATGAGATATCGTTTACTTGTTCAAACTGTTTTTAACTGTTTTACTCATACCAATCCCATGACTGACCCGATGTTTATTTTGTTGTTTTCCCTAAACTCTTGGGTGCCCAATTTTGTACGGGCAGTCAAGTAGTCGGGATTTACAGATACTTGAAGAGCTGGAGCAGGCGGCTTCAGGATCATATAGCTATTGTTTATTTCCGCTGTGTTGTAAGTGATGTACTTGATAATGATATGTATATTCAAGTAAAACCTTTATTTTAAGGATATGTTATCTATTATATGTTATTCGTTCCGCTGTAAGGTTAGTGTTACTCTGATTTTGTGTTCTTCTTCTTCTATTCTAAGTTTCTATCTTATCTATCCTCACCCTCTTTTTTCTTTCTATTAATTTCTGATTTTCAGTTTAATTTGGGGTTGGACTTGTGTTTTTGGTCAGCTCAAATTGGACTGGATTTACGGGTCATTACAGTTGGTATCAGAGCATAAGGTTAAGTTAAGAATTACCTTGGCTCTGTGGCGTGACTTGGTAGAGACAGGGTTAGTAATACCCTAGATTGAGTTGAGTGTATTTATATGAGTGAGCGTATTTGTTATTGACATAAAAATTTGTTTTATATTGTGGAGATTTATTGGTTGAGTTGTTTATGGATTCTGGTCGATCAGTTTGATCCACTGTATCGGTAAGAATTACTAAACACTTGAATACGATGAACCGACACTGTATGTTTTGAAAAGGGGTAAATTAAAATAAGTTTACCCAAGGTATATCTTGATATAGAGAAGATATATATATATATCAAAACTTTAATATACTGGATATATTGGTTGCTATTATAATCGAGTAAGATTTTAAATTAAACGGTTATGTAATTAACCAACCAGAATTCATATAAGTGTAATACGTGAAATCAGATGAGTTAAATCTGAATTTAAAACCAGAAATTGAATTAAAACTCTGGGTAATTGGATAAGTGTTTGTAAATGGATTTGGATTAAAAATAAGGAAAATTTAAGATCTTGGGAAATTTTAAATTGTTTTACAAGCAGTGTGAATTATATTTTGAAATGAATTTCAAAGTGGAAATGTTTAGAAATGGTTTTATAGTATTGAAGTCACTTCGATCGCTGGAAAATAGATTCCGATGATGACAGCTGCATCATCAGTATTCATTTTCAAGTTGTAAGTGATGAATTACTACCAGAGATACTGTTTTGAATTTGTTTTGGGAAAGACAAGTTGTGTTGAGTTTCAAAAAAGAAAATTTGATTTTTGAAAAGAGAACTGTTTAAAAACTCCCAGGGAAAGACTGTTTGAATTAAAAACAAATTTAACAGAAATTTGTGAAAGCAAATTTGAATTAAAGTAAAGCCAGTAAAGTGGTAACTGATGTTGAATTAAATAATATCAAGACAAATCGGATTGTGAGATTCAAATTTGAAGTGCAATGTGATAATCAAGTTAAGAGTTGGGAATCGAGAAGAAACTCGAGTTGAAATGATATTTGGCTCAGATATAAGCGGATGGTTGTGTTGTGGATAAAATCAGATTGGAATTTGATTGGGATGACCCTTGTATCCGCTGAATTGATAACAGGTGGAAAAGATATAATGATATACCGACAAAAGGTACAAGTTTATATTCGATATAAAATGAGATTTATGAGCTGAATTGGCAAGCCGCTTGGCTGTTTGATTTTCTTTTAGGTTGGAGATAGCCCAGAGAGGCGAGTTGGAGTTTGAACGATTGACCAGTACAAAGGAGGTGCTGGCGAACTTTTTCAAAAAGTTAAGGTGTTAGAAAATTTTCAGGATTTTTGAAATTTTTGTTGATAAGAATTAATTAATATTTTAATTGAAATTAAATTGGTTGGTTGAAACTTAAGTTAAAAAGAGAACAAATATGTTCTAACCAGTCGATAGGGTCGTTCTCTACCTTAGCAATTTCGAGGACGAAATTATTTTAAGTGGGGAAGATTGTAATGACCCGCATTTGCAGAGGTATTATAATTAATTTATTTAATTATATAAATAGTGATATAGTGAATTAAATGGTGGTTTAATTAAATAACTGGGAATATTTAATTAAAATAATAATTAAATAATATATTTAATTCTGAAATAATCAGAATTGTATGAAATGGCGATATGGTGTGAACCAGATCATCTGTGGTATTTAATTCAGTGTAGAATTGAATTAGAATAACGAATATATTATATAAACGACAGTTTGAACGTAGATTTATAATATAATTAAAAACGAGCATGAAATGGCACTGCAGTTCGTAATTTGGTGATTTGAACTTCAACTGAATGTACAAGATTCGTTTTAAGCCGGATTTCTGTGAAACAAGAAACGTGTGGAGCTGGTGGAGTATATCTTTCTAGTGGAGGAGAAAAATCGGGATTTCATCGTGTAGATTTTGATTTATGTCCAAATCAAATTTTAGAAAAGCGTAGTGGAATTCCTTTATAATTTATAAAGAAATTAATTATATTTTAAAAGGGAATTTCAATATAAATAGAATATCGGGTTTACCCAGAAGTGAATATCAGGTTAGAAATTCATATAGGAATATTCTAGAGCTGTATGATATTCCACTGTGAATATATAAGATAATATAAAATTATTTATATTTAATTTAATTATATTTAAATATATTTATATATTTAAATGGGTCATTCAGAGCTTTAAAAATAGCCAGTTTTTCATACGAAGTCGGAATTCGACGAAACTAATTTTGTTGGATCCGCAATGTCAAATAGTTGTTGGATTCCAAGTTCCTAGATTTTTGGGGTCACTGTGTGGCCGTACGGATTTTTAATGTGAAGAACAGTTAGTATTTTTACCTTTAAAAATACACTGTGTGAGCGAACGGAGTCGGCATTCGACGAAACCAGTTTCGTTAGGACCGTAATGTCGAACTGTTGCTGCCTGTCCAGTTTCGTGATTTTTGGGTATCGTATGCGGTCACAAGAATTTTAAAGGATAAATAGAATCAGCGGTTCATTTAAATTTGAATATTAAATTGAATATTTAAATATTTAAAACACTATAAATACCCCTCTTACCCTTAAACCTAATTTCTTACATTCTTCGGTCAACAACAAATCACGTCGCACTTTCTTCTTCCAGGAATGGGTTTCGATCCTCATAAAAATCCAGGGAAAATCCAATTAAAATATATAGATCATAATACTATTATAGAGGGGTTCTATGAGTGATTCCCTTTGATTTGGTGCCTCTTTTAAGTGGTGCGATTCGTTTCTGTCGAGGGTGGGTTTATAAGCAGTTGGCTAGGGTTTAGGGAGAATCGAATTTGAAGAATCTATTCAAGAATTCAAATGCGGATTTGAGTATGTGGTTGGATTTGGAGTTTGTACCCAAAGTTCTGCGAATTTTAGTGGATAAAACCGTCGATACCTACTATCAGTATTGCGGGTTACGGTTCGAACGCAACAGGGAAAGGGGGCATCGAGTTGTACATTGATGGCTTGGGTTTGAAGAGGAGATGATGAGGAGTGGTGTAGTGTCCTTTGTTTTGGGTTTCGCTGAAGAATGGTGGATCGGTGGTAGCATAAATGAGTGGTAATGTCTATGGTGGAGCTGAAAGGGGCATGAGCGATTACTGGAGTAATCGTGAGGAGGAAGAAGGGCAACGATGTATATAAAAAGGAGTTGGGCCGGATTTGTATAATGTGAAGCCCGATTAGAAATAAATTCAAATTTGGTTTTAATTTAATAGTATATTAACTTTAAAATGCAATAACTTGATCATACGATATCAGATTGACGAAACGTAAGTTGCGTTAGGATCGTACGAACGACGACTACAATATGGAACTGACTGGGAGTGGATTCGAGTTCGTTTGAATTTATGGCGAAATAAACTGTTTGATTCAAATCAAATAACAGTTTATCGTTCTTTAACGATGAACTGCAAATGTGAATAAATCTCACTAACTCTGAACAGTTTATAATTTCATGTTGTATTTTTAGAACTGTTAAATATTAGCTGATTGACTGTGTATTGACTGTTTGATTGAACTGATAGTCAGTTAGTTGAATTTCTATATTGATTCTGTTTAATAGAATATATCATATGGAACTGAAAGTGGTGTTGATTTTATATTGTATAACATCTGTGGATGCAGGAAAACAGGTTGGAGGAATCCGACTATATTCCTCAACAGTTATTTTATTGTTTTTCATATATTTTGATATATGATGTGAATTATAACCTGTTGTTGATTGTGTGTGTATGGACGATATTGGACATCGTAATTTGATATGTTAAACACCATAACATACCGGATTTGGGGAAAAGGAATTTTCAAAGTGATATTGAAATAATATTTATAGAATCAAAGGATTTTATAAGGGAAACTATTTACAAAATCAAAAGATTTTATAAAAGAGAATATTTGTAAATAGGAGATTATAAAGGAGAATATTTATTTAGAAAATAAACAGGAGATTATAAATGGTCTATTTATTTAGAAAATAAATAGGAGATTATAAATGGAATATTTATTTAGAAAATAAATAGGAGATTATAAAGGAGAATATTTATTTAGAAAATAAACAGGGTAAAGGAATATTTATTTAGGAAATGAATAGAGTTAATCGATTTGAGTAAATCAAATAGAGTAAATCGATTAGAGTAAAACAGACATAGTTAAAACCATTAGAGTAAATCAATTAGAGTTAATCAAATGGAGTTAATCGAATAGAGGTAAAGAAATAAAGTTAAACAAGATTAGAAACTGACTAGAGATTAGTTTCATTGAATAGTTTTCTGAGTATTAATCTGATGTTGGTTTCGGCCTTCGGGGTTTATACTTAGAGAATTGTTCTCCTACTAGTTTACAGTTAAGGACTGATAGTTGTGAAATGATAGCGATATGTAAATAGTTATGGAAATGTTTTCCAATGTTAATAACGTATATTTTCTAAACATAGAAAATAAGGAACATATGAATATATATATATAGATATATATATATGATTGATGATTGATTGATAGTATTTCCATCTGGAATAATATCGTTGTTTGCACACGTATTTTTCTTTGATAGTTAACTCACCGACTATCGAAGTTTTTGACCATTTTAACGTTGTTAATATGGAGAGACCGGTTGGATTATTATCCAAAGAACCACTCTGTATTGGCATAAGCGTTGCGAATCATACATGCCAAAGATAACTGAAGACGGAGTAAAGTGCAAGGGCTATTGTATAAGTCTTAGATAACAGTGCCTAAGATGGATGTACTGAATAGTGCCTTTGGTTCATCCTGTTCCTGGATGACTTGTATGGATGAATGTCTGACAGAGTATTTCCAGAAAGGTCACGTACATTGATTTCTCCAACCGTACCAAGAGTGGAAGCGGAGAAGGAAACTTCTTTTAGCTAACACATAATGTATTTTTGAGGATGTCAATCAGTGATCTGATGGATTTGACGATGTGGCATTCGAAGTGAATCTGGTGTGATGATAAAGCATAGCTTCTAGCCTCACATCCGGGAAATGACATAAATCGGGCAGGCAGCATGGCTAAGTCGGTCGCTCCGAAGTAGGGTGTATAATCTCCTGATCTTGAGTTTTCATTTATTTTAAAAAATCTGTTGTTGATGCTGTCCCATTCGGGAAACAGTTGCTGATCCCAACTGTTGGTGATATACATTCGATACACTCAAGCGAAATGAGTGATCGATCATGTGTGGCCGGGTTGCAAGATGTTTTTGTTGAACCCAGTGTATTCCTTTCTAGAGATACACTAGTGAAAGGTGGTTCCATACCTTGTCATAGTTGGAAATCCATTACCCAATACGTGCTTGCGGTTTTGATTGTATACTATATATGTAGAACGTGAGATGAAAGCGTTTCTGCTAGATGATTATTATATTGTGGTTAATAGACATTATTATAATATCAAAAGGTTTTTGACACAAAGATATTTTGGATTCTCATAAGGGAAAAACCCATTCCGTTATACGGCGTGGTCTTATGAGATATCGGTTACTTGTTCAAGCTGTTTTTAACTGTTTTACTCATACCAGTCCCATGACTGACCCGAAGTTTATTTTGTTGTTTTCCCTGAACTCTTGGGTGCCCAATTTTGTACAGGCAGTCAAGTAGTCGGGATTTACAGATACTTGAAGAGCTGGAGTAGGAGGCTTCAGGATCATATAGCTATTGTTTATTTCCGCTGTGTTGTAAGTGATGTACTTGATAATGATATGTATATTCAAGTAAAACCTTTATTTCAAGGATATGTTATCTATTATATGTTATTCATTCCGCTGTGAGGTTCGTGTTACTCTGATGTTGTGTTCTTCTTCTTCTATTCTAAGTTTCTATCTTATCTATCCTCACCCTCTGTTTTCTTTCTATTAATTTCCTGATTTTCAGTTTAATTTGGGGTTGGACTTGTGTTTTTGGTCAGCTCAAATTGGACCGGATTTACGGGTCATTACACCTCTGGACTAAAACCCAACCTTGCAGAAAAACAAATAGGAACGGATTGATGGTGAGGCAAAACAAACAACAAATACTCACCAGCAAAACAATCACAGATCATGTAATAAAAGAAAGAACACAAGAGATATATAGTGGTTCCATTAACGTCCTGTTAGTGTACGTCCACTTGGGGAGAGGAGATTTTATTCCTTTTCTAAATAAGAAAATATTACAAGACTGATAGTAGAGAAGAAGAAGAACTTTTAGAGATTATCTATACATTTACCTAATCCCTATCCTTATATAAGGATTAATACTTGGGGTTGAAGTAATTGATTTATGGTTATAAATCAATGCCTAATTAATTCTCCAATTAGAGAATTAATTCCTTACTTCAATATCCTAAAAGAAACTTCTTCACATTTTTCCATTTATGTAGATAATTTATTTCCCTGTCTAATTTTACAAAAAAAGGCAATAAATTTTCTAATATCTTCCAAATCTTATGCAGTTGGAAATATTATATTACTCAAATTAACAATATTTCCCAAATCTTCTCTAAATGGAAATATTGTATCACTATAATCAATAATATCTTCCAAATCTTCTGCAAATGGAAATATTGTATCATAAATTCTAACAAATACATTGTAGTCTGTTTCCTTTGGGGCTCATGTATAGTTCACTTATTTTAGCTTATTACTTGTGCAGTAGGGTTTCTGAGTTTTGTTCCTTTCTGGTTTAGTGCTGCAATTGTTATTATATGTGATTATTATTAATCTAGTACTGATAATTTGGTCTTTGTCGTTGTAGGTATGATAATAATGATTGGGCTAGTGAATTCTTCTTTTCTTCCATTTGATTCATCTTGGAAGCGTGCCTTAGAGCTGGATTACGCTGCTTCATGATTATATGGCTGCTTTGAGGATTTAAGTATTCTTATCTCTTGGACAAATCCACAAACAGTGGTATGCTTGAAAAACCAAGTTGATTCATAATGAGCATTTGGTTTAATTCTTCCATTTGGTTTAAGAAAATTGATGTTATAATAGTTGTTGAGAATGATCACCTAGCTGTGACGTGATGATTTCAAAACCGTGTGTGTGTGTGTGTGACGCATTTAATATGCTTTTTAGTAAATGTCTTTCTTGTCCAAAAATGTCCTTAATTGAGAGTCTGTTAGCTAATTGAACCTGACGGTGGCTCAATTATTTGAGCCTTTATGAACTACATGCTTAGTGAACCGAGCCAAATAGAGGCTCATTGAGCCTAATTTTTTGTAAAAAATAGAAACCTATATCCATCTATTTTGAACTGTATTTCGACTTTCAAACATGTATCTTTCATGCCATCAATTAGATTTTGTAACTGCTGGCATTTCAGTTACAAACTAATCGTACATTACTGGATTATCAACTTTGCAATGGAGCGTGAGGAATCGAAAGTGTTACACTGTGTACCAGTTGGACGAGGTGCGTAATCAAGGACGGAGGTAGGTGTATGATGACCTGGGCTACAGCCCAGGTGCTGTTTTGTAAAAAAATAATTAGCTATTAGCCCAACAGCACAACAAATTGCCCATTGTCTAATCGTTACTTCGTTCTTATTCTCGCAGGTGCAGGCAGCAGAGCAAGCAAAAATCCATTTCCTTCATCTGCTGCTAAATTCATTCTGGATTGAAATATGGGTAATTTTTAGATCTTCCGTTAATTTTGTTACCATGTTTGGCTTCGATTTTCCATTAATTTTGTTACCATATTTGGGTAGGAATTGGATGGTGGTCGTTGTGTTTCTTCGAATCTGGTAGGAGTTTTTTTGGGTGTTGAATAGGACTTGAAAGTTAACATCTTGATTAGTTGCATCTTAATTTTATGCTATCACATTAGATTTTGTTTGGAGTGGTACTCATGTAGCCTTATGCCTGTCTCGTCCTGACGGTTTCCCATTGCGACCACTGTGCGGCGGAGGGGAGCATCATGTTGTTGGATTTGTGGCGGGCATGAGTTTGCGCGGTGTGTCCTCTTCATCACCTATGCTATTCTGACAAGTAAGTTTGTTGTTGTGTGTTCCTCCCTAGGAGTTTTTTATACTCAAAGCCGTGGAGTTGATCAATTGCTTAGTCGAGTTCAAGTCATTGTTTTGTTTGTAATTGTCTTGTACTGCAGTTTGTTTAGTGTCTGGTCCGTGAATCTCCAATGCTTTTGTTGCAGCTAGTAAAATTTAGAGGATGTTAAATGTTGTTGTAACTTGATGGTTTTTGTCCAAAGTGATTTGTATATGATATTATATCCGGAAAAAATGTCAATCAATTGTCAAAAACAAAAATAAACGTTTTTATTTTAAAAAACTTATCTAATTTGATCAATTATTTTGTCGCTCAAACTTAGCCCAGGTCACGATGAAATCCTGGCTATGTCCCTGTGTGTAATGAGGCGCTCTATTATATTGAGGAATACTTGTAAATCTCGTTCAATGTTTCTCTCACTGGAATGTCATGTACATGTGCTTGTTGATTTTAGATGAATTATTGGTGTTTGTTGTTTTTCTTTTGCGGATGTTAGGATAGTATCAGTAACAAGTTTAATTTTAGTTTTTTTTTTTGTTAGCAGGAAACTTTTGGTTTTGTCTTTGATATTTCATGTTTGTGGTGGATGATTTACAGCAGGAAACTTTTGTTTTTGGTATTGGTATTGCATTTTTGTGGTAGGACATATATCAGAAAAAATATTGATGTTGAAAATCATAACTGATATCAGTTATATAGAATAAACCAATGTATAAACAGTACAAAGACATCACCTCCTTTAAAGGGAAATGATGTCTAAATGCCACACAGACATCATTTCACTGAAAATGAATTGACGTATGTTTGGTATACAGACTTCACTTCTTTTAGAAAGAAATGATATGGTAAAACACTTATTACAACAGGTATTCGCACAAAAAACGATGTATTAGTCATTTTGTACTACTTGCACGATATGTTTATAGTAATTCAAGACTGATAATAAGCCATTATTAACATCTAGTTGATGCAAATAAACAAATAAAAACGGTTTAATACATCATTTTTAATTAATTTATGATGTCTTAATGCTGCTTCGACATTGTTTTTTAACTGATGTAAAAAAGTGGTATTTTAGACATCACCGACACAGATATAACACCAAAAAAAATAAGGACATCGTTTTTTAGCCGATGTCTAAGTGAAGTTTTCTTGTAGTGACTATCTTCACTTCAAAGTTCTAGAAAAGTTTTCAAGAGGCCATGGGGAGCGAGCATTGCATGCACACTACTTACCATCCTCAATTTGATGGGAAAACAGAAGTGGTTATTAGAGGATTTGTTGAGAGCATGTATATTGGACTTTGCGGGTAATTGGGAAGACCATCTCCATCTGACAGAATTTACATATAATAACAGTTATCAAAGTACCATAGGAATGACACCATTTGAAGCTTTATATGGCAAGCCATGTTTATCTCTTATATGTTGGGTTGAAACCGGAGAATGGGAATTTTTAGGACAAGAGTTTATAAAAAAAAAAAACTACTAAAAAGATTGCATTGATTAGAGCTATAATGGAAGCTGCAAAAAATAGGCAAAAGAAATTTGTAGATAGAAAAAAGAAATAAGTTTAATATCAGGTAGGAGGCTTTGTTATCATTAAATTTCACCAATGAGGAAGGTATTGTGGTTTGGAAAAAAAGGAAAATTTATATCAAGCTATATAGGACCTTATAAAATTCTAAAAAGAATTGGCTCTTTGGCATACAAATTAGAATTACCTGAAGCTATGCAAGGGATGCACAATGTTTTTCATGTATCACAATTGAGGAGATGGGTTCATGATAAGAAAGATATTCTGGAAACACCATCTCAGGTTCAAATAGAATCAGACTTGGTTTATGAGAAAGAACCACTGGGGATTTTGGTTGAGGAAGTGAAGAAATTAAGGAACAAGACTTTGAAGCTTGTGAAAGTACAGTGGAGTCTTGATACAAAGGATTGCACATGGGAATTAGAAGACAAAGTTAGGGTGAATTATCCTAAGCTATTTGCAAATTAAAAGGTATCTTTAATTTTGAAATTATTCATATGTATATGTCTTATGATTGCTAAGATTAAATTAATTGTTTGGCTGAATGTATTTGATTAGAGTTGGAATCTCTGAGTTAAATTGATATTTTATTCAAATTTGGAGAAAACTGTGAGGACACAGTTCCTAAAAGGAGGGGTATTTGCAATGAACCAAAAATTATTAGTGCAATTATTTTAATTTTTATTTAAAATATTTTGCTAAATTTAATGGGAATTAGTAAGGTTTCTGGTCTGTGTGTATATGAGTGTGTGTGCATGTATACAACAAGGTTATACACAAGGCAAAACCATGAATTCCAGGAAAGTAATATTGTGTGAACATATACCTATTTTCTATTGAAATAAAATTAAATGATCTAGTTGATAAATAATGCAGATAAGCATCTGGAATATATATATATATATATATATATATATATATAGAAAGAGACGATATATCAGTTAAAAAATGTGTATAGGAAGATTTAGAAAAGACGAAATATTATATTCAAAATACCCTTTTTGTCTTGACAAGGTAGGAAAGGGAAAATGATTTAAATAAAAACAGTTTTCTTTATTTCTGAAAAGCAATTCAGATTTTGTCTAGCAACTTTTTACCTTGGGCATCAAAAAGAAAATAAGGCAAAATAATGTGAGCAATATTCACACAAATTGTATGATATGTTGAGGGTAAAAATGACTTTAGGTAACCAACGAATCAAAACAATATAACTAGGCGGTATACAGGTAGAATTTGGATAGCCTAGAAAACTAAGAGAAAATTCACATATCATATTTGAAAACAAGGGAAAAAGGATTGGGGAATAAAGCAAAGTTCTCTGGTTTTTAGCTTAGAAGACGAAGGTTTTTGTGAGAAATCTCATTCATAATGACTGTCATTAAGTCCTTAAATAAAGAGGCAGCAAATATCTTTTATATCCAGTATATTTCTAGTTTGACTCATGGGTTAAATTCTCTGTTTATTCTTATGTATGGATTTTCTTATGTATTGCTTGATTTTTTAACATGGGTTAAGTTCTTTGCTTAAATGTATTCAAACTGTTCTAATTTATTAAATAAAAATGTTTTGAAATCCTAAACTGCTTATGCAAATGACATTGATATATGGAAAACCCTCATGAAAAGAAATATATGGATGCAATATACATATGTATAGGTGATGAGACTCAATGTTTAATGATCAGGAGTGCAATGGAATTTTCTTGGTGCTAAACTCTTGTCAAATGCTTAAAGCTATGTTTCAACTGGATTTTGAACTCTTTGAAACCAGTTTATTCATAGTGGCATAAACAACTAAAAATACTCCAGAAAAAGACACATATTAGAATCAGATGCAAAAGACCATATATATATATATATATATTTTATTTTATGAAAACTCATTTGTTTGATTTACTTGTTGATTGCATGACTGGTTGCTTTATTTTACTGATTTAACGATTTTTTTGTCCATTCAAATAAATTAATTCAGTCAGTATAGGGCTTCATGTAATGAACTATGACTGTTATATTAGATCATATTCAATTTGGCTAAAGCTAGGAAATAAAGAAAAACATTTAGTAATTGAAACCAAGGAATGTTGATCAAGAAGGCTGCTAAATGGCTTGTACTTGAGCTACAAGTTTGAAACATGGCTTGATTAAGTCCTCAGATCTTTGTGTAATGATGTGAATTAGATCATTACAGTGTGTCCCAGTGATTCATACATGCAGATGAGACTAAGGTTAAATTAAATTAAATAATCCATAAAGGAAGAATGAAAAAAAAGAACCTAAGTTTTCCTGGATTTTATGGAAATCTGATAGCAAGAGTATATGATTACATGATTTTGACCAAGTTGAGTTTACCATGTTTATTATACGATTGAAGCAATGATATGCATTTGCATGTGTTTCATATTTAATTATTTATTGAATCTAGAAAAAAATAGTGTGTGCACATGCACAATGACACTAGACTTGCACACATGAAAAAGGTTGTTCAAAATAGAATTTCTATATCATTTCACTTTTGTTTTTTCATTAAACTATGAATGAAGTTGCTCATACCAGATAAATAGTCTGACCCTATTTTGCTCACGGAATATGGGGTGTCTCATTTTATAATAAGGCAGTCTCGATTGCTTTTCTGGGTAATGAAGGTGCTAAGTTTTTTGGAATAGAGTTATGGCTTATTTTCGTGGAATTTGGCATGCTAGCTTAGTTAAATAAGAGCTTCATGATTGTTTGAATCTACATGTTTTTCTAAGAAATATTTTTATATCAGTATGTAAGGAAATGTTATATAGTTGGTTTTCAGATTATAATTTTATAATGGTTTTGGCAAAATCTAATGTATTAACTAATGTATGGATTTGAATTGTAATTTCTATGGGTATTTTACTAGCTGAAAGTGGGAAAAATATATTTAGAATTATAGAACGTTTGCTAATGTTATGTATTAGTCAATTTGGTGTCATCAGAAAAATATAAGTGTGTATGTATGCATCTTTGAATGGATGGGTTATTGGTGCATCTACTTATTTAAATCTCACTTCAAAATGATGCATATTTGAACCACTTGGCTCAGCGCAAACCATTTGGGCTAGCCTGAGTTTCAGTATTGCATTTGCATCAAGAATTCAGAAATTTAAGCATGCACATGGCGCTGTTTTAGTTTGAATCTAACTCCTCTATTTTATAAAAATGCTATAGTGTTTTAATAAAGTTTAAGCTTGTAAAAGGTGTACATATTATTATTATTATATATAGAAAACATGTATGAAGTTTTTCCTATAAACACCAATTCATTTTACCATTCCAGCAATACTTTTATCAAAATTGTTAAGTAGTACAAGTTCATGAAACATGTAATGATTACATAAATATCATACCGAAATTTTGTGTGACAAATTGATCTAAGAAAGGTCAATGTAACTCTTGCTTTACTTCTAGACTTTGATTATATGTAAGAGGGATATATATATCTTCATATATATATACATACATTTTATATGAACTGATATTTTTATATTGGTATATTTTTGTGATTTTGGACGTTATGATAGGGAATAATGGCTCTGATTTTAGCCATATATTTATACATATGTATGAGCACCTAGTTTGGCATGTAAAAAAAATCCATACCAAAAATTCAGGAATAAATCAGGGTCATTCAACTATAGAAGGTATGGAGACAACAACCTTAGATACTTTTAAGGAAATCCTTTATATTCAAAAACCTTCAGATAACCAATATCTTCATCTTCATCGAAGGATTTGAAGGCATTAGTCATTCAAGGCATTATGCTCTTATCTTTTTGTACTCCATGTTGTAAAGAATCATGCATAATTCAACACCATCGAAAGGTGCCAAAGAATAAGCGTTTATCCTTATGAAACTATAGTAAGGGAAATAACTCAATCCGATCGTGTAGAAGGGCATTGGTTCATTCTCAATTCCCTTATCTAATTAATTTTAGAAATAAACCTTTTTTTACTCGAATGGTGAGAAGGCTATAGGCCTTTAGTCTTTACGAAACCATAGCTTTATGGAAAATAACCCTTAGACCATAGCAAAAAGGGTACTAAGGTTTCACATCTTAGGTTCATTCATAAAACATTTCTCCTTAAGAAAATAATCTCATCAACTCAACACAATGTCTAAAGCCTATGTGTTAAGACGAAAGGTTCTACTGAGTTAACACTTTAAAACTTAAATCCAATAGCCAATGACCAAGAATGAAAGCCGAAGGTAGAAGTATTTTATAAGAAAGAGGAAATCTGAATGCCTCATTTGCCAAGATGTAACATTGCAAACATTCGATACTTATCTGAAGAAAGCGGAAGATGCTACCAACCACTCCGAAAGGCAAGAAAGATGCTTTCTATCTTCAGAACGATGGCATTTGTAACACCCCATAAAATATACCTAAAATTATAAATATTAATAATTAATAAAAATAAAAAATTAAATAATAAAATATAAAAATGCTAAAAAATGAGATTTTGCGGCATTAAGAATTTGGCTACGAAAATCTTTTATTTGGATTTATAGCGAAATTATGAATCGTTTTCATATATAATATATTGAAAACGGTAATCGTATGAAGAAGCAACAATCAAATGAAATTGGACGTTGAATGCATATATATATATATATATATATATATGGTAAGATAAATTACGTATATCCCAGAAATAAAATAAATTGGATAAGTTTGAATTTCGAATAAAAGATAAGAAGGAGGGGACAAAGAATATTGTAAACAAGGTACGATATAATGTAAATTAATAAACATTATATATAATTTAACACCTCAACCCCACATACGTTTATTGGGCACTTCAGCAACTAAGAGGTGGATCACTCCTCCATAAGGGGTGTCGACCGCCCTTTTAGAGGGAAGGTCGACTACTTGGCGGTTGAAACGCCCAATAATGCTAGGTTTGGTTAGGTTTTTAGGGTAATATATAAATGGTCGATTATGATTATATCTAAATGATCCTACGGTCCTAGCTTACGCAAGAAACTATATAGAGACCCATAGACCTCACAACTAAACCCCAGTCACTCTCTCTCTTCCTCTGCCTCCACATTATCCTTTTGTCATGGCTGAATTCCAAAAAGGCTAGGAATTTCTCTGTTATTCCTCTAACCTCCATTTTATCTTTTCTCTAATCTAGATCCATATAGATTTTTAATATAAATTCTGAAATTTAGTTTTATATATGCATAAGATTCTAAAGATTATTCTTATATATATATTAGAAGAATTGGAGCACGTTTATCACGAAGGCTGAATCCAGATCTGAATCTAGAACAAGAATTCTATTGTTCTTCCATTTAGATATGTTAGTGGAATATTATATTTCCTCAGGCATACTCTACATTTTAAGAGTAACATATTGATTTGTATGGTTAAGAGGATTTGGTACAAAGATAATATAAAAATACTAAAACCCCCAAATCTTTATTTTTTATGTATTGCATAAGAATTGTCAATTTATTGAGTTTGTGGATCTTGGTCTTTGTATGGAATTGAGAATAAAAAGGGGTAATTGTGCTTCTATTTTATGTAATTTATCCTTATGTCTAAATATTTGATTGTAACCTAAAATGGTTTGGATTTGGTTTGATTCATTATTTGATTAGGTTTGGATTCTATTCTAAATCCAAACGTAATCAGATTTGAAGCCTATCAAATATGAACAATTTTATGTGCAATATATAAAAAGGGGTAAATTAGATAAAATAAAGCCTATGTATATACATGTATGTATTTATGAATATATATGTGTATATATGTATATTATACTCTATTCTCGGTCCATTACTAAAATCATTCCAATAAGCCTAGGATGCAAGTTTAAATTTGTATATATGTTGTATTTTCCTTTCACTGCTATCGGCTATTATACAGTTATGCCATCATGCCTCAAATGTAGCAGTCAAAATATGAAAATTAACTTGTATGCCTTAAATTGGGACAAGTTGACCGTTTTTATCTCGTTAGGACGTTCTCTCGTTCATACGAAAACTAGCATTATTTATATGTTTTAAATACTATACTTATATAACGTAATTAACGTAATAATGATGTAATAAAAGCGATTAGGATAGGATTCGAACTTGAAATATTCCCATATATATTGATTTCTTGTGTGTTCATAGAATGGCTTTATATATATATATATATATAATGACATGCAAACACGAGATTAGTTGCCATTTGTGGTATAAGACTGCCCGGAACCGATCGACAAATCCAGCAATCGTAAGTAGGCCCAACTAATGTGAGAGGACTGGATACCATGGGCCATTCGAAACTAGTACACTATGACATGAGGTTAAACCTACATGTAGTAAAAGCCTACCCGAAGCCGCCCAACATATCCATCATCTATAGGTATACGGTTTAATGTGCGAGGTCTAGTGTGTGTATATATATATATGTATATGTGTACATATATATATATATATATAAAAAGCATTATGTGTAAATGGGTAGGTTTACTACACCTTGATAAGGTCTTAAGTGGCTGACTCTGTTCTTATCTAGTTTGGGCCTTAAGTGGTTAGGACTAGGATCCCCTCCGAAGGTTTATTCCTTGGAGAGGAACTAAAGTCATGGGACCCAACCTTATTAGATTCAAAGTAAGTCTATGGGTCCTCCTTCTCTAAAATGGTTAGGCATAGCGGTAATGGAGTACGACAGCTCACGGGGGATGTCCACTTCCTTTAGAAGCTTGTAGGGGCTCAACTATGGAAAAGACTGGTTTATAAAAGATATGTGGCCATAGCATACTCACCAACTATCTATTGTAAGTCTTAAGCGACATAGGTGTTCTACCGTAATATCAGTTAAGTAGTAATGTTCACAATACTACTTCTCATATTCCAAGTGAGGGTATGGACTTAGAACGTTGACGTATTAGGACGGGGTCTTAAGAGGCCAGGATCCGCCTCCGGGTTATAAGAAATCATAAGAATCTACCTTTAATAGGGCCATAAGTGATCGAGAATGCCCGCCTCGTTGGGTATTTACCCTAAATACACTAATGAGTGATTGACTTGGAAATCCACCTCATTGGTCAGATATTTTGTGTTTGTCTGAATGTTTGTGTGTTGCGTAGACATAACTTGATATATGTAACCTGCTAAAACTAGGGTATAGACTTTAAGTAAATATTATATTTCAGTCACATAGAACTTTATGTTCTAACCCCTCTCCCCAACATATCCACATGTATTTAGGTGGCGTAGTGACTCGATGGACGAAATGATGATGGAGCCTAATGGTGGTAGCTATTAGGCATTATGGCAATTTTATTATATTAAAGTATTTGATTCTAGTGTATCTATTATTGCATAAGACTCGTTACAGTTAATGTTTATGGTGGTTTTAAACTAAAGTTACATCTGTTTTAAGTTATTATCTTTTATCCCTTCTGCTGGGATTTTGATTTCGTTATAGCATGCTCTGATTATTTGTTATACCATTTCATTATAGGAACCGACGATCCGTTTAGAGTGGCTCTAAGTTTCGTTTTGCCTTTTTAGGGTTGAAATTTAGGCCCATTCCAGGCGGTTTGTTAAATTTACTATCGGAGCGAGGTTACCCGATTACGGGAAAATATATACGTATGAGAGGTGTACCTATTATGTCGAAAAGGATTTTTAAAAGTTTCACTATATATATACTTTAAAGTATGCAAATCTTTAGAAAAGAGCATCTATAGGTCTTTTTAGGAAAGACTTGGCATTAAATTCTAGAAATAATCTAGATGCTCTATAGTAATATAACAACCTCCTTGTCAATTTAGAGGCCTCTAAGTATTGTATTGTTATAGAATATGGAGAATGGAAAGGATTGGAACCTCCTCATTCAGTAAGCAATAAATGGAAGTTAATCAGATAAATTATCCATCACGGTAAATAAAATATTTAAATAAATGTCCATTAGGTAAACAATTAATAGTGACTAATTACGGAAATATGTCCGGTTTTGCTAAAAAACAAAAGTGCACCTTTGATTATTGACACAAAATAGAGCCATGAATGCATAAGATTTCAAAGGAATGATAAATGCTCAGAAAAGAGGATTTATTAAGACCATTTATTGGAAAGAATATTTGAATGAGTAATTAAAAAGGTCCATATTAATAAGTAGTATTTAAAAGTGTTTAAATGGGCATGATGGACATGTATTAGGAATGTGTATAAATATGAAAAAGATAAAGAATATAGAAGATAAGGGTTAAGACAAAATACTAACTTCCAAACGAAGATATCAACATTTGTTGAAAAGTTTGTAGGTGCGGTAGGAAAATTGAAAGAACAAACATGTTTTCCTAATCGATAAAGAGATGTAAAGCCTACAAATATGATTATTGACATATTGTCAATTTATTTTGAAAATATAGAAATTTCAACAAATATACTTCCATAAAATGGTGTGTCATAAATTTAAAGAAAAGACCAAGAACATTAAGAAACCCATTAAGATGAGTTTTTAACATTCTACAAAATTATTTTAAAGAGGAAATTTTTTGAAGAACGGTTTAACTACTTGTATACGGACTAGAAATACATAATAATTCCAACAGAAAAAAAAATTAGAGTTAAAAGTGTTCATTAATTCTCATGTTAGACAAACAAAAAATATGAGTTTTTACCGAAAACAAATATGAATGGGTAATTGTAAATATTTGTAAATAAGAGCTTTAATGCAAGGGAATTAAAGAAACTAGCACTAAACAATTCAAATGGTTAATTTGAATGGTCTTGATGTAACGATCCTTTAAAGTTAAGATTTGAAAATGTTCTTTTCCTAAATCCAGTACAGGTTGTGATAGTGAGTTGGCGTTTAATCAAAAAGAAAAATAAGGCAAGACATATAAGCTTGGAAAAATAAATGTCATTGACATACTCAATTAAAAGAGAAAGGTAGCAAATTTATTCACTAAAATTGGGCAAGACTGAAGCAATAATATCCTTGTTAAATGAGAAGAATTTGAGAAATAAGAATATTAGGAGTGATATAAAAGATAAAAGAATACTCTAAGGTATTTACTTAGCAATCTGGAATTTATTTATTACCGTTTAATTAATTTTTGAAGGACCTCTCGCTGTGCAAATAAAAAAGTAATGAATACGTTCATTAAGGACTTTCAAATTATATATATATAAATGTGAATTTTAAGCCAAAATGAGTGTACAGCCTAATGTTTCGAAATACATTTGAAGTAAAAATATAGATATGAATAGATGAATTAGTTGTTAATTAATTTAATGCTAAGAGATTTAAGTCTTACTTTCAAATAGAAATGAACACTTATTTCAAAACAATTTTTATTTTTAAATTCATTAACGATTAACGTTTAATATATAAATAAAAGATGGGTGTTGGAACTAGGAAAGCTATTTTACTCTTAAATTCAGAGGTTTTGGGCATATAGTGAATATTTGTGAAACATTAAAATTGAGATCTTCATTTCGAACATTTTACTAGAAATAAAAGTTATTTAGCCTTATTGGTTCATAAAATATTTTAAAAATATGATAATGAATGTCAATTAGACATTTTTAGGAAACTTAATGTCACCTAATTAAATATTTGACATTCATTGAAGATTTTGTTTTTAATAGAATTTTCTTTTGTTTTCATGCAAGACCTCAAATGTTTATCATTCATGTAGGGTATATGCGACAAGCATATAACATATCAATAAATATAAGAACTGAAAAGGACATCAACATTTTTGGAATCTTTGAAAGAATAGTAATAATAATGCCTTATTAAAACTTGGCATGTATCAATATTTTGTTTGGTAAGCAGGAGACATTTATTTTACATCGATCCGTAAGAATAATATGATTATAACTTTAAAGTGGAAATCCAAACTTTTAATGCTTCTGCATTTAAAAAGGCATGGAATGCAAATTTTTGGAAACCTTAATAAATTGTTAATAAAATGGGGTGTCTATATGTATACATACATGTATATAAATGACTTTAACATTACAAATGAATTTACTTAATGTCACTACTGAGACTTATGTTGTTACAAAAGAAATATATTTAGTAGCTGTAGTAAATTAGGCAAATCACGATTAGGATAGAATAAATTGCACAACTAAATTTGAGAATTTTAATGATAGTCCGAAGAGAACTATATTGGAAGAGTTGGTAAATAGATTTCCAAAAATAAAATTTGGTTGTAAACTAAATTGGCCGTGATAATTTAGTTAGGAATTAATACATTAATAACTGTGACTAACGTTAGTAATATATATGAATATAAAGATATAGGTATAATGAAATCAATGTAATTTATAATTTTAGGAAAATAGAATCCATGACTACAAATTTGCAAATTTAATGGACAATGAATTTGTAGTCGGCAAGATTTAAAAGGAAGTTTTGGGGACTAATTTAAAAGACAAATTAGTTTGGATAAATGGATATATTTCAAGCCCGAAGGTTCTTGAAGGAATTAAATAAGTATTCGGGGAATGGTCTAGTGGCATATACACATATTTGAATGGACATATTTATAGAAGAAGACAAAAAAGGACGATAAGGTATGGATTTGGCATCTTAAGGATTTCGATTAAAAGTAATAAGATCTCAGTACTATACGGACAATTTATCTATAAGAGAAGACTTCCAAAATAATTTTTAGACTGTGATCATTAGTCGTTCCCCTGTATTTCTTAGTTGAGGGAATAAATGTGATCTAAGTAGAAAATCCTTGATATGCATGAGACATTGGGATTTAAAACCCTTATTAATTCCTAAGATAAAGGTGTAAGCAGAGGAAGAACCTCACTGGGGACATTCACCCTGGCGACTTACTATATATGGAATCTCGAAGTTAATAAGAGAATTAGGTTTATAGCCTACATAGAGGAAGTGTATTGGTCTTTTGGATTTTTTTGAAATTTAGCCTCATGGAATGCCACTCTCAAGAATAAGAACATAAAATATGAGATATTGGAGTCGCATTAACCTTATAGTTTTGAATATAACTGTGTTTTGGTTTGTTTAAAAGTACTTGATTAATTTTTATAAATTAGCACTTTTGTCGTTATTCAAAAAAAAACTATAATCAAAATTATGAGGAATATGCTCAAAATGAAAAGGATGTGATGTGTAAATTTTCATGCTTACACACAAACTACACTATCCATCCTAAATAAAACAATACTCATTCCTTGTAATTTTAAATATGTCAATGTTATTATTTGGGCAAATTTATGGAAATTAAAACAAAAGACCATACTCAGATTTAAAATACAATAAATTGGAGCATAGAAAAATAATATAGTCATTAGTATAGATTAGACATTAATTAGTTAGATCTAGAGATTTAATTTAGGAAATTCTTTTTGAATTAAACTTCACTTGAAGACTAGAGAACAAAATGAAGACAACCAAAAGCTTTGAAGATAAGAAGAAGAATATGCAGAATTAGCCTCTTAGATAATAGGAATGATAGTAATATTTAAAGGAGTAGCATAATTATCTTTTTAGTAATTATTGGGTGTTCTTGAAGAACTTCAAGGAGGCCACTTAAAATACTAAAGTGTTGATGGGATGACCACTGACAAAATTCTACTCGAACCAAATTTGTTGTTAGACTTTACAAAAGGTCTAATTTGATTAGGCAAACTGTGGAGGATAACGAGTTAATATTATATTTTGGGTTTTCCCTAAATTAGGAGGATATATGATATTGTGAATAGGAAACCATAAAAGTTTTATGTTAGATAAAATACCTTCATGATACAAATGAATTTTTATTAGGGCCTAATCAGCAAATGGGGACAAAGACGGAACCTTGGGAGTTTCATGCCACTATAGAAATTGAGGAGCACGGAACTTCAAGATCCCGCAATATTTAGTATGGTTCGAGTACATAAGAAAAATTTGAGGAAAGGCATGAAAATATTAAATTATGTAGCCTCTCTCGAAAATTTAGGATTTTGGCTACATTGTGGTTGATAGATTGGATGTCTCTGAAATAGATGCAACACAATTGCACAACGCACTCATATAGAAATATATGCATATTATGATGTTTTGCATACATACCGCATCACTTATTACACGTACATGCTAGTATTGAGCTCACTTTAGTAAATCTGTGGTTCATAATCACTTCGAGTTATGGATGTTTATGGATGAGTTATAAATAACATAAGTGTACAACATGGATATGTAGAGCGAGCTGTGTTTTTTCCCCTTTAAACAGATTTCGAGACATAATCTATTTTAAGGCGGGGAGTGGGGAATGTAACACCCCGTAAAACATTCCTAAAAATATAAATATTAATAACAAACAATTAAATAATAAAATATAAAAATACTAAAATAGAGATTTTGCAGCATTAAGAATTTAGCTACGAAAATCTTTTATTTGGATTCATGGCGAAACTCTAAAGCGTTTTTATATATAATATGTTGAAAACGGTAATCGTATAATTAAAGAAGTTACAATCAAATGGAATTGGATGGAGATCGCATAAATATATATATGGTCATATAAATAATATATATGTATATATAACATATATAAAATAAATTGCATATGTTTGAATTTCAACCAGAAGATAAGAAGGAGGGAACAAAGAATATTCTAAACAAGGTAAGATATCATGCAAATTAATAAACATTATATATAATTTAACACCACAGCCCCACATATGTTTATTCAGCACTTCAGTGACCAAGAGGTCGATCGCTCCTCTAGAACGGGTGTCGACCGTCAGTCGACCGCCCTTCTAGAGGGGACATCGACCGCTTGACGGCTGAAATGCCCAGTAATGCTCGGTTTGTTTAGGTTTTTAGGGGTAATATATATAAATGGGCGACTAGGATTATATCTAAATGATGCTATGGTCCTAGCTAACACAAGCAACTATATATAGACCCCTAAACCTCACAACTAAACCCTAGCCACTCTCCTTCTCCGTCTCTGCATTATCCTTCTACCATGGCTGAATTTCGTAAAGGTTAAGAATTTCTCTTCTATTCCTCTAACCTCCGTTCTATCTTTTCTCTAATCTAAATCCATATAGATTTTTATTATAAATCTGGACTTCAGTTTTATATATGCATGAGATTCTAATGATGGTTCTTATATATATTAGAAGGATTGGAGCACATTTAACACGAAGGCTAAATCCAAATCTAAATCAACAACAAGAATTATATTGTTCTTCCATTTAGATCTACGAGTGGAATACTGTATTTCCTTAGGCATTATCTACTTTTCGTAGATTAACATATTGATTTCTATGCCTAAGAGGATTTTGTACAACAATAATATAAAAATATCAAAACCCCCAAATCCTCATTTTTTATGTATTGCTCAAGAATTGTCAATTTATTGGGTTTGTGGATTTGGGCTTAGTATTGAATTGAGAATAAAAAAGGGTGATTATGCTTCTATTTTATGTAATTTATCCTTATGTCTAAATATTTGATTGTAACCTAAAAAGGTTTGGATTCTTTTTAATTCAGTATTTGATTAGGTTTGGATTCTAATCTAAATCCCAACATATTCAGATTTGAAGCCTATTGAATATGAACGATTTTATGTGTAATATATTAAAAAGGGTCATTAGAAAAAAAAAACTATGTATATATTTATGTATATATGTGTATATTTGTATATTATTCTCTATTCTTGGTTTGTTACTAAAATCATTCCAGTAAGCCTAGGATGCAAGTCGAAATTTGTATGTATGTTGTATTTTCCATTCACCACAATCTGTTATTATACAATTATGCCATCATGCCTTAAATGTAGTAGTCAAAATATGGAAATTAACTTGTATGCCTTAAATTAGGACAAGTTGACAATTTTCATCTCGTTAGGACGTTCTCTCGTTCATACGAAAATTAACGTTATTTATACGTTTTAAATACTATACTAATATAGTGTAATTAACGTAATAATGACGTAATAAATGCGATTAGGATAGGATTCGAATTTGAAAAGTCCCCATATATAGTGATTACTTTTGTGTGTATATAGAATGGCTTTATATATATATATATATATTAAATAATGGCACAAATACATGAGGTTAGTTGCCATTTGTGGTATAAGCCCGATCGGAACCGACCGACAAATTAAATCCAGCAGTCACAAGTAAGTCCAACTAATGTGAGATGTCTGGCTTCCATGGGCCTTTTAAAACTAGTACACTATGACACGTGGTTAAACCTACCTGTAGCAGAAGCCTACCGGGAACCTCCTGGAATTGGCCGGCATATCCAGCATCCCAGATAATTGGTTTAATATAAGAGGTCTAGTGAGTGAGTGTGTGTGTGTGTATAAAAATCTATTTTGTGTAAATAGGCTGGTTTACTACACCTTGAGAAGGTCTTAAGTGGCTGACTCTCTTCTTATGTAGTTTGGGTCTTATGTATGTAACAACCCACCCAGAATAGGCCTTAATTTCGACCTAGAAAAGGCCCATCGAAACTTAGAGCCATCCTAAATGGGTTGTTAGATCCTGTTAGGATTACATTTGCACAGATAATAATAACATATAATTCGAATGTAAATCTCACACAACACTACAGCAGAAAGAGAAAATATAATAACAAAAATAAGATGCACCATTTGTTTCAAAATTACAGAAATACACAGTCACAGTTACATTGGTTTAATAGGTACATCAAATAGTTCATTCCCATAAGATTCCAAAAGAAGTAAAGCAATAACTGCTAATAATATCATAATAACTTCATCTTCTTCATCGACTTCAATCATGACTTCATCCATGGCTTTACTTCATCCACTGACCTGTTGGATGTTAAGGAGAGGGGTCAGAACATAAAGTTTTGTGTGATTGAAATATAGAGTTACTTAATGTCAATACCCTATATTTTTAGCAGGTTACATATGTCAAAATATGCCTACACAACACACACCCAATTTCTAACCAATGGGGTGGATATCCAAGTCAATCGTCCATTAGTATTTTTAGGGTAAACGCCCAACGAGGAGGCATTCTCGGTCACTTTTACACTACACCAAAACAGTGGATTCCCAACAAGTATAAGTGTTACGAATAATTTCTGTAACACTTTTAAGTGTCACCAACGACCTGTGAGGAATTTCCTGTAACATTTATAAGTGTTACAAACAGAGTAACTGCTAACACTTATAAGTGTTACAAACATATTCATTGCTAACACTTATAAATGTTGGAACCATAAGATATGACAACACTTATAAGAGTTACAAACATATTTATTGCTAACACTTATAAATGTTGGAACTATAAGATATGGCAACATTTGTAAGAGTTAAAAACATAATCATTGCTAACACTTATAAATGTTGGAACCATAAGATATGGTAACACTTATAAATGTCAGCATCATAATCCTACTAACCCTTATAAATGTTGGCATACGTAAATTGCTAACACTTATAAAACATGTTTTTATGACTTTCAATCACATATATAATTCAATATATCAATTCAAATAAAAGTATTTGGTACGCTTCCATATTTCAAATTCAACAATGTCACTTTTGCATAATGCTTCCAATTTTAAAATACCATAATATCAAGTTCAAATTACACCACCATTAACGTATTAGTACATTTCCATATTTCAAATTCAACAATGTCATAGGCATCACAACACCGCCATTAACATTATGTTGCAATCCGGATATCATAGTAAGAAAGGATGAAGCAAACGATTAAAGATCATCGTTGATTTGGATTGACACTTGACTCGCCACTTGACTTGCAACTTGATTTTGTAATTCCATAGACCATTGATAAAAATCATCCTTTTTATTCTTGTTGACAATTGCTTTTGGTGCTTGCATCATCTTTACGGTTGATTTTTTGATAAATATAGCACAAAGCATATTACATGTAAGCCAAAAAGTAGCACAGAAAACACAAAATTTCATTTAAATCAACATAAGGCTAATGCACTTGCTAATTTATTGGAGGGAGAGAATCTAACGTTACACCATCTAAAATTTTATAAAGACTAACCTAATACTTGCATTTAATAAAATTTAACTGTAACAACCCGAAAATCTGGGCCAGTTTAAAATTTTTATTTTGGCAATTTTAGCGAATTTTGAATATTTAAAATGGATTATTTTAAATAAAAACGACGAGAAATTTATTTTCAATATAATTAGAACGTATATAATTATACGCGTCGTCGTTAGAATGAATATTTATATATAATGATAAATAGAATTGAAAATGGCGCGGTAGTTCGATAATTCGATTTCAAACTTCAATTGAATGTACCGGGTGCAAAATAATCCGGATTTTAGTGAAACCAAAAACATTAGGATCTATTTGATAATATCTTTCCAACGAATCCGACAAATCAAGATTTCATAGCGAAAATCAAAAGATATGTCCAGTTGAAATTTCTGAATAGTCGCTATGGAATTCAGGCCCTTAAAAATGGACATTTTGCAAATGACCTCGGATTTCGACGAAACCAGTTTTGTTGGGTCCGCAGTGTCAAATTATTGTTAGATTCCAAATTTCATAATTTTTCGATTCAATATGTGAGCGTGGCAAAGGAGAACGCGTTTGACCATTTCAGTTGATTTTAATCGACTGGAAATTGGCCATTTTTCCAACGGTCTCAGAATTCGGCGAAACTAGTTTTGTTAGGACCGTATCGTCAATACGAAGCTAGAAAATATTTTTCTGGAATTTTTCTAGTTAGTATGTGACCCCGGTAATTTGAAATGTGCGTTTAAAATTCAATATAGTGATTTAAATGAAAATTCAAAAGGAAACTGATTGTAACGATCAAATCAGCTTGCGATACATATCCCATTGTGTTCGGAATGAGGGTAAAACGCTATGGACGACAGGCGGTGGGCCTCGTTTCGAGGTCGTATGTGAAGGTCAACTTTTTGGAAATAAAATAATTAAATTAATTAAAAATTAAAAAACCCCCTTCCTCCCTTCCTTATGCTCTGCCCCCCCCCCCCCCCATATTTTCGATTCAGAAAAACTAAAAAAAAAAAAGGAAAAGGCGATCGCGCCCCCCAGGGTTTCGCCGCCGCCACAGGCGGAGCTGCCGCCGATCTTCCCCTCAGGTGCCTCCTCCCTCCAGCCTCGCTCCTCTCTCACCTTCCCTCCTCTGATAACCGCACCTTCCCCCCACCCTTTTCTGGCCAACGTCGCCCTCCCCAAGGCGGCGCTGACCACCACCAAACCCCCCACCTTCCTGCGCCACCTCCCTTCCTCATCTCCGACCCCATCCTCCTTCGATTCATGAAAATAGTGAGCCTCTTCTTTTTTATTTTATTTTATTTTAATTTTATCTTCATTTAAATTCAGTTTTAATTTAAATACGTTGTTGAATTCAGTTCTTGGCTCATATATATGCTTTGTGTGTAATGTCTAATTAAAAGTGTGATTTTTAGGCTAATTTACAAATAAAAATATGATCTTTATATTTTTAAAATAATAAAAATATAGTTTTTATATTTTTAAAGAATTAAAAATTTAGTCTTTGCTATATAGAAATATTAAAAATATAATCTTTATAGGATAGAGAATATAAAAATATCATCTTTGTATATGTAGCGAAATAAATATCTGATTTTTATTTTATATACGTTGAAATAAAGTGGTGATTTTCATAACGATGAAATCTATATTTTTATAAAGGCGAAATCTTTATATGGAAAATAGCGTGATAAAAATATAATTTTTATCTATATAACAAAGTAAAAATTCCATTTTTACATATTAAACATCGAAGTAAAAATTCGATTTTTATATATAGAATAGCAAAGTAAAAAATCGATTTTTATATATAGAATAGCAAAGTAAAAATTCGATTTTTAGATATTGAATAGCGAACTAAAAATTCGATTTTTATATATAGAATAGCAAAGTAAAAATTCGATTTTTATATATTGAATAGCGAAGTAAAAATTCGATTTTTATATATTGAATAGCGAACTAAAAATTCGATTTTTATATATAGAATAGCAAAGTAAAAATTCGATTTTTATATATTGAATAGCGAACTAAAAATTCGATTTTTATATATTGAATAGCGAACTAAAAATTCGATTTTTATATATTGAATAGCGAACTAAAAATTCGATTTTTATATATAGAATAGCAAAGTAAAAATTCGATTTTTATATATTGAATAGCGAAGTAAAAACTCGATTTTGACATATGTAGTGAAAGCGGACAACGACGGTGACAAAAAGGCGAAACGACGAAGACTTCTGCAAAAGAAGTGTCGTGGAGCTAGGATAGCTATATGTGAGAACTTCTCACCTTTCAATTTAAATTTTCTAGTTATATGTATATATATATACTAGGATGCAGACGGTGCTTAGTAGCACCTGACACCCGTCATCCACAGACCATGGATGGCTTGTTTGTTAAATTGTTTGGTTGTGTAGTTGGTTAAATTATTTGGTTTGAATTGTTTGGTGGAATAAAATTGATATGATTGATGTGTGAATGGCGTGGGCCTTCACTAGACCGGGGATAAGGCTAGGCCTCGTACCGTTTCTAGTATCGTGCCGTTATGCCGCCGAAATTTTCTAAAATAAGTTAGAAAAAAATAAAAATATCATTTTATTTAAAGAATGAACTGAATAGAAATTCATATGTTGGAATAAAATGTTTTGTCGTTAAAAATATAATTTTTAACGTGAATGTGAATAAATAAATATTCATTTACAAACCAGACGGTTTACTTATGTACACCTATTTGAAGGACATCGATTGGGTCGATAAATTTTACACATCGCCCAACTGCACAGATAAAATATGCGTTTGATTGTTTGAAACCCCACACGGGTGTTAGGATGAAATTTGAAGTTCACTCATCCTGATTGATTAAATATGTCGATCGATTGATTGACAGGCTGTTATAAGCGTTAGATATCTATATTTGATGCTTATACAGTGTAGTGCACTTTGGTTGATGGTTGATTATTTTTCAATGCTATTACATGTGTGTAATGTATGAAAATCCATATAATTAACTTTATATGGTAATTGATTGGGCCTCATTCCAATTTGAAAAATAAAGAATATTATAAAATAAAGGTTCATGTGTTGACAGTTTCATCCATTGAGATTGGTCATGTGTTGAACGAAATATTTTAATAATAAAGTTTACATCTTTATCAATATGAAATAAAGGTTCATGTGTTGACAGTTTCATTTATTGAGATTGGTCATGTGTTGAACGAAATATTTTAATAATAAAGTTTACATCTTTATCAATATAAAATAAAGGTTCATGTGTTGACAGATTCATTTATTGAGATTGGTCATGTGTTGAACGAAATATTTTAATAATAAAGTTTACATCTTTATCAATATGAAATAAAGGTTCATGTGTTGACAGTTTCATTTATTGAGATTGGTCATGTGTTGAACGAAATATTTTAATAATAAAGTTTACATCTTTATCAATATGAAATAAAGGTTCATGTGTTGACAGTTTCATCCATTGAGATTGGTCATGTGTTGAACGAAATATTTTAATAATAAAGTTTACATCTTTATCAATATGAAATAAAGGTTCATGTGTTGACAGTTTCATCCATTGAGATTGGTCATGTGTTGAACGAAATATTTTAATAATAAAGTTTACATCTTTATCAATATGAAATAAAGGTTCATGTGTTGACAGTTTCATTTATTGAGATTGGTCATGTGTTGAACGAAATATTTTAATAATAAAGTTTACATCTTTATCAATATGAAATAAAAGTTCATGTGTTGACAGTTTCATCCATTGAGATTGGTCATGTGTTGAACGAAATATTTTAATAATAAAGTTTACATCTTTATCAATATAAAATAAAGGTTCATGTGTTGACAGTACTCATCCATTGATATTGGTCATGTGTTGGACGAAATATTTTGATAATAACAACTATTCTGAAAAAGAAATATTTGAAATAGGATATTTGAAAATAAAAATTTATGAAGCCGTGTTGATTAGATTGACGCCATTTTGACGTGAACGATATTTATATCGATTGAAAACGATTTCGAAATGAAATGAATTGAAAACAATTTCGAAATGAAATGAATTGAAAACGAATTCGAATTGAATTGAAAACGAATTCAAATTGAATTGAAAGCAAATTGAAATGAATTCAAATTGAACTGAAATTTGAATTGAATAGAAATGAATTTTAAAACGAATTTATAAAGAAGAATTCAATTTTGATTTGAATTGAAATGGAAGTTGAAATTGCTTTTGAATTGAAATTAAAACGATTTATAAAATTCGTTTTAAATAGAAATCGACGAAATATATATTATATATATTATATATATAATATAATGGCCAGAATAGAATGCGCCGCGCCGCGGCAGTTCGTAAATTTCGACCATTTATTTCAAACAGACATTACGAGAGATCCGACCATCGGATTCTCCTAAAACCGGAACCGTTGGGTTCGTATCGAAAAGAGCTTTCTAACGAATATTAGAAATTTGAAATCTAACGGTTGGATTTGGAATTATGTCCAAATCAAATTTGAAAAAGGTCGCTGTAAGTGCAGTTCGATGGCCATTGATGGAAATCGACTGTACGGGCCTTGATAAAATTATTAAAAATAGTAATAATTTTTGTAAAATCATAAGAAATGGTTTAGAAAGGATTGGGATGAAAAACTCCATATTTGAAAAGATAAAAATAGATTTTTATCGAAATGAACTAGTTTTGAACTAGAAATATAATTCTATTTATTTTTTTAATAAATAAATTGAATTTGAAAAGGGTTTTAAAAATAACCAGAATTTCCAATGATTGCATTGGAGTGGATTTGAATCGAAATTGTCTTCGGAATATTTCGATGTTGGAATTCGTGATTATACAGATGTTGTTATGGAAATTTGAAAGATATATATTTATATCGTTATTTCCAATACGACATTTGTTAATCGTAGAATTTGATATTGAATATAAGCCGATATATTTTCTATTCAGAGCCTTATATTGAATATCAAATGTGATTTGGGTTTGTCGTGAATGGTGTCTTCACTAACACCGTTCTTGAACCCAGTAGAGAAAAGATTAAATCTTTTTATTTAGATTTAATAAAGTGTACCAATTAAATAATATTTAATTGGAATTGAATTGATATTGATTTTTGGGTTTATCGTGAATAGTGTTTTTAAACAACACTCGTTCTTTAACCCGATAATTAATGAATGTGATTTTGGGTTTATCGTGAACTGTGTTTTTAAATGACACGGATTCTTTAACCCAGATAACGATTAAAACTAAGTGGAGTTTTAATGAATCTTTAATTAGATTGAAATGATCGAAAATGGAGTATCACCAGTTTTGCTCCAGGCGATAGTTAAATCTTTAATTAGATTTGAACGTAATGGTAATTGAATTTACCGATAACACTGTGGTGTTAGATATGAAGTATTACCAGTTTTATTTCATGGGATGAATAGGTTGGGGATGGGGAAATTGAAATAAATGATTACTTCGGTAAGGTTCGCTAATCCCGACTAGTTTGAATTGAGATTCAAGAATAGAATAAAGAATAAATTCAAGGAATTTTTCTTGGATAAAATTAATGGGAACCTTTCCCTATGAACGTGAAATTTAGAAACTAACTGTCGGTTAGCTAAGCAGAATGGTTTTCTGGATATTGATCTGATGTTGGTTTCGGCCTTCGGGGTTAATATTTGGGAAATTATTCTCTTGATTAATTTACGGTTAGTGACTGATGAATTGGAATGAGGCGTATGTTGTGTTTGTGTAACACTTATTCAAAATATACGCGAGTTATTCGGAAAGACCGGGTTTATCCCATTCTGAATAACTGATACGACGATAAGTCGAAGATGAAGACGATGGTCGAAGACCGGAGGTCTTCACGTCGTTTGGGTAATTACTGATGATCTTGATTGGGCTGTACACCCAAGAAGATGGAAACAGTTAGTGATCGTCCAGACGTACTTGGAGATCGATGGATATGCGGGGTACTAGGTGCCTCCGGTTTCGTTCAGACCCAGTACGGACTTGTAAATGGACTGTGTGTCTGACATTGGATTTTAGTCCGTGTGATTGATCTCTATTAAATATATATCTGCTTGGCGGCGGAGAATTTATTCTCTTGCTTAACGCCCTTCTCTGAGACGTACGAGCTCAGGGGTTATATATTGATGGATATCAAACGCATGGAGTGAATTGCCTGTGTGGCATGCCTAAGTGGCAATTGATCGAGGCTTCTGTTGAAAAGCAAAGTCTTGTGGTGATGATCAAAGCACGGCCTTTGTGGCGTAGCTTTGTGTAACGTTTACTTCGCGAGTTTCACACCCGGTATGAACCAAAAACGGGAGAAAGGACCTCAGGGAGGGCCTGCGTTTCTTCCTAGTTAGAAGTGGCGTCAGTGGTTTTACACGCCCAGACGAGTTTGACTTATGTGGTTGTTGCTGTTGCGAGGCGCCTCGGATTGATCGGTCGTTCTCGAACCGATGGAGTCATTTAGTGGCTCATTTACGCCCCAAAGGGCGGGGAAACGTAGTGTTTAGGCATTTTAATCCACATCGGTGGACCGGCCCTGTCGCTCCTAGGGTCACTCGAGCTCTGATCCTGAGACTCGGGCTAGGCAGTCTCGAATCGGTTGAGGACTATCTTTTGCCTCGGTTCATAGATGGAAATCCAATTTCCAAATACGTGACATTTGCGGTTTTAATTGTAAAACTAGTATGGCGACATAATATATGGTACCCATGCCGCCTATGATTGATACTTATGATTTGAAGTTGTTTTATACACTATGCACTTATAATAGTATCAAATGATTTGTTTTAATCGTATCAAGCATTCTTTGGCTGTTATAAGGGAAAACCCTATCCCCCGGCTTGCGTTGCATTGTGTGATAGGACCTGGGTCTTATAACAGCTTCATCTTTCTATATTTAGCATTGCGCTGTTTGTTTTATGCACTGGTATTCTTGGGAGGAAACCCGTTCCGTGTTATACGGCGTGGTCCCTTGATTTACCTAACTTTAAAAATAAAGATTAACTGTTTTAGTTCTCACACCAGTCACATGACTGACCTGGAGTTTATTGTTTTAACCTAAACTCTGGGTGCCCCTATTTTGACACGGGCAGCTAGTAGTTTTGGTTTTGCAGATTTATATTCACAGGATCCTGATTTACAGCTGGAACGATATCCGGAAAGCTTTGTATCCGTATATCTACTTCTAGTTGTGTATTGTATTATTTTCCGCTGCGATGTATTTAAATGTAATTTAAATCTCTGATATTTTTGTGTTATATTTATTTGTTTATACTCTGTATATTCTTGTAATCTGATGCATTGTTGTAATATACAATGAAATGTTCTTCTGTATGCGTTCTGTTTTGTCCTGTTCTCAAACGATAGGGCGTTTCGAACGGCCTGGATCGGTTTAGCAACTGGTTCGGACCGAGCGAAATTCCTTGCCGTCACAGTTGGTATCAGAGCTTTGGTTTACAAAGCAGAGAACAAGGCACATTAGAACCGTACGAAAGAATTCATCAGATATTGGATTAGTAATATCCAATTAGAATGACTCGTTAGAGATAGGATCAGTAGTATCCTAGAACGGGTGTGAAGAGTATATTTTTCAAATGAAAACATTTTTGTTTTGAAAATTTAAATCAACTATTCGTATTTGATTATTTATTTATATTGATTTTGGACAATTCAGTATATAAAGAATTTGCATATACGCCTTGCAAACGTATATTCAAAGTTTTAATATATTGGATAGATATAGCATCGCACTCTAGTCGCCCGGAGATGATATTGATGATAGCGATCGCATCATCAACATTTATGTTCGAGTTTCGAAGGTGTGATTTTCTATATATTTCCATTAGACTGGTGTGAGAACCAAAACTTATATAGTTAGAATACATTGTTGTGAATTGGCATCAAAAACATGATTTTTGTATATGTATCAAAATTATCAATTTGAAACGTTAAATTCACTAATGGATTGATGTTTGTGTTGTTTGTTTAATTGTTTGCTAATTTTGAACCATTATGCCTAATTTGATCGAATAATGAATTGTATTGAAATTGGTCGCATTTGCTTGCGTATACTTGTACTTACATTGAACAGGTCATAGCAAGGAGGCTAGAGCAGAGAATAAAATTTGTTTGCCCGACAAATAGGTACATGTTTACTACATAATTTACTGTTTTGTTTGGGTGATGATGATTTTGTGAGCCTATTGGCTAGCCGCTTGGCTTTTTCTTTTTGAGATCTGAAGGACCGGGGAAGCTATTTGAAATTCCCCGATGCCCCCATTGCAGGGGAGGTTATGGCGAAATTTTTCGAAAATTTAGGGTGTTAGCCAAATTTTTGAAATTTTAAAAAATTCTCAGAAACTAAAGGTTAGAGAATGGAAGCCAGATCGAGCGTAGAGTTGATTAATCAAACCACTTTCGACTTTGTTCCTTTTCGGGGACGAAAAGTTTTAAGTGGGGGAGATTGTAACAACCCGAAAATCTGGGCCAGTTTAAAATTTTTATTTTGGCAATTTTAGCGAATTTTGAATATTTAAAATGGATTATTTTAAATAAAAACGAAGAGAAATTTATTTTGAATATAATTAGAACGTATATAATTATACGCGTCGTCGTTAGAATGAATATTTATATATAATGATAAATAGAATTGAAAATGGCGCGGTAGTTCGATAATTCGATTTCAAACTTCAATTGAATGTACCGGGTGCAAAATAATCCGGATTTTAGTGAAACCAAAAACATTAGGATCTATTTGATAATATCTTTCCAACGAATCCGACAAATCAAGATTTCATAGCGAAAATCAAAAGATATGTCCAGTTGAAATTTCTGAATAGTCGCTATGGAATTCAGGCCCTTAAAAATGGACATTTTGCAAATGACCTCGGATTTCGACGAAACCAGTTTTGTTGGGTCCGCAGTGTCAAATTATTGTTAGATTCCAAATTTCATAATTTTTCGATTCAATATGTGAGCGTGGCAAAGGAGAACGCGTTTGACCATTTCAGTTGATTTTAATCGACTGGAAATTGGCCATTTTTCCAACGGTCTCAGAATTCTGCGAAACTAGTTTTGTTAGGACCGTATCGTCAATACGAAGCTAGAAAATATTTTTCTGGAATTTTTCTAGTTAGTATGTGACCCCGGTAATTTGAAATGTGCGTTTAAAATTCAATATAGTGATTTAAATGAAAATTCAAAAGGAAACTGATTGTAACGATCAAATCAGCTTGCGATACATATCCCATTGTGTTCGGAATGGGGGTAAAACGCTATGGACGACAGGCGGTGGGCCTCGTTTCGAGGTCGTATGTGAAGGTCAACTTTTTGGAAATAAAATAATTAAATTAATTAAAAATTAAAAACCCCCTTCCTCCTTTCCTTATGCTCTGCCCCCCCCCCCCCCCCCCGATATTTTCGATTCAGAAAAACTAAAAAAAAAAAAAAGGAAAAGGCGATCGCGCCCCCCAGGGTTTCGCCGCCGCCACAGGCGGAGCTGCCGCCGATCTTCCCCTCAGGTGCCTCCTCCCTCCAGCCTCGCTCCTCTCTCACCTTCCCTCCTTTGATAACCGCACCTTCCCCCCACCCTTTTCTGGCCACCGTCGCCCTCCCCAAGGCGGCGCCGACCACCACCAAACCCCCCACCTTCCTGCGCCACCTCCCTTCCTCATCTCCGACCCCATCCTCCTTCGATTCATGAAAATAGTGAGCCTCTTCTTTTTTATTTTATTTTAATTTTATCTTCATTTAAATTCAGTTTTAATTTAAATACGTTGTTGAATTCAGTTCTTGGCTCATATATATGCTTTGTGTGTAATGTCTAATTAAAAGTGTGATTTTTAGGCTAATTTACAAATAAAAATATGATCTTTATATTTTTAAAATAATAAAAATATAGTTTTTATATTTTTAAAGAATTAAAAATTTAGTCTTTGCTATATAGAAATATTAAAAATATAATCTTTATAGGATAGAGAATATAAAAATATCATCTTTGTATATGTAGCGAAATAAAAATCTGATTTTTATTTTATATACGTTGAAATAAAGTGGTGATTTTCATAACGATGAAATCTATATTTTTATAAAGGCGAAATCTTTATATGGAAAATAGCGTGATAAAAATATAATTTTTATCTATATAACAAAGTAAAATTTCCATTTTTACATATTAAACATCGAAGTAAAAATTCGATTTTTATATATAGAATAGCAAAGTAAAAATTCGATTTTTATATATAGAATAGCAAAGTAAAAATTCGATTTTTATATATTGAATAGCGAACTAAAAATTCGATTTTTATATATAGAATAGCAAAGTAAAAATTCGATTTTTATATATTGAATAGCGAAGTAAAAATTCGATTTTTATATATTGAATAGCGAACTAAAAATTCGATTTTTATATATAGAATAGCAAAGTAAAAATTCGATTTTTATATATTGAATAGCGAACTAAAAATTCGATTTTTATATATTGAATAGCGAACTAAAAATTCGATTTTTATATATTGAATAGCGAACTAAAAATTCGATTTTTATATATAGAATAGCAAAGTAAAAATTCGATTTTTATATATTGAATAGCGAAGTAAAAACTCGATTTTTACATATGTAGTGAAAGCGGACAATGAAGGTGACAAAAAGGCGAAACGACGAAGACTTCTGCAAAAGAAGTGCCGTGGAGCTAGGATAGCTATATGTGAGAACTTCTCACCTTTCAATTTAAATTTTCTAGTTATATATATATATATATATATATATATATATACTAGGATGCAGACGGTGCTTAGTAGCACCTGACACCCGTCATCCACAGACCATGGATGGCTTGTTTGTTAAATTGTTTGGTTGTGTAGTTGGTTAAATTATTTGGTTTGAATTGTTTGGTGGAATAAAATTGATATGATTGATGTGTGAATGGCGTGGGCCTTCACTAGACCGGGGATAAGGCTAGGCCTCGTCCCGTTTCTAATATCGTGCCGTTATGCCGCCGAAATTTTCTAAAATAAGTTAGAAAAAAATAAAAATATCATTTTATTTAAAGAATGAACTGAATAGAAATTCATATGTTGGAATAAAATGTTTTGTCGTTAAAAATATAATTTTTAACGTGAATGTGAATAAATAAATATTCATTTACAAACCAGACGGTTTGTTTATGTACACCTATTTGAAGGACATCGATTGGGTCGATAAATTTTACACATCGCCCAACTGCACAGATAAAATATGCGTTTGATTGTTTGAAACCCCACACGGGTGTTAGGATGAAATTTGAAGTTCACTCATCCTGATTGATTAAATATGTCGATCGATTGATTGACAGGCTGTTATAAGCGTTAGATATCTATATTTGATGCTTATACAGTGTAGTGCACTTTGGTTGATGGTTGATTATTTTTCAATGCTATTACATGTGTGTAATGTATGAAAATCCATATAATTAACTTTATATGGTAATTGATTGGGCCTCATTCCAATTTGAAAAATAAAGAATATTATAAAATAAAGGTTCATGTGTTGACAGTTTCATCCATTGAGATTGGTCATGTGTTGAACGAAATATTTTAATAATAAAGTTTACATCTTTATCAATATGAAATAAAGGTTCATGTGTTGATAGTTTCATTTATTGAGATTGGTCATGTGTTGAACGAAATATTTTAATAATAAATTTTACATCTTTATCAATATAAAATAAAGGTTCATGTGTTGACAGTTTCATTTATTGAGATTGGTCATGTGTTGAACGAAATATTTTAATAATAAAGTTTACATCTTTATCAATATGAAATAAAGGTTCATGTGTTGACAGTTTCATTTATTGAGATTGGTCATGTGTTGAACGAAATATTTTAATAATAAAGTTTACATCTTTATCAATATGAAATAAAGGTTCATGTGTTGACAGTTTCATCCATTGAGATTGGTCATGTGTTGAACGAAATATTTTAATAATAAAGTTTACATCTTTATCAATATGAAATAAAGGTTCATGTGTTGACAGTTTCATTTATTGAGATTGGTCATGTGTTGAACGAAATATTTTAATAATAAAGTTTACATCTTTATCAATATGAAATAAAGGTTCATGTGTTGACAGTTTCATTTATTGAGATCGGTCATGTGTTGAACGAAATATTTTAATAATAAAGTTTACATCTTTATCAATATGAAATAAAAGTTCATGTGTTGACAGTTTCATCCATTGAGATTGGTCATGTGTTGAACGAAATATTTTAATAATAAAGTTTACATCTTTATCAATATAAAATAAAGGTTCATGTGTTGACAGTACTCATCCATTGAGATTGGTCATGTGTTGAACGAAATATTTTGATAATAACAACTATTCTGAAAAAGAAATATTTGAAATAGGATATTTGGAAATAGAAAATTATGAAGCCGTGTTGATTAGATTGACGCCACTTTGACGTGAACGATATTTATATCGATTGAAAACGATTTCGAAATGAAATGAATTGAAAACAATTTCGAAATGAAATGAATAGAAAACGAATTCGAATTGAATTGAAAACGAATTCAAATTGAATTGAAAGCAAATTGAAATGAATTCAAATTGAACTGAAATTTGAATTGAATAGAAATGAATTTTAAAACGAATTTATAAAGAAGAATTCAATTTTGATTTGAATTGAAATGGAAGTTGAAATTGCTTTTGAATTGAAATTAAAACGATTTATAAAATTCGTTTTAAATAGAAATCGACGAAATATATATTATATATATTATATATATAATATAATGGCCAGAATAGAACGCGCCGCGCCGCGGCAGTTCGTAAATTTCGACCATTTATTTCAAACGGACATTACGGGAGATCCGACCGTCGGATTCTCCTAAAACCGGAACCGTTGGGTTCGTATCGAAAAGAGCTTTCTAACGAATATTAGAAATTTGAAATCTAACGGTTGGATTTGGAATTATGTCCAAATCAAATTTGAAAAAGGTCGCTGTAAGTGCAGTTCGATGGCCATTGATGGAAATCGACTGTACGGGCCTTGATAAAATTATTAAAAATAGTAATAATTTTTTTAAAATCATAAGAAATGGTTTAGAAAGGATTGGGATGAAAAACTCCATATTTGAAAAGATAAAAATAGATTTTTATCGAAATGAACTAGTTTTGAACTAGAAATATAATTCTATTTATTTTTTTAATAAATAAATTGAATTTGAAAAGGGTTTTAAAAATAACCAGAATTTCCAATGATTGCATTGGAGTGGATTTGAATCGAAATTGTCTTCGGAATATTTCGATGTTGGAATTCGTGATTATACAGATGTTGTTATGGAAATTTGAAAGATATATATTTATATCGTTATTTCCAATACGACATTTGTTAATCGTAGAATTTGATATTGAATATAAGCCGATATATTTTCTATTCAGAGCCTTATATTGAATATCAAATGTGATTTGGGTTTGTCGTGAATGGTGTCTTCACTAACACCGTTCTTGAACCCAGTAGAGAAAAGATTAAATCTTTTTATTTAGATTTAATGAAGTGTACCGATTAAATAATATTTAATTGGAATTGAATTGATATTGATTTTTGGGTTTATCGTGAACAGTGTTTTTAAACAACACTCGTTCTTTAACCCAATAATTAATGAATGTGATTTTGGGTTTATCGTGAACTGTGTTTTTAAATGACACGGATTCTTTAACCCAGATAACGATTAAAACTAAGTGGAGTTTTAATGAATCTTTAATTAGATTGAAATGATCGAAAATGGAGTATCACCAGTTTTGCTCCAGGCGATAGTTAAATCTTTAATTAGATTTGAACGTAATGGTAATTGAATTTATCGATAACACTGTGGTGTTAGATATGAAGTATTACCAGTTTTATTTCATGGGATGAATAGGTTGGGGATGGGGAAATTGAAATAAATGATTACTTCGGTAAGGTTCGCTAATCCCGACTAGTTTGAATTGAGATTCAAGAATAGAATAAAGAATAAATTCAAGGAATTTTTCTTGGATAAAATTAATGGGAACCTTTCCCTATGAACGTGAAATTTAGAAACTAACTGTCGGTTAGCCAAGCAGAATGGTTTTCTGGATATTGATCTGATGTTGGTTTCGGCCTTCGGGGTTAATATTTGGGAAATTATTCTCTTGATTAATTTACAGTTAGTGACTGATGAATTGGAATGAGGCGTATGTTGTGTTTGTGTAACACTTATTCAAAATATACGCGAGTTATTCGGAAAGACCGGGTTTATAATATTCTGAATAACTGATACGACGATAAGTCGAAGATGAAGACGATGGTCGAAGACCGGAGGTCTTTACGTCGTTTGGGTAATTACTGATGATCTTGATTGGGCTGTACACCCAAGAAGATGGAAACAGTTAGTGATCGTCCAGACGTACTTGGAGATCGATGGATATGCGGGGTACTAGGTGCCTCCGGTTTCGTTCAGACCCAGAACGGACTTGTAAATGGACTGTGTGTCTGACATTGGATTTTAGACCGTGTGATTGATCTCTATTAAATATATATCTGCTTGGCGGCGGAGAATTTATTCTCTTGCTTAACGCCCTTCTCTGAGACGTACGAGCTCAGGGGTTATATATTGATTGATATCAAACGCATGGAGTGAATTGCCTGTGTGGCATGCCTAAGTGGCAATTGATCGAGGCTTCTGTTGAAAAGCAAAGTCTTGTGGTGATGATCAAAGCACGGCCTTTGTGGCGTAGCTTTGTGTAACGTTTACTTCGCGAGTTTCACACCCGGTATGAACCAAAAACGGGGGAAAGGACCTCAGGGAGGGCCTGCGTTTCTTCCTAGTTAGAAGTGGCGTCAGTGGTTTTACATGCCCTGACGAGTTTGACTTATGTGGTTGTTGCTGTTGCGAGGCGCCTCGGATTGATCGGTCGTTCTCGAACCGATGGAGTCATTTAGTGGCTCATTTACGCCCCAAAGGGCGGGGAAACGTAGTGTTCAGGCATTTTAATCCACATCGGTGGACCGGCCCTGTCGCTCCTAGGGTCACTCGAGCTCTGATCCTGAGACTCGGGCTAGGCAGTCTCGAATCGGTTGAGGGCTATCTTTTGCCTCGGTTCATAGATGGAAATCCAATTTCCAAATACGTGAAATTTGCGGTTTTAATTGTAAAACTAGTATGGCGACATGATATATGGTACCCATGCCGCCTATGATTGATACTTATGATTTGAAGTTGTTTTATACACTATGCACTTATAATAGTATCAAATGATTTGTTTTAATCGTATCAAGCATTCTTTGGCTGTTATAAGGGAAAACCCTATCCCCCGGCTTGCGTTGCATTGTGTGATAGGACCTGGGTCTTATAACAGCTTCATCTTTCTTTATTTAGCATTGCGCTGTTTGTTTTATGCACTGGTATTCTTGGGAGGAAACCCGTTCCGTGTTATACGGCGTGGTCCCTTGATTTACCTAACTTTAAAAATAAAGATTAACTGTTTTAGTTCTCACACCAGTCACATGACTGACCTGGAGTTTATTGTTTTAACCTAAACTCTGGGTGCCCCTATTTTGACACGGGCAGCTAGTAGTTTTGGTTTTGCAGATTTATATTCACAGGATCCTGATTTACAGCTGGAACGATATCCGGAAAGCTTTGTATCCGTATATCTACTTCTAGTTGTGTATTGTATTATTTTCCGCTGCGATGTATTTAAATGTAATTTAAATCTCTGATATTTCTGTGTTATATTTATTTGTTTATACTCTGTATATTCTTGTAATCTGATGCATTGTTGTAATATACAATGAAATGTTCTTCTGTATGCGTTCTGTTTTGTCCTGTTCTCAAACGATAGGGCGTTTCGAACGGCCTGGATCGGTTTAGCGACTGGTTCGGACCGAGCGAAATTCCTTGCCGTCACATTAACTCATGAACTTGGACAAAAGTTAGAATATTGAGCAACAAAATAATGAAACCGGCCTATGATGTTCTAAATAGTTAATTTTAAGTTTCGACAAACTAAGCATTAATCAGTTTTGTTTGAAACTGAAAAATTTAATGCTTAGTTTCAAACGAAACTGAGCATCAGTTTCGTTTGACTGAGCGAGCACTGCTCAGTTTTGACAAACTGAGCGTTGCTCAGATTAGACAAACTGCGCATTGTTCAGTTTTGTTTAAAACTAAGCGCTGCTTAGGTTTGTTCGACTGGGCAATGCTCAGTTTCATTGCTTAATTGTTTTCCAGACCCATTTATCTTGAACTCATATATACTTGCACATATATCATCCATCACTATCTAGACCATTTTCAAAGTTGAAGAGGATAAAAATATTAGTAGAACCAGACGCGTGCTAATATAATAAGCAAGTGGTAATGGAAACTCATGTCTATACTTTAGTATACTCAAATTTCTTGTTCAACATGAAACAGCTGAGTGGTAAAACACCATTGCCACTCGCTCCATGAACCAATGACCTTGCATCAAAGATGATGCATATACTTTATACTGGCACCATAAATTATGTTGTCTCTAAACTAAAAGATAAAGATAAAAATATCAGTAGCACAAGACGCTGTAACATCCTACATATAAATTATTATCCTTTGTAACATTTTTTTATCTATTGCTCTATTTCAAAGACCAAACTTAAATGTTGCCTCTATCAACTTGCTCAAAGTTTAGGTGCACTGATTCAAAAAGAAAATTAAATGAGCGTTTTATCACTCATTAATCATCTGTAAAGTCTGCATTGATGTAGTTATACACATGTCCTCGTATAACATGACCCCAAACTCATACTTCTTTATGCAGGGCAGAGGTGCACTGATACAAAAAGCAAACTCATATTTTTGCCTATTTTATTCACAATGTCAGTAACATTAGACAACCACTTAATTATACAATTCATAACCATTTGAAAATGGAATGTTTATATTAAGAGTAGAGAAGAAAAATCCCTAATTTTATGCTCGTAATCAATGGATGGTAAGTATGTTTTGTACTTAAGTTTTAGAACCCATAGCTAGTCATTAATCTGAAGAAGCTTTCTGTATCCATAGCTACAAAATGAGGATGGTGAGGATGGCAACTTTTCTTTTTCCAGCTGTATTATAGCCAATGAGAAAGCAATATGTGGTACCTGTAAAAAGAATTTAGCTTGTCGTAGTTCTTATTGTCTCGCAAACATATTATAGATGTAGCAAGTTTATGCGTGTCCGTCGTAGCCTGTCCAACTTGCTGATATATTTTTTTTGGTGGTCGCAACCGTAAAGTTCATCATGACATTTAGTTTCTGTTTTCTCCCAATAAGGTCTTTTCAAGTTTTGGTTTGGAAGGTATTCTACATGAGCTTGTCTCAATTATAATTCCCTATTGTAATGGGCTCTCCATTGCATGTTCAATGCAGTTATAGTTTATGTAGTTTATTGCAAATGAAGTACTAAGATATTGAGTAATTTAACTAAAAATAGAAATCGGCTTACTTGGCCATATATAGATTATCTTTCCACCTATTTCTTGTAGCAGAATGGCTTCATGACGAGTAGAACAAATATGGAACCGTAAAGGTAGTGGTGAATAAGGAGAATGAAGCAAATCTTAATGCATATTATGTACCACGTGGCCATGAAAATTAGTGTAGCTACATCATTATATATAGTAATAGAGTAACAAGAGTGAAGTAATCAATGCTGCATTATTACGCATACCTATTGGAGCCTCGTTGAATGGAATTGCGATTTATCAATGTCCAGCTTGCAACAACCTATTTGACGTGTTGTGTTAACGGAACGCTCCAAACAGATTATGGTGTATAAATGGAAATAGAATATATTTATACCAGCTATTTTCTCATATATATGATGTCTCGTATTCCTTTGACCTCTTGTAATCACAACATGGAAGCAAAAAAATGTGTAAGCTTTTGAAAAATGAAGCGGCTTACATAGAAATAACAGTACATAGATAACTATAGTGGAGAAAATAATGGCAAACTAAAATTTGTTCTCAATCCCTTTGTAAAAGTAAAATCGTTATAGTTTCAAATAAGTGGAAGTAGTAATATAATAATTAAAGGAGCAGACCATTGTGAAGTTCACAAATATTTTTAGTGGCCATAATAGGAAAACATTACCGTAATTTCATATGATAAATAGGTCGACAAAGACAATTTAAAATTAATGGGGTGACATGTTAATCCAAAAATCAAAAGTTAGTAAATTAGAAAAGGATATAACATTCCCAGTCTGATTGCAAATATGCCTAAACCTTAATTAGTATCATGGATGAATGTAAAGTATGTTACATTTAATAAAACGGATTATTTTTCTCTATATTTTAAAAAACTACTGAATGAAGCACTTATGGCAAAGCATTACCTATAAAATTTCCACTTGCAAGATTTAACTAAAATATGTCATGGCTGCAGGAAATGCATGAGAGATTGGAGTTGATTGTGTTCACATTTTTCAACCCTCCTTGAAAAGAGAGATCGCTGATGAATTTGAACCTTTTTTTGATTGACCAAATGATGAATGCATATGACTAAAGTGACAATGATATTATCTTATGCTATAGGTATAGGATGAGTGCATGATTAGATAATTGTTTATGATTCAAATGTGCACTTTTGAGTATGTAGCGTAAGGAAAATTTTCATAGTATTGTCTGTTAAGCCACCACATTTTTTAATTGCAGTTTTACATAACTATAATTGTTTAAATTTAAAACGTGCACTTAAATTATGTATTGTAAGAAAAATTCACATGTTATTTTTTGTTCAGACCCTGTATCTTGAATGTAGTTTTACATTAATACTATCCAATTATATGTTTAGTCTTTTCATCCATGGTTTAGTTTTTTCTACATCTAGTGTACATTTAGTGCAATCATATGAAGATAATGAGTCATACGCTAAACATGATAATATAGAAGGAAAATATGAAAGGATGGATGGTAAAATTGCATAAAAGGAATGTTATTAAAAAAATGATAGTTGATACATAGTGTGAGAATGCAATAAAAAAGAAGAGGATAGTACAGTCTAGGTATATAGATGAAGTAGTTCTTATTACATTAAGATGCCATCCAAGCACTTCAATATACGGGAAAACGACCTTAATATCATGAGAAAGAAGGTAATTAGTTTCAGGTTTTCTAGTCACATTTTATACCATAAACAACGGATCTTCTAATGTAATTAAACCATATAGCCCAGTTTACAGAAAAGATGTAAAATATTTAGCGAAGTTAGCATATTTCTCTTAAACTATAGGTCATAGCAGCAAAAAACTATGCGAGCATACAACAATAGTACTTTAGTACTCAATATTACCATATTATTGCCAAATTTTAAACTCAAGAGTATGCACAAAATTAGGTTTATAACATGTGCAGCAAGAAAATAAATATTTAATATAGAAAATAAAATCTTTAAACCTGAAAGTAAGAAGAAATAGTCTACAACAATTGAATTTCTAAGGATTTTGTCAAATTAATCCAAGTAAGCATAAAAACAAAACAATAAATTACTTATTTTTCAAACAATTGCAGTTTAAATCATCGTTAACCCCCCTTTCTTGATTGGTGTAGCTATCACTTTTGTTGTGATAGATGCCTTCAAAGTAATAATGAAAACCTAACCGAAGAATAACAGAGGATTACCCATATTATAAATGTTGGAAACCTTAGAGGAAGTAGAGTGAGGAAGAGGGAAAGTTGACATATGAGATTGTCTTATGCCACAGGAGATGCCGAAGGCCTTATTCCAAAGAGGGACTGCTATTTTTCAATCGAAAATTAATCAACTAATATCTTGAACTCATAAAAACCCATCTTGTAAGATTATAGAAAACAAAGTTGTAAATGATGCATCGCAGAAACCGAGTTGATAAACCCAAGTTCTGCTAAAAAAGAAACCCGCCTACGGGGAAAATTATCTCAGCAATCGAGAATTAAGAAATACCCCGAATTAGAATGAAAAAAACATACAGGAAGCAGGAAGAAAATAAGGAATGAGTCGATTTAAGCGCGACATCGTTGCATGTCGTGGAGCAGCACGACGGACATTAAGGAAAAGACCACAGCCACCGACAAATGGGTGAAGAAGAGCTGCCAAAAAAATCCACTTTGATTAGCGAGGGTAGAAAGTAGTGTTTCAATGTTGGAAGAAAATTTGACCAAGATCGACTAAAAACCATATTAGAGTCGGGCATTAGAGGGGATAAGAAGGAACAGGAAAAAAGAAAAAGAAAAAATCAGGCGTAAGAATGAAAAGAGGGGAAGATAGAACAGAAAGAATGTCTACACGCTAAAGGAGATGATTCATATTTTTTTTCGAAATCTACGTGGATGGCCTGAGAGGGCGAGAAAGTATACTCACTAATTATAATATAGTATAGATAATGGTAAAACAACCATCACAGAGAAACTTAGAAGGAAAACATGACAAAAAACCACAGAGAAGTGGAAGCACACCCAAACCCCATGAATCAATTGACCATGGTTTCGACTTTTTTATTGCTGCCCAGTCCGACTTCGAAAGCTCCGGTGGTTTGTATTGTGAACCAACAAGCCAATCAAATTACTACATGATGTGCAACAAAAACATGTACTGAATTAATTCAAAACTAAAATTACTTACCCACTTTCCCAATGTAAATTCAAAACATTCAGTAAGCTAAAATAACAGCATTTCGTCGTTGTACATACAACGTACAGCTAGAAGATACATAAAGAGAAATAATGTGAGTTGTTGCTAAACAATAGAAGATTACCAGTATAGGACTGTTTGGTAGATCACTGTTCACATTAAACTCTGATAACATGTCTAATGCATGAAGTTTCCAATCCAATGCTTGAGTCACAACAACACTGTCCATGCACACATTACCATGTAGCTGAAATGTTAGTTGTTATAAAAATGAGCAAATTTTTTTAGGAAAGAAAAGCGGAGGAGGCTGTATATGACAACTTATGTAAAACACATCGCTGGTAAAAAGAGTATAGATTGTAGTAGTCAATTAGATATGCAGGGTATCTAGGAGGTCTCACCAAATTACAATCACCTTTTTTCGGTTATAGTATCGGACCCAACATGGCTACATGCTCAGCATTGAGCTTACCCAGCTCTGCTGGAGTGCGTGTGCGTGTTTTTACTGTTTTTCACTGAATAAGCTAGTTGAATGCTTTAACATTCCTTTTCTAGAATAATGTTTTTAGACTTTTGAAATTTGAATGCAATAAATCCAAATTTCTTCTAGTATCATTATCAAGACATGTTGAAGTCTACGGACTATATCTTTCTGACCTCATCATCTAACATATATAAACGTTTTTTTCTTTTTCTTAACAGAGCACGTATATACTAAAACGCATGCAGCATGCGGCAAGCTTCCGAAAATGAATGTACATTATGTTGATTCTAAAAAATGTTTTCTTCTGATCAACATAAAAGACGGTCAGTGCTGCACTTAACCATGCTTAAAGTGACAATAATATAAAATACAAATGGTAAATATATAAATAAAAATAAAAATAATATTTGAATATAATTTCATGTAATGGGCATGGTTGACAACAGGAAGATGAGACTTACAAGCTTGCAATCGTTATTTAAAAAGCTAACAGCTTTGGATATTTGATGAAGCCCCCACGCAAAATATTAGAAGGAGAAAAGAAATCCTATCCAAACTTAAGATCATTCTTAATAGTATGTTAAAAAACTTGGGAATCAAAAGCTGATGTAAACTCTGCCTCTCATATTTCCATAACCACCAAGGATAATAATATCTCATTGTTTCCATATACCCCAGGCCTTAATTCACCGCGTAAATCAATTAAATACTCACTACTAAAGTTCAGATTCAAGAAAGGAAAGAATAGTTCTTGGTATGATGCCCTTTACTCCACCATCGTCTATACTCAAAACTGTTACGTCTTTCATTCTCTCTTCAAAAACAAAACAAGGGAGGAAAACCTAAAAATATACAACAAACACAACGGAAGTGAAATCAATTTTTTCACCTATTATCGTGATTCCTAGAAGCCCCAATTCGAAGTCGAGGATTGAAAAACGAGTTGAGAAGCCCCAATTCCTAGAATCCGTGATTCCTAGAAGCCCCAATTTGGAATACCAAAATCATTGGTGTCGCTGATGTTGATATCGATTAGTGAGAGCTGATATCAATTCTTCCAAGTCCATTTCTCTTTTTATTTGCTAAATACACGGCATTCAGAGTAATAAGCGTTGGGGCAAAAAATTTGAGGCAGTGGTTAGGTTATGGTTGGCAACTTACCGCTTTGCCCGCAGAACATAAGGGTTGATCGGGCATAACAACACATAGAAGTGTTGGCACATTTTTGCTACCGCAACACATATTAGTGTCACTAGTCTACAACACATATAAGTGTTGGCAATTGAAAAAAATAAGAGTTGCCAAATGGCCATTATGGTGTAGTGTTATAGCCCTAACAAAGGTGGATTCTTACGATCCCTTATAGCCCTGAGGCGGGGATCCTTAGCCCTTTCAGACCCGGTCCTAGTACGTTGTAATGACCCAAATTTTTTCCATTTAATTTTGAACATTTAAATTGTATTTAAATGTTGTATTGATAATTTAAAAAAGTTTTTAACGAATTTATTTATAAAACGAAGTTTTAAAGTATAATTTATAATATAATTTAAAACGAGCTAGAAATAGTCGCGGTAGTTCGTAATTTACGATTTAAATTTCAATTGGATATATAGGATCCAATATAAATCGGATTTCTTTGAAATAAGAAATATTCGGATGAATTTGATTTCATTTTTCTAATGGAAGTGAAAAATCAGGATTTCATCTTATAGATTGTAAGTTATGTCCAAAACAAATTTTAAAATAGTCGCTATGAAATTCGTTATTTAAAATATAACGATTTATTTTATACAATAAAAGGAGATTTTTAATACATTGAATATCAATTTGGTTTTAAACTGAACCAAAAGTATTTTATGTTGATACTGTATAAAATTATGCCCGAGTATGTCCGATGTTAATATTTTCATTTTGGTATATTGAGGTATTTTAAAAATTATTTTATTTTAATTTAATCTGAACCCTTAAAGAGGGAATTTACTCAAACAATCTCGGAATTTGATTAAACCAGTTTCCATTGTGTCCGGAATATTTTATTATGCGAGGATTTTAATTTTCGTTGCGATTAGAAGCATATGAAGTGGTTTTAATGTGAAACATCAACCCTAAGTTACATAAATTATTAATATAATATATAAACCCTTTATATATATATATCCATAATCTTCCAATACCTTAGTTCCAAATAATTCCCCTGGTCAATGCATTTCGAGCCGCCACTTACATTAAATCCCTAACCCAATCTCGTTCCCAATTTCTGTTCAAAAATCTACTTCTTTCAGTAGGAAATTCTGATTCAAAAATCAACTGTAAAATCATTCCCACTCCATCATTAAATACCGTAAGTTCCCCAAAATTATTCCTTCCAATTCTCGTTTCTTACTCCAGAAAAAAATCGATTTATCAGATAACCAAAATCATAACTTTTAGCGATCATTAGAATTCGAAACTTCAACGAAATCAAAATATGTTCGATTCGTTGAACTCCAGAGATCCAAGGATTCATTTTAGTACAGTTTGAGGTGGGTGCGATCAAATTTATTGAGTTCGAATGATAGGCATAGGGCTGGAATGGGCAGTTGTTCTTGGCGTCGAGGGTTTACTGTTGGTTATGGAGGCTAGGGCGATGGCATCACAATGGGGAAGGCCAACTTCGTGGCTCAACAAGGCTGTGGTATTCTGTGATAGGGTAGCATGAAATACTGGTAGTTAGGTATGGATACTGAAGCTTGTGCTTGGTGGAGAGTTTCATTATGCTACGATCGAACTGAGTAGAAAAAAAAAGTGTCAGAGTTCATTTGGTAGGAGCATGGGGTAATACGGGGTGAAGTAAGAAACATGTCACTGTAACTAAACTTTGGGAGAGTACTATGTTGCATTCTTAGTTTCAATCGGCAAAGTCTGTATTTTTGGAGTGCAGCAGTTTGGACATGTATGTTTGAAGAGCAGGATGTATACGTTTAAATGGTGGAGAAGGAGAATCAATTAGTTAGAGGATTAACGGTTGTTGGTTTTTGGGAGAAATGATATGGTAATCAGTTTTATAAAGGTGATTAAAAGAGTCCAACATGGCTGAAAAGATCATAAAGGTTTCAAATTTATTTACAGAGAGGATTTCCCTACAGAACAAATATTTTTGAACCGTGAAAAGAAAAGGTTAGTCGGCTATAAGGGAGGGGACCATTTTGAAACGAAGGAAGGAATAACGTTGAGCTAACTGTACTTGAAGGTGCAGTGGTTGGTGGAAGACAAGGAAGACAGCATTGGGTTATTGAAGAAGGGAGCATCAGTTATTTGCCTGAAAGTTAGGGTGAGAGATTAAATTATCTAGAATAGTCATTAAATCTAATGAACCTTATTAAAATTAGATAACCATTTCAATTAATATAAGACTTGGGAAAAAAATTACCTCGTTCATTTTTGAATAAAACGGAGCGTGACCGGATCCATTGAAACGTAACGACGAGATATACATTGTAAAACTATTTCGCTGAGAACAAAGCTACGGGAATTTTGTGATAAAATCATATATCTGTTTGACTTTAAACGAAACGGAGAGCAAAATCGTCAACTGCAAACAAAGTGAGTAACACTAACTCTGACTCGTTTACATTTTTATATAAACGAGTTTTAAATTTATTTATAGTAATTTTATACTGTGCAATGGTTGATTGGTTGAATAGTTGATAAAATTGGTTGAAATGGATGATATGATTACATCGTTGATCGATTATTAGTTCTAATTTATCATATTGATGTTAAATTAATGTTATTGATGTTCATTAACATCTGTGGATGCAAGGAAACAGGTTGGAGGATCCAACTGGATTCCTTAACGTTTATATTATTGTTTTTATTTGGTTGTGATATATGATGTGTTATATAATCCATGATTAGATATGTTGTGTTTGATTTACATTGACCTTAGAATTTGGTATTTAAATACCATAAAATATTTTCGAAATAGAAAATGAAATTTGAGTTTTAAAAAGGGAATTTATTTCCCAAAATAGAAATGTAATTTCGAATAGAGCTGAAACTAGAAACATGTAAATGGGGAAAACAAGAAGTTGTATATAAACGAGAGTATAAATTAAGTGAATTACTTATAATTGGATAAATTGAATTTATATGGAAAAATGGAAAAAAGGTTCTGAAACCAATATTTGAAATTAATTTGAATTTAACGAAGGGTGTTAAATATTAGTTAATCTTCGATTAACTATAATTAAAGTAATTATCGAATTAGATAGTGTTAATAAAGTTAATTATTATTTAATAAGCTTTTAAAAGCGATAATTATACTATTTTTAGTTAATAACAAAGTTAACTATTTTTAATATAGTTAATAATAAAGTTAATTGTTAATATAATTAATAATAATTAAAACAATGATTTTAATTGGAGATTCAATTAAGAAATGATTTAGTGGCATTATAGTTTAATCAAGGAGGTGATAAGAGTTTCATAAAGGGATTTGTAATCCAAGTTTTAAATGTGATTTGCAAATGGGATTTGTCGGTAGATGCAGGGATTTAAATAAGGCTTTTTCTTAATTTTTAAATTAAGTAAAGAAAATTCAATGGAATGAAACTTTTAAGGAAGATGGTTAATAGGTTAATAATAGACTAAAACGTGTTAATGGTTTTAGAATGAAATCTAAGCTAAGTGGTGAAAAGATGGTAAAAGGATTAGTATAAGTGATTAATCCAAACAAGGTTTAAATGAGGGTTTTAAAACCAAAGTGATAACTTTAATTTATTTAAGCAAAGCACTGAAATTGAAATAAAGATTTTAAATGCAAAGAAAAACACATAAGATAGTTTGTGTTAAACATTGATGAAATGGATTTTCTCGAAATAAAATCCAAGTAAAGAGGTCTTGTTGTAAAGAAGGTGGAAAGTGGATTTCTATCCTTATATACTCTTTATCTCATGGGTTTTGATAGACAAAATGGTATATGTCTGCATTGTGTAAATCCAGACATTTTTACTATCTTTAAAAATGAGCAACGGAAGCACGTTACCGTTATAAATCTAAATAGAGATTTTAGCATTGTCGTTATAATAAATGTTTATAAATCTAAACAGTGATTTTAGCGTTGTCGTTATAATAAATATTTTATAAATCTAAACAGCGATTTTAGCGCTGTCATTATAATAAATGTTATATAAATCTAAACAGCGATTTTAGCGCTGTCGTTATAATAAATGTTTTATAAATCTAAACAGCGATTTTAGTGCTGTCTTTATAATAAATGTTTTATAAATCTAAACAGCGATTTTAGCGCTGTCGTTATAATTAATGTTTTATAAATCTAAATAGCGATTTTAGCGCTGTGTTATAATAAATGTTTTGTAAATCTATACAGCGATTTTAACGTTGTCGTTATAGTAAATGACTTATAAATCAAATATTTGGAAACAACGATTATAACGCTACCATCATAATCAATGTTTTTCTGTAAAGGTAGTGGATTCTTAGATTGAACCTGAGAGTCGCGTAAGCGATATTCTATTTGAAGTTGTGAGCTTTGGCTATTTCAACGTTGTGAATGTTGTTTAATTAAGGTCTGAGAGGTAATTATACCCCAACTCGATTGACTTCATGATTGATGGAGAAATGGTTAAGGTTCGATAGTGAAGATTGGTTAGCAATACAGTTAGTTAATAAATGATTAATGGGTTGAGTTAGAATAACGATGTTTTATAGCGTTAATTTAAAGGATTTTGGAAATGTTCCCCGAATAAAATGAGAGATATTTTCTACGCATAGAAAATGAAATGAATTGGCCAACTAGGAATTAAGAAAATGGAATATGGAAATGTTTCCAATATTAATGAAGTATATTTTCAGAATATAGAAAATAAGGATACACGAATATTTAGAAATGTTTTACAATTGAAATAAGAGATATTTTCTCGAAAAAAGGAAGTATGATATTGGAAATGCTTTCCAATAATCGAGAAAGACAATTAGATTTTGAAAGAATCTGGAAAAGGGAAAATGGGAAATTAGAATCAATAATATAATAAAGAATTGACTTAAAGGGCCCCAGTGTTGTTTGATGCTTGATCGGTAGGATTTCCAATTGGAAATAGGACCGTTGATTGTATGGATGTTTTCTTTGATAGTTAAATCACAGACTATCAATGTTTTGATTTATTTTATACCTCCGTTGTCAATATGGAGAGACCGAGATCAGATTTAATATCTGAAAACCACTCTGTATTAGTATAAGCGTTATGAACCAACTTATGCTGAAGATAATTGAAGACGGAGTAAAATGCAAGGGCTGTTCTGTTAATCCTAGGTAGAAATTGCCCATGATGGATTAATAGAACAGTGCCTTCGGTTTTTCCAGACCCAGGACAACTTGTATTGACGGGTGTCTGATAGAGTATTTCCAAAGGGATCACGTACGTTTATTCCTACAAACGTACGAAGTTGGTGCCAAAGAAGGGAAACTTCTTTAGCCTAACAATCTAAGTATTTTTTTGGGAATCAATTAGTGATTTCCGATGGATCTGATGATGTGGCATTCAAAGTGAATGATGTCCATATGTTCTGGAAGATAATTCAAACCTCAAGCCTCACAACCGGGAATTGACAAAAATCGGGCAGGCAGCATGGCTAGGTGGGTCGCTCCCATTAGGATGTATAATCACCTATCTAGAGAAATTCCAATTGCTTATTTAATATATCGATGCTGTCCATTTCGGGAAACGGTTGCTGATCCATACCGTTGGTGATATAAATTCGATATACTCAAGCGAAATGAGTGGTTTGTCATGTGTGGGCTGCGTTCCGCTAGATTCTATTTATTTGATGTAGACATCATTATAATATCACAGGAGTTGATATCAAAAATATTTTTGGTTATCTTAAGGTAAAAAACCATCCGTGTTTATGTGTGGATCGGTCTTACGATTATCATTTCTTTCGAAAGGATTTTGAAAGTTAAATAAATGGTTGGAGTTTACTCACACCAGTCCCATGACTGACCCATAGTTTATTTTGCTTGTTTTCCCTAAACTCTTGGGTGCCCAAATTTGTACGGGCAGTCAAGTAGTCGGGATTTTTCAGATTCACTTGGAAGAGCTGGAAGCAGGAGGCTTCACCAGTTAGCTATAAACTATCTTATTTTCCGCTGTTTACTATGTTGTATCTGGAAATAGATGTTTATAACTGTTCCAAGAATAACTGTCGTGCTCTGATAATGGTATGTATATACAGTTAATGATTTGTATTTCAAATGTCATGTTATTTAATATATTTTATTCGTTTCGCTGCGAGTTTGTGATCTTTGTTTTTCTTCTATTCTAATATTTCTTTCTTTCTATTTCTCATCCTCTAACTTCTTTCTAATAATGATTCGTATTTCTGTACAATTTGGGTTGGGCGTGTGGTGTAATTAGTCGACTCAAAAGGTACGGAAATTTGGGCCATTGCATACATCAATGTTCTTAAGTCTACTCTTTCATTTGTAATATGAGAAGTAGTATTGCGAACGTTACTACTTAACTGATATTACCCGATAGGACATCTATGTCGCTTAAGACTTCCCTTAGATAGTTGGTGAGCATGCATGGCCAAATATTATTTTAATTACCAATTTGTCCCTAGTTAAGACCTTACAAGCTTCTAGAGGAAGTATACATCCCCGTGAACTACCCTACTCCGTTACCATTTTATGCCTAACCACTTCTAAAGAAGGATGACACAAAGACCTACCTTAATTCTAATAAGGATGGGTCCCATGAATTTGGTTCCTATCCAAGGAATAAACCTTCGGACGAATCGTAGTCCTAACCACTTAAGACCAAAACTAGATAAAATGGTGAGTCAACCACTTAAGACCTTCTCAAGGCATAGTAAACCTATCCGTTTTCACACATCAGACTTATATATATATAAGCACTAGACCTCTCACTTTAAACCGTATACCTGTAGATGCTGGATATGTCGGTTAGTCCCAGCAAGCTTAAACTGCAAGTCAGTTTAGCCTTGTGTCTAGTGTACTAAGTTTATGATTGGCCAATGGCAACAAGCCATCTCACATTAGTTGGGCCTACTTGTAGTTGTTGGATATGTCGGTCAGTTCCGGGCAAGCTTCTAACACAAATGGCAACTAACTAACCACATGTCCATGTGTCACTTATTTATATATTTAAGCCATTCTATATATATACACACACACAAAAGAAAACATATATATATATGTATGTATGTATATTTGTTAAGGGGACATTTCACATTTGAATTCTAACTTAATCGCATTTATTACGTTAATACAACGTTAATTACGTTGATTATGTTTATATAAGTAAAATAATAATAGCGCCTAGTTGACATAAAAATTCGTATAAACGGGGAAACGTTCTAACGAGATGGAAAATTGTCAATTTTTACAATTTAAGGCATAAGTTAGATTTTTCCATATTTTTAGCGCTACAACATAGGCATGATGACATAATGAACATATACAAATAGCAGTGAATGGAAAACATATATGTTGCATATAACGGTGTTGTATACACAATTATATGATTTTTGTTTGATGATCACAAACCAAATATTTATTATTTGAAACGTGTTTAGTATTGTACTGTTTCATATATACATCACATATAGGAATATAATATTTATATTTGTTTAAATATAAATATTTTATTTCAATATCAAACAGTACAAACACATCAGATTTCATATACAATCCCAGAATATTGTACTTGTAAATAAACTAAATATAATAAACAAGTTTGGTTGAACACAATAAAACGATATTTTATTTCAAACAAATTTGTTTAATACAAACATTAGTACAATTCTGTTGTTACACAACTCCTCACTATAACACTCTATTTATACATCTCATATATATATATATATATATATATATATACACACACACACAATCACTCTTTTTACATTTTCATACCATATACATTGACTGATACATTTACATTCACTGACACTGTCTCATAGTCTTCTGTCTTCATAGCGTCTTTCGGTCAGTCCTGTCTTCATACCTGTCATATACAGAAACACACACAGTATATGGAACAGAAATAATATTCTAAATTCTAGTGAATATAAATTTTAAATTTAAATTTTTATTTGTCTCGGTTTTCTGGTGTGTTTCTCATCATTTTTCATGACTTGATCTGATTCATCTATGTCTAGGCAGACAGTATGTATATACAATGCAGGGACAGAAAATCTAGTCTGATGGCTGCATATACACACGTGTATAGATATACACGTGTGCACTGCCTCGCCAATCAGTGTGCAGCTGAGGAGTAGCCATGTGGACCATCTCGACTCAGTGCACATGCAAATCAGTTTGGTCAGAGATCAATGTATATGTGTGTACACAGCACCAAAATGGTGGTGTGCATGTCCAACATGGTTATGGTGACATGTATGTAATCCATGTTCAGCAGTAAAGATACATAAGTTCAATATACCATTCAAGCTCAAGGCATTTCAGATCAAAATCATGGTGGAGTTGGCAAGTCAGATTTTTTTTTAATATTGCCAAAGTGAGCAGTTTCAGCAACTAACATGAATGATCATAGCAGCAAGAACACATGTGTATAATGGTGTAAACAGGAGAACATGGGAGTGACATATGTATCCACCAAGACTCAGCAACAACACAAATGGTGCAAACTCGTCAACATATATATGGATGATCGTGCAAATGGTTTAGTTCAGAGTCACACAACAATGAGGGCACGACAATAATCAAAGCATATTTCAAGTGATGCAACATTGACATCACACAGCAAAACGGTGTATGTTCAAACATAAGAGGTCAACACAACGGAATACTCAAATTCATGGTGACAGTAAACAATATGGGCAGAAAGTATTTGAATTTGTCCAAACAGTAAATGGAAAAACAGGAATGTTGGCAAGAATAAAAAGCATGAAGCAAATAAATGGCAAAGCATTCTTCACAACAGTTTAATGGTGCAATCAACACATTTGGCATACAAGAACAAAATTGAAATTGTTCATTTTCGGCATGGTTCAATTTCAGCATACACAAGTATGGCCAGGTTACAAGTTTTTTTTTAAAGTGTTTCCATTTTTTTGGGTGAAACCAGAGTCAATACAAGAACCGGTAAATCAGAAAGTATGCACACATATGGCATTAAAGGATTTCCAAAATTAGTGCTTTCAATGTCATGTATCATTGGTTCCAGTTTTTTTCCTTCAGCAAGAGTTTCTTTTTGAGCTAAATTACAGTGGAGAATTCAAATAACAAGAGGTTCAAAAGAATTTCAAGAAAGCACAAATGAGTTTAGAAATCATCCAACATATTTGGCAATCAACTGTAAATGATTTTCCTTTATATGGCAAGTTTTTTTAAAAGATCCAGATGTTTTTGCAAATCAGTTTTTTCAATGAAATTCAGTTCCATAAATTACAGATCATGGTTTTTTGGCAACAAGTCTTTTATCTTGATTCAAGGATATGGAAAGTTTTTTTTTAATATTTCTAGAGAAAAACATTCAAGGCTTGATTAAATCTTTTTTCCAAACTCGGCATGATTATCAATAAGCAAAGAATTTGCTTAGGTCATTTTGGGCAACTGGTTAATGTGCAAGAATTTTAATTTCCATAAATTCATTTTGGTTTTATGGCATGCGTTCAATCAGTGAATATCTCGATATCATTTATGGCAACAAATTCGATTGCAATCCAAGAAAGTCATTCAAAGACAGTTTTTAAATCAAAGCAAAAAAAGACAATAGTTTTCTTGGCAAGGTAATTCCTTTAAAATCTAGTCAAAGAAATCACGCAACACTAGTTAAAGCCGAGGAATTCAAATTCAAATTCAAGGCAATCATTCAATCGAATCAAAAGTGGAAACATGAAAATCAAATCAAGCCATTATCACGAAATTAGAGGGTTTCAAGGGTTTTCTAAACTCCTATTTAAACACCACTTACATCATAGGCAGAAACCATCAAAATCCAAGCATCAATTATTCAAAACCCAAAGAAATATAATTCCGAGAAACTCATATTTTTTAGCCATAGTTTTCGATCGCCACAAATCCCAAATTGGTGAAGAAAGAAGCACCAGTATTCGATCAAGAGCATCAAAGAGAATCCGATCATCGGAGAACAAATCCTTTCAAAGTATAAGAGACTGAGATTTGGGAAAAATAAGAAACCCTAGCCGCCGCCATATTTGTTTCTTTAGACACAAAAGAGAACGGGACCAAAATAAGGGTGCAACCAATTTATGTAGTGGCCGGCCAAGGTTTTTGAAGTGTTAAAGGGGATGACCCCTTTTATTTTTAATCCTAGGGTTATTTAGATTGTTTTAGTTTTATTTGTTTTTATTTTTGTGTTGTTTCAATCTGCGTTGTAAACCGTTTGATCAGTTCTAGAGTCTATAAAATCTAGGGGAGTTTTAATTAGGGATTAACTGACAGTTTACTAGTGTCTTTAAAACTAGGGGAAAGTCTAGTCTACTGGATATAAACCAGTCTAGGGTTTTGAGCGTAGAGTTAGGACAGAAGCAGGCGCTGCGAGTTTATATGGGATTGTAAGCGCGATCTGTTTATAACACCTAGTAGAAACCTTAGTGAATGCAGCAGTAGGCAGAGTCTGCTGTGACGGCAAGGAATTTCGCTCGGTCCGAACCAGTCGCTAAACCGATCCAGGCCGTTCGAAACGCCCTATCGTTTGAGAACAGGACAAAACAGAACGCATATAGAAGAACATTTCATTGTATATTACAACAATGCACCAGAATTACAAGAATATACAGAGTATAAACAAATAAATATTACACAGAAATATCAGAGATTTAAATTACATTTAAATACATCGCAGCGGAAAATAATACAATACACAACTAGAAGGAGATATACGGATACAAAGCTTTCCGGATCGTTCCAGCTGTAAACCAGGATCATGTGAATATAAATCTGCAAAACCGAAACTACTAGCTGCCCGTGTCAAAATAAGGGCACCCAGAGTTTAGGTTAAAACAATAAACTCCAGGTCAGTCATGTGACTAGTGTGAGAACTAAAACAGTTATTAATCTTTATTTTCAAAGTTAGGTAAATCAAGGGACCACGCCGTATAACACGGAACGGGTTTCCTCCCAAGAATACCAGTGCATAAAACAAACAGCGCAATGCTAAATAAAGAAAAATGAAGTTGTTATAAGACCCAGGTCCCATCACACAATGCAACGCAGCCGAGTATAGGGTTTTCCCTTATAATAGCCAAAGAATGCTTGATACGGTTAAAACAAATCGTTTGATACTATTTTAAGTGCATAGTGTACAAAACAACTTCAAATCATAAGTATCAATCATAGGCGGCATGGGTACCATATATCATGTCGCCATACTAGTTCTACAATTAAAACCGCAAATATCGTATTGGAAGTTGGGTTATCATTTATGGTATGAACCGAGGCTAGGGGCAAGATCCTCACCGATTCGAGACTGTCTAGTCCGAGCCTCAGGAACAGCCGCAACTGCCCCATGGATCGTCAGGGCCGGTCCACCGATGTGGATTATTATGCCTGAACACTACGTTTCCCCGCCCTTTGGGGCGTAAATCTGGCCCGTCAGCCGACCAGAAGCATCGGCCGAAACCGATATCACGAGGCGCCTCGCTTTTCAGCAAGTAATAATAAAGTAACATCCGCATGAGTCAAACTCGTCAGCCAGTTCAAGCACTGACGCCACTCCTAACTAGAAATAAACGCATGTCCTCCCTGAGGTCCGTCTCCCGTTTTTGATTCATACCGGGTGTGATACTCGCGAATCAACGTTACACAAAGCTACGCCACAAAGGCCGTGCTTCGATCATCAACCACAAGACTTTGCTTCTCAACAGAAGCCTTGATCATTTGCCACTTAAGCATGCCACACAGGCAATTCACACCATGCGATTGATATCCATCAATATATAACCTCTGAGCTCGTACGTCTCAGAGAAGGGCGTTAAGCAAGAGAATAAATTCTCCGCCGCCAAACAGATATATATTTAATAGAGATCAATCACACGGACTAAAATCCAATGCCAGACACACAGTCCATTTACAAGTCTGTTCTGGGTCTGAACGAAACCGGAGGCACCTAGTACCCCGCATATCCATCGATCTCCAAGTACGTCTGGACGATCACTAACTGTTTCCATCTTCTTGGGTGTACAGCCCAATCAAGATCATCAGTAATTACCCAAACGACGTGAATACCTCCGGTCTTCGACCATCGTCTTCATCTTCGACTTATCGTCGTATCAGTTATTCAGAATGGGATAAACCCGGTCTTTCCGAATAACTCGCGTATATTTTAAATAAGTGTTACACAAATATAACATACGCCTCATTCCAATTCATTAGTCACTAACCGTAAATTAATCAAGAGAATAATTCCCCAGATATTAACCCCGAAGGCCGAAACCAACATCAGATTAATATCCAGGAAACCATTCTGCTTGGCTAACCGACAGTTAGTTTCTAAATTTCACATTCATAGGGAAAGGTTCCCATTAATTTTATCAAAGATAAATTCTTTGAATTTATTCTTTATTCTATTTTTGAATCTCAATTCAAACTAGTCGGGATTAGCGAACCTTACTGAAGTAATCATTTATTTTAATTTCCCCATCCCAACCTATTTATCCCATGAAGTAAAACTGGTAATACTTAATATCGATTATTTCAATCTAATTAAAGATTCATTAAAACCCCACTTAGTTTTAATCTGTGACTGGGTTAAAGAATCAGTGTCATTTAAAAACACGGTTCACGATAGACCCAAAATCACATTCCATTAATTATCGGGTTAAAGAACAAGTGTTATTTAAAACATTGTTCACGATAAACCCAAAAATCATTCCATTAATTATCGGGTTAAAGAACAAGTGTTATTTAAAACACTGTTCACGATAAACCCAAAAATCAATACCAATTCAATTCCAATTAAATATCATTTAATTGGTACACTTCATTAAATCTAAATAAAAAGATTTAATCTTTTCTCAACTGGATTCAAGAACAGTGTTAGTGAAGACACCATTCACGACAAACCCAAATCACATTTGATATTCAATATAAGGCTCTGAATAGAAAATATATCGGCTTATGTTCAATGTCAAATTCTACGATTAACAAATGTCGTATTGGAAATAACGATATATATATATATATCTTTCAAATTTCCATAACAACATCTGTATAATCACGAATCCCAACATCGAAATATTCCGAAGGCAATTTCGATTCAAATCCACTCCAATGCAATCATTGGAAATTCTGGTTATTTTTAAAACCCTTTTCAAATTCAATTTATTTATTTAAAAATAAATAGAATTATATTCCTAGTTCAAAACTAGTTCATTTCGATAAAAATCTATTTTTATCTTTTCAAATATGGAGTTTTTCATCCCAAATCTTCACAAATCATTTCTTATGATTTTACACAAATTATTACTATTTTTAATAATTTTATCAAGGCCCGTACAGTCGATTTCCTTCAACGGCCATCGAACTGCACTTACAGCGACCTTTTTCGAATTTGATTTGGACGTATCTCCAACTCCAACCGTTAGATTTCTAATTTCTAATATTCGTTAGAAAGCTCTTTTCGATACGAACCCAACGGTTCCGGTTTTTAGGAGAATCCGACGGTCGGATCTCCCGTAATGTCCGTTTGAAATAAATGGTCGAAATTCACGAACTGCCGCGGCGCGGCGCGTTCCATTCAGGCCATTATATTATATATATAATATATATAATATATATTTCGTCGATTTCTATTTAAAACGAATTATATAAATAGTTTTAAATTCGTTTCAAAAGCAATTACAACTTCCATTTCAATTCAAATCAGAATTGAATTCTTCTTTATAAATTCGTTTTAAAATTCATTTCTATTCAATTCAAGTTTCAATTCGCTTTCAATTCAATTTGAATTCGTTTTCAATTCAATTCATTTCGAAATCGTTTTCAATTCAATTCATTTCGAAATCGTTTTCAATTCAATTCATTTCATTTCGAAATCGTTTTCAATTCAATTCATTTCGAAATCGTTTTCAATTCAATTCATTTCATTTTGAAATCATTTTCAATTCAATTCATTTCGAAATCGTTTTCAATTCAATTCATTTCGAAATCGTTTAAAATCGATATAAATATCGTTCACGTCAAAATGGCGTCAATCTAATCAACACGGCTTCATAAATTTCTATTTTCAAATATTCTATTTCAAATATTTCTTTTTCAAAATAGTTGTTATTATCAAAATATTTCGTTCAACACATGACCAATCTCAATGGATGAGTACTGTCAACACATGAACCTTTATTTTATATTATAAATATGTAAATTTTATTACTAAAATATTTCGTTCAACACATGACCAATCTCAATGGATGAAACTGTCAACACATGAATCTTTATTTTATATTGATAAAGATGTAAACTTTATTATTAAAATATTTCGTTCAACACATGACCAATCTCAATGGATGAGTACTGTCAACACATGAACCTTTATTTTATATTGATAAAGATGTAAACTTTATTATTAAAATATTTCGTTCAACACATGACTAATCTCAACGGATGAGTACAGTCAACACATGAACTTTTATTTTATATTATTCTTTATTTTCTAAATTGGAATGAGGCCCAATCAATCACCATATAAGGTTAATTATATGGATTTTCATACATTACACACATATAATAGCATTGAAAATAATCAACCATCAACCAAAGTGTACTACACTGTATAAGCATCAAATATAGATATCTAACGCTTATAACAGCCTGTCAATCGATCGATCGACATATTTAATCAATCAGGATGAGTGAACTTCAAATTTCATCCTAACACCCGTGTGGGGTTTCAAACAATCAAACACATATTTTATTTGTGCAGTTGGGCGATGTGTAAAATTTATCGTCCCAATCAATGTCCTTCAAATAGGTGTACATAAAAAACCGTCCGGTTTGTAAATGAATATTTATTTATTCACATTCACGTTAAAAATTATATTCTTAACGATAAAACATTTTATTCAACCTATGAAAATATTCTATTCAGTTCATTTATTCAATAAAATGATATTTTTATTTTTCTAACATATTTTAGAAAATTTCGGCGTCATAACGGCACGGTACTAGAAACGGGACGAGGCCTAGCCTTATCCCTGGTCTAGTGAAGGCCCACGCCATTCACACATCAATCAAAATCACCAAACAACCAAATTCAAATCAAATCATATAACTAAGCTATGCAACCAAACAAACAAGTCCATGGTCTGTGGACGATTGTGTCGGGTGCTACTAAGCACCGTCTGCATCCTAGTATATATATATAAATAGAAATGAAATTGAAAGGTGAGAAATTCTCACAGATAGCTATCCAATCCTCTTGACTCTTCTTTGATAGAAATCTCCATCGTTATCGCATCTTCGTCACCTTCGTTGCCCGCTTTCACTACATATGTAAAAATCGAATTTTTACTTCGCTATTCAATATATAAAAATCATATTTTTACTTCGATGTTCAATATATAAAAATCATATTTTTACTTCGATGTTCAATATATAAAAATCATATTTTTACTTCGATGTTCAATATATAAAAATCATATTTTTACTTCGATGTTCAATATATAAAAATCATATTTTTACTACGATGTTCAATATATAAAAATCATATTTTTACTATGCAAAGTTATTTATTTTAAATATTTCATTTTGAAATCAATGTTATTTACAAAAACAAAATCTTATATTTTTCTACTTTTAAAACAAAGTATATTTTTTTAAAATATCAATTCTATTGGTTTTCTAAAATCAATGTTATTTTATTTTTCAAAAACAATGCATTTCCTATTTTCAAAACATCAATGCTCTTTATATTTTTAAAGACAGTGCTTTTTCCATTCTCAAAAACAGTTCATATATGCAGTTATGAAATAAATAACTGAACAGGAAATTTAAAGTGAGAGAATTCTCACAGTGGGATATACTCCGTCAGTTTTTATCTGAATTTCTGAATTTCTGTTCGGATTTGAATTTTCCTAGAATTCTGATCTGGTCAGTTTTGATTCTTTTCGGTTTCATGTTGAAGAGCTCTTCAAGAGGATTCCAATGCACCTGAAATTATTCGATTTCGTATTCGTATAACTAAGATATTGCATTTTAATACATTGGATAACATTAAATAATTAATTAATTAAAATAATTAAACATTAATCACTTCTCTAATCACGTTTTAACCAAATCAGGTCTTCTTCTTCACGACGCTTTCCCAGGCGCGATGAACCCATACCCCGAAAGCTAGGGTTCCTCCTAGCACAAAAACCGAGACGTCGTACATCAATCCACCACCTCCACGTGATGCTCCATAGCGCCGCCTACCCCCAACAGAAACCGCCGCCAGCTCGGCTACCCCGAGCCCCCTCGAATTCCGTTCGAACGACGATAGTTTGAGCTCCCAAATTGGCCAACACAGTTAATGATTTCCAATCATCACCATATAGAAACCAAGAATTCAAAAAGATGAACAATTTTCGTGCTTTGATTCTTCGATAATACCACTTGAATTTGGAGATTTTAAGTTTTTAAATTCTGAGATTTCCGTCTGTTCCTATGTATTGGAGGCGCAGGTCAAAACTGTTGACCACGGATATTTGTTTTGACCAAGGGTTTGTGAGAGCAATGGGTTATATATAATAATTATAATATTATTTAATTGCAAAAATACTTGTTTATCCATGCGAACTTCAAATCAAACCCAACGACTATTGCCCTTAGCTAATTAACCCCATTCCGAACACAATGGGAAATGTACCGCAGGCTGATTCGATCGCTTTGATCAGTTTCCATTGAATTTACATTTAAATCACTATATCGAATTTTAAACGTACATTTCAAATTACCGGGGTCACATACTAACTAGAAAAATTCCAGAAAAATATTTTCTAGCTTCGTATTGACGATACGGTCCTAACAAAACTAATTTCGTCGAATTCTGAGACCGTTTGAAAAATGGCCATTTCCAGTCGATTAAAATCAACTGAAACTGGTCAAACGCGTCTTCCTTTGCCACGCTCACATATTGATTCGAAAAATTATGAAATTTGAAACCTAACAATAACTTGACACTGCGGATCCAACAAAAGTGGTTTTGTCGAAATCCGAAGTCATTTGCAAAATGTCCCTTTTTTAAGGGCCTGAATTCCATAGCGACTATTCAGAATTTTCAACTTGACATATCTTTTGATTCCCGTTATGAAATTTTGATTATTCGGATTCGCTGGAAAGATATTATCAATTAGATCCCATTATTTTTGGTTTCACTAAAATCCGGATTATTTTGCACCCGGTACATTCAATTGAAGTTTGAAATCTAATTATCAAACTACCGCGCCATTTTCAATTCCATTTATAATTATATATAATTATTTATATTCTAACGACGACGCGTATAATATATACGTTCGAAGTATATTCAAAATAAATTTTCTCGTCGATATTATTTAAAATAATTCATTTTAAATAATCAAAATTCGCTAAAATCGCCAAAAAAAAAAAAAAAACTGGCCCAGATTTTCCGGGTTGTTACATCTGCCGAAGCTGGGTATATCTGTGTGTTATTTACTGCATTTATTTATTTGTTGATTATCTATTCTGCGATTTAATTTAATAACACTTCAAAATTATGGTAAACCCTATTCACCCCCCTCTAGGATTAATCTAGATCCAACAATTGGTATCAAAGCAGTTATTTTCTGTTAACTCTAGAGTAATGGTGATCCCTTGTTGTTAATCCAGTCATACCCCTTTTATTTTTAATGGTATAGATTTTTTAAATTGGAAATCAGAAATGGAATCCTATTTAAAATCTGTTAATTTTAAATGTTAGGATATAATGTTAAATGGATATGATATTGATGATATTGAATTTAATTCTCGTGCTACTCATATTTTATATTCTTATCTTGATGATGACTAATATAGCCTTATTTCCCATTGTTTGACTGTGCAGGAAATCTGGAGAACTCCCGACACGTTGCATGGAAAATCTGACAATAGCTCAAAACCCCGGGATGTCAACTTAGATACAGACCTATGTTTGACAGGTCTTACAGATGAAATTTTTGATAGAAAGAATGATGGAGATTCAACAAATGACCAGACAGGAAATTTCTCATATGAAGATTTAGTTTATAATTGTGCTGATTTAACTAAATCCGTTGATAAACTCCAACTGAAAAACAAAACTCTAAAATCTAAAAATCTTGAGTTGACCAGTAAAAATAACTATTTGGAATTAAAACTTGAAAACATCAGAAATTTTGAAAATTCTGATTGTGAAAAGTGTTCGAAATTAAAAACTGATCTCGTTCATCTCAATAATAACTTTCAAAGGCTTCAAGAAGAAATTATGATTTTAAGAGATAACGAGATTGAGCTGATAGATGCAAAAAATTGTTTACAAAAGGAATTTATAAATTTCAAGGGTACCAAAAATTCCAACATGAAATTGCTGAAAACAGATTTGATCTTGAGTGAGCTCGAAAAAGAGACTGAAAATCTAAAGAAATTTGATCTTGAGAAACAAACTAAATGTGAATCCGAAATTCTTGAGTCCATAACCAAAATCAAACTTCTTGAAAATGAAAATTTGTTTTTGAAACAAAATGATACTGAAAGGAGAAAGATCAGCATTAATCGTTGTTCAAATCTGATAAAAGAAAATTCTGATCTTAAATCCAAAATTAGCAATCTTGAATTGAGTTTGAAACGTTTTTCAACCAGTGAAAAATCTTTGAATATGTTGTTGAAAAATCAATTTTCATCTGGAAATAAAAGTGGACTCGGCTTTGGGAAAAATAATGGTTTTAAAAAAGAGAAATCAAATGATTTTAAAAATCCTTCAAAATATTCGTTTTGAAATTTTGAATTCAAATAATTTCAAAGGGTTTTTAAATCGAAAGCGAAATCAGAATTTGTTTGATAATAATCCATTTAAACCATTTTGGAACCTAAAAAGAAATACCATGAATTCATTAAAATTCAGACAGATATGGGTCCTTAAAGGTACTTTGGTAAAATTTGATGGATTGTTATATAAACTTGTTTGGGTACCAAAACATATGAATACAACTGTGAATGGTTTTACTAATTTTGTTAGACCACACGATCCTTTAAACTGTTAGGTAACGAAGGTAGCTGAGGAACTGCTGTGCTGAAAGGAAATTTGAAATCAAGCTGGTCTACAATTCTGTATCATTTACAATTCCTTTAGCCAAGATCTGATGAGTTAGAGATTTTATTATTTACATTGATTTCAGGTATAATCTCTGTACTCATCTTTGTAAATATTCTTAGTTTCTATTTTCTTTGTTTATTCCTCCTTCTACCCCCTTCTGTTTATTTTCATTATCTGTTCTATTTTGTTTTGTCACTGCCGTATTTTTTTTTTCCTTAACTTCCAATTGCAGAATTCATGATTTTCTGGAAATTTGCTTCACTTGAATGAAAAACTGTTGTTTTAATTTCTTCCAGATCTTGAATATAAAGTTGTAAATATCCGCAATTGTTTTGAAGTTTATTTTCTGATTTATGAATTCATAACAGTGTTAATGTATTCTTGTCATATCTTGAACACTTAATTTGAATCCTAAATTTTTGAAGATCTGAATAATTAATGGAATTTCACACATCTCTGCCGTTTTGAGTTTCTTCTAATTCATTTTAGAAAAACTTGAAATAATATACTCATTACAGCACACTGCTACTTCTCAGTTATGATAATTTCATTGATTTTCAGATTGGCTTTGAAATTTTAAATTGTCTAGAATCCCAGTGATACATCTTGAAAATCATCTTTACTCATGATCATTATGGTTAGAATTTGTATGTTTGAGATCATTTGAAATTTCTGATATGTTGAATCTCACACATCTCTCAGATCTGAAATTATTAATTCTGGTGTGATTGATTCACTGAATCCTGATATCTTCATATTCCTTCAAATGATTTAAAATAAACTATATATTCAATCTTGGATCATGAACCATTCTTTGACTGTCTGAAATATCTTTAGAACATCTCCTTGACAAGTCTGCTTTGAAAATGATTTTTGTTCTGTTCTGATATTGATTTGAAAATATTTTGGAGATTACTTGTTTTTGATCTAATTGCTACTCTGATACTATTTTCAAATAACTACCTGTTTTGATCTATCTGCTGCTTGCCTAATTTTTTAATTTGTCTGCCTGGGATTTAAAATTCTTTCATCTGTGATACTCTTGCTTTGTCTGATGTGCCTTGTTACAATTCTCATTAACAGGGACACTAATTGGTATCAGAAGTGCTATTTTTTTTGTATTTATTCATATTCGCTCTTGCTTTGTACAAATCTTTTTTTCTTGTAATTGATTTTCAATTTTAAAATAATTTATTGATTATTCATTCAGAAATTGAAATCAATAATCAAATCGAATTGTATTTATAATTCATCAAAATTATTATCAGATTTTGAAACTGTGATGAATTGTGATTGCAGTATATTTCACAACAAGAGGAGATTTTATTTAGAGTTTCATGATGGCTGAACAATTATATTATCTTTGAATTGGAAATTATTTCACAACCATCACCTTTATCTATCATCATTCCGCATCATGTTTTTTATATTAATGTGGAGAGTTTAATATTAAAAAAAATCATCTTGAATAAACAATGAAAATATTTGTGATGGAATTGTGGTTATGTTATTATTCAGAATTAGTGACAATGAAATTTTTCAATGATCTCGGTACAGTTGATCATATTTCATAATATTATTAATTTAGCAATTTATTTCACAGTCCATCTCTGTACCTACCCCATTTTCTATCATTCATATATTGGTTTTATACTGAGGAATTTTTCTTTTTAAAGCTGAAAACGATAAATTTATAATTAATATATAAGTGCGTCTCTAACCTCATTTAAAAATCCAAGCTCTGGTTATGCATGGCTAAGAGATAACCTATAATTTAAGCTGCGATTGACCTCAATTAAAAATTCGAACTATGGTTATGCGTTGTCAGTGTGCTCTTAAATCAAAAGAAGAAGAAAAGAAAATAATTTGAATAAATAAAATATTTCTATGAAATTCTCCTTGGTGTTTAAAAATCAGCCTATTAATCCATTTTCTAATCGGTGAAATGTGTTGATTGATATCTTTTGGGATTTGAGATTATACGATTTTGTCACTTAAATTGAATTATTAATTATAGTCCAAATCCATCACCGTTTTTGAACTTAAATGTTATAATTTTTGGAAATGATTGTTTTTAATACTCTCCCCATTTTTATAAATTTCATCGTAAATCTGTCACTCTACAATGTGAAATATGCCACCAATTCATAGTTTATTATGATTTTTGTTTGACTGGTTGAGATTTATAATGACCGTTCTACCTCTTAAGCTGAAATTATATTTCTAGTCTTTTTTAATCTATATTTTAAATTCTGAATCCTTTTGAGGATAACAAAAGGGGGATAATGGGTTGAGATTTTGATTTATGAGTGAATATTTCATAAATATTTTTTATTTTGAAAATTCATTATTGTTCAGTTCAGTTCACTCATGCACAATTATAGGGGGAGTTTCCGAAGTATGGGGAGCTTTCAAATAGGGGGAGTCCAGTTCTTCACTGTCAAACACAATTATTGAATTCAAAATCTTAATATTTGTTTGTCATCATCAAAAGGGGGAGATTGTTGTATATAGCGGTGTTGTATACACAACTATATGATTTTTGTTTGATGATAACAAACCAAATACTTATTATTTGAAATGTGTTTGTTATTGTACTGTTTCATATATACATCACATACAGGAATATAATATTTATATTTTTTAAATATAAATATTTTATTCCAATATCAAGCAGTACAAATTTTATAACTCCACCATTTGTACACATCACATTTCATATACATTCCTAGAATATTGTACTTGTAAATAAACTGAATATAATAAACAAGTTTGGTTGAACACAATAAAATGATATTTTATTTCAAACAAATTTGTTTAATACAAACATCAGTACAATTCTGTTGTTACACAGCTCCTCACTATAACACTATATCTATATATCTCTTATATATATATATATACAATCACTCTTTTTAGATTTTCATACCATATACATTCACTAATACATTTACATTCACTGACACTGTCTCTTGGCTTTCTGTCTTCACAGCGTCTTTCAGTCAGTCTTGTCTTCATATCTGTCATATACAGAAATGCAAACAATATATGGAACAGAAATAATATTCTAAATTCTAGCGAATATAAATTTTAATTTTAAAATTTTATTTGCCTTAGTTTTCTGGCGTGTTTCTCATCATTTTTCATGACTTGATCTGATTCATCTGTGTCTAGGCAGACATTATGTATATACAGTGCAGGGACAGAAAATATAGTCTGATGGCTGTATATACACACACGTGTATAGATATACATGTGTGCACTGCCTCGCCAATTAGTGTGCAACTGAGGAGTGGCCATGTAGACCATCTCGACTCAGTGCACATGCAAATCAGTTTGGTAAGAGATCAGTGTACATGTGTGCACACAACACCAAAATGGTGGTGTGCATGTCCAACATGGTTATGGTGACATGTATGTATGCCATGTTCAACAGCAAAGATACATAAGTTCAATATACAATTCAAGCTCAAGGCATTTCAGATCGAAAGCATGGTGGAGTTGGCAAGTCAATTTTTTTTTAAGAGTGCCAAAGTGAGCAGTTTCAGCAACTAACATGAATGATCATGGCAACAAGAACACATGTGTATAATGGTGCAAACAGGTGAACATGGGAGTGACATAAGTATTCACCAAGACTCAGCAACAACACAAATGGTGCAAACTCATCAACATATATATGGATGCTCATGCAAATGTTTCAGTTCAGAGTCACACAACAATGAGGGCACGACAATAATCAAGGCATGTTTCAAGTGATGCAGCATTGACATCACACAGCAAAATGGTGTATGTTCAAACATTAGAGGTCAACAAAATGGAATACTCAAATTCACGGTGACAGTAAACAATATGGACAGAAAGTACTTGAATTTGTCCAAACAGTAAATGGCAAAACAGGAATGTTGGCAAGAATAAAACGCATGAAGCAAATAAATGGCAAAGCATTCATGACAACAGTTTAATGGTGCAATCAACACATTTGTCATACAAGAACAAAATTGAAATTGTTCATTTTTGGCATGGTTCAACTTCAGCATACACAAGCAAGGCTAGGTTACAAGTTTTTTTAAAGTGTTTCCAGTTTTTTTTTTGGGAAACCAGAGTCAATACAAGAATCAGTAAATCAGAAAGTATGCACACATATGGCATTAAAGGATTTCGAAAATTATTGCTTGCAATGTCATGTATCATTGGTTCCAGTTTCTTTCTTTAGCAAGATTTTCTTTTTGAGCTAAATTATAGTAAAGAATTCAAATAACAAGAGGTTCAAATGCATTTCAAGAAAGCACAAATGTGTTCAGAAATCATCCAACATATTTGGCAATCAACTGTAAATGATTTTCCTTTATATGGCAAGTTTTTTTTAAAAGAGCCAGATGTTTTGGCAAATCAGTTTTTTCAATGAAATTCAATTCCAGAAATTACAGAGCATGTTTTTTGGCAACAAGTCTTTTATCTTTATTCCAGATTTGGAAAGTTTTTTTTTTACATATTTCCAGAGAAAAACATTCAAGGCTTGATTAAATCTTTTTTCCAAACTCGGCATGATTATCAATCAGCAAAGAATTTGCTTAAGACATTTTTGGCAACTGGTTAATGTGCAAGAATTTTAATTTCCAGAAATTCATTTTGATTGGTTTACGACATGCATTCAATTAGTGGATATCTCGATATCATTTATGGCAAGAAATTTGATTGCAATCCAAGAAATTCATTCAAAGACAGTTTTTAAATGGCAAAAAAAGGCAATAATTTTCTTGGCAAGGTAATTCCTTTAGAATAAATCAAGGAAATCACGCAACACCAATTAAAGCCAAGGAATTCAAATTCAAATTCAAGGCAATCATTCAATAGAATCAAAAGTTGAAAAAAAATTCAAATCAAGCCATTATCACGAAATAAGAGGGTTTCTAGGGTTTTCTAAAATCCTATTTAAACACCACGTACATCATAGGAGAAACCATCGAAATCCAAGCATCAATTATTCAAAACCCAAAGAAATATAATTCAGAGATACTCATCTTTTTTATCCATAGTTTTCGATTGCCACAAATCCGAAATTGGTGAAGAAAGAAGGACCAGTATTCAATCAAGAGCATCAACGAGAATCTGATCATCAGATAACAAATCCTTTCAAAGTATACAAGATCGAGATTTGGGAAAATAAGAAACCCTAGCCGCCATATTTATTTCTTCAGAGACCAAAGTGAATGGGACCAAAATAAGGGTGCAACCAATTTGTGAAGTGGTCGACCAAGTTTTTGAAGTGTTAAAGGGGATGACCCCTATTATTTTTAATCCTAGGGTTATTTAGATTGTTTTACTTATATTTTTTCTATTTTTGTGTTGTTTCAATCTTTTTTGTAAACCGTTTTATTAGTTCTAGAGTCTGTAAAATCTAGGGGAGTTTCAGTTAGGGATTAACTGACAGTTTACTAGTGTTTATAAAACTAGGGGAAAATCTGGTCTAGTGGATTGTAACACCCCCCTCCCTCCATTAAGGTCATTCACAAAGGGAATGCCTTAACATTGGTGGAGCATTTTAGGTAAAATATGCAGATAAATTAAAAGACAGACAAATAATGCAGCGAAAAATATAGTCATTTTATAAACAATGTGGTTCAGTCCGGCTTTTATAACTATTTGTCTCAATCATACTTAAAAATAATACATAGAACTTCTGTCTTGATTCAAAAACTTCCAAGTATAAAAGAAGCATAAAAATAACAAGGATATTCCCCTGTAAAGCATGAACCAGCCATAGTAGTGGAAGAGAGAGAGTCCAAAGCAATTCATCGACTATCTTCGTGCTTGGAAAGAAAACTGAGCTAAGTGGTAACATTTCCTCCCGGTGAACTTGGGGGGGAAATGGAAGAAAAGAGGCGAAACAAACTAGGTCAGACATAAGTCTGGTAGACCAGTGACTTTCAGCATGTAAATAGGCAAAAGCATCATGACATGAATAAACTGAATATAAGACAATATCGTGAGAACAAGGATAACAAGATAACACACGATTAGTATAGATATGATAAGGCAAGATAAACTGAATGCGCTTCTACTCTTTCTCTGCTTTACTACTACCTTGTTATTCTAATTTTTATATCTCTGCAATGCCTAACTAGTGTCCCAACAAGTAATCTATGTAAAGTGATAATATTACCCCGTGATCCCAATCCCCACAATTATGGTAGCTGTAATGACTCGGATTTTGAGCGACTTTGGTTATCGACATAAGCTCGATGTCGATAACCAAAACATCGAAAAATCCTGGTAATTAGTGAAAGAAATTAGAGGGTGAGAAAAGATAAGATAGAAACTTAGAATAGAAGAAGAAAAAGAAGAAGAAGAACACAACATCAGAGTAACACGAATCTCACAGCGGAACGAATAACATATAATAGATAACATATCCTTGAAATAAATCATTATATGTATACAATACATTATCAAAGTACAACACTTACAACACAGCGGAAATAACTATAGCTATATGATCCTGAAGCCTCCTGCTCCAAGTTCTTCCAGTATATCTGTAAATCCCGACTACTTGACTGCCCATACAAATTTAGGCACCCAAGAGTTTAGGGAAAACAACAAAGTAACCTCCGGGTCAGTCATGGGACTGGTGTGAGTAAAACAGTTGAACAAGTAAACGATATCTCATAAGACCACGCCGCATAACGAAACGGGTTTTTCCCTTATGAGAATCCAAATATCTTTACATCAAAAACCTTTTGATATTATAATAATGTCTATCAACCACAACTATAATAATCATCTAGTAGAAACGCTTTCATCTCACGTTCTACATATATAGTATACAATCAAAACCGCAAGCACGTATTGGGTAATCGATTTCCAACTATGACAAGGTATGGAACCACCTTTCGCTAGTGTACCTCTAGAGAGGAATACACTGGGTTCAACAAGAACATCTTGCAACCCGGCCACACATGACCGACCACTCATTTCGCTTGAGTGTATCGAATGTATATCACCAACAGTTGGGATCAGCAACCGTTTCCCGAATGGGACAACATCAACAATAGATTTTTAGAAGTAAATGAAACTCTAGATCAGGTGATTATACACCCTACTTTGGTGCGACCCACTTAGCCATGCTGCCTGCCCGATTTCTGTCATTTACCGGATGATGAGGCTAGAAGCTACGATTTATCATCATACCAGATTCACTTTGAATGCCACATCATCAAATCCATCAAATCGCCGATTGACCTCCTCAACCATACATTATGTGTTAGCTAAAAGAAGTTTCCTTCTTCGCTTCCGCTCTTGGTACAGTTGGAGAAATCAATATACGTGATCGTCTGGAAGTACTCTGTCAGACATCCGTCCATACAAGTCATCCAGGAACAGGATGAACCGAAGGCACTATTCTGTAAACAGGATAGCCCTTGCATAACTCCGTCTTCAATTTCTTTTGGCATATATGATTCGCAACGCTTATGCCAATACAGAGTGTTTCTTTGGACAATAATCCAACCGGTCTCTCCATATTAACAACGTTAAAATGGTCAAAACTTCGATAGTTTGTGATTTAACTATCGAATAAAAACAAGTGTGCAAACAACAATATTATTTCCGAATGGAAATTATATCGATCAAACATCATTTAACATTCATCTCCTTAGTTCATTTTTCATCTCATGTTTCCCTATATTCAACATTTGCTATTCTCTAAATTTGGAAAATATATGTTATTACCATTGGAAAACATTTCCATTTCTTGTTGTCTTTATTAGAAAACATTTCTGGTTTCTTCTTTGGAAAACATTTCCAAAGCTTCTTTATTGGACTTAGACAGATGTTTAAACAAACATCGCTATGCCAACTCAAACCATTTCCTTTACTGCTGAACCTTAACTATTCCTTAGTTAAAAACGAAGCCAATCAAGTTGGGGTAGAACTACCTCTCAGACCTTAACTGAACAACATTTCTAACTTTGAAATAGACAAGATTCACTATATATCCCTTTAACTAACTTCCTTACTTAACTCTCGTTCGAATAAATATCTATTCGATTTATTCTATTCACTAAACTCTATTCGATTAACCCTTATCAATTAACTCTATTGGACTAACACTATTGGATTAACTCTATTTGACTAACGCTATTGATTTACTCATTTCACTTAACTCCTTTCGAATAAACTATATTCGATAACTCCTTTTTCTTTCTTCGAATAAACTATATTCGATTAACTTGTTTGCTTCTATTCGAATAACTATATTCGATTAACTCATTTGCTTTCTATTCGAATAAACTATATTCGATTAACTCATTTGTTTTCTATTCGAATAAACTATATTCGATTAACTCATTTGCTTTCTATTCGAATAAACTATACTCGATTAACTCATTTGTTTTCTATTCGAATAAACTATATTCGATTAACTCATTTTACTTTCTTCGAATAAACTATATTCGATTAACTCCTTTTACTTTCTTCGAATAAACTATATTCGATTAACTCATTTTACTTTAACTCTAATCGATTAAACTAACATTGATTAGCTCCTTTTAACTTTATTCTCTAATCGATTAACTAACATCGATTAGCTCCTTCGATTAACTCCTTTTACTTTAACACTAATCGATTAACTAACATCGACTAACTTCTTTTAACTTTAACACTAATCGATTAACTAACATCGATTAACTTCTTTTACTTTAACACTAATCGATTAACTAACATCGATTAACTTCTTTTAACTTTACACTAATCGATTAACTAACATCGATTAACTTCTTTTACTTTAACTCTAATCGATTAAACTACTCATTTATAAAGATTTACTTTTAGTAACGGTTCTTCACTTTACAAATGATTTCCTTTTATTCTAACTTATCCTTTGATTTTATAAATATTTCTTTTATAAAAATCCTTTTCCTTTTCTATATAAAATCCATCGATTCTATATAAATAATTCATTTTCAAAATACACTTTGAAAATATTCCTTTATCAACATTCGATGTGTTATGGTATTCAACATATCCAATCACGATGATCAGTATCGTCCCAACACATATAATCGACAACAGATTATATATATCACATCATATATCACAATATATGAAAAACAGTAAAATAAATGTTGAGAAACCCAGTTGGGTTCCTCCAACCTGTTTCCCTGCATCACAGATGTTAAACAATATAGATAACATCACTTTCAGTTCTATATGATACATTCTGTTAAACAGAATCAATATAGAAATTTAACTAACTGACTAGCAGTTCAATCAAACAGTCAACACACAGTCAATCAGCCAATATCTAACAGTTCTAAAAATACAACATGAAATTATAAACTATTCAGAGTTGGTGAGATTTACTCACATTCGCAGTTCATCGTTAAAGAACGATAAACTGTTTGTTTGATTTGAATCAAACAATTTATTTTGCCGTAAATTCAAACGAGCACCGGTCCACTTCCAGTCAGTCTCATTGAGTAGCTCTCATCCATACGATCCTAACGGATCTGACCGTTCGAAATTCTGATGACGGACGGACAAGTTATACAATTTCTAAATTAATATACATTTAAATTATAAATAAAAACTTGGATATTTATTGCAAATGGGCCTTACCCACATTCTCGGCCCAATACCCTAAGGTAAAACCCGCTCCTCAAATACCATCTTCCCCAAATCGCCTGTACAGAAAAACCCACGCTTCACACCATAGCCGATGCTTCCTCCACCAACTACTCCTCCTCCTTTCACCTTAAAATCAGAGTAAATATTCTAAAATTCATATCTTCAAACTCTCTTTCTACTCACATCATTTTCAAACAACTCGGTGGAGTTTTGTTCGACCACCCATCGCGCTGAAATCTCGAGCGGCGACCTCCTTGGAAACTGAATCCTCCCACAACTAGCGCACAAGGTGCTGCTCCCTCTTGCGAACTCAAAAATGCTATTGATTTTGAATTCGAATGACCCCACATCCCACAAACGCGAACCCTAATCCTCACTCAGAACTGGACAGCGATGAAACTCGATTCGAGTTCAACCAAAACCGTCCCCAGATGAAGAGAAGCACTCTGTGAATCCAAACATATATAAATACTGATTTTAGGATTTTAATTTCAATTTTTTGGATTTTCTTTTTGGGAAATCTTTTACTGTAAAAACATTTGCGGTATATATATAGTTGTGGTCGGTGGTTGGTGCCATTTGTGGTTGAAATTGAAGGGGGTGTGGCCTGTTTGTGATCAAAGAAATGGAGGGGATATTTTTGAATTGATTTTTTTATTTTATCGATTATATGCTTGTCTCTCGTCCTTAAAAATCCCTACGACCACATACGATCTTCTAAAATCACGAAAATTGACATGCCACTAGAGTTTGACAATACGGTCCCAACGAAACTGGTTTCGTCGAATTCCGACTTAGTATGCTCACACAGTGTATTTTTAACTGTCAAAATACTGACTATTTTCCACTCTAAAAATCTGTTTGACCACACAGTGACTCTAAAAATCATGAAACTTGACATCTAGCAACTATTTGACATTGCGGATCCAACAAAACTAGTTTCGTCGAATTCCGACTTCGTATGCTCACACAGCGTATTTTTAAAGCTCTGGATGACCCATTTAAATATATAAATATATTTAAATATAATTAAATTAAATATTTTAAAACTAAATATTAACGTCTATATTCACAGTGGCATACCACACAGCTCTAGAATATTCCTGTATGTATTTACAACTCGATATTCACTTCTGGGTCAACCCGATATTTGATTTATATTGAAATCCCTTTTAAAAATATAAATAATTCCTTTATAAATTATAAAGGAATTCCACAGCGACTTTTCTAAAATTTGATTTGGACATATCTCAAAATCTACACAATGAAATCTCGATTTTTCTCTTCCACTAGAAAGATATACTCCACCAGCTCCACACGTTTCTTGTTTCACAGAAATCCAGCTTAAAACGAATCATGTACATTCAGTTGAAGTTCAAATCGCCAAATAGCGAACTGCAGCGCTATTTCAAGTTCTATTTTAATTATATTATAATTATACGTTCAAACTGACGTCGATTGAATATATTCGTCAATATAATTCAACTCCTAACTGATATATATATATATATATTTTAGATAACCCAAATTACACCATACTGTGAATTTCACTATTTTTGACTATTACTGAATTAAATATATTATTTAATTTATTTTTTTAATTAAATGTTTACCATTATTTAATTCCACGACCAATTAATTCACTATACCACCATTGATATAATTAAATAAATTAATCATAATACCTCGGCCAAATGCGGGTCATTACAATCTTCCCCACTTAAAATAATTGCGTCCTCGAAATTGCTAAAAGGTAGAGGACGACCCTATCGACTGGTTAGAACATATTTGTTCACTTCTTAACTTCAGTTTCAACTGAACCAATTTAATTTCAATTAAATTATTAATTAATTCTTATCAACGAAAATTTTCAAAAATCCTGAAAATTTTCTAACGCCTTAACTCTTCGAAAAATTTCGCCAGCATCTCCTTTGTACTGGTCAATCGGTCAAACTCCCACTTGCCTCTCCGGGTCATCTCCAACCCAAAAGAAAATCAAACAGCCAAGCGGCTGGCCAATTCGGCTCATAAAAATCTCATACCCAATATATATTATAAACTAGTACCTTTTGTCGGCATATCATTATATCCTTTCCACCTGTTATCAATTCAGCAGATACAAGGGTCATCCCAATCAAATTCCAAATCAGTTTTTATCTCCAACACAACCATTCGCTTATATCCAAGCCAAATATCATTTCAACTCGAGTTTCTTCTCGATTCCCAACTCTTAACTTGATTATCACATTACACTTCAAATTTGAATCTCACAATCCAATTTGTCTTGATATCATTCTAATTCAACATCAGTTTCCACTTTACTGGCTTTACTTTAATTAAATTTTTGCTTTCACAAATTTCTGTTAAATTTGTTTTTAATTCAAACAGTCTTTCCCTGGGAGTTTTAAACAGTTTACTTTTTTCAAAAATCAAATTTTCCCTTTTGAAATTCAACTGAGCCCATAATCAATATTCCATTAGTTAAATCACTTATTTATTTCTTCATCAATATTTGTCAACCAAATATTTTCAATAACCATATTGACTTTTTATGTCATTTGGAAAACATTTCCGAATATCGCCTTCCTTTATTTTCTAAACTTTAGAAAATATATGCTATTTATAATTGGAAAATATTCCAATTACTCATCTCTTTTCCGATCTCGTTTATTTTCTATACTTAGGAAATATTTAACATCTATTCCCAAGCTTACACTTATTTGGGTTAAAACGGATGTTGTGTAAAACATCGTTACGACAACCCAAATGCTATATTCAACTACTCTTATTCAACATTGATCTTCGAGCCTGAAATCTTACTATTTATTTGTTAATAATGAAATCAATCAAGTTGGGGTATAACTACCTCTCAGACCTTGACTGAATAACATTTATAACGTCAAAACAGATATGACTACTTACTCGAAAAATCAATACCATACAACTACTTATTCACTTTTAAACATGTATACGCTTCCTCTTTCTATTCTTACTAGATTTTATTCTTAGTCTTCCTTTTTGATTTTACTATTCTATTTCTAAGTTCGTTTCCTTATCGACTTCTATATATATCGATACGTTGATTTCTAACTATCAAATTATCTTAAAAATATTCTAACTCCTTAAATTCTCGGAAAAATTCGCCATAACCTCCTTTGTACTGGGAGCTTCGAGATATTTCAAATAGCCCCCCATGGCCCTCATCAATCCAAAAGAAAATCAAACAGCTAAGTGACTAGCCGATACGGCGCATAAAATCCCATATATGAATTAAATACATACCTTTTCGTTGAGCATTCTATTTATATACCTTCATACCTTATCCATACATATCTCATGTATATTTATACATTTCTAATTCATTTCAACTTAATCCAATCATTTTAACTTAGTTCGTTAAGTGATTTTCAAATTACTGGTTTGCCCATTTCACCTTTTTATTTGAATATACATGTTCAAATATAGGTTTAACTTGTTTATCAACTAATTGAATTCCATTTCAATTTTATTTGAATTTCCTATATTCAAATTCCATTTCAATTCTCTTATTCAAATTCTATATTTGAATTTTATTTCAAATCTCTTATTCAAATCCCATATTTGAATTTCATTTCAAATCTCTTATTCAAATTCCATTTCACCTTCGATATTCAAATCCTATATTTGAATCCCTTTATATTTTCTATATTCATATTCTACATTTGAATTCCATTTGAATTTCTATATTCAAATTCCATTTTACTTTCGGTATTCAAATCCTATATTTTCAAACTCTATTGAATTATATATTCCAATTCCCATTTCAACTCTATTTGAAATCTATATTCGAATTCCTATTTCAAATTCTATTTTGAAATTCTATTTTCAAATTCCATTTCATTTCTATTTGAATTTTGCATTCAAATTTCCTTTCAAACTATTTAAATTCTATATTCACTTTTCCATTATTTAGATCTTCTTTATTCAAATCTCATTTGAATTTCTATATTCAAATCCCTTTGAATTTTCTTATTTAAATTCTATGTTTGAACTCCCTTTATTCAAATTCCTTTTCAAACTTTCTTTATTCATTCTTTATTATAAGTCCTATTTGAAATTCAACACAACTTGTCTTTCCCAAAACAATTTCAAAACAGTATCTCTGGTAGTAATTTGTCACTTACAACTCGAAAATGAATACTGATGATGCAGCTGTCATCATCAGAATCTATTTTCCAGCGATCGAAGTGAGTTCAATACTATAAAACCATTTCTAAACATTTCCACTTTGAAATTCATTTCAAAATATAATTCACACTGCTTGTAAAACAATTTAAAATCTCCCAGGATCTTAAATTTTCTTTATTCTTAATCCAAATCCATTTACAAACACTTATCCAATTCTCCAGAGTTTTAACTCAATTTCTGGTTTAAAATTTCAGATTTAACTCATCTGATTTCACGTATTTCAGTTATATGAATTCTAATTGGTTATTTTACATAACCATTTAATTTATAATCTTTCTCGATTATAATCACAACCAATATATCCAATATATTATAATCATTCCAATATAAATCCTTTATATCAAAAAGTATAATTTGGGTAAAATTATTTTGTTTACCCTCTTTTCAAAACATATCATGACGGTTCATCGTATTCAAGTGTTTAGTAACTCCTACCGATACAGTAGATCAAACTGATCGACCAGAATCCATAAACGACTCAACCAATGAATCTCCACAATATAAAACAATTTTTATATCAATAACAAATACGTTCACTCGTATATATACACTCAATCTCAGTCTAGGGTATTACTAACCCTATCTCTACCGAGTCACGCCACAGAGCCAATTAATTCTTAACTTAAGCTCTGATACCAACTGTAATGACCCGGATTTTGAGCGATTTTGGTTATCGACATAAGCTCGATGTCGATAACCAAAACATCGAAAAATCCTGGTAATTAGTGAAAGAAATTAGACGGTGAGAAAAGATAAGATAGAAACTTAGAATAGAAGAAGAAGAAGAACACAACATCAGAGTAACACGAATCTCACAGCGGAACGAATAACATATAATAGATAACATATCCTTGAAATAAATCATTATATGTATACAATACATTATCAAAGTACAACACTTACAACACAGCGGAAATAACCATAGCTATATGATCCTGAAGCCTCCTGCTCCAAGCTCTTCCAGTATATCTGTAAATCCCGACTACTTGACTGCCCATACAAATTTAGGCACCCAAGAGTTTAGGGAAAACAACAAAGTAACCTCCGGGTCAGTCATGGGACTGGTGTGAGTAAAACAGTTAAAAACAGTTGAACAAGTAAACGATATCTCATAAGACCACGCCGCATAACGGAACGGGTTTTTCCCTTATGAGAATCCAAATATCTTTATATCAAAAACCTTTTGATATTATAATAATGTCTATCAACCACAACTATAATAATCATCTAGTAGAAACGCTTTCATCTCACGTTCTACATATATAGTATACAATCAAAACCGCAAGCACGTATTGGGTAATGGATTTCCAACTATGACAAGGTATGGAACCACCTTTCGCTAGTGTACCTCTAGAGAGGAATACACTGGGTTCAACAAGAACATCTTGCAACCCGGCCACACATGACCGACCACTCATTTCGCTTGAGTGTATCGAATGTATATCACCAACAGTTGGGATCAGCAACCGTTTCCCGAATGGGACAGCATCAACAATAGATTTTTAGAAGTAAATGAAACTCTATATCAGGTGATTATACACCCTACTTCGGTGCGACCGACATAGCCATGCTGCCTGCCCGATTTCTGTCATTTACCAGATGATGAGGCTAGAAGCTACGCTTTATCATCATACCAGATTCACTTTGAATGCCACATCATCAAATCCATCAAATCACCGATTGACGTCCTCAACCATACATTATGTGTTAGCTAAAAGAAGTTTTCTTCTTCGCTTCCATTCTTGGTACAGTTGGAGAAATCAATATACGCGATCGTCTAGAAGTACTCTGTCAGACATCCGTCCATACAAGTCATCCAGGAACAGGATGAACCGAAGGCACTATTCTGTAAACAGGATAGCCCTTGCATAACTCCGTCTTCAATTTCTTTTGGCATATATGATTCGCAACGCTTATGCCAATACAGAGTGGTACTTTGGATAATAATCCAACCAGTCTCTCCATATTAACAACGTTAAAATGGTCAAAACTTCGATAGTTTGTGATTTAACTATCGAATAAAAACAAGTGTGCAAACAACGATATTATTTCCAAATGGAAATTATATCGATCAAACATCATTTAACATTCATCTCCTTAGTTCATTTTTCATCTCCTGTTTCCGTATATTCAACATTTGCTATTCTCTAAATTTAGAAAATATATGTTATTACCATTGGAAAACATTTCCATTTCTTGTTTTCTTTATTAGTAAACATTTCTGGTTTCTTCTTTGGAAAACATTTCCAAAGCTTCTTTATTGGACTTAGACAGATGTTTAAACAAACATCGCTATGCCAACTCAAACCATTTCCTTTACTGCTGAACCTTAACTATTCTTTAGTTAAAAACGAAGCCAATCAAGTTGGGGTAGAACTACCTCTCAGACCTTAACTGAACAACATTTCTAACTTTGAAATAGACAAGGTCACTATATATCCCTTTAACTAACTTCCTTACTTAACTCTCGTTCGAATAAATATCTATTCGATTTATTCTATTCACTTAACTCTATTCGATTAACCCTTATCAATTAACTCTATTGGACTAACACAATTGGATTAACTCTATTTGACTAACGCTATTGATTTACTCATTTCACTTAAATCCTTTCGAATAAACTATATTCGATAACTCCTTTTTCTTTCTTCGAATAAACTATATTCGATTAACTCGTTTGCTTCTATTCGAATAACTATATTCGATTAACTCATTTGCTTTCTATTCGAATAAACTATATTCTATTAACTCATTTGTTTTCTATTCGAATAAACTATATTCGATTAACTCGTTTGCTTTCTATTCGAATAAACTATATTCGATTAACTCATTTGCTTTCTATTCGAATAAACTATATTCGATTAACTCATTTTACTTTCTTCGAATAAACTATATTCGATTAACTCCTTTTACTTTCTTCGAATAAACTATATTCGATTAACTCATTTTACTTTAACTCTAATCGATTAAACTAACATTGATTAGCTCCTTTTAACTTTATTCCCTAATCGATTAACTAACATCGATTAGCTCCTTCGATTAACTCCTTTTACTTTAACACTAATCGATTAACTAACATCGATTAACTAACATCGATTAACTTCTTTTAACTTTAACACTAATCGATTAACTAACATCGATTAACTTCTTTTACTTTAACACTAATCGATTAACTAACATCGATTAACTTCTTTTAACTTTACACTAATCGATTAACTAACATCGATTAACTTCTTTTACTTTAACTCTAATCGATTAAACTATTCATTTATAAAGATTTACTTTTAGTAACGGTTCTTCACTTTACAAATGATTTCCTTTTATTCTAACTTATCCTTTGATTTTATAAATATTTCTTTTATAAAAATCCATTTCCTTTTCTATATAAAATCCATCGATTCTATATAAATAATTCATTTTCAAAATACACTTTGAAAATAGTGAATATTAGGCACACATCCCTAAAACGAAACTTAATTAGGCTCACCCCCGGTCATAAACTTATTGTAAATTTAGTCCCTATTTTTTGAAAATTCATCAACAAAATACAAAAAGATATTAAAAAACCATGTAAATTCGTATTTAATTAAAACAATTAATCGTGAAAAAAATCAGATCAAAAAAACGTTAAAAACAACGTCAAAATCATGAAATACAGAAAATCAACGAAATGCAGTAAATTGCATCAAAACATGCATATAAATCGATTAGTTGCATACATGTATGCATTTATTTCAAATCTGCGTCAAAACTGCAGTATAAATGCATACATGTATGCACATATTGTTAAAACATGCATCTGCTGATGCATTTATTTAAAAACTGCATACCTACGTGCAACTTATTCACGTTTGCATATATTTTGACATATATGCACACATGTATGCAGTTATATAGAAAAACTGCATACATGTATGCAATTTTTCAAACAGGCGTGCATAAATATATGCATGTGTATTCGAATAGTTGCATAAATGTATGCAACTATTCGTAAATGTTGCATACATTTATGCAACTTTTTTTTTTTAATTTCTGTGGACTTCCGAGAATATTTATAGATTTTAGAATTTTTTTTTTTTTTTTTAGTGATAGCGCCTGAAAATTTGGACAGAAAACGAAAGAGGCTGAGGTATGAAAAGTGGCAGGCGGAAGATTCCAGGCGTCAGCTAAAATAGGGGGCGGGTTTACAAAGAAAACATTACAGGGATGTGGTGTGAATTTAAAACTTGCAAATAGTTGCATACATGTATGCAACTTTTGCCAATAGTTGCATACATGTATGCAAGTATTTCTGAAGCTGTTTCAGTTGAAAATGTATGCAGAAACTTGCATACATGTGTGCAACTATTTGAAATACTTGCACACACGTATGCAAGCATTTACATGTGAAAATAAAATGTGTGCAGAAACTTGCATACATGTATGCAACTATTTTAAATACTTGCACACATGTATGCAAGTATTGCATGTAAAAATATAACAGAGAAATACTTGCAAAGATGAATGCAAGTATTCCAAATATGTGCATGATTTGATGCAAATTACTGCATTTTTCGTTGTTTTCTGTATTTTTTTGATTTTGATGCATGTTTTGATTTTATTATGATCTGAATTTTTGGGCGAGTACATGTTTAATTTAAATACGAATTATCGTGATTTTTTTATATATTTTTTATGAATTTTCGAAAAATAGGGACTAAATTTACAATAAGTTTATGACTGGATGTGAGCCTAATTTTGAAACTTAATAAGGACTTGTGCCAAAAGTACCCTTGAAAATATTCCTTTATCAACATTTGATGTGTTATGGTATTCAACATATCCAATCACGATGATCAGTATCGTCCCAACACATATAATCGATAACAGATTATATATATCACATCATATATCACAATATATGAAAAACAGTAAAATAAATGTTGAGGAACCCAGTTGGGTTCCTCCAACCTGTTTCCCTGCATCACAGATGTTAAACAATATAGATAACATCACTTTCAGTTCTATATGATACATTTTGTTAAACAGAATCAATATAGAAATTTAACTAACTGACTAGCAGTTCAATCAAACAATCAACACACAGTCAATCAGCCAATATCTAACAGTTCTAAAAATACAACATGAAATTATAAACTGTTCAGAGTTGGTGAGATTTACTCACATTCGCAGTTCATCGTTAAAGAACGATAAACTGTTTGTTTGATTTGAATCAAACAATTTATTTTTCCGTAAATTCAAACGAGCACCAGTCCACTTCCAGTCAGTCTCATTGAGTAGCTCTCATCCATACGAACCTAACGGATCTGACCGTTCGAAATTCTGATGACGGACGGACAAGTTATACAATTTCTAAGTTAATATACATTTAAATTATAAATAAAAACTTGGATATTTATTGCAAATGGGCCTTACCCACATTCTCGGCCCAATACCCTAAGGTAAAACCTGCTCCTCAAATACCATCTTCCCCAAATCGCCTGTACATAAAAACCCACGCTGCACACCATAGCCGATGCTTCCTCCACCAACTACTCCTCCTCCTTTCACCTTAAAATCAGAGTAAATATTCTAAAATTCATATCTTCAAACTCTCTTTCTACTCACATCATTTTCAAACAACTCGGTGGAGTTTTGTTCGACCACCCATCGCGCTGAAATCTCGAGCGGCGACCTCCTTGGAAACTGAATCCTCCCACAACTAGCGCACAAGGTGCTGCTCCCTCTTGCGAACTCAAAAATGCTATTGATTTTGAATTCGAATGACCCCACATCCCACAAACGCGAACCCTAATCCTCACTCAGAACTGGACAGCGATGAAACTCGATTCGAGTTCAACCAAAACCGTCCCCAGATGAAGAGAAGCACTCTGTGAATCCAAACATATATAAATACTGATTTTAGGATTTTAATTTCAATTTTTTGGATTTTCTTTTTGGGAAATATTTTACTGTAAAAACATTTGCGGTATATATATAGTTGTGTTCGGTGGTTGGTGCCATTTGTGGTTGAAACTGAAGGGGGTGTGGCCTGTTTGTGATCAAAGAAATGGAGGGGATATTTTTGAATTGATTTTTTATTTTATCGATTATATGCTTGTCTCTCGTACTTAAAAATCCCTACGACCACATACGATCTTCTAAAATCACGAAAATTGACATGCCACTAGAGTTTGACATTACGGTCCCAACGAAACTGGTTTCATCGAATTCCGACTTCGTATGCTCACACAGTGTATTTTTAACTGTCAAAATACTGACTGTTTTCCACTCTAAAAATCTGTACGACCACACAGTGACTCTAAAAATCACGAAACTTGACATCTAGCAACTATTTGACATTGCGGATCCAACAAAACTAGTTTCGTCGAATTCCGACTTCGTATGCTCACACAGCGTATTTTTAAAGCTCTGGATGACCCATTTAAATATATAAATATATTTAAATATAATTAAATTAAATTAAATATTTTAAAAATAAATATTATCGTCTATATTCACAGTGGCATACCACACAGCTCTAGAATATTCTTGTATGTATTTACAACTCGATATTCACTTCTGGGTCAACCCGATATTTGATTTATATTGAAATCCCTTTTAAAAATATAAATATTTCCTTTATAAATTATTAAGGAATTCCACAGCGACTTTTCTAAAATTTGATTTGGACATATCTCAAAATCTACACAGTGAAATCTCGATTTTTCTCTTCCACTAGAAAGATATACTCCACCAGCTCCACACGTTTCTTGTTTCACAGAAATCCAGCTTAAAATGAATCCTGTACATTCAGTTGAAGTTCAAATCGCCAAATAGCGAACTGCAGCGCTATTTCAAGCTCTATTTTAATTATATTATAATTATACATTCAAACTGACGTCGATTGAATATATTCGTCAATATAATTCAACTCCTAACTGATATATATATATATATATTTTAGATAACCCAAATTACACCATACTGTGAATTTCACAATTTTTGACTATTACTGAATTAAATATATTATTTAATTTATTATTTTAATTAAATATTTACCATTATTTAATTCCACGACCAATTAATTCACTATACCACCATTGATATAATTAAATAAATTAATCATAATACCTCTGCCAAATGCGGGTCATTACAGTAGCCTTCAGGTGTACATCTATTATGAGGATTTTTACCTCAATCAGCCTAATTGCCAGGAAGATGTTAGATGTACCCTTCAAAACCCTATCGATCGGCTCCCTACTTGTATTAATGTTTCATGTGTCTATGTCAATCGGCCCTCTCTTGCGTGTAGATACCCTGTGCTGGTCCCACCATAAGGTGTATCAATCCTTATGATAGTGACCCGACACGATTCAAGATGCATAGCATATAACTATTGGTATCGAGTGCCTGCTTTTTCCCACTCCGGAGTAGGTGCACGCCCGTAATCCGTCGGAACCTACACTGACGTACCCCCTACCGCTATTTTGACCGCTTATAATCAGCCCAGTAATCGTGCCCCACCCTGCCTAGTTTCAGGGTATCTTGATACATCTATGTGGGTTACTGCTGAAATGGGTCCCCGTTACTAGGGTTTCTTACTGGTTAAGTTTGTGGGCCTATATTTACTAATATTACCCACCAACCCGATATGTACTTAACCCTCCCACTGATTTAAACATGTTTACTTAATGGTTAAGTTTGTGGGCCTATATTTACTAATATTACCCACCAACCCGATATGTACTTAACCGTCCCACACATCATATTGGTTAAGTGTTATCCATTCATGTTAACTTAACCTACCCACTCATCATGTCATGTTGTTTAAGTGTTTCTTATTAACCCTTCTCACTCGTCATGTTGGATTGGTTAAGTGATTCCTATTAACTTAACCTCGTTCATTCATCATGTTATATTGGTTAAGTATTTCCCATTAACTTAACCCCATTTGTTCATCAAGTTACATTGGCTAAGTGTATCTTATTAACTTAACCCCACGCGTTCATCATTCTGTATTGTTTAAGTGTCATCAATCAATTCAAGTTAACTTAACCCACCCACTTGTCGTGTTACATTGGTTAAGTGTTGCCTTCTTGTGTTAACTTAACCCTTCCCATTCATCATGTTATATTAGTTAAGCGTTGCTCTCTTGTTTTAACTTAACCCTACCCATTCATCATGTCATATTGTTTATGTGTTCCTTATTAACTTAACCCTACTCATTCTTCATGTCATATTGGTTAACTTAACCCTATTCACTTGTCTAATTAACATGTTTACTGTAACAACCTGTATTTTAAACAACACGTTATAAATTAAAACAGGGCAGAATTAAATGAATCAGGGGAAACTGGTTGTGCCATTGCGTTCGTCTCGGAAAAATACGCGAAATAGAGTCCGAGTTTTCGTAAATCGGAGTCCGTATGATCGAGATATGGCCTCGCAAAGTTTCACGAAAAATTCAAATTCAAAAACAGATTCAAATTTTCAGAATTCAGGGTAGGCGGGAAAAATCCCGCCTAGACATGTCGACAGGGGGGTCGACACTAGGGTCGACCTCCCCCCCAACCAGGTTGACACTAGAGTCGACCTGGGGGTCGACCTGTGTGTCGACCTCCCTGGTCGGCCAGGTCGGCCAGGTACACCTGTTTTGGCTCCTGGGTCTTGTTTTGGGGGCTTGTGACGATTTTAGATGGCTCAGATTTATCCTAGGGTTTATCCTATGGCTAAAACTAATCCTAAACACTATTAAAAGACCCTAAGATGTAGCCTAAATCATACTATTTCATTTTAGCCTCATGCAGCCGCCATTAAACCTAGAACTCTATATTAAAAATACAAAGAACAAAATTATAGAAGACGAAGGACAATTCTTGAAGGCTACAACTAGAAGCTACAACAACTACGACGCTTTAGACAACGGATTTGGGGCTATTTGATTTGAAATTTTGATTACTTGCTTCATATTGTAAGTTCTATGTCACTTTTTAGGCAAAAACGCTAAAATAACATGGACATGCTATGAATTGAAACCGGATTTAGGAACTATTGTTAATCCATGTTTATATTAACTTTGAATCATAATTTGGGAATATTGTTATGTTAATGTTGCAAGTTAAACTTATCATGATGTTGATGTTGTTATGAATCACTTGGGCTTAATTATATTGCAAGTTGAACTAATACATGTCCATGGAATCATTATGTTCATTGAAATCCTTATGTTGATTAAACCATGCCTATGATGCTAATTAAACCATGTCTATGATGTTAATGAAACTATGCTTGTGATGTTAATATACCTATCATGTTAATGATAAATTGGGAATTGCTAGGTTATGATGAAAAGTTGGAATCATTATGTTTATAATGCTAGATGAGAATCATTATGTTAAAAATGCTAAATTGGAATCCACTATGCCTATTAGAATTACCATGCCTTTAATTTTTCATGTTTGTAATAAAATTATTATTAGGCCCGCAATGATTATTATGCCTATGATGTAAAGTTGAAATCATCATGTTAAACTAAGTTGGAACCATTACTATGCCAAGTTATCATCATGCTAGTATTGAAACCATGTGATATGTTATAGCCTGTTTATTATGCAAGTGATGTTGGAATTGTCACATATGCCTATCACATGTTTGGTGTTATTCCCCTTTATCTCTTGAATTGTTTATGCTTGTGAACGAAGTACGTTTATATACGTTGGGGATACGATTGGGTAGAATAGGCAAAACTTGAATTGGTTATAATCATAAACCGTGAAATTTGGCATAAGTAGAACATGAAATATGGCACGAAAACTTGACTTGAACATGCCATAACTTGACTTGAAACATGCCTTAGTTGGGCACGAAATTGACATATGAACATGCTATGAAAATAGCACGAATCTGATTAGAACATGGGCATGACTTTAGAAAACAAGAAAGTGGCCAACTCGAGGTTGGGTTGAGTTTGTAGTGTAAATCTGCCCGGAACCGCCCGACAAATCCAGTTGCTACAAACAATAGGATCCAATGTGGGTAGTTGGTCACATCGCGCTTGAAACCCGAGGTTGGGTTGAGTTCGTAGCGTAAACCTGCCTGGAACCGCCCGGCAAATCCAGTGGCTACGAACAATAGGATCCAATGTGAGTGGTTCGGTGCATTAACGAATCAATTAATGCCAATTAGGGTTAAGTCATGAACAATGAAAGACAACTTAACCAACTTGAACACGATTTGTAGGGCTAAGTCATGAACTTGAAACGACAACACTTAGCCAACTTGACATGACACGTAGGCGGGTTAAGTCACGAATTTAAATGACATACTTAACCATCTTGACATGACTAGACTGGAAAAGGATTAAGTCACGAATTACATGACTTAGTCTGTTAGGCAGGTTAAGTCACGAATTACATGACTTAATCTGTTAGGCGAAACCCTAGACACGACCCTTTTCAGCAGTAATCCTCTAGATGTATCAAGGTACCCTGAGGCTAGGCCGGGTGGGGCACGATTACTGGGCTGATTGTAAGAGGTGAACGACGGCAGTGGGGTATGCTAGTGTAGGTTCGGTGGACTACGGTCGTGCACGTATTCTGGGGCAGGCACTGGGTATCCGTAGATTTATCTGTGCATCTTGAATCGTGTTAGGGGTTGACACCCTAGGGCTGATACACCCGAAGGTGGACCCAGCACAGATAACTACATTCGTGATTAGCCGTATGACACGGACACTTGATGAGCTAGAACTTGTAGGGAGCCGATCGACTAGATAATCGCTCCGTAAGACCCCGTACTTGGGTCAGACCCCGTTTCACGGTCATTTCATGATATTGGGCCGTGGGATTTATTTCGTGATTAACTTGTGACATGGGCTTAGTATACTAGTACAGTCGATGCAACGAATCTTGAACATGTGATGCTTTATTTGACTTGTCTTGACATATCATGATCACCTTAATCTATCTTGTTCACCTTGACACCATTCTTAAGTTTAGTTCCAGTTCATACATGACATGTTGTTTTAACCGTTTTTACACTGAAAGTCACTAGGACTTACTCAGTCTTTATGACCGACCCTTTTCCTTTCGTCTCTTTTTCTTTCGTTCCCCCCCCCCAGGTTCTCAGGGAGGAAACACTAGCTCTTAGCCTGGATATCACTTGCTTTGGCACAACATGTACGGTTTGCTATGGCTGCTTCTTTTTACTACACTTAGGGAATAAGCTGTTTTTCTGTTTTTAAGTCATTGCTTCTTTGGCTATTATTACAAGACAGTTGTAATGAAGTTGGTATTTGAAATGTTTGTAAGAGACATGGTTTATTTTGGAATAAAATGAAGTTCTGTTTTGCTCGTAAATTCTTCCGCTGTTTACTTAATTATTTATTTATGTTCTGTCTTGTGATAATTCTGTGATGTTATCTCGATAATACCCCTCCAAAACTAGTGCATTCCCTTTGTGAGTGACCCTAGCGGAGGTGGGGTGTTACATTTGGTATCAGAGCAGAAGGTTACCAAGACTGGGCAAAAGTTTTGAAAACCTTTTGAATTTATTTTTTCAAAACCATTTACAAAGAAGCAATTTTCAAGAAAAGTTGGTTTATCTTAAAAGGCTACTCCCTAAAAAGCCATTAGCAATATCTTTGTTTCCTCGTTTGAATCTTTTCCTTCTTCGTTTTCAGCTTATCATAGCCGACGATCTTAATCTTCCTGAGGGTGTCAATATACCCACTTGGTTCCGTCGTTTCCTCGAGGCTCGAGAAAATGTGATAGGCCCAGCCAATCCTCCGCCTCATCCTCCTCAACCTCCGCGAGAAACCGCTTTTTCAAAGATATGCAAGGACTTTAAGGCCATGGGCGGAAAGAATTTCCTAGGAACTGAGACTTTTGTTGAGGCACGGAATTGGTTGAAGGAAACCAAAGACTTGTTTGTTATCTTTGAGGTAGAGGACAATAGGAAAGTACAGTTGGCGGCGTGGCTCATGAAAGAGGAAGCTTCTTATTGGTGGGAAGTCACCAACGCTACTAGGCCCATTGAGACTTGGGCGGACTTTAGGGGGAGATTTGGGCTTAAGTTCTTGTCATCGGCAGAGGAGAGTCTCCAAATGGAACGGTTTCTGGCCCTTAAACAAGGATATATGATAGTTAAAGAATATGTGAACCATTTCAATCAGCTTGCTCGCTTCGGATTGGAGTTAGTAAACACTCCTCAGAAAAAGGCGCTACGTTTTGCACGAGGCTTGAACGAGCCACTACATGGTTTAGCCATGACTCATGTGCCCATGGGGGCGACCTTTGAAAGCTTGGTGGATATGGCCCTACTGTATGAGGAAGATAAGAAGGGCAAGAAAGAGGTCAAGCCCAACGATTCTTAGAATAAGAAGGTAGACTCCGAGAAAGGAGGCAAGAACGACAACTCACGTGATAAAAGGAAATGCAATTTCTGTGGTACGGAAGGGCACATAGCCAAGGATTGTAGAAAGAGGAAGAGAAAGCAAGGTGGATGTTTTCATTGTGGGGAGACTAGACACATCATCAAGGACTGCCCTAAGAAGCAGACCGGACCTTCTAGGGGTACATCTTAAACTTCTTTTTTCTAGATGCTTTGTTTTATCTTGTTTCTCTCCTCGATCCTATCTTGAGAACCATAGGTAGAATTTTTTTGGATGTAAACATGTAATTGAAACATGTTATGATTGCGAAATGGTTGCAAGTGGTCGCAAGTGGTTTCTCGTGGATGCATGAATACACATTAGGCACTAGATCGGCTCAGACACATTTTCATGTTGCATATGCATGAGTGTTTATTTTGGAAACTTGGTTGTGCTATCATTTGGTTGTTGCATATGATTGAATGTTTGAGCACTCATGTAGAAATTATGAATTATAATAGGAAAAATTTGCATACATATTGGATTCATTTCACTAAACATATTTTGCAGATCAATCAGGCCTGATCATTTGCATTAGATAAGGAACATATACACACACTTTCTGCATATGTTCATACAACATTAGAAATCTTTTAAGGACAATGGCTGCCTGTGGATGATGCTTTGAGTAGATGGATGATGGATGGTAGGATACATCCTTCCTAACTTGAAGATTTCGGGGACGAAATCCTTTAAGGAGGGGAGAATGTAACAACCCGTATTTTAAACAACACGTTATAACTTAAAACAGGGCAGAATTAAATGAATCAGGGGAAACGGGCTGTACCATTGCGTTCATCTCAGAAAAATACGCGAAATAGAGTCTGAGTTTTCATAAATCGGAGTCCGTATGATCGAGATATGGCCTCGCAAAGTTTCACGAAAAATTCAAATTCAAAAACAGATTCAAATTTTCAGAATTCAGGGTAGGTGGGAAAAATCCCGCCAAGACAGGTCGACAGGGGGGTCGACACTAGGGTCGACCTCCCCCCCAACCAGGTCAACACTAGAGTCGACCTAGGGGTCGACCTGTGTGTCGACCTCCCTGGTCGGCCAGGTCGGCCTGGTACACCTGTTTTGGCTCCTGGGTCTTGTTTTGGGGGCTTGTGACGATTTTAGATGGCTCAGATTTATCCTAGGGTTTATCCTATGGCTAAAACTAATCCTAAACACTATAAAAAGACCCTAAGACCTAGCCTAAATCATACTATTTCATTTTAGCCTCATGTAGCCGCCATTAAACCTAGAACTCTAAATTAAAAATACAAAAAACAAAATTATAGAAGACGAAGGACGATTCTTGAAGGCTACAACTAGAAGCTACAACAACTACGACGCTTTAGACAACGGATTTGGGGCTATTTGATTTGAAATTTTGATTTGGATTACTTGCTTCATATTGTAAGTTCTATGTCACTTTTTAGGCAAAAACGCTAAAATAACATGGACATGCTATGAATTGAAACCGGATTTAGGAACTATTGTTAATCCATTATATATATACTTTGAATCATAATTTGGGAATATTGCTATGTTAATGTTGCAAGTTAAACTTATAATGATGTTGATGTTGTTATGAATCACTTGGGCTTAATTATATTGCAAGTTGAACTAATACATGTCCATGGAATCATTATGCTCATTGAAATCCTTATGTTGATTAAACCATGCCTATGATGCTAATTAAACCATGTCTATGATGTTAATGAAACTATGCTTGTGATGTTAATATACCTATCATGTTAATGACAAATTGGGAATTGCTAGGTTATGATGAAAAGTTGGAATCATTATGTTTATAATGCTAGATGAGAATCATTATGTTAAAAATGCTAAATTGGAATCCACTATGCCTATTAGAATTACCATGCCTTTAATGTTTCATGTTTGTAATAAAATTATTATTATGCCCGCAATGATTATTATGCCTATGATGTAAAGTTGAAATCATCATGTTAAACTAAGTTGGAACCATTACTATGCCAAGTTATCATCATGCTAGTATTGAAACCATGTGATATGTTATAGCCTGTTTATTATGCAAGTGATGTTGGAATTGTCACATATTCCTATCACATGTTTGGTGTTATTCCCCTTTATCTCTTGAATTGTTTATGCTTGTGAACGAAGTACGTTTATATACGTTGGGGATACGATTGGGTAGAATAGGCAAAACTTGAATTGGTTATAATCATAAACCGTGAAATTTGGCATAAGTAGAACATGAAATATGGCACGAAAACTTGACTTGAACATGCCATAACTTGACTTGAAACATGCCTTAGTTGGGCACGAAATTGACATATGAACATGCTATGAAAATAGCACGAATCTGATTAGAACATGGGCATGACTTTAGAAAACAAGAAAGTGGACAACTCGAGGTTGGGTTGAGTTTGTAGTGTAAATCTGCCCGGAACCGCCCGGCAAATCCAGTTGCTACAAACAATAGGATCCAATGTAGGTAGTTGGTCACATCGTGCGTGAAACCCGAGGTTGGGTTGAGTTCGTAGCGTAAACCTGCCCGGAACCGCCCGTCAAATCCAGTGGCTACGAACAATAGGATCCAATGTGAGTGGTTCGGTGCATTAACGAATCAATTAATGTCAATTAGGGTTAAGTCATGAACATGAAACGACAACTTAACCAACTTGAACACGATTTGTAGGGCTAAGTCATGAACTTGAAACGACAACACTTAGCCAACTTGACATGACACGTAGGCGGGTTAAGTCACGAATTTAAATGACATACTTAACCATCTTGACATGACTAGACTGGAAAAGGATTAAGTCACGAATTACATGACTTAGTCTGTTAGGCGGGTTAAGTCACGAATTACATGACTTAATCTGTTAGGCGAAACCCTAGACACGACCCTTTTCAGCAGTAACCCTCTAGATGTATCAAGGTACCCTGGGGCTAGGCCGGGTGGGGCACGATTACTGGGCTGATTGTAAGAGCTGAACGACGTCAGTGGGGTACGCCTGTGTAGGTTCGGTGGACTACGGTCGTGCACGTATTCCGGGGCATCCACTTGGTATCCGTAGATTTATCTGTGCATCTTGAATCGTGTCAGGGGTTGACACCCTAGGGCGGATACACCCGAAGGTGGACCCAGCACAGGTAACTACATTCGTGATTAGCCGTATGACACAGACACTTGATGAGCTAGAACTTGTAGGGAGCCGATCGACTAGATAATCGCTCCGTAAGACCCCGTACTTGGGTCAGACCCCGTTTCAGGGTCATTTCATGATATTGGGCCGTGGGATTTATTTCGTGATTTACTTGTGACATGGGCTTAGTATACTAGTACAGTCGATGCAACGAATCTTGAACATGTGATGCTTTATTTGACTTGTCTTGACTTATCATGATCACCTTAATCTATCTTGTTCACCTTGACACCATTCTTAAGTTTAGTTCCAGTTCATACATGACATGTTGTTTTAACCGTTTTTACACTGAAAGTCACTAGGACTTACTCAGTCTTTATGACTGACCCTTTTCCTTTCGCCTCTTTTTCTTTCGTTTCCCCCCACCCCCCCCCCCCCCCAAGGTTCTCAGGGAGGAAACACTAGCTCTTAGCCTGGATATCACTTGCTTTGGCTCAGCATGTACGGTTTGCTATGGCTGCTTCTTTTTACTGCACTTGGGGAATAAGCTGTTTTTCTGTTTTTAAGTCATTGCTTCTTTGGCTATTATTACAAGACAGTTTTAATGAAGTTGTTATTTGAAATGTTTGTAAGAGACATGGTTTATTTTGGAATAAAATGAAGTTCTATTTTGCTCGTAAATTCTTCCGCTGTTTACTTAATTATTTATTTATGTTCTGTCTTGTGATAATTCTGTGATGTTATCTCAATAATACTCCTCCAAAACTAGTGCATTCCCTTTGTGAGTGACCCTAGCGGAGGTGTGGTGTTACATTTACAGTTCAATTTACGCCCCAAATCCCTAGTCATATGTCCAATATACTTTAAGTCTCAAGTCATATGTTCGATACACTTTATGTTTTAAATACAACGTATGTTTTGTCCTCAAATCAGTTACAAATCAGTTATGCCTAATTATACATAATTTAATACTTTTCCCAATTTTAGCGCTGATAACGTCCAAATCATATATTATGCCCAGTTTTAGAACTGGTCATGTTCAAATCATATATTATGCCCAATTTTATTTCCAACGTACGTTCATCTCTTATGAGATTTGGCTCAGGCTCGCAGTAGCCTAGCTATAAAAACAAAAAGGGAAGAAGGAAAGTAGAGATAAAGAATGGACATAATAGTAGCAAATGAGATAGATCCAATGGATATAGAAAGACAGATAGAAATAGGCATAATCTCATATTCAGATTTATTACAATGTCAGAATCGCAATTGAATTTTACTTCTGAAAGTAACATGAACTTGCAAATTACAGAACGGTCTTGAATTCTAGGATCTGATTTCTGAATTTGATTAGCTATTCCTTTGATGTAGACTTTGATTGTTAACTTGAAAACTCTTAATTTGATTCATTAAGGTGGAGGCTAGGTCACTTCAGGTTTTAGCAGCATATAAACGCTTATGAATTCTTGTGCAGAAAACAATAGGTTTAGGGGTCTTTTTACAGGTGTATAGGGAGATTTAGAGCCTTCAGATCAGTCTAGAAGTCATCAGAAGTGTTCATTGTATAAAAATATGTCACACATCGAATCAGAGGGCAACACATCAGCCAAAACACGTCGTCCAGAAATTTCATCCAGATTTGGAAAAGGGGTCGACACTCTATAGGGGGGTCGACACCTATGTCGACTCCCCTATAGGGGGGTCGACACGTGTTGAGCGGGAATTTTCCCGCCCACTTCCTTTTGGCTGATTTTGAATTTTAGACCTGTTTTGAACCTTTTGGACTTATAATATTCGTATATAATCTTCTGAACTCCATAACTTCTTCATACGGAGTCTGATTCACGCAAACTCGAAATCTATCTCAAGCAGAATTCCAAGATGAACGCAATGGCATAACCTGTTTCCCTTAATTCTAAATTTAAAATTAAATATTCTTTAATTCGTTACTTTAATATCCACAGGAAATACGGGTTGTTACATTCTCCCCTCCTTTAAAGGATTTCGTCCTTGAAATCTCCAAGTCAAGGAGAATGTATCCTAACATCCAACATCCATCTACTCAACCATTCAATCACAGGCATCCATTGTCCTTAAAAGATTTCTATTGCTTTACATAAACATATGCATACTGTGTGTATATGCTCTTATATTATGCAAAATCAGGCAGTCTAGTGATTCATTTGACCTCCTTAATGCGAATTATGTCAGTGCCATGAGTCCATCACGTATGCAATTATTTCTAATCGTACTATATAACTTCTACACGAGTGCACAATCATTCATACAAATGCAACATCCATATGATAACACATCAAGTTTCAATTCATACATATAAAAATTCACTCATGAATATACAATATGAAAGTAACTGAGCCGATTTAGTGCCTAATGTGTGTATATGAATCCACGAGCAACCACTAGAAAACACTTACATCCACTTGCATCCACCAAATATAACATGTCTCAAAAACATGTTTACATCCATTGGCTTCTACCTGAGGATCAAGGATAGGATCGAGAGGATATACTTAAAAGATAAAGACTAGCAAATAAACTTTACAGAAAAAGAGAGATCAAGGATATACCCTCAAAAAGGGTATGATGCGCGTATCTAGTCTTCAATCTTCTAAGTCGCATCTTCTTGAGCCTCTCTTCATTATGCTCTAACTGTCTTGACTTCACGATTGCATAGCTCCTTAATTTCTGTTTCCAAAATATGAGTTGGAACTCATTTCAATATCGCCTCTCGTTTCACTTCTTCTTCTTCCAGTGTGCTCGGCAGTACAACTTTTGTTGTGTCCTACTAATATTCCCAGAACTATCTCTTGGAAATAAACAGATGCTAACCATGTTACCAAGTGTATATACTAAGATGGTTAGATTCTTCTTCGTCAATCTAGTAAGTAGGGATGATACCTTTATAAAGTCCTTAATTAATTTCCTATATTAGCCCACTGATCCAAGAAAGCTTCTTACTTCTGTTGCATTCCTTGGGACCTTCCGGTCTTGCACCGCAACTACTTTTTCGGGATCTACTGCTATCCCTTCTTTGGGCGCCACATGTCCTAGAAACCTTACTTCTTCTCTCCAAAAACGGAACTTTTGGAGAGCTTCGCCTTAAGTTGATGCGCTTGGAGGGTATCCGAGACTTCCCTTAGATGCAAAGCATGTTCTTCCTCATTCCAAACAACATCTATGCACAAGCGAAGTGAACCATCCGCCATTGTAATGAAAACGACTGGAGCACCCCATTCATAAATACTTCGCCTTATGAACCTTTTTCAAGTAACTCTTTTACTTGTTTACTGAGCCCTTCCTTTCCCTTGGATTCATGTGTCGTACAACTAATGCAACTGGCTTTGCATTGTCAACTAGAAATATGTGGAAGTCTATCTTGCGTTTTTGGGGGCAAACCCCTAACCTAATCAAAAACATCTGCGTACTGATGGACTACTCTAACGGATCGTAAATCGTCGATAGATGCATCAAGTGATTCTAGGTAGCCAATACAAACTGATCCCTTAGGATCGTACGAAATCTCGAGGGTATTCCCGAGGCAAGTCGAAAGTCTAACTACCCTCCTTTCACAATTACTAGCTAACCAATCCATGCCTAGAATCAACCCATAACCCATGAAACCAAAAACTTAAGCATTACACTTAATCTCAATACTTAACATAGCTATTCTCAAATCCTTACAAACCAAAGACAAATGAGTCGAACCGCCAATTGGATTTGAGACCATAATGGGATCCTCTACTATACAAGCTCTAGGTTGCAGAGACTCAACTATGGAAGCAGATATAAACGAATGTGAAGCACTAAAATCAAAAGAGTACTAACAGGATGATCAAAAAGAAAACTAAACTTTTCAGCTGAAGCTTTACTACCTCTCTCTTAGGTAAGCTAGTGGTGAGAGTCTGCATTTGCCCTCCATAAAATCCCGTCCTTTGTTCTTGCCCTTGTCCTTAATTGTATGACCCGTTATGCCATAATAACGACACTTCCTCTTTCTTAGATTTTCGTATTCTTCCTTCCCTTCTTGTCATGTGATTCTTCCACTTACACCTCCTTTGTGAACCAAGTCTATATCCATGAGTTCCTCATCCTTGGGTTATGCTCCTTAGCCAAACTCCCTCATTCTCATCTTTGCCATCCTTGTGTAGCTTGTTGAGAAGTCTCTTGAAAGCTGCCTCCATCGCACGGAAATCCCTACAAAGCTTGAAAGAAAATTAGCTGCAGGTGAAACTATTACGGCTATAGATGGAAGTTAGGCACTTCTTTGCACTTTAACAGATGTCATAGTCTCATCAAGCCTATAGAACCATGCCGCGATGAGGTTACCTCCTAGAAAGCCAGGAGCCCTGGAGACTAAGGAAAGAGGGAAACAAGGATTCAAACAAAGGATCAAAAGATAATGCATATGCCTTTGGGGAATATGCCTTTAAAACAAAACTTTTCTTTAGAAATTGCTTCTTTTTAAAACCGTTTTGAAAATAATTTTTCAAAACTTTTATCTGATACGGTAACCTTCAGCTCTGGTACCACGCGTAACAACCCCCCTTCATTAAGGTCACTCACAAAGGGAATGCCTTAACTTCGGTGGAGCATTTTAGGTAAAAGATGCAGATAAATTACAAGACAGACAAATAAAGCAACGGAAAATACAGTGATTTTATAAACAATGTGGTTCAATCAAGCTTCTACAACTATTTATCTCAATCATAATTAAAAATAATACATAGAACTTCCGTCTTTATTCAAAAACTTCCAAGTATAAAAGAAGTATAAAAATAACAATGATATTCCCCAATAAGCATGAACCAGCCATAGCAGTGGAAGAGAGAGAGAGAGAGTCCAAAGCAATTCATCAACTATCTCCGTGCTTGGAAAGAAAACTGAGCTAAGTGGTAACATTTCCTCCCTGTGAACCTGGAGGGGGGGTAACGGAAGAAAAGAGGCGAAACAAACTAGGTCAGACATAAGTCTGGTAAGTCCAGTTACTTTCAGCATGTAAATAGGCAAAAGCATCATGACATGAATAAACTGAATATAAGACAATACCATGAGAACAAGGATAACAAGATAACACACGATTAGTACAGATATGATAAGGCAAGATAAACTGAATGTGCTTCTACTCTTTCTCTGCTTCGCTACTACCTTGTTATTCTGATTTTTATATCTTTGCACTGCCTAACTAGTGTCCCAACTAGTAATCTGTGTAAAGTGATAATATTACCACGTGATCCCAATCCCCGCAATTATGGTAGCCTTCAGGTGTACATCTAGTATGGGGATCTTTAACTCAATCAGCCTAATTGCCATGAAGATGTTAGATGTACCCTTACTACCCTATCGATCGGCTCCCTACTTGTATTAATGTTGCATGTGTCTGTGTCAATTGGCCCTCTCTTGTGTGTAGATACCCTATGCTGGTCCCACCATAAGGTGTATCAATCCTTATGATAGCGACCTGACACGATTCAAGATGCACAGTGTAAAACTACTGGTACCCAGTGCCTGTTTTTCCCACTCCAGAGTACCGTAATCTGTTGGAACCTACACTGATGTACCCCCTGCCGCTATTTTGACTGCTTATAATCAGCCCAGTAATCGTGCCCCACCCTGCCTAGTTTCAGGGTACCTTGATACATCTATGTGGGTTACTACTGAAATGGGTCCCAGTTACTAGGGTTTCTTACTGGTTAAGTTTGTGGGCCTATATTTACTAATATTACCCACCAAACCGATATGTACTTAACCCTCCCACTGATTCAAACATGTTTACTTAATGGTTAAGTTTGTGGGCCTATATTTACTAATATTACCCACCAACTCGATATGTACTTAACTCTCCCACACATCACATTACTTAAGTGTTGTCCATTCATGTTAACTTAACCTACCCACTCATCATGTCATGTTGGTTAAGTGTTTCTTATTAACCCTTCTCACTCATCAAGTTGGATTGGTTAAGTGTTTCCTATTAACTTAACCACGTTCATTCATCATGTTATATTGGTTAAGTATTTCCCATTAACTAAACACCATTCGTTCATCAAGTTACATTGGTTAAGTGTATCTTATTAACTTAACCCTATGTGTTCATTATGCTTTATTGGTTAAGTGTCATCAATCAATTCAAGTTAACTTAACCCAACCACTTGTCATGTTACATTGGTTAAGTGTTGCCTTCTTGTGTTAAATTAACCCTTCCCATTCATCATGCTATATTTGTTAAGTGTTGCTCTCTTGTTTTAACTTAACCCTACCCATTCATCATGTCATATTGGTTAAGTGTTCCTTATTAACTTAACCCTACTCATTCATCATGTCATATTGGTTAACTTAACCATGCTCACTTGTCTAATTAATATGTTATAACGGTTAAGTGTTCTAAATTTACTTAAATCCGTCTTCTTGTCTAATTAACATGTTATAACGGTTAAGTGTTGCCTTAGTTAACTTAACCCTATCATTCTTAACATGTCTTGTTTATTAGCATTAATTGATTTATTAATGCACCAACCTCTCGCATTAGATCTTTGTTGTTGCGGTTACTGGATGTTCCAGGCGGTTCCGGCCAGTTTTACAGCACAACTCAATCTAACCTCGGGTTTTTCTTGGGCATGATGCACTAACCTCTCACGTTAGATAGGCGTTGTTGCGGTTACTGGATGTGCCGGATGGCTTCGGGCAGTTTTACACCTCAACTCAATCTAACCTCGGGTTAAGCATGTTTATCTTTTAGCATATTCTTACCATACATGTCCAAGTCTAGATTTTATATGCTAATTATCTCAAATTCACAAAACTAATCATGTTCCAATTCTCAAGTTATACCTCAACAAAGCTAATTTCAAAGTTATGCCCCCACAAATACATTTTCAATAGATTTCAACATATTAATCAGTTTAACAAATTAAACCTCACTTAAAGTTCCATTAACATATATCGCCCAATAAATTAAGCTTATAAACTTACATGCCCAAAATAATGGTCATAATCCACAATAAAACACATGCCCTATGGTTTAGTCATATTGCACCGTACAAAATATTCTCCAAGAACCCCCCCCCCCCCCAATCATGATTCATAGTACAAACTATGCCAAATTATAGCCTTTAATTATAGTGCATGCCAATTTACCCAAAATCCTAATTTAGGCGTGTTTACATTTAACAGTTATCCCTATCATACTCTGGGTTTTCATGCATAATCTCCTTCTTCCAAGTCATAAACTATTATATATAATATGCCCTAATTTTTAGGTCTTAAACCACAACATGTACTATGCCTTACATGTTTACAGTTCAATTTACGCCCCAAATCCCAAGTCATATGTCTAATATGCTTTATGTCTCAAATCTCAAGTCATATGTTCGATACACTTTATGTTTTAAATACAACGTATGTTATGTCCTCAAATCAGTTACAAATCTATTATGCCCAATTATACATAATTTAATACATTTCCCAATTTTAGCGCTAATCATGTCCATACCATATATTATGCCCAATTTTAGCGCTGGTCATGTTCAAATCATATATTATGCCCATTTTTATTTCCAACGTACGTTCATCTCTTATGAGATTTGGCTCAGGCTCACAGTAGCCTGGCTATAAAAACAAAAAGGGAAGAAGGAAAGTAGAGACAAAGAATGGATATAATAATATCAAATGAGATAGATCCAATGGATATAGAAAGATAGATAGAAATAGGTATAATCTCATATTCAGATTTATTACAATGTCAAAATCACAATTGAATTTTACTTCTGAAAGTAACATGAACTTACAAATTACAGAGCGGTGTTGAATTCTGGGATCTGATTTCTGAATTTGATTAACTATTCCTTTGACGTAGACTTTGATTGTTAACTTGAAAACTCTTAATTTGATTGATTAAGGTGGAGGCTAGGTCACTTCAGGTTTTAGAAAAATATAAACGCTTATGAATTCATGTGTAGAAAACAATAGGTTTAGGGGTCTTATTATAGGTGTATAGGGAGATTTAGAGCCTTCAGATCAGTCTAGAAGTCATCAGAATCGTTCATAGCAGAAAAATACGTCACACAACGAATCCGGGAGCGACACATCAGCCAAAACACATCGTCCAGAAATTTCGTCCAAATCTGGAAAAGGGATCGACAACCTATGGGGGGGTCGACACCTATGTCGACTCCCCTATAGGGTGATTGACTCCTATGTCGACTCCCCTTAAGGGGAGTCGACACCGTTGTCGACTCCCCTCAGGGGGGTCAACACCTATTGAGTAGGAATTTTCCCGCCCACTTCCCTTTGGCTGATTTCGAATTTTAGACATGTTTTGAAACCTATGGACTTATAATATTCATATATAATCTTCTGAACTCCATAACTTCTTCATACGGAGTCCGATTCACACAAACTCGAACTCTATCTCAAGCAGAATTACGAGAAGAACGCAATGGCGTAACCGTTTCCCTTAATTCTCACTTTTAAAATTAAGCATTCTTTAATTCGTTACTTTAATATCCATAGGAAATATGTGGTGTTACGTGGATATAGACCAGTCTAGGGTTTTGAGCGTAGGGTTAGGAAAGGAGCAGGCGCTGCGAGTTTGTATGGGATTGTAAGCGGGATCTGTTTATAACAACTAGTAGAAACCTTAGTGAATGCAGTAGTAGGCAGAGTCTACCGAAGCTGGGTATATCTGTGTGTTATTTACTGCATTTATTTCTCTGCTGATTGTTTTTGCTATGATTTATTTTAATAACACTTCAAAATTGTGATAAACCCTATTCACTCCCCTCTATGGTTAATCTAGATCCAACAATATATACATAAAAATTACAACTTGTACCCTAGGCATGTAGAAATGATTTAAATACTAAATTAAAATAGAGCGTTACATACACCTGCATATGTATGTTTATAATTCATATTTCACCCAATTCACTTGGTTTGGTGTTATGCACCTATAAATGGTTACCTTTGACTTATTTCAATTGTGGATGCGTTTAGATCCAACATAGGATCTATACCCAATTCAAACCATGAAACGTTCAAATCCAAACCTTTTTATGATACAATATAATGATAATAAAGGTGAATCTCTTAAAATATAAATAATAGTACAATGCTCATACTTACTTTTAATCCAATACAAAAACCACAGTTCCACAAACCCAATTCAACATGACAATTTCATACGTAATTGCAAGATAGAAGATTTGGGGATTTTCACGTTCATATTAACGAATATTCAAATCTTCCTAGGAAAAATTCATATGACTAACCATTAAAAACATGAATGCATTTAAGAAAAACTAGTTTCCACTCACAAATTAGGCGGAGATGTGGTAGAATTGCAAGATCTGCAACTATTCTTAACGTTCAAGCGATCTCTTATTATCCTCCTAACAATATACATATAAGAAACATATAATTAGAGTCTTATACATTTATGTTTATGCTAAATTCTGAAATCCTAAACTTATATAAATTTAAATAGAGAGGTTTAGAATAGAGTTAGAGAAGTAGAAGAAAACTTCACTTATTCTCTTTGTTTTTCTATGGAATTTAGCAACATCGAGGCAGAGATGTAGAATGATTAGGGTTTCTAGTGTATGGTATGAGGGGTTATTTATACTTTCTCATGTAAGCGTGAGCCGTAGGATTAAATAAAATTAATCCAAGCCTTCCATACAAATATAACCTCTTAGAAAACCATTATCCATGTAGGCCGATTGGTCCTTCCAACCACCTAGCGGTCGACACCCCTTAAGGGGGAGCGGTCGACCCTTCGGGGCTGGAACACCCAATTTAACAGCGTTGCTGAGCTGTTTATTTAATTAATTACGTTCTTAATTTTCTTCATTCTTTTCCATATATCCAATATACGATGTCCCCAAGGTCTTATCTCAAAATTCAAATTTTGAATTTCCCTCTTTTATTTCAAATTTATAATTTGGACAATATATATAATATTCACATAATTATATATTTTTTTTCTGTGTCCACTGTCCAAATTCATTTGTTCATAACTCCTTCATACATTAACCAGTTTTAGCATATTATATATGAAAACGATTCAGAATTTCGCCACGAATCCAAATAAAAGAGTTTCGTAGCCAAATTCCAAAAACTGCAAAAATCTCATTTTCCAGTCATACCATTTAATTGCTTGTATTTATTTATTTATTAATACTTATGAATTTTATGGAGTGTTACACTCTCCCCTCCCTTAAAATCAATTTTGTCCTGAAATCTATTTAAGGGGTGAAGAATACAACTCGTTTAAAAAATCCATGTTGTACCCCCATGTTATTTATAATTCATCTATAAGCATTCATGACTCGTAGTGATTATGAACTGAAAACCAACTAAAGCGAGCTCTAACCTAGCATGTAGGTGTAATAAGTGATGCAATATGTATGCAAACAACCTAAATACACATATATTTCTACATGAGTGCTTGGTGCAATTGTGTCGCATTCATCTCCTAACATCCAATCTAGCTACATGATGCATCCATAAACGGTATTTTAAGGAAAATTTTACCCATGAAAATCTCTAGGTGAGTCTATCTCATATTATCCTCAGTCTCCCATGTGCTTTCTACAGGGTCATTCCCCTATTGTACTCGGACGAGGTGAATGGCTTTGTTGTAGAGTCTCTTGATTCCGTGCTCTACAATTCTTTTAGTGGCACGGGGCACCCTGGACTCCAACTCGGGCTTCTCTATGTCCCTAATTTCATCAAGCTAGAGCCTTGTAGTAGAATCATGAAGGCATTTCCTTACATGAGATACATGAAAAACATTATGGTAGACGCTCTGGGAGATCCACTCGTTAGGCCAAAAATCATATTTTCTCGATGATACTAAAAGGCCCAATAAACCTGGGAGCAAACTACCCATTCTTTCCAAACCAAAGAGTTTTCTTTAGAGGGGATACTTTAACGAACACTAAGTCTCCAACATTAAATTAGTTACCACTTACGTTTATCGACATATGATTTCTGGTGGTCTTGGGTTGTCTTCATTCTCTGCCCAATCAAAGATATCTTCTCCATGGATTCACAAACGAAGTCTGGTCCAAGTATAACCATGTCGGAAGTTTCCCACCAACAAGTTGGCGATTTGCATGGCCTCCCTTACAGCTCTTCGAAAGGGGCCATACCAATCATCGCCTGAAAACTATTATTACACGTGAACTCCGCAAGCAGTAGGTGCTTCTCCCAAACTCCTACAAAGTCGATGATATAAGTTCTAAGCAAGTCTTCTAAGGTTCTGTTTACTCTCTCTATATGCCTATCAATCTGCGGATGATAATCCGTGCTTAAGTTAAGGGTCATCCCCAAAGCTGCTTGTAAGCTTCTCCAAAATTCGCATGTGAATAAGGGATCTCTATCACACATGATACTTTATGGAATACCATAAAGTCTGATTACCTATTTGACATATAATTTGGCTAACGAGGCTGTAGTCCTTGTCTTCTTGACTGTTATGAAATGGGCACTTTTGGTTAAACAGTCTACCACAACCCAAATAGACTCATTACTCTTTTGGCTTCTAGGAGGTCCGTCTGTAAAGTTCGTGGAAATATGCTCCCACTTCCACGTGAGGACCTCTAAAAGTAACAACAGTCCATCGGGATTCCCTATCTCCGCCTTGACTTTTTGGCATGTTAAACATTTGACCACGAACTCGGCTACGTCTCTCTTCATTCCTTCCCAATGGAGATTCCTCTTCATATCCTTGTACATTTTATCCCCACCGGGATGAATGGTCAATTTTGACCTATGGCACTCTAATAAAATTTCTCTTCACAACCCTTCATCCTTAGTGCCGTAAAGATGCCTGTCCCAAAGTAAACTCCCATAATCGCTAATCGAATACCTAACCGAATGAGGAAAGGTCTCTCTCTTTTCCACTTTATCCTTTATTCCCCTTAACTGTTTGTCAAAGTCTTGTGTGCTTTGGACTCTTTCTCTTAGGGTAGGTCTAATTTCCATAACCCCAAGAAACCATTGGAAGCGGTTGGTGAGGGTTGCGAATTAAAATTAGCGAGTAACTCTAATTGTTCCATTCTGTTATCGCATTTAAAGTCATTAGTTTCCTACTTAAAGCATCCTCCATAACATTCCCTTTGCTTGGGGTATACTGAATCATAAAGCCAAATGAGGCAATATATTCCATCCATATTTTGTTGTCTCAATTTTAGGTCACGTTGAGAAAATAAATACTTAAGGGATTTATGGTCGGTAAACAGTTCAAACTTCTCCCCTAAAAGATAATGCGTCCACATCTTAAGGGCGAACACCACTGCGGCTAACTCAAGGTCATGCACTGGATATCTTTTCTCTGGATACTTAAGTTGTCTACTAGCATAGGCAACTACTCTTCCTTCCTGCATAAGGACTGCTCCTAAATCAGTCCCACATGTGTTAGTGTAAACGATAAATGATTTTTAACCGTTGGGTATAATTAGGACTAGTGCGCTAGTTAATGCTTCCTTTAATTTCTCAAAGGCTGTATCACTTTTATTACTCCAAGTGAAGACCAAATTCTTCCTTGTCAATTGGGTTAATGGAGTAGCAATCTTTGCGAAGTCTTTAATGAATTTCCTAAAATATACGGCCAATCCATGGAAACTTCTTACCTCCGTACACTACTCCATAAATAGCCTAATGCAACAATTTTGCAAGATGATGCCAGCCAAAATGTGATGATAGCTATAAGATTTTGGTCCTACTACAACATTCTATTTTTTATGTTACCTTAGTCATAAAAATGTGTTAGCTTAGCTAAACATGTGTAACATGATGCAACATTTTTATATGATGTTGCTATAGATAGCAGACCTTTCCATCTTGGCATTCCTCGTGAATATGATCAAATGATATACATTTAATCTGATTGTTAAACATGGATCCCTAATGTTTTCCGCTAAAATTTTCCCTAAAATTTCATTTTCCCGCTATAGAACATTTTATTCAGATTTGATGTTCATGTTTATTTCCATCTTTTCTTCTCAAATCTTTTTTTCCATCCTTTATCATATTTCTTGAAACAAGAAATTACTTTTTTTGTTAAGTGAAAATCGATTTCACAAAACAAAAAAATGGACGTGGATCTTCTTCACCAAACAAACAAATACACTGCGAGCAAGGATCTCAAAGCAACCTAGTAACTCAAATCGGACTGGATTCATGTTGGTGTTCAGAACGCACTACAATGGTCCAAATCATGATTCACTAAGTTTTTTTATGCAATAGTTAGGTGTGGTTTGGTTTAAGGTTTCTAGAAAGTTTGGGTGTTTGGTGGTTTTGGTTCAAATCGATTGCTAATTGAAGCTAGGGGTTTCGGATTGGACTTTGGGTTAGCGAATTGATATTTGAGGTTGGAGTTTGCACGTGATTACAGTCACGGTTAGTTGTTCGAGCCTGATGGGCTACATAATCACAGATGGAGAGACTTGCAAGATGAAAACTTTCACCTTAATCGTTTCAGATAGTTAAATCTTAGGTATCGGTTTCAACAAAGTATGTCGCTCTTATGAGTTTAGAGGCATATCCATTTCAGCGAAGTTCATCGTCATCGATTGAGATAAAAACTTGTCGACTTGATGATTTCATTGCCTTCATCAGTTCTGAAAGCTTGTCGTTTTGAAGTTTAATGTTTGTTGTTGTTTTTTAAGGCTTTGGGAGATGACAGTCTTGGTGTGCAATGTTTCAAAGAAGGCTTAGTCTTCCGAAATCGGATGAATCGATCGCAACTAGGACTGTGGGGCCCCGGACCCCCACCGGCGCTGTGCCTGGACCTGATAACGGCTTGCCTTTAGCTTGAAGCACGGTGTAATAACCCGGAAAATGTGAACCAGTTTAAAATTTTTAAATTAGGTTATTAACAAGAAATTTGAATGATTGAAATGGCATATTTCAATAAAATATAGAGTTTGGTATGGTATGGCCGTTTGAAATTTTGAATACAAACTTTGTCTGACTGTACCGGGTGGAAAATATAACGGATTTTAGCGAAACTGAAAATATTTAAATCTGTTTATCAATACCTTTCTAACGAATCTGAAAAATCAAAATTTCATAGCGGAAATCAAAAGTTATGGCCAAACGAATTTTCAGAAAGGTCGCTATATAGTATATATAGCCCTTGAAAATTGAGATTTTGCATACGACCTCGGAATTCGACGAAACCACTTTTGTTGGGTCCGGGATGTCAAATTATTGCTAAGTTTCAAATTTCATAATTTTTGAAGCTAGTATGTGAGCAGGGCAAAAGATAACGTGTTTGGTCAAATTCTGTTAAAATGGGTCGACCTGAAAATGGCCGTTTTTCAAACGAGCTCAGAATTCAACGAAACTGGTTTTGTTAGGACCGTATCGTCAAAACAAAGCTAGATTTATTTTTCTGGAATTTTTAGATTCAGTTTGTGGCCCTGGCAAATTGAAAGGTACGTTTAAATTAAATATCGAATGTTTTATATTTTAATTTGGAAAATAACTGACTGTAACAGTCGAAATGGCCAACGAAACATATCCCATTGTGTCCGGAATGGGGGTATTTAGCTAGGGGCGACAGTCGTTGGGTTTGATTTCGAGGTCGTTTGTGGAAGGGGGTATTTTTGGAATTAAATAAATTAAAAATTAAAATAAAAAGGGCATCGGCCAATCAGAATTCATCTTCTTCCTCGAAACCCCTGTCGCGACGCGGAAAGGGATCCAAAACTTCTCTCTTAAATTTCTCCGCATCCACTCAACGAAATCAAGCAAACTCAGATCCATTTTGAAGAGCGTTCAGAGATCTTCAAATCCATAGTAATTTCACGATTTATCATTGAGTATTGAAGGAGATATCGCATCGGGAAACCCCGAACTTCGCGCCACCGCCGTGCCCTCTAGGAGGCGTCGAGTTGAACATCTCAGGTAACTTTGGAAAGCTCTCTCCTTCCTCTTCGACGTGGCGCTGGCCGTTCGTCCTAAATCTTCGTGGTTTTGCCGAAAAATTCAACCCTAGCTTTCGAATCAAAAAGGGGTATAGGGCTGAAACTATTTTCCACTGATTTTTACACTTTAAAGTGTTGCAAACTTGTAAAAATCATATCTTTTTGCTATGTTAACGAAATTCGATGAAACAGGAGACACCGTGACCGCAAGGAGGCTCTCTACATACTAGAAGAAGCCGCGGATTTTTCTGACCTTCCTACGATTTTTAGCACCGCAATAACCAATGTGAGGAATCTAAATTATCTGTGTGAATGAAATCGCGTTGTATAAATTATATAAGCGAAGTGTAAATTATATACGCATTGTATACCTCATGTACATGTGTTGTATAAGTTATATTAGCGATGTATAAATTATACAAGCGTTGTTTGAAACATATATGCTTTGAATTGTGATGAAATGCAAGTGAATTATTATATTATATATATATATATATACTCCCCTCGTCCACAAACCATGGACGATATTTATTGCTTGTGATTGACGTGATATCATATGGTTTGACGAATGGTTGGAAATAATTGTTTGTGGTTGATATTATGGTTGAAAAATACCTTTGTGGTTGAAAAATACCCTCTTGTGGTTGAAACAAATTAGAATAGGATTGTGGAATTGAAAATAAAACATGCCGCCTGCGTGCGAACTAGATGCATGATCCCCATTGTCAAAAACCGCGAGGTTTTAAGGTAGAGCGAGGAGCCGTACTAGGGACGGTCCCGGTTTTAACTACCCTGCCGTTATGCTGCCGAAATTTTCTGAAATAATTATGCGTTAGAATAATTTTCATTCATTGAAATTATTTACATATGCTATATCGAATATTCATGTGTTGAGTTGCAATTCATTCGTTGAGTTGAAATTCATGTGTTGAATATTATTTGAATTTAAACAAATGGCTTTAGCAATAAAAATCACATTTTTAATATATATACAAACTATATCGAATATTCATGTGTTGAGTTGCAATTCATTCGTTGAGTTGAAATTCATGTGTTGAATATTATTCGAATTTAAACAAATGGCTTTAGCGATAAAAATCACATTTTTTATATATATACAAACTATATCGAATATTCATGTGTTGAGTTGCAATTCATTCGTTGAGTTGAAATTCATGTGTTGAATATTATTCGAATTTAAACAAATGGCTTTAGCAATAAAAATCACATTTTTTATATATATACAAACTATATCGAATATTCATGTGTTGAGTTGCAATTCATTCGTTGAGTTGAAATTCATGTGTTGAATATTATTCGAATTTAAACAAATGGCTTTAGTGATAAAAATCACATTTTTATATATATTCAAACTATATCGAATATTCATGTGTTGAGTTGCAATTCATTCGTTGAGTTGAAATTCATGTGTTGGATATTATTCGAATTTAAACAAATGGCTTTAGCGATAAAAATCACATTTTTATATATATTCAAACTATATAGAATATTCATGTGTTGAGTTGCAATTCATTCGTTGAGTTGAAATTCATGTGTTGAATATTATTTGAATTTAAACAAATGGCTTTAGCAATAAAAATCACATTTTTTATATATATACAAACTATATAGAATATTCATGTGTTGAATTGCAATTCATTCGTTGAGTTGAAGTTCATGTGTTGAATGTTATCATCTTTTAAAAATAAAATGAATCGACAATGAAAACTATATTTTTATAGTGAATATGAAGTGTTAAAAATACACACGTGTCGAATAAATATTTTTGATGATAAAAATATTCCTTTTATCATGTATACGCTTAGCTAAAAATACACACGTGTTGAAATAAATAATAGTTTGCTAAAAATATTATTATTAGCTTTGTTCTGCATATATATACATGTGTTGGACAGGAAAAATGGATTAGCTGTAGAATAAAGAAATTATTTGCGTGCCCGACAAATAGGTAAACCTTGATGAGTTGGCTACGCAATTTTATTTATATATCAACTCCTGTGAATGCCATTGGATGCGGAGTGCTGGTTTTTCTGTGTGAAATAATAAATAACGCCATAGGATAGTAACAATTAATTTTGAACTACACTACATGGCATACTTCTTGACGATAGGCATACTTCATCATATTCCACATAAGCAATTGGAGCTTGTGTGACGAGGTGGAAGATTTACCATATAAGCAAGAGGCTTGTATGGCGATGACTATGTACTACAGGTTGAACTGATGACTGATATGGACTATATAAATTATAACGATAAATTGCCAGATTAATAAAAAACCCCACACGGGTCTAGAGTTGAAAATAATCACGTCGCTCTAGTTATTAGATACGGCACATGAACTATTTATTTCCACACGGAAACGGGGTGACGGGAATTTATTCTCTGGAGAGATTATCAGTACATGCTCCCCCGTAAACACCAGAATATATCACTATAAATATGTGAATGCTTTTTAGGATTTATTGGGTACCTAATACGGCCCAATAAATTTCCAAACCCCTCCCCGTACAAAGGAGGTTATGGCGAAATTTTCCAAAATATTAAGGCGTTAGTGAAATATTTGAAGTAAAAACGAAGTTGAAAATATAAAATGAACTATATTTGAAACTATAGAATGAACTATATTTATATATATAAATATAAATATAATTAAAAGGAATAGAGGCCGTGCAGTTCGCGTTTCGGAATCGTAATTTGAAACGATTAGTACGAGAAATCCGACCATCGGATTTTCCCGAAACCGCAACCGCTGGGTTCGCCTTGGAAATATCTTTCCAACGGCACCAACCTTGTGGAAATCCAATGGTTGGATTGTCCGGAACGTTTAATTCAAATCTGAAGAAAAACAGCGCCAGAATCGTTTATATTTATATATAAATATAAATATAATTAAATTAAATCGAATAACGACGCTGCAGTTCGAATTTTGAAACCGTAACTTCAAACGACTAGTGTGGAAGATCCGACCGTCGGATTCTCACGAAACTGGAACTGTTGGGTTCGCTTTGGGAATATCTTCCCACTGATATAGACTTTGTAGAAATCCAACGGTTAGATTTTCTGATATGTGTAAAACAAATTAAGGGAAAAACAGCGCCAGTGCCACGGCACGACCTGAAACGTCGTTTAATTAAATATGGCCATTTTTAAATAAATAAAAATGGCGAAAAATCGTTATAAAATATTATAAGCAACATAGGTTGCAAATAAACCAATTGGGCTTGAATTGTTTGATATTTGATGGTTGTATGTGTATGACATGAAAATAACACTAAATAACTGAAAGATGGATGTCGAATATTATAACCATATAAAGAATCGATTTAAATTCTAATGACGTGAATTATTTGAAAAGGCCGAGCTAACCCTCATTTCAAATAATTCATCGAGCAATTCGAATTGGAAAATGCAAAGACGATTCAAGACCGACGATCTTCGTATCGGTTGGATGGGCGCTACTGAGGTTCCTAACCGGAGTAGCTACCGGAAAGGGACGGAAGTAGTAGCCGTCTGAACGTATGTGTGGATTGGACGGATATACGAGGAATTTGACGCCTCCGGTTTCATTCAGACCCAGGACGGACTTGTAAATGGACTGTGTGTCTGACATTGGATTTTGTTCTATACTGATTGATCTCTGTTAAATATATATCTGTTTGGCGGCGGAGAATTTATTCTTTTGCTTAACGCCCTTCTCTGAGACGTACGAGCTTAGAGGTTATATATCGATGGAAATCAATCGTATGGAATGGACTGCCTATGTGGCATGCCAAGATGCTGTGATCAAGGCTTCTGTTGAAAAGCAAAGTCTTGTGGATGATGATCAAAGCAAGGTCTACGTGGCCTAGCTTTGTGTATTTCGTAAATTCGCGAACCTCACACCCCGGTATGAGTTAAAAACGGGATACGGACTGCAGGGAGAGCACGACGTTTCTTTCTAGCTATGGTGGTGTCAGTGACTTACCAGCCCTGACATATATATCTACTTTTCACCTTTGTGGTTGTTGGAATGCGAGGCGCCTCGATTATAGGTCTGTAAGGACCGGGAAACGTGTGTTCAGGCATAATTAATCCTCTAACGTAAGTGAGGACCGGCCCTGAAGATCCAGGATACCCAGTGTGCGTAGTCCTGAGGCATTTGCTAGAGTGTCTCGAAACGGAGAGGAGCTTGCCCCTTGCCTCGACTCATGACGGAAATCCAATTTGCAATACGAAATAACGGGCTTGATTGTATAACTAGTATGGTGACATAGTATATGGTAGCTATGCCGTCTATGATTGATATTTATGATGCTATTCGCTTTTGAAACATATATGCACTAGTAATAATATCAAATGATTTCTCTTTATACGTATCAAGCATATTTGGCTATTATAAGGTAAAACTCTATCCTCCGGCTTGCGTTGCATTGTGTGATGGGACCTGAGTCTTATAATGGCTTCATTCTTTCTAAAAGCATTGCGTTGTTTTAAAAGAATTTATTTCGTTTTAAATGCACTAGCAATCACTGGAGTAAACCCGTTCCGCGAAAGTGGCGTGGTCCTATGATTTGCTATTACTGTTGTTTAATTGTTAAATAGATTCCTCATACCAGTCCCCATGACTGACTCGTTGTTTGTTTCACTTTGCAAACGCGGGTGCCCTTATTTTCACACGGGCAGCCTAGTACACAGGTGACAGGTGGTTTTTGGTTCTGCACTGCTGCATAGAGTGCATTTTTGGCTCATGGCGAGGCTGACTTCACAGAGATGACTTTGACTTTTTCCGCCATTACTATACTTACATTATGATTCCGCCACTGGCGATGCAGACTGATTTACTTTCCGTATTTCTCACTATATGTATATGTATTCCGCCTTCGGCGATGTAGACTGATACCTTTATTATGTCTCACTGCATGTATGTATTCCACCACTGGCGATGATGACTGATCACTTTCCTTTTATTTATTAAGTATATCCCACGTTATGCTATTCTGATTCCTACATGTTGTGATTCCGCTGTCATATCCATGTAAAATTATTTTATTTATTGTTTCTGCTATTATCTGTACTCTGCTATGATGATTAATGTGTTATTTCCTAATGATTATCCTTAATACCACCCCTCGGATTTTGGGATCGTCACAGTTGGTATCAGAGCTTTGGTTTACCTTAGTTCCGGGATCTAACACATTAAACACCTCGTCAGAATAGAATCAGTAGTGTTCTAATGCGAGTAGCTCATTAGAGATAGGATTAGCAATGTCCTAGAATGAGCTAAGCAGATTAGAAAAACAATTTGATCAGTACATCATCATTATTTTTCCTTGTATTCCCTTGCTTTATCATTTATGAAAATTATCAAATCTGTGAGTTTGACTCTTTTCTTGCTTATACAGTATTCTCTTAGATGGCTACACGAGCAGCAGCAGCTAGAGGAGGCCGTGGAGGCCGAGGAGATGCAGTAGGAGGACGGGGGAATATCCCCGTAGTTGTGGAAATCCCTATTGTTCAGCCACCATCACCTGAAGACTTTGAGCTAGATAGAGTTGCGAAGAGGTACAGAAATCTTGGGGGAAAACCTTTTATCAGCACTGGCACAGTGACCGAGGCAATAGCTTGGCTAAAAACCTGTGAGAAAATCTTCGAAGGTATGGGTATGGGAACCAACAATAAAGCAAGACTTGGCATTTGGCTCCTTTAGGAGGAAGCAGAGCTGTGGTGGGATGCCATTACTTCTGAGGATGCCGCTGGTACTATCCGGACTTGGGAGCAGTTCAAAGCTATGTTCAATGAGAAGTTCGTACCAGAACAAGCTCTTGAGAGGATGCGAGAGCAGTTTGCTAATCTCCAGCTGGGAGACCTCTCTATTCAGGACTATCTAAATAAGTTCACCCAGCTATCGCGCTATGCTCCAGAGCTGATTATGACAAACAAATCAAAGAATAAGAGATTCGTATTTGGGCTGAAGCGCAAGTATCACGATAGAGCTATGAGCAACATCAAACTCTCCTTTACAGAACTAGTAGAGATGGCTTGCAACTACGAAGACATGGATGAGAGGCATGCTAGCCAAGACCGCGCTAAAAGCCAAGCAGGAAATAAGCGCAAGGCCTCAACAGATCAACCCGAATCTAGCATTACCGCGGCCGCTACTCAAAAACCCGCAAAGATCCCGAAAGGTAACTGCTACAATTGCGGGAAGCCCGGTCATTTCTCTAGTGTATGCAAAGCCCCAAAGAAGCCAAAGGCCAATGACTCCGCCGAATGCTACAACTGCCACAAGAAGGGGCACTATAGCAAGAATTGTCCTTTGAAGAAGAGCGCACAAGTGGCCCATGTCTATGACGGGAAGACCCCGCCAGCTATCACCGATGGATCAGGTAAACCCGATGTCTTGGGAGGTACCCTTTCCATTAAAAATATTCCTGTTTCTGTACTTTTTGATACTGGTGCATCACGTAGCTTTATATCTGGTATCCTTGCTCAAACTAAATTTGAAACGAAGAAAACTGAAGGAACCAATTAAAGTTCAAAACCCGATAGGAGGTTCTGTTAGTCTCAGTATATACTGTAGAGTGCCTATCTCTTATTCATGTTACAAGTTTCCCATCCACTTAATTGTCATGGATTTATCAGAATTCGATGTTATTCTCGGTCTGGAATGGTTAACAAAATATAAGGCCGAAGTTAGATGTGCCGAAAGAATCGTGAAAGTTAAAACAAAATCGGGGCATATCACTATACCATGTCTCGGTGCAGAAATAAATAGAACAGAATTTTGGTCTTCTTTAGAAATTACTCCCCCTTCAATAGAAAAGATACCGGTCGTGAAAAACTTTGCGGAAGTGTTTAAAGAAGTAGAAAACTTACCGCTGCAAAGAGAAATTGAATTTAGAATTGATCTAATTCCGAACGCCCGACCAGTAGTACATCCAATAAGAAGAATGGCCCCGAAAGAAAAAGAAGAGCTAAGTAGTCAAACCCGAGAATTACTTTGGAAAGGTCTGATCAGACCAAGCTTTTCAGCGTGGGGAGCCGCAGTTGTATTTGTCCCGAAAACAGACGGTACTCTAAGACTTTGCGTCGATTACAGGGATCTCAATAAACAAACACTGAAGAACAAATATCCCTTGCCCCGAATAGACGATCTGTTAGACCAATTAAATGGAGCAACAGTATTCTCCAGAATGGACCTAGCTACAGGTTTCCACCAATTGCGTATAGCTGAAGACTGTGTTCCTTTGACAGCCTTCAGGGGTCCCGATTTATTCTACGAATGGTTAGTAATTCCGTTCGGCTTGTGCAACGCTCCGGCATACTTCGTTGATCTTATGAACAGAGTGTTCCGTGGTGTATTGAATAAATTTGTTCTAGTCTTCATCGATGACATTTTAATCTACTCTAAGTCGGAAGAAGAACATGCAAAACATTTAGAACAAGTGTTGAAAATTCTGAGAAGAAATGTCTTGAAAGCTAAATTTTCTAAGTGTGTCTTCTGGCAGAATGAAGTTAAATTCCTAGGCCATGTCGTATCAAAAGAAGGAATTGTTGTAGATCCAAGCAAAATTACAGCGATTCAGAACTAGAAACAACCTACTACTCCGACGGAAGTTCGAAGTTTCCTTGGATTAGCTAGTTACTATCGGAAATTCGTTCAGGATTTTTCAAAGATATCAGGAGTATTGACAAAGCTTACAAAGAAGCATGAGAAATTCAAATGGACTCCCGAATGTGAAGAAGCTTTCCAGGAGCTGAAAGTGAAGTTGACAACTGCTCCAGTATTGACCATAATAGAAGGCAACCAAGACTTGACTGTATGGACAGATGCTTCTATTAGAGGGCTAGGAGCAGTGTTAATGCAAAAAGGCCAAGTGATCGCATATGCTAGCCGTCAACTAAAGCCGCATGAAAGAAACTATGCTACTCATGATCTTGAGTTATTAGCTATCGTGTTCGCTTTGAGAATATGGAGGCATTATTTACTGGGCGAGAAGTTCGAACTATTTACCGATCATCGATCCTTGAAATACCTGTTCACTCAGAAAGATCTAAATTTGAGACAACAGCGTTGGTTAGAGTTCCTTGCAGCATACGATTTTGAAATTATATACACTCCAGGGAAAGCCAATGTTGTAGTAGATGCGCTTAGCAGAAAGAATGAAATCATCGCCAGTTTTGTCATCACGTCTTCATTAATAGACAGGATCTCGACTCTTCAGAAAGACGATGAATTTATTCAAAAAATTAGTCAAAGAATCAAAGGAGGTGAATCCACAAGTTTTAGACACGATGACAAAGGAGTTCTAAGATTAAAGGGTAGAATTTGCATCCCAAACCTTCCCGAGCTCAGGAGAGAAATACTTGACGAGTGCCACAAATCCAAATTAAGTATCCATCCCGGTGTGAGCAAAATGTATAACGATATCAAACGTACATTCTGGTGGAGGTCAATGAAAAGAGATATCTCATTATATGTTAGCAGATGCCCCACTTGTCAGCTAGTTAAGAGTGATCAGTAGAAATTGGCTGGATTATTACAACCATTAGAAATTCCAGGATGGAAGTGGGAACAAATCTCGATGGATTTCATCAATGGTTTGCCTCGAACTAAGAAAGGAAACGACAGTATATGGGTAATCGTAGATCGCTTCACGAAGACTGCCCATTTCATACCCGTCCGATCCAACAGAACGGCTCAAAGTCTAGCACAGATTTACTTCAGAGAAATAGTTAAACTTCATGGAGTGCCGCTCAATATAGTCAGCGATAGAGATCCCCTATTTACTAGCAAATTCTGGGAAGCATTCCAGACGGAATTGGGAACCAAATTGAATCTAAGCACCGCTTATCACCCTCAGACAGATGGCCAAACTGAGCGGGTGAATAGAATTTTAGAAGATTTGCTGCGGGCTTGCGTTATTGATTTTGGAGGCTTATGGGAAGATCATTTACATTTAGCAGAATTCTCTTACAACAATAGCTATCAAGCAAGTTTGGGAATGTCTCCATTTGAAGCACTATACGGTAGACCGTGCAGTTCTCCCGCATGTTGGGTAGAACCTGGCAACAGACTTGTGTTAGGGCCCGATATGATTCAAGAAGCATCGGATAAAGTCGATTTCATTAAGAAGAGGTTGAAAACCGCTCAGAGCCGACAGAAAAGTTATGCTGATGCGAGAAGAAGGGATATATCGTTTGCCGTTGGCGATTATGTTTATTTAAGAGTTTCTCCAATGCGAGGAGTAATCAGATTTGGTAAGACTGGGAAGTTGGCACCGAGATTTATTGGCCCCTTTCCTATACTTGAACGGATTGGAACTCTTGCATATAGAGTTTCATTACCTAATTGGTTGCCTGGTATATATGATGTGTTCCACGTATCTCAACTCAGAAAACATGTTCATGATCCCGACCTTATTGTGGAAGAAGCAGCGCAACATGATATTGACATAACTCCGGAATTAGCACTCAGCAGAGAGCCATTAAAGATAGTTGGCAAAGAAACCAGAGAGCTAAGGAGGAAAAAGATTCATTTAGTCAAAGTGCAGTGGAGTAGTGATCCTAGAGACTGTACTTGGGAGACTGAGGAAAGCATTAAACAAGCTTATCCCAAATGCAGAGTGGACATCTCTGACTAACTCCGGTGCAAGGTACCTTTACAATACTTTGCATTTACATTTTATTTCCTGCTTAACTGTTATTTCCTTTTCGAGGACGAAAAGTTTTAAGTGGGGGAGATTGTAATAACCCGGAAAATGTGAACCAGTTTAAAATTTTTAAATTAGGTTATTAACAAGAAATTTAAATGATTGAAATGGCATATTTCAATAAAATATAGAGTTTGGTATGGTATGGCCGTTTGAAATTTTGAATACAAACTTTGTCTGACTGTACCGGGTGGAAAATATAACGGATTTTAGCGAAACTGAAAATATTTAAATCTGTTTATCAATACCTTTCTAACGAATCTGAAAAATCGAAATTTCATAGCGGAAATCAAAAGTTATGGCCAAACGAATTTTCAGAAAGGTCGCTATATAGTATATATAGCCCTTGAAAATTGAGATTTTGCATACGACCTCGGAATTCGACGAAACCACTTCTGTTGGGTCCGGGATGTCAAATTATTGCTAAGTTTCAAATTTCATAATTTTTGAAGCTAGTATGTGAGCAGGGCAAAAGATAACGTGTTTGGTCAAATTCTGTTAAAATGGGTCGACCTGAAAATGGCCGTTTTTCAAACGACCTCAGAATTCGACGAAACTGGTTTTGTTAGGACCGTATCGTCAAAACAAAGCTAGATTTATTTTTCTGGAATTTTTAGATTCAGTTTGTGGCCCTGGCAAATTGAAAGGTACGTTTAAATTAAATATCGAATGTTTTATATTTTAATTTGGAAAATAACTGACTGTAACAGTCGAAATGGCCAACGAAACATATCCCATTGTGTCCGGAATGGGGGTATTTAGCTAGGGGCGACAGTCGTTGGGTTTGATTTCGAGGTCGTTTGTGGAAGGGGGTATTTTTGGAATTAAATAAATTAAAAATTAAAATAAAAAGGGCATCGACCAATCAGAATTCATCTTCTTCCTCGAAACCCCTGTCGCGACGCGGAAAGGGATCCAAAACTTCTCTCTTAAATTTCTCCGCATCCACTCAACGAAATCAAGCAAACTCAGATCCATTTTGAAGAGCGTTCAGAGATCTTCAAATCCATAGTAATTTCACGATTTATCATTGAGTATTGAAGGAGATATCGCGTCGGGAAACCCCGAACTTCACGCCGCCGCCGTGCCCTCTAGGAGGCGTCGAGTTGAACATCTCAGGTAGCTTTGGAAAGCTCTCTCCTTCCTCTTCGACGTGGCGCTGGCCGTTCGTCCTAAAGCTTCGTGGTTTTGCCGAAAAATTCAACCCTAGCTTTCGAATCAAAAAGGGGTATACGGCTGAAACTATTTTCCACTGATTTTTACACTTTAAAGTGTTGCAAACTTGTAAAAATCATATCTTTTTGCTATGTTAACGAAATTCAATGAAACAGGAGATACTGTGACCGCATGGAGGCTCTCTACATACTAGAAGAAGCCGCGGATTTTTCTGACCTTCCTACGATTTTTAGCACCGCAATAACCAATGTGAGGAATCTAAATTATCTGTGTGAATGAAATCGCGTTGTATAAATTATATAAGAGAAGTGTAAATTATATACGCATTGTATACCTCATGTACATGTGTTGTATAAGTTATATTAGCGATGTATAAATTATACAAGCGTGGTTTGAAACATATATGCTTTGAATTGTGATGAAATGCAAGTGAATTATTATATTATATATATATACTCCCCTCGTCCACAAACCATGGATGATATTTATTGCTTGTGATTGACGTGATATCATATGGTTTGACGAATGGTTGGAAATAATTGTTTGTGGTTGATATTATGGTTGAAAAATACCTTTGTGGTTGAAAAATACCCTCTTGTGGTTGAAACAAATTAGAATAGGATTGTGGAATTGAAAATAAAACATGCCGCCTGCGTGCGAACTAGATGCATGATCCCCATTGTCAAAAACCGCGAGGTTTAAAGGTAGAGTGAGGAGCCGTACTAGGGACGGTCCCGGTTTTAACTACCCTTCCGTTATGCTGCCAAAATTTTCTGAAATAATTATGCGTTAGAATAATTTTCATTCATTGAAATTATTTACATATGCTATATCGAATATTCATGTGTTGAGTTGCAATTCATTCGTTGAGTTGAAATTCATGTGTTGAATATTATTTGAATTTAAACAAATGGCTTTAGCAATAAAAATCACATTTTTTATATATATACAAACTATATCGAATATTCATGTGTTGAGTTGCAATTCATTCGTTGAGTTGAAATTCATGTGTTGAATATTATTCGAATTTAAACAAATGGCTTTAGCGATAAAAATCACATTTTTTATATATATACAAACTATATCGAATATTCATGTGTTGAGTTGCAATTCATTCGTTGAGTTGAAATTCATGTGTTGAATATTATTCGAATTTAAACAAATGGCTTTAGCAATAAAAATCACATTTTTTATATATATACAAACTATATCGAATATTCATGTGTTGAGTTGCAATTCATTCGTTGAGTTGAAATTCATGTGTTGAATATTATTCGAATTTAAACAAATGGCTTTAGCGATAAAAATCACATTTTTATATATATTCAAACTATATCGAATATTCATGTGTTGAGTTGCAATTCATTCGTTGAGTTGAAATTCATGTGTTGGATATTATTCGAATTTAAACAAATGGCTTTAGCGATAAAAATCACATTTTTATATATATTCAAACTATATAGAATATTCATATGTTGAGTTGCAATTCATTCGTTGAGTTGAAATTCATGTGTTGAATATTATTTGAATTTAAACAAATGGCTTTAGCAATAAAAATCACATTTTTTATATATATACAAACTATATAGAATATTCATGTGTTGAATTGCAATTCATTCGTTGAGTTGAAGTTCATGTGTTGAATGTTATCATCTTTTAAAAATAAAATGAATCGACAATGAAAACTATATTTTTATAGTGAATATGAAGTGTTAAAAATACACACGTGTCGAATAAATATTTTTGATGATAAAAATATTCCTTTTATCATGTATACGCTTAGTTAAAAATACACACGTGGTTAAATAAATAATAGTTTGCTAGAAATATTATTATTAGCTTTGTTCTGCATATATATACATGTGTTGGACAGGAAAAATGGATTAGCTGTAGAGTAAAGAAATTATTTGCGTGCCCAACAAATAGGTAAACCTTGATGAGTTGGATGCGCAATTTTATTTATATATCAACTCCTGTGAATGCCATTGGATGCGGAGTGCTGGTTTTTCGGTGTGAAATAATAAATAACGCCATAGGATAGTAACAATTAATTTTGAACTACACTACATGGCATACTTCTTGACGATAGGCATACTTCATCATATTCCACATAAGCAATTGGAGCTTGTGTGACGAGGTGGAAGATTTACCATATAAGCAAGAGGCTTGTATGGCGATGACTATGTACTACAGGTTGAACTGATGACTGATATGGACTATATAAATTATAACGATAAATTGCCAGATTAATAAAAAAAACCCACACGGGTCTAGAGTTGACAATAATCACGTCGCTCTAGTTATTAGATACGGCACATGGACTATTTATTTCCACACGGAAACGGGGTGACGGGAATTTATTCTCTGGAGTGATTATCAGTACATGCTCCCCCGTAAACACCAGAATATATCACTATAAATATGTGAATGCTTTTTAGGATTTATTGGGTACCTAATACGGCCCAATAAATTTCCAAACCCCTCCCCGTACAAAGGAGGTTATGGCGAAATTTTCCAAAATATTAAGGCGTTAGTGAAATATTTGAAGTAAAAACGAAGTTGAAAATATAAAATGAACTATATTTGAAACTATAGAATGAACTATATTTATATATATAAATATAAATATAATTAAAAGGAATAGAGGCCGTGCAGTTCGCGTTTCGGAATCGTAATTTGAAACGATTAGTACGAGAAATCCGACCATCGGATTTTCCCGAAACCGCAACCGCTGGGTTCTCCCTGGAAATATCTTTCCAACGACACCAACCTTGTGGAAATCCAACGGTTGGATTGTACGGAACGTTTAATTCAAATCTGAAGAAAAACAGCGCCAGAATCGTTTATATTTATATATAAATATAAATATAATTAAATTAAATCGAATAACGACGCTGCATTTCGAATTTTGAAACCGTAACTTCAAACGACTAGTGTGGAAGATCCGACCGTCGGATTCTCACGAAACTGGAACCGTTGGGTTCGCTTTGGGAATATCTTCCCACTGATATAGACTTTGTAGAAATCCAACGGTTAGATTTTCCGATATGTGTAAAACAAATTAAGGGAAAAACAGCGCCAGTGCCACGGCACGACCTGAAACGTCGTTTAATTAAATATGGCCATTTTTAAATAAATAAAAATGGCGAAAAATCGTTATAAAATATTATAAGCAACATAGGTTGCAAAAAAACCAATTGGGCTTGAATTGTTTGATATTTGATGGTTGTATGTGTTTGACATGAAAATAACACTAAATAACTGAAAGATGGATGTCGAATAATATAACCATATAAAGAATCGATTTAAATTCTAATGACGTGAATTATTTGAAAAGGCCGAGCTAACCCTCATTTCAAATAATTCATCGAGCAATTCGAATTGGAAAATGCAAAAACGATTCAAGACCGACGATCTTCGTATCGGTTGGATGGGCGCTACTGAGGTTCCTAACCGGAGTAGCTACCGGAAAGGGACGGAAGTAGTAGCCGTCTGAACGTATGTGTGGATTGGACGGATATACGAGGAATTTGAAGCCTCCGGTTTCGTTCAGACCCAGGACGGACTTGTAAATGGACTGTGTGTCTGACATTGGATTTTGTTCTATACTGATTGATCTCTGTTAAATATATATCTGTTTGGCGGCGGAGAATTTATTCTTTTGCTTAACGCCCTTCTCTGAGACGTACGAGCTTAGAGGTTATATATCGATGGAAATCAATCGTATGGAATGGACTGCCTATGTGGCATGCCAAGATTCTGTGATCAAGGCTTCTGTTGAAAAGCAAAGTCTTGTGGATGATGATCAAAGCAAGGTCTACGTGGCCTAGCTTTGTGTATTTCGTAAATTCGCGAACCTCACACCCCGGTATGAGTTAAAAACGGGATACGGACTGCAGGGAGAGCACGACGTTTCTTTCTAGCTATGGTGGTGTCAGTGACTTACCAGCCCTGACATATATATCTACTTTTCACCTTTGTGGTTGTTGGAATGCGAGGCGCCTCGATTATAGGTCTGTAAGGACCGGGAAACGTGTGTTCAGGCATAATTAATCCTCTAACGTAAGTGAGGACCGGCCCTGAAGATCCAGGATACCCAGTGTGCGTAGTCCTGAGGCATTTGCTAGAGTGTCTCGAAACGGAGAGGAGCTTGCCCCTTTCCTCGACTCATGACGGAAATCCAATTTCCAATACGAAATAACGGGCTTGATTGTAGAACTAGTATGGTGACATAGTATATGGTAGCTATGCCGTCTATGATTGATATTTATGATGCTATTCGCTTTTGAAACATATATGCACTAGTAATAATATCAAATGATTTCTCTTTATACGTATCAAGCATATTTGGCTATTATAAGGTAAAACTCTATCCTCCGGATTGCGTTACATTGTGTGATGGGACCTGAGTCTTATAATGGCTTCATTCTTTCTAAAAGCATTGCGTTGTTTTAAAAGAATTTATTTCGTTTTAAATGCACTAGCAATCACTGGAGTAAACCCGTTCCGCGAAAGTGGCGTGGTCCTATGATTTGCTATTACTGTTGTTTAATTGTTAAATAGATTCCTCATACCAGTCCCCATGACTGACTCGTTGTTTGTTTAACTTTGCAAACGCGGGTGCCCTTATTTTCACACAGGCAGCCTAGTACACAGGTGACAGGTGGTTTTTGGTTCTGCACTGCTGCATAGAGTGCATTTTTGGCTCATGGTGAGGCTGACTTCACAGAGATGACTTTGACTTTTTCCGCCATTACTATACTTACATTATGATTTCGCCACTGGCGATGCAGACTGATTTACTTTCCGTATTTCTCACTATATGTATATGTATTCCGCCTTCGGCGATGTAGTCTGATACCTTTATTATGTCTCACTGCATGTATGTATTCCGCCACTGGCGATGATGACTGATCACTTTCCTTTTATTTACTAAGTATATCCCACGTTATGCTATTCTGATTCCTACATGTTGTGATTCCGCTGTCATATCCATGTAAAATTATTTTATTTATTGTTTCTGCTATTATCTGTACTCTGCTATGATGATTAATGTGTTATTTCCTAATGATTATCCTTAATACCGCCCCTCGGATTTTGGGATCGTCACACATGGCCTACCTTCGGCTCGCCATATATTTGTAAATGTCAGTGTCTGTATAAATTGAAACTGCATATGTAATGAGTGAACTGAGTGATGTAGTGAAGAACATCTGTACATGTCACTGACTACGTTATTAACAGAGAATTGTAAATAGTGGAGTTAGAAATATGTATTTTTTTCAAATGTTGAAATAATGTGTTTATTTGAATAAAAATAATGTTTAAATATTCAATTCTGTGTAGTAGCATTTGATTCTCCTTTTTGTTATATTGTATAAATATAAATATAAATAAAAAAATTAATACAAATATCTATAGCAACATTTTTGAATGTTTCTACAGACACCTAATGATGTTGCTATAGACCCAAATAGGGTTCCGTTGCAACAATATTTGTTATGTTTCGTTATAAAGTCAAAATGTTGCCTTTGAGGTCTACAACAACGGTGAAAATTGCATCACCCTAAAAACATTGCCATAGACCTATGCCAATACTTTTTGGGCCTGTGCAAACAATTTTTTGGCGTTGCGTTAGGCCATTTATGGCATAGTGGTAGCATTTCAAGGTATCCTCCATTCCATGATTTCCTCGATCTTCGCGGGCTCTACGGCCAAGCCTTTACTCGACACAATATGTCCTAAAAATCTTACTTCTTCCCTCTAGAAATAGCACTGCGAGAATTTTGCTTTCAGTTGGTTCTCTCTTAGTAACCCCAACAATTGTCTCAAGTGTTTTTTGTGCTCTTCACGATCCTTTGAAAATATAAGGATATCATCTACGAAGACTACCACAATTTTATTTAGAATGCCCCTAAACACTCTACTCATGAGGTCTACAAAGAAAGTGGGTGCATTCGTTAATCCAAAGGGCTTAACTTCCCATTGGAACAATCCGTCTGACATCCTAAACGCAATTTTGTCCTTGCTGTCCTCCACAATTCTTAACTAGTGAAATCCAATAGCAAGGTCTAGTTGGGAAAATACTCGGGCTCCTCCCAAGTGGTCAAAAAGGCCATCGATTCTTGGTAGAGGGTATTTGTTCTTTTTGGTCAATTTACCAAGTTCCCCATATTCCACTAAAAGTTTCGAAGATCCATCTGCTTTGGTGAAAAATACAACAGGTGCACCCCATTCTGACGTACTTCGACGAATAAAATCTTTTTGCAATAACTCGAAAATCTGTATATATAAATCCCTTCTTTCCTTAGGCACCATATGCCTTAAGGGAGGTGCTACAGGTCTAGCGTCCCTCTCTAAGTCACTATGAAAAGAGATTTCCCTATGGAGCGGAAGTCTCGTAACTTCCTCGAAGACATCCAAGTACTCACAAACTATAGGGACCTAAGCTGGTCCATCATAACTAGGAGATAAGGAATATGATAAGGCTTTGTACTTGTTTCTAACATTACAAGGAATATTTAGCTTGCATCCTCCTTGGCTCCTAAGACGAACGAGCCTCTTATCGCAATCTAGGATGTCCCATAAAGCGATAGCCAGTCAATACCGAAGATAAGGTCATACCCCATAAAATCTAAAGCATACGGTTCGCAATGGAACTCGACAATGTCGGCCTCCAATACTAGGTCTTTACACAGCAACTCTAGATACTTAGATCATCCGATAGGGTTAGCCACCTCTATCAGACTATCCGAGATAGAAATGGAAAGGTTCAAAAAATTTACTAGTCGCTTGGAGATAAAAAAATAGATCGCTTCGGAATCAAACAAGATGTATGATGAATTTACTAAAACAGATATTATACCTTCAAGTGTGGGTTGTCCTGGTCATGCGGGGGTGGGCTTTGAACTGGGGTTGCTTTAATCGCATAGTTCTGGCCACTCTTGATGGCATTGGGCTTTGGGTAGTTTTTGGACATGTGTCCTTCTTTGTGGAAACTATAACATTTTCCTTTAAACTCCTTTTTTGCCAACAAGGTCCTACAATCCTTGGCCTCATGGCCCTTGTAGTTGCACCTTGTAAAGTCTTTGCGTCTTTTTGAATTTGTTCTTTTTCTTGTTCTTCCACCACTCCTTCTTCTTATTTTTACTAGAGCCTTCTCCTTTCTCTCCCTCTTTATCCTCCTTGGAGCTTTCGGCCGCATAGAGTGTAGGTGCCTCAACTAGAGTCTCAAAAGTTGCCTCAAACGTTACTTAGGCTAATAAGGTCTCCTTTAATGGGGAGTTCAATCATTTGACAAACCTAAGGGCTTTGTTCATGGGATTGTCTACCAATCCTCTCCGAAACTTACATTACTCAATGAATTTGGATACATATTCTTGTAGACTCAAGCTTCCTAACATGAGGCGTATGAATTTCTCTAGCTGAATAATCATTTCTGCACTAGGCAAAAACTTTGCTCCAAATCGGGTCTTGAACTCGGCCCGCGTAAAGATTCGGCCCTCGTTTTCCATCGATATTAAGTTCCACCATTCAAGGGCCTCGTTCTTTAGATGCCAGGCCGCTATCCTTCTTTTAACTTCATCGGGCCAGGCAGTAGCCCTAAAGATCCTTTCATAGTGCATAACCCAAGATTGGGCACTAGCAAAGCCTTCCTTTCCAGAAAATGATTACCCTCTAAGATTCGTAAAGGTCTTACATAAGGGAGAAAAATCATAGGCCGTACAACGACAGGATCTACAGGAGCCGCTGGGGGCATGATTTGCAGCAGGGACTTGCTCAACAATACAAAGATACTATTGAAACCATTCGGGCAAGTATCAGGGTCTTTCCTAGTTACCCTGTTCATATGGATTTGCAGCTATTCTTCTATCTGAAAAGAAAAGGAAGAATCCTTTAGTGGATACTCCTGAGATAGTATATAAGATGAAAAAGGAATAAACGATAAATGTGCCTAGTATAAATGCATGTGCTTATTGGGGGTGTGTGTGTATATATATATTTCAATATACAAATATGCCTCCCATATGTATATTTTTCCTAAAATCGGGTAACCTATGCTCTGATACCAAATGTAACAACCTGCCCGGAGTGGGCCTAAATTTTGATCCCGAAAAGGGCCATCGAAACTTAGAGGCATCCTAAATGAGCTGTTGGTTCATGAAAGGATTACATTTGCATAGATAATGATAACATATATTTCGATGGAAATCTCACACAGTGGAAAGAGAAAATATAATACAAAAAATAAGATGTACCATTTATTTCAAAATCATAGAAACACACACACTACACCAGAAATGCCAATTAAGCAGTGCTCTGAGCCGTACCAAAATCGATTTGGCAGTGCTTTGGACCGTAATAAAAAATGGCGTCTTTGTTATTTGATACGGCCTTAAGCCGTATCAAATCTAAGGGATTGATACGGCTCAAAGCCGTATCAAATGCATGAATTGATACGGCTCAAAGCCGTATCAAATTCATGGATTGATAAGGCTTTGAGTCGTATCAATTCATGCATTTGATAAGGCTTTAAGCCGTATCAATCCCTTAAATTGATACGGCTCATAACCGTATCTAATTAAAAATAAAAAAATAAAAAAAATACATTGTCCTACAATTAAATACATTTAACAAAATATGAAAGAAAATTTAATACATTAAAATTCTGTCATTCACTATTACATTGTGTGTATTACATTGCATTTCATTCTAATACAAAACATAATTACAAAATGAAGTACTGGTACATGCATACCCTTTCCATTCTGGAACTTGATCTGCCATCAATTTCTTCCCAATATTAACCATTTTAGCTTTACTGAATTGTGCACAAATCTACAACAGACAAAACATAATAAGGATCAAACATGAGCAGTGAATATTGGAGCAAATACAAGTGGCATATACTGAATTGTGCACAAATCTACAACAGACAAAACATAATAAGGATCAAACATGAGCAATGAATATTGGAGCAAATACAAATGGCATATACATGCAATAGTGCTCTTCACTGGTATGACACACTAATTGAGTTTACAAACTCAGTCCGGAACTGAGTTTACAAACTAATGTACATGTTCACAAATGTGCAAGGTCGTCGCCAAAGTAATAGGATAGAAAATTTCGTAATCAGAAATATTATGAATAATAAATTAATCTGATTATTGGCCATGTCATCTAGGTTTTGCAGTACCAATGCAATGAATACTAAGGTATCTAATTTTAACAAATGAGAAAAAAATGCGACCTAGAAACAATGACCATCCCAGTTCAGCACAATTCAACAAATCACCATTAATTTAAGAATACATGGGACATGGAATGGAAAAGATAAATTCAAATGCTGCAAAAGCCTTACCATGAAAAATCGAACGATGAGAATACCTTATCTTCTCCATCAGAATCACTTTCTGAAGAGCTGCTGCTGCCACTAGATTCTACCTTTTTTGAAGTTGCTGGAGCTGGTTTTGCCTTGACAGGAACCTTTTTCTACACACATAGAGATAAATAATTAAGATTCAGGATTTTCAAATTTAACAGTAAATGGTGGGAATAAATATATTTGATGCAGCAACTACTGCATTCCAAACACATCAAGAATGTCAGAGAGAACGATACGATTTTGTTAAACCCCAGTATTCAATGTTCGCACAGCCTTACCATCTTGACCGACACATAAGTCAACATTTAAATATTTAAATGAATCCTATAACACTTTTTTTTCAATAAAACAGCAACATTTTACTTCCTTAAAACCGTTACATGCAATTTGCAAATGCATTTTAGAAAGAAAAAAAATAGCACAAAAAACAGAATAAACTCAAGGAAAAAATTGCGCAAAAAAAACAGAATAGCCTAAACTGCAACTATTTAGGCATGGTTATCTTGGTATCTTCAGGCTTCAACAACATCAATAAGATTTCTTCAACTCGTCACCAATCAAAATATTGCACCATACTTTCAACCATTGAACCAACCACCAAATAAGCCAAATGTTCACCTCTCAGTTTCGTCCTAGCATACACAAAAGACAATTATCAGTATCTATACCGGAAAAAAACCATAAAAATTAACAAAAATATTTCAATTTAGTATATATAACATGGATACAATCATCAGTAATTGTAATATAATTTATTGTTGGCAATTATGAAATTATGACGTTGAGAAACTTGTTGGTAGGAGCAAAAATGAAAACTGAAAATATATAATCCAAGTCGTGCTCATTTATTTTCCATCATTCTTCAATTAAAGATTGATCATACATTTTATTTCAATAGAACTATATGTTATTAAAGGAACATCACCGTATGTTAGGCTTCATGTAGTATCTTCTGCCACAAACAAATCATGTTTGCATATTAACCCAGCAGACGGAGGAACATCACCGTATGAACTCAATTTCGAAACTGAGTTTGCAAACTCAGATCGAAACTCAGTTTGCGAACTCAGTTTCGAGCTCAGTTTGCGAACTCAGTTTCGAGCTCAGTTTGCAAATTCAGTTTTGAACTGAGTTTGATCTCAGTTTCGAATCTGAGTTTGCAAACTCAGTTCCGAACTGAGTTTGAACTCAGTTTCGAAACTGAGTTTGCAAACCCGGTTTCGAACTGAGTTTGCAAACTCAGATCAAAACTGAGTTTGCAAACTCAGTTTCGATCTGAGTTTGCAAACTCAAATTCAGAACTGAGTTTTCAAACTCAGTTTCGGAACTAAGTTCGCAAACTGAGTTCGCGAACTCAGATCGAAACTGAGTTCGCGAACTCAGATCGAAGCATAAGCATAAATTTTTCAAATTGATAATTTAGTCATCGGGGTAGAAAGCTGAAATTAGAATTGTAAGTTAATGCTACATGATTAACCAATATTGATGCTTATGTTTTCTTCCTGTTTAAGTACATGAGATGGGTAAGAATATTTATTTCCAGAAGTGTATGTAGTTATAAATGTATCCAGACATGTACTTAAGTACGTAATCATCATACTCAAGTGGTTAGCGAAGAAAATTGCGAACAAAATATCACCTCTAATGCATAACTGAAATGTGATGTGAAACATTAAGCGAACAAGCAGGAGGCAAGCGATGTATTATCTGAAAATTCCAATAAAAATAGTTGAAAATATACTCAAGATCATAAGTAAATGATAAATAACACTTTTTATGTCCAATACTTTAAGTATACCTTTCAACTTAATGATAAATAACATCGGAATTGACGACTTGCGCTCGTCAAAAATCCGAATGAACTGTGAAAATAAATTTTACAGTTAAGTGAGTGGAACAAAGGCATACCTTTCCAAACATAGAGTGGAAGATGCACATCCATCATAGTTGACGTCGTCCAACTTGGCGGTGATGTCAGATGTTTGTGTATCAACGCTTTCAAAATGAGATTTAAATCGTACACCGCAAAATTCAAACTTCTAATGTTTGCATCCAGTTTGAACTTGATTTAAATGTTTGAACTTTCATGGTTAAACACAAAACTCAATTTTCTCTCTTAATACCATTTTCATTTTATTTTGAAAACATTATAAGAATTGTGATTCAATAGAAGTATGTGAAATATGTTTGTACGAGTTAAATGTTTTATATAAGCATATTTCACCAAGTTTGAACAGGGATGTAAATTGAATCCTAAAGGGAGAAACCAGATCCGAACATGGATTTAAATCATAAAAGATCTTAGTTCTATACTGTTATGCCATAAAAGATCTGTATGGTGATAAAATAATCTATACTCTAACTTTAGTATCTTTTCTGATCAAAAAGCTCTTATATCTTAGTAAGAAGTACATACAATGTTGAATTTAGCTAGTTTTGAATAAGGGTAGAATTAAGTTTGCGAACTGAGTTCACGAAACAGTACCGAACTGAGTTCGAGAACGGTGTTCGCGAACTCAGTCCCGAACTGAGTTTGCGAACTCAGTTCCGAACTGAGTTCACAAACTCAGTTTTGAACTGAGTTCCGAACTGAGTTCTTGAGTAGTTCAGAACTGAGTTCGCGAACTCAGTCCCGAACTGAGCTCGTGAACTCAGTTCCGAACGGAGTTCTTGAGTAACATTTGATTAACTATTTTGGCTATCCACGACACCATTTATACCAAAACAGATATCAGCAACCTAGCCTTGAATATGTAACAATTGAACGTATTAATGTGAACACTTTAATATTAAAATATTTACCCATAAATTTCTTCTTGATATATGACTTAGAAAATAATATTAGTTCAGCTTAAATCTTAAATTTTAACCCCCATAAGTTAATAAGTCATATGTAAAACTGAGTCCGAACTGAGTTCGCGAATCGGTTCGAAACTGAGTTTGCAAACTCGGTTCGAAACGAGTTTGCTGCAAACTCAGTTCCAGACTGAGTTCGCGAACTCGTTCCGGAACTGAGTTTGGACTGAGTTCGCGAACTCGTTCCGGGACTGAGTTCGCGAACTCGTTACGTGACTGAGTTCGCGAACTCGTTCTGGGATTGAGTTCCCGAACTCGTTCCAGGATTGAGTTCGCGAACTCGTTCCGGGTCTGAGTTCGCGAACTCGTTTCAGGACTGAGTTTGCGAACTCAGTCCCGGAACGAGTTTACGAACTCAGTTCGAGTAAGCCATCTGAATCGTACAACATGGAATATAATACCTCTTCCACGTAGTTTACATTTCAACATCAGCTCATCTTCACTCTTGTACAAATGTGAGCTTGAAAACAATTTAACTTCATTAACAGCAGGATATTCCTTTGATTTGACCATGCTATGCGATAAAGACACTAAACTTCTGCCATTTTGTGTCAAAATAACTAAAAATTATGCCATTAGTAAAATCAAGCAAAACAATATGCAGATGTAATTGTGATTGGAAATTTGTACCTCCATTATCCATATTTTCAGGTCCTAGCATCCACATGTAATAAAATCTCTCAATCATTCCTTGAAGCGTTGCTAACATGCGCTGAGCTCCAATTCCGAAAGCCTCACCGCTATGAATATAATTATGAATGACTCCAATATTATGATTACTTTCTTCTACTTCTAGGTGATTGAGTCATAAAGAATCGTGAGACGGGATGGGAGGACAAAGAACTCCAATTTCACTATGTATCTGCATCGAAGAATTATTCAATTACTTTTGCTAGAAAAACTCAATAACCATTGTGATAAGAATGAAATATTTCTAGTTGCATACTAGCAATAAAGATCCACTGTGATCATCTCCACCCATTCCTACAGAAATGACATCAATGATTGCCTTAGCCACCACAGTCTACAACAGGTCTGCCCTCCTGACCTACAATACAAAAACAAAGTTCAACTTTGGATAAAAGATCTACTATTAACTAAAAAAGAGGAGGTGAAATTTAGAAAAGTGCCAACCGGATCCATTAACACATCGACCAGGAAAAGATAATTCATACTCAGTTTCGAACTGAGTTTACAAACTCAGTTCCAACTGAGTTTATAAACTCAGTATGTAACTCAGTTCAAAACTGAGTTTATAAACTCAGTTCACAATTGAGTTTACAAATCAGTTTCGAACTGAGTTTACAAACTCAGTTCCAACCGAGTTTGTAAAGTCAGTTCGCAACTGAGTTTGTAAACTCAGTTTTGAATGGTTTAATAAAATGTTTGAATCGGATGCACTACAGTCGCTAGAATTCACAAGTACATGGAACTTTAACAAACTCCAAAACATATTGACATCTAGTGATTATATTAACAAACAACATAATTCCATTCTCCTTCATAACCAGATCGGTTGTCAATGTTGGACCTGACCCCAAAGCCATTATTCCTTGTATTATTTGATAAAGCATACAAGCACATTCCATTTCTAAAAGTAATTTCATAATTATGACATGTAATGCACATACAAAGTCAAAAACAGGTGCTGCAAATCATTTTACACTTCTATATCTATATAAATATAAAAGTATGGAAATAACTAATATGATAACTAATAAAAATTATTTATTTGTGCACATAGGTTAATATTGTCTAACAAGTAGAAAATAAAAAATGTAGTATATCCAATCACAATAGAAACAACAAATAAGCAGATTCAAACTACAGTGGGATGATTGAACTCTGTTTTTCCATTCAAACTGCAGTAAGATGAATCACAATAGAAAATAGCTGATACTTACCATTTAATTTCCAGTTCCGATCAACATATTCTCTTAAAAACTGAAAATAGGGCTTACTACCAAAAACATAAAAGTCTATAGAATTGGTCCATCGATCTCTACCTTTATTAACCAAGTATTCATCTATTACAGCAATTCTAAGATTATCCAAAATCGTAGGTTCGTAATATTTCAGTTGGATCGAAGACTGATGAGATCTATTCTCTTTAATTACTTCTGACCAAGTTTTTGAAATAAAAGACCTTACTTTAATCGAATCATTCTGATCTTTGGGAACTAAGTCTGGAAAATCGGATCTAGAATCCAGATTGGGGAAAAGAGGTTTACCTTGAATCGGAGTCCCCATCTGCGTTGCATGCTGTTGGTTTATCCTTCGATCTGGTGGAAAAGCATGACGGTAATCTGAATCGAAGAAAAGATCGGCTTTTGTCTTCGTGTTAGTATTTATCGGATTTGAGGTCGCCATTGTTCAAGAATGAGATAATTAGAAAAGAACCCGGCCAATTTTTTTTGGGTTGGTGAGAAATGAAAATTCAGCACGTAGAAAAGATAAGGCTTATTAAATACGGGCAAAACATGTGCCAAAAGGAAGCGATCCGAAGTTTAATGATCAATTGTCAGATTTGCAAGATTGGGAAGACGCGGATCGGTTAAGGTGTAGCAAATGAAATTTGATACAGCTATGAGCTGTATCAAATTTCATATGGCTTTAAGCCGTATCAAATCTATGAATCCTGATGTGTCAAATTTGCTATTATGGTGTAGTGACAGCCGTAGTTACATTGGTTCAATAGGTACATCAAATAGTTCATTCTCACAAGATTCCAAAAGAAGTAAAGCAACAACTGCTAATAATATCATAGTAACTTCATCTTCTTCATCAGCTTCAATCATGACTTCATCCATGGCTTTACCTCAGCTACTGACCTGTTGGATGTTAAGGAGAGGGGGTTAGAACATAAAGTTCTGTGTGACTGAAATATAGTGTTACTTAATGTCCATACCCTATATTTTAGCAGATTACATATGTCAAGGTACGTCTACGCAACACATAATAAACACCAAATTTCTAACCAATGGGATGGATATCTAAACCAATCGCCCATTAGTGTTTTCAGGGTAAAGACCTAACGAGGTGGCATTCTCGGTCACTTATGGCCCTATTAAAGGTGGATTCTTACGATCTCTTATAACCCTGAGGCAGACCCTTAGCCCTTTCTGTCCCTGTCCTAGTACGTCAATGTTCTTAAGTCTATTCTCTTATTTGTAATATGAGAAGTAGTATTGCGAATGTTAGTACTTAACTGATATTACCTCGTAGGACACCTATGTCGCTTAACACTTCCCTAAGACAATTGGTGAGCATGCATTGGCCATATATTCTTTCAATTACCAATCTATCCCTAGTTAAGCCCTTATAAGCTTCTAGAGGAAGTGGACATCCCCGTGGACTACCCTTACAAGCTTATAGGATGGGTCCCCTGACTTTAGTTCCTCTCCAAGGAATAAGCCTTCAGAGGGATTCTAGTCCTAACCATTAAGACCCGAACTAGATAAAAAGGCGAGTCATCCACTTAAGCCTTCTTAAGGCATAGAGAACCTATCTATTTTCACACATCAGACTTATATACATATAGTGTTATACATATATATATATAATATATATATATGCACAAACACTAGATCTCTCACTTTAAACCATATACCTGTAGATGCTTGATATGCCGATCGGTTCCAGGTAGGCTTCTACTACAAGTCGGTTTAACCTTATGTCTAGTGTACTAAGTTTATAATTGGCACATGACACCTAGACATCTCACATTAGTTGGGCCTACTTGTGGTTGTTGGATATGCCGGTCATTTCTAGAAAGGCTTCTACCACAGATGGCAACTAACCTCGTGTCCATGTGTCACTTATTTATATATTTAAGACATTCTATATATATGCACACACAAGCAAACAAATATATATATGTATATTTGGTAAGGGGACATTTCACATTCGAATTCTAACTTAATTGCATTTATTACATTAAAACAACGTTAATTACGTTGATTACATTTATATAAGTAAAAGAGAAATAGCGCCTAATTAATGTAACATTCGAATAAATGGGGAAGCGTTCTAACGAGGTAGCAAATTGTCAAATTTTCCAGTTTAAGGCATAAAAGTTAGGTATTTCCATAATTTTACTTCTACAACATAGGCATGATGGAATAATAAACATATAAAAATAGCAGTGAATGGAAAAAATATACAAATGACAACTACAACTTGTATCCTAGGCATGTAGAAATGATTTAAATAGTGAATTAAAACAGAGCGTTACATACACCTACATATGTACGCTTATAATTCATATTTAAGCCAATTCACCTATTTTGGTGTTATGCACCTAGAAATGTTTACCTTTTACTTATTTCAGTTGTGAATACATTTAGATCCAACATAGGATCCATACCCAATTCAAACCATGAAATATTCATATCCAAACCTTTTTAGGATACAATCTAATGATAATAAAGGTGAATCACATAAAATACAAATAATAGTACAGCGCTCATATTTGCTTTTAATCTAATACAAAAACCACAATTCCACAAACTCAATTCATCATGACAATTTCATACGTAATTACAAGATAGAAGATTTGGGGATTTTCACATTCAGATTATCGAATATCCAAATTTTCCTAGGCATATCAATTCATATGACAAACTATTAAAAACATGAATATGCCTTTAAGCAAAACTAGATTCTAATCACAAATTAGGCGGAGATGTGGTTGAATTGCAGGACCTCCAACGATTCTTAACGTTCAATCACAAATTACTTGAAATTTGGTACTTATATATATAGGTTATGTAGTATACATCATACTACCATGGAAGGGTCCGATCGAATAGAAATCATGACCCTTACATCATGTCATGATGTCTTAACCAACTGAGGCAAAGATGCATGTCTTGTATACTCCACTTTTATAATTTACTATTTGGATTTATCGAATGATATTCATACAAATAAATTAGTCTATATTGAAAAATAAAAAGAGATTTGGATTTAGATTAGCAAATTAAAACCAGATCTGAAGGTGTATGTTTTTGTTGTAGCTTTCTGTTTTGAAATCATTTCCTAATCTTCTATTTTATTCATATCAAATTCAAATATGAGAATCTTAGATCAAAAATTTTACCTTTAGAAGTTTTGGAGGATAAAGAAAAATGACAAAGCTTCCGCACTCATAAGAAACTAATTTAAAATGAAGCCCTACACATCAGTGCAAATCGTTGAATGAAATTCTATAAGATCTAAGCCACAAAGACCGCCATGGTCGACTGTTGGTGGTCACAGTTATACATGCATACATATGTGTAGATCGATTTATCTTAAAAATGGAATACTTAAGCAGTTGAAACCCTAACCCACCTGTCGTCTCCTCCAATTTCATTGGTAAAGAAGATGATAGAGGCTGGAAAGAGGTACGGATCAAAGGTAAGGAAAAAGTTAATGTTACTGTGGCACAATCAACAGGTTACACCAAGAGTCGAAAGACATAACCCCCATCTTTAAAGGAGGGGACCCGCTCTTGGGCAGCGACATTTGTTGGAAACACGTGTATTAAAGGTAGGATAGCCCGATTTTACACACATAACGAAGAGGAATGTGAGTATGGTGATCTCAGTAATGTAATTTTCTTAGATGCCAAACCCATGTGTAAGGATTCTATTTACATGTATTTAACTGGTAAGTGGCCCTACCATGTCCACTTAAATGCATTTATTAAAAGGAAATAGAACCTTATAGGAAGATGGGGTGCATGTGCAAGATAAATTAGTTTTATCTCATTAAATATAGCAGCGAAAGTGGCTGCATGAAGTACTTGAAGGGGGTCCATGATTCATGGATAGTAAGCTTATTTTAATCAAAAAAATGGGAGCCTTACTTGCAACTAGAAAGGGATACGCTGGAATCTCTCCCAATTTGGATCAGATATCCAAATTTAGACTTGTCGCTATGGAATGCACATGGAATGTGTAAATTAGCTAGTCTAATTGGTACATCACTAGAATTAGATGATGATGTACTAATGTGGTGAAAAGGATTAACTACGCAAGATTCTTAATAGATAATAAAGTTACTGAGAAAATGAAAAAACAAGTTAGGGGTAAGGATAGCAAAGGCTATTTACATTCAAGATGTTGAATGTGAACATTATGCCACCATTGTGTAGTAAGTGCAAATGTTTTAGGCATTCTAATGCCCATGTGAAGTTACATTTTCACTTATTAAGAAAATATGGAAACAAAAAAAATCGAGTAGCCTGAGCAGACAACCCCTTGAAGGAGCTACTTCCATTCCAGCATCAACTAATACGGTCGTTCAAACCCAAAATGTTGAACTCCATTCAGTCAGTAAGACCCAAAATGTGGGCACAATGATTCATCAACAAGCAACCAGGTCAGTCAGACCCAAAATGAGGTAATCTACCTAATATTTACACTACACTTTGTGAAACTGTGAATACCAATATCTATCCCTTCCCCCAAAAGGTGTAGAGGAGGCTGGTGAGAGCCAATTCCCTGTGACGCTATCCCAAACAAAAGACACATCAATGATGAACCTCTATTGCGGTAAGTATAGACGTGTCAAAAGGGTAGAGGTGTCAAATGGGTTGGGTTGGGTCTAAATGGGTAGGGTCGAGTTTTGACCCAACCCATTTATGACCTATTCTCGTTGACCCATTTATTACCCACCCCATTTATAACTCAACCCTCTAATAAGTGGGTTACCCATTTAAACCACTTAAGTTTCTAAATATGATTTGCTAATAAAAACAAATGCTAAATATTTTTATTTTCAAAATATTCCATGAAATTTTGAATTTTCAAATTTTGAAATTCAAGAGTCGAATTATTCGAAAATAAAAGTTAATAAAAGAATTATTCGAAAATAATAATTTTTAAAGTTAAAAAGACCAAAATTACGAAAATACCCTTCATTTTGGAAAAAAGTAAAAAAATAAATAAATTTAAAAAAAATCCCGAAAATTACGAAATGAAAAGTAAAAAATGAATTATTCGAAAACTACGACTTCTAAAGCTAAAAATGTAAAAATTATGAAAATACCCTTCATATTGAAAAGAAGACAAAAATAAATAAAATTCAAAAAATTTAGAAAATTATGAAATGAAAAGTTATAAAAGAATTAATGGAAAATAATAATTTTTAATGTTAAAAAGGCCAAAATTACGAAAATGCCCTTCATGTTGAAAAAAGTGAATTTTTTTAAAAAAATTCAGAAAATTACTAAATGAAAAGTAAATAAAGAATTATTCGAAAATTACGATTTTTAAAGCTAAATATGTCAAATTAACGAAAATGCCCTTCATGTTGAAAAAAAACAAAATATATTTTAAAAAATCCAGAAAATTTAATGAAAAGTAAAATCTAGAAAATTACGAAATGGATTTTTTAAAATTTATTTTAATTTTTTCACTTTTATCGACATTAAGGGCATTTCCGCAATTTTGGCCTTTTTAACATTAAAAATTATTATTTTCAAATAATTCTTTATTATTTTTCATTTCATAATTTTCTGAATTTTTTGACACTTTTTCCAACATGAGGGGTAAATTTTCGTAATTTTTACATTTTTAGCTTTAGAAATCGTAATTTTCAAATAATTCTTTTTTTTTTTACTTTTTATTTTGTAATTTTCTGGTTTTTTTGAAATTTATTTGGTTTTTTTCACTTTTTTCAAAATGAAGTGTATATTCGTAATTTTAGCATTTTTAGCTCTAAAATCGTTATTTTAAAATAATTCTTTTTTTACTTTTCATTTTCAAAATTTTGGTCCTTTTAGCTTTAAAAATCATTACCCATTTTCATAAATTTTAAGCTTTTTTATAAATGGATAAAATGGGTTACCCATTTTTGACCCTTTTAAAATGGGTCAACTCAACCAATTACCCATTTAACAAAATTCATAAATAGGTTAACCCAACCCATTTATGGATAGGGTAAATGGGTTGGGTAATTAGGTTGAGTCATATTTTGACACCCCGATATAGTGGTATCAAAGTTGATCTGCCTCACAGCAGTATTGTTTTACTTTTCCTTTGCTTGTTCACAACCATGTCATCAAGCTTGGTCCTGCTTCAAGTTCCTAAGTTATCAAAAGAAAACTATGACAGTTGGTGTATCTAGTTTAAAGCATTGTTTGGTTCACAAGATTTATGGGAAATTGGCGGTAATGGCTAACCAGAATTTCACTATAATATTATAAATTATTGGCATTTAGGATGAATGTAAGAAATGACATGTTCCACTAGTAAGAAACTAAGTCGAATGAATCATCCTTAGGATAAAATAATCCAAAGTCCGATGTATGCTTTCCATACCTCAGAATACGTTTTACGGCTTTTAAATGTGCTTATATTATTTTAATGATCAAAATTTATACATGTTTATGGTGAATTTGTGTAAATAAGGTGGAGTCATAGTATTTATTGGTTTATAGACAGTCCTATTCACACCAAACTTCGTCTTATATTTAAAGCTAAATCGAATTGCTTACAAAATAGTTTATTAATTATATAATAACTTCTGGAAACTATATTTCCAATATTTATCCTTATTTTCAAATGTTCATTTATTTAAATGTTATAATATTATTTAAATCATTAAAATAATATAATTTTTCAAACTACTTCTTTTGAAATTCAAACTTTTCTGAAATACATTATAAAAATAAATAAGAAGGTATGGATAAAAAGATCGAGTTAAAACATTTTCTGGATATCCAAACCGAAATTCACTTTTCATAGTTAGTATTCATTTTTAAATTCAAATTTAAAACATGCGTAAATCGCTTGAAAACTTCTTCAAATAAATTTCTGTTTTTACGAAAACTATTCGTAATTATCTAAACAATCTTTCCAAATAAATTCAAACTAAAAATTCAAACATTATGACGGCTACACCTCTTTCTTTTTATATCCCTCAGACCGTCTCTTTCTTGCGCCTCCTCTCATATTTACCCCTTTGATCCTTCGCTCTTTCTCATCTCCAACTCAATGGCCATGAATCGTACGTCGAAGCCTCGTTTTCATCTTCTATTGCCACTAGGTCCGCTATCTTGCGCTCCAATCTTTCCCTTCCAGATCAGGAATCCTTCTCTGCCAATAGTTACATCTCCCGTATTTAGTTTGTTTCATAACTGCCAATATAGTGGTATCAAAGTCGATCTGCCTCACAGTAGTATTGTTTTATTTTTCCTTTGCTTGTTCACTACCACGTCATCAACCATGGCAACCTTCTATGGTGATGAGGCTTTCGTCCCTCGACTCATTCCCGTTTATATGCTTCTAGATTTGCACCGAATTAACTCATTGCCCGCTGAAATTTATGCTGCTGAACCTTCTTCTTTGCAGCCCTTGAGTGCTGAAAAAACACTAATTTCTGCCATGCTTGAGAACACTTTCTGTGTCGCGCCTGTTGCTGCGAATGATTTAGGTTATACTTCTATCGAATCCTACTTGCTGGATCCAATTTGTGGTAGGGGGATGGGTACTGGCGTTTCTGCGTGTGTTGCGAGTGAGAATGAAAATGTGAATGCAATTTTGCGTGTGACTATGCAGTTGGACAATATGTCACTGCTTGAGGGTGCAGCGATGGTTGGTCAGTTTAATCTTGGTCCCTCCTCCCCTCTCAGCTGTTCGAACCAGCATATCCCACAAGATGTTTGGTTGAATTCCCCTTCCAATATTTCCTCTTTGCAGCCTTCTCATGTTGGTCCCGGTTTGGATATCCCCAAGCAGCCAAAATGCACTTCTTTATTTTCCACCCTACTAAATATTGCTGGCACTTATAATCGTGCTGTAACAACCCGTAAAGTTCAGAAATATTAATAATAAATAAATAATTAAAAATAAGCAATTAAATAATATGACTGGAAAATGAGATGCAACTTTAGGAATTTGGATACGAAATTCTTTTATCTGGATTCGTGACAAAATTCTGAATCGTTTTCATATATAATATGTTGAAAACGGTCAATGTATGAAGAAGTTATAAACGAATGAATTTGGACAGTAAACGCAGAATATATATATATAATTAGTTAAATGGATAATATATTTGTGTCCAATATAAATTCTAAATATAGAGGGAAGACTTGAATTTTTAAATTAAAGATAAGATCATGGGGACAACGTATATTTCATATATGGAATAAGATTAAGAGATTAAAGAACGTATTAAATAAAATAAACGACTCAGCAACGCAACCTTATTGGGCCTTCCAGCTCCGAACGTGTCGACCGCTCCCTTAAGAGGTGTCAACCGCTGGTGGACTGCTACGTGTCGACCGCTCGACGACTGGACAGCCCAATAAAGTTAGCTATGCCTTGACAATAGGCAGGTTTACTACGCCTTGAGAAGGGCTTAAGTGGCTGAATTGCTTTTTTATTTCTAGTTTGGCTCTTAAGTGGTTAGGACTAGGATCCCTCTAAAGGATTATTCCTTGAAGAGGAACCTAACTCATGGGACTCACCCTTATTAGATTTGAACTAGGTCTTTGGGTCCTCCTTCTCCAAAAATGGTTAGGCATAAAACGGTAATGGAGTAGGGTAGTTCATGGGGATGTCTACTTCCTCTTGAAGCTTGTAATTATAAGTTTATTTTAAGTATGTTAATTATATTATTAGATTATATACAATTTTTAAAATAGATTTCTTACTTTTATTTAAACCCTTATTAGATTTATCTAGAACGGTTAGCTGTATTTTGTTTATAAGATGGTTTAAATTCCGTTTATATACATGGTTCAAAACATGAATAGGTTATTTCTACCGTATTAATAGATGATTGAACTTGTATGTCTTGTGTAATATGATACCAAACATGCAATCTATTTGTTAATCAAAAACTTATCTGCAGCAGTAGCCCAGCGGTTAAGGACTTTACGTTATGCTAATAGTGGCGGGGGTTCGAAACCCAGAATGACATGCTAAGAGCTTACCATGTGTATACGCTAAGATCAGCCACTTATGTGGTGCTAACGGATCAGGCTAGGTGCATTAGGAAGGGTTTTACGACTCCAGTCGGTTTCCCTCCTGAAAAAATTCAAAAAAAAAACTTGTATGTCTTCTGAACTGTGATGTTAGATGTAAAAAATAATTTTGGCTATAAGTATATCCCACCATCAGGTATAAATGGTAAGTATCCAAAGAAGGTTATAACTATAAGTTGGTCTCATGTTGAGAACATTGCAATGTGTAGCAGTTAAAGTTATTACAAAAACAATATGTATATGCATTATGGTACATGGTCAAGAAATTTTGAGGAACAAATATTTGATGTTCTAAACATGATCCAAGCATACATTAATTTATCAAATGGAAAACAACGCACGATGAAAGATAATGTTAATGTACAGTGTTATTTGTGAACATGTCATAGGCTTATGTGCTAAATAATTGGTCCGTAAGTCAGAGTGTTAGGAAAAATTTCCTTCTTACACCTTCACTGCAAGCACAGTAGTATCAGAGTTTGGCAAGTGGGTATTTCTAAGAAATAAAAGAGAAAGGAAGAGAAAGCTAACTACATATAATGAATGCAAAGCATTATATAAGTACATTGGATAGTGAACATTGTTCCAGCAACATTGTTATCTGTAATTATAGTGAATATTAGTGTTATTAGTATTTTGATTTCTTTAGGCTAGTTGAAAGTTTGTAGTCCCAAATTGAACATCTCATCATGCTCAACTAATTGCTTGAAAACTTTAATCAAACCTTCTTGAACCCTTTCACTGCAGCAAAGAATATATTTGTTACAAAGCCAATTACTTTTACTGTTTGTAGATTTTGATTTCACATTTTTTATTATGATTAGTCATACGTTGACTCATTTTCTAGCATTCATGTCAACAGTATCAATGCAATGAATACATATTTTCTTTTATTGCAAACAAGTGTCTAATACTTAAAAGTAAGCAAATCTAATATTTAAAAGTTGTTTAGATCCAAAAATTTATGTAGAACCAAATTTTTTTTGGAAGGTTTGTTTAAATTTTAAAGTACTTGAATTCGTCAATGCACATTAGACTATTTAAATAGAGAATTTTGGACAAAATTAAAGTTCGCAAGTCAAAATTTTGGATAGATATTAAAGAACTCAAGTTCATAGCTAGATTACATCTGTTATAGTTTCGAAATAGCCTTTTCTGTTTTGCTTAACTTTTTAAACCTTTGTGGAGCCTTTGTGCTAGTGAAAGCTGATATTATATCTCTGTACCTTTTGCAAATCTGACGTAAATAAGTAGATATGTAGACGTCAATAATACTTCATTCATTTTAAGACGAAATAGTTAAGAGCATGGGGCTTACAGGAAAAAAAGCTTATAGGTTTCGTATTGGGGAAGATGAAAAAAAAATTCTAAACTTAAGCAGGAAGAAAGCTTGTATACATTTATTTACGCTACAAATGTTCACTAAATACCTACACTGACCAACACCTAACATTTGCATCTGTTAAAACACTTTATAAAACAAATTTGTGATCAATATTTAAGAACTGAGACTAAAAAAAATTGGTACAATAATTAATTCAAAAAATGTGACTAACTATTTGATTAAAAAAATATTTACTTTGAAAAACCAACCATATAATTTCCAAATTAAGATTAATAAAAAACTAATTCATCAAACTAAGATCAAAATGTCCAAACTTCAATTTCAAATAAACTTGATTACTTTAAAAATTAAATACTCAAATTTTTTTGGCATGCATAATTATTATATCGCTTCATACATTAAGGATCCAAAATGATGATTCAACATAAATTTGTAAGATCATTGTATACCATCTTAGTTGTCCTGTTGACGGAAAGTGTTAAAGAAGATATCATAATAGCTATGAACTGGTTTTATATCTCAAGCAAGAACCTATTATACCATAGGAAATCCTATACTATAGGTAATTTGAATTTTTTTTTTGTAAAATCAACCTTATGTAAGCTGGTGGTAGAAGAAACAAAATTTACATTCACACTATAATTACAACCTTTTGAAAATTGAAAATAACAATCTACTTTTGAAACGGAACAACACTACTTGTGGGTAAAAACAAAATCTTTCGATGGTATCTACAAATGAAATCTTTATAATTTTAAAGAAGGGTTATTAAAATAGTTGAGAACCAATTGAATATGGTAACCAATAACATATATTCAAGAATTTATATTCTTTTGTCAATATGTTTCAACTGCTAACCATATAATGGAAGGGAAGATATATCTTCAAACACACAAAAACTCATTTTAGCTTTTTATTCACATTTTTATTTTTATAGCTCTTTAAGAAATTATCCCATTTCTTGATATCAATGTTTCACACTATTGTATAGACAACGTAACCTTTTTTATTCTAGTTATTGGCATATATGTGTTTTTCAATTTCCTAAAGGAAACATGCACAACAACAAATGATGTGTTGCCTTATATGTACGACCATAATATAATGTGCAAATTAAGTTTTCTAGTTAAAATATAGATAAGTTAAGCACTTTTAAAGTCATCATTTGTAAATGAATAACATAGGTGCATGTATGAATTAAAAAAATCAAAGCATTTTGGGTAATCCAACGTGGTTTAAGAGAACCTTCCTAGAATATAAAGTTTTATTGAAATATAGTACTCATATTTGTTGACAACATAACGATTGCTATACAATATATGAGCAAGAAATAAAAGTGCATAAATTACTTTGAACATAATTAAGTGATCTTAATTTAAGCGCAATTACAATAATACCAAAATAAAATCGTAAAATGAAAATATCCAGGTAAATAGTTAAAAGATGGGAAAGATAATTTATGAGTGGAAAAGTTGGGCTAATCAATCAATATTGATAGTTTATACAGTATATTTTTTTTGCAAGGCAACCACTTTTATAGTGGGCGTACCATTTTTTATTGAGAGATAAGAAGTAGGTACTCTGCAAATGCATAGAGTAGCTATTCTAGTTTGAAGTGTCCAGTCACTATACAACAACCAAATAACAAGATTCACGAAATAACAAAAAGCCTAGATAAAACTGAAGAGAAACTAGTAATCAACCCAACTCAAATCCATCATAGCTTTCAATGAAGGACCCCGTGAAAGGTGCCACATTTTGCATGTAGATCCAAAAGCGAAAGGAAAGTTGCTCCACGTAGAAAGGAGTAGTCGGACAGTAAATTAGATTCCTATCCCAGGAGAAGTCCTGCATGAGCATCATATTATCTTCACCCAATTCTCCCTCATCCCACAAAGTCAAATCTTTGCCAACCGGATGGTAGTAGAGACGACAATGATCCCCAACTACACCAATGTATTTGTAGAAATATAACTCAGAATTGAAATGCATGCCAGAGAGGGCGTGCACCTAAGCTCGCTCCCCCTCAACCTAAGAGAAATCTGGATCAAAAGTCCTCAACCCAAGAGAAATCTAGATCAAAAGTTACATCATGTAATGTTGTATCAGAAGGATCATCAGAAACTATGTCAACTACATCATTGACCGGAGCATCAGAAGTAACAAGTGGATCAGAGACCGTAGGTGGATCAATATAAGGTGGATCAAAAACAAGTGGATCACGGATAGTGGCAGCTACACTCGCCTTCCTAACCCAAACACGAGCCGGAGGCCGAGGAAGTGGGATTTTTGGAATCAAAAAACCATCTTTGACATTACAAAACTTTACCAAATGTCCACATGACTTGCAAGCTGAGAAAATATCAGGTTTCCATTTGTATGTAACCTCCACTAAATATTCTCGGTCTTCAAGCATAGCTTTGATGTGAGAAGGTAAGGGATTATCCAGGGTAATTTCAATCAAGGCTCTAGCGTAGACAAGATTCCTTCTAGCTGCAGTATTTGCATCAAAACACTTCAATTTTCCAATATGGAAAGCTGGCCAACTGAGCCCAAGAAGAGGCTGAAGCACAGAGGGGACACGAGTGAACTGGGTCCAAACTAGAATAGAAAGAACCTATTCTTTTACCTTATCAATAGACTTGCTCCAAGTTGTAACGATGAATGGCTTTCCATCAATAATTAATGGCGGACTCTCTAAAACAGGATGTCATCCCTCAGGCAGTGAAAATTTCAGGTAATAGAGGCCATTAACAAAGGTCGGACACAAGGCACCCCGCAATCTCCACAGCGATCTACACTCATTGTTCATTTCCACTTTCGGGGTCTTAGTATCAAGGAAAAAACCAACCAAATGATCCTTCCAATAGGAGGAGGCTTCGTGAATCAGATCTGGTAGGGGAATCGAACTATGCTCAACATGGGGAATATTAAATTTAATTGGCGAATAGCCACCAACAATGTTTGGAAGTTTTGCAAATAGGGAAGTCCACAAATGCAATCGTTAGACCAGTATTATACAGTAATCTTAGAACAAAATAAGATTAAGATTTATTTGTGGAAGAAAATTTAGAAGGGCAACTCATAAGTTTTATGAATTAAAGAATGTATTTAAAAGGAAAAGTTAAAGATAAATAAATACGTAGGGGTTAAATAAGAGAAAATGGTACAAAGAATTATATATAGAATTTTTGTATAATGAAATATATTCTTAAATGTATTCGTTTAAGGCCTATGATGAATACCTATGCTTCCATATTTTCAAGTAGAACATATTTGTTTCTGCCTTAAATGTGGTATGAATTTATTATGGTATATAAAGCAAGATAAAAGGAATGCATATACAAACAATAAATTTTAAAGAAAAATGGGAAAAAACATAAACAGGGATCAAATCAAGAAAATTTTCTTGATATGTACATATTTGGCCGTATAAAAAATGATATAAAGATACACCATTTAATACATGGATCAATTATTTCATAGACCACTCAAGTCAAAGAAATGTCAAGGAAATATAGATTAATTATGCTATTTTGAAGATTAAAAAAATCATCAAACATTTTCAACGTTGAAAAATACTCCTTAACAGAAAAGAAAAAAAGTTTAAGAGAGTTTTAAATTTAGTTTAACTTAATGTCATAATATTTAAATTTTAGATCGGATGGTTGAGTATTAGAAACAAATAATTCTTTCAATAATGCAGTAATAAATGTTCAATAAAAAAACAAAGATGAAAGTGATCCCCATTTTCATAAGTAGATTTGAATAGATAAAAGTTGAATGCAAGAAAACATAATGCTGTAAAGGAAACAAAATTGATCAAACCAAGTCAATTATAAAAGGACGTCCCATGCATGATAGCAACTGTTAAGTCAGCAACAAATCCTACCATCAAATCCGAGTTTACATTTAACATTGCAACAAAAGAATCAATCCCACAACCACCAACTCAAAAATTTCAACCAAACAATTCAACTGCTGAAATATATAAATAGAAAACGAAAAAGTAGATGTAGTTGTGAGAAGGTAAACTCACTGAATTCCATGCAAAAATCTGTACTGCAGATAACTTTGACGCTTCGTCCTCATCCATCACTTGCGACCAAAATCAACACTCTGTGTTTGGTTTATCATCTATGATAGCTGTATCGAGCACCTATAACCTCTATCTTGTACATTGTTTGATCATACATAAGCACGTAACTCCACCATCCTCCAACACTGGTATCCCAAATCCCTAAACCATTGTCATTCATCCCCATAGGTACACGATTGCATAAATTGTCAGCAAACCATGTCAGTTAAGTTCCTTGGTCGCTGGATCTTTGCCAATTGAGATACCAGGTCACATCGTCAGCTCGAATCGCAACTTCATCTGCGAGCCTTCACTATTGTCGATCGTTACTTCAGGCTATAAAATCCTCGCGTTACTTTTCTAGTTTTTATTGAGATTTCCTTTAGGCAAATTAGGACATGAAAATAGGTTGTAAGGTATGGGTCTGCGAATAGCTAGCAATTATGATACGTTAGAATTGGGTAAGCCTTTGAAAGCGTGGGCAGAAGAAGAAGACATGGACCGGGAAAGGCAAGTAAGCTAGAAACTTGTGCTCGCAACGTAGGAAAACTGGACGGACGATTGGGAGAATGGAGATTTAGGGATTGATTGTGTACGAATGGAGGAATGAGAGGGCATGGAAAAGAAAGGTTAGAGAGGGAGAGCGTAAAGACATATGAGGACATGAAGGAAAGGAGGATTAGATCGTCATTTGGAAAAGAAAAAGAGATGATTGAACTTACACTCCACGCGTTACGCTAGGAAATATTTCATTTAAATATTGTAGAGGGTTGTGAGCTCGCGAAACATAACTCAGCTTTAATAGTATAGTATAGATCATAAGTAAAATATAATCAATTTAATAATAAAATATAAGTAAGCTAGAAAATGAGATTTTTTTTTTCAACATTAAGAATTTGGCTATGAAAATATATTTTTTGTAATCGTGGTGGGACTCTGAATCGTTCTCATATATAATATGTTGAAAACAGTGATAGTATGAAGAAGTTACAATTAAGTGAAATTAGAAGGCAAACGCATAAATATATAAATATTTATGGTTAGCTGTAACAACCCGGAAAATCCGAACCAATTTAAATTTTTTACTTTGGCAATTTTATTGAATTCTGAATATTTAAAATGAATTATTTTAAATAATTACAACGACAAAATTTATTTTGAATAGAATTAGAATGTATATATTCATTTGAATCATTATTAGAATATAAATATTTAATTTTAATTATAAAAGGAATTGGAAATGGCGCGGTAGTTTGAAAATTCGATTTCAAATTTCAAATGAATGTATAGGATTCAAAATAAACCGGATTTTAGCGAAATCAAAAATATTAGAATCTATTTGAAAATATCTTTCCAACGAATCCGAAAAATTGAAATTTCATAGCGGGAATAAAAAGTTATGCCCAGTTGAAAATTTAGAATAGTCGCTATGGAATTTTGGCCCTTAAAATTGGAAATTTTGCAAATGACCTCTGTTTTCGACGAAACCACCTTTGTTGGATCCGCGATGTCAAATTATTGCTAGATTCCAAAATTCATCATTTTCTTAATCAATATGTGAGTGTGGCAAAAGAAAACGTGTTTTGTCAGTTTCAGTCAAATTTAAGCGACCAGCAAAATGATCATTTTCCAAACGGCCTCCAAATTTGACGAAATTAGTTTTGTTAGAACCGTATCATTAACACGAAGCCAGAAAATAATTTTTCTGTAATTTTTGGAGTTAGTATGTGGCCCCGGTAAATTAAAATGTACGTTAAAATGCAATATATTGATTTATATTTTAATTTAAAGAAATACTGATCTAAACATCCGAATTGGCTTACAAAATATATCCCATTGTGTCTGGAATGGGGTAATTAGTTGTGGATGACGGTCGGTGGGTTTGATTTCGAGTTCAAAATAAAAAATTACTTTTTGAAATTAAATAATAAAATATATAAAAAAATCTCTATACTCTCTCTCAGCCCCCCCCCCCGGTTCACTTTCTTTCAAAATCGAAATAAAAAAAAGGGAAGAACGGAGGGGCCTGAGGCCTCCTCCAACGCCGCAGCAGCGACACCGTGACCACCGCTATTGCGCTGGGCGCACGAGCCTCCCCCTCCCTCTTCTCCAATCCATCGCGAGCTCCCCCCCCCCCCAAAAAAACCCCTAGCCCTCCCCAGTCGCTGAACAGCGCCGCCGCCCTAGAAGCCACCACCCCCTGAAGTCGCGACCGCCTGAAGTCCTCCCCCTTCTCTTCCCGTATCCTTTTGCAAGCCCTGAAGCCGACGCCATCTCCCACCACCTCGTTTCAGCCTGTAAGTTTTTATTTGCTTATTTTTACTAATTTAATGTATTATAAAAGAAAAGAAATCGGTTTTGTTTTAAAGAAAATAATAACATTGTTTTTAAAATTTCAGTTTTAAAAATATGATTTTGGTTGGTAGAAAAGATATAATTTTTGCTATAGAAAAGATCTAATTTTTTTAAGATATAGGAAAGATTATATTTTTGAAATAGAAAAGATTATATTTTTGAAATAGAAAAGATTATATTTTTTTGAAGTTAAAGATTAGATTTTTATAGTTAAAAAGGATATGATTTTACATAACTAAAAAGATTTGGTTTTTATATAGAAGATAGAGAAATAAAAATATGATCTTTTACATATGAAGTTAACGATATAAAAATATAATTTTTATATGAGTTGAGGATTAAAAATAGAATTTTTATATAATAGAAAATATAAAAATATGATTTTAATATATGTAGCGAAATAAACATCCGATTTTTATTATATATATGTTGAAATAAAAATGTGATTTTATAGCGTTGAAATAAAAATGTGATTTTTAATACGAACAGCGTAGAGAAAACTGCGTTGGTATGGCAGACAAATCCAAACGGCTCAGAATAGAAAGGTGAAGTGGAACCCAAAGGTGAGAACTTCTCACTTTAAATTTATTTTCTAGTTAAAAATATAAACTAGGATGCAAATGGTGCTTAGCAGCACCCGACACCTGTGGTCCACAGACCATGGATGATTTGTTTATTTGATTGATTGTGTTGTGAAAATTGATTGTGTGTTGTGGAATGGAATAAAATATTTTATAGTTAAAAATATAATTTTTACTGCGTATATGGATAAAATAAATATTCGCAAACTATTCAGACGATTTGTTTATGTGCACTGATTTGACTGATATTGATTGGGACGATAAATTTTACACATCGCCCAACTGCACAAATAAAATTCATTATTTGTTGATTTAAACCCCACACTTGTATTGGGATGATATATTACATACACTAGTCCCAATAATTAACTGTATGTCGATCGATTGATTGACAGGCTATTGTAAGCGTTAAATATTTATATTTGATGCTTATGCAGTGTAGTATGCACTATGGATGATGGTTGACTATGTTTTATTGTTGTTATACACATTTTTTGTGTGAATCCATACAATTACATTATATGGTAATTGACTGTGTCTGATTCCACTTCAGAAAGAATGAATATTTTGAAATAACGATTATTTTAAAATAATAAATATTTTTAAAATAATATTCAGTAAAAGATCAAAATCTGATTTTGATGTCCGATTTGGGATGGACACGAATATATTTAAATATATAAAGCCGTGTTGATTAGATTAGCGCCATTTTGACATGATCGATATTTATATCGATTTTATTCTTTTTATACTGAATATCGAAAAGGAATTGATTTCAAAGTCTAATGTTTTGAAAATATCATCATTTATATATCGATGATATGGAATATTCAATTTTGATTAGAAATTGAATACGAAGTTGAAATCGTTTTGAAAACAAATTTAAAACGATATGTAAAATACGTTAAATGGAAATCGACGAAATATATATGTAAATATATATATATATATATATATATATATATATATATAACGGCCTGAATAGAAAGCGCCGCGCTGCGGCAGTTTGCGAATTTTGACCGTTGACTTTGAATGGACATTACGGGAGATCCGATAGTCGGATTCTCCTAAAAACGGAACCGTTGGGTTCATATCGAAAAGAGCTCTCTAACGAATACTAAAGATTTGAAATCTAACAGTTGGATTTGGAATTATGTCCAAATCAAATTTGGAAAAGGTCGTTGTAAGTGCAGTTCGATGACCGTTCATGGAAATCGACTGTACGTGCCTTGATAAAATTATTAAAAATATCAATAATTTGTGTAAAATCATAATAAATGATTTGTAAAGAATTGGGATGAAAAATTCCATATTTGAAAAGATAAAAATATATTTTTGTCGAAATGAACTAGTTTTGAACTAGAATTAAAAATCGAATATTTTTAAATAAATAAATTGTATTTGAAATGGTTTTAAAGACAACCAGGATTTCCAATATATGAATTGGAATGGATTTGAATCGAAATTATCTTCGAAATATTTCAATATTGGATTCCGTGATTATACGGGTATTGTGGAGGAATTTGGAAGATATAGATATATCGTTACTCTAATACGATATTTGGTGATTTCAGAATTTGATATTGAATATAAGCCGATATATTTTCTATTCAGAGCCTTTATTTAATATCAAATTGGATTTTGGGTCTGTCGTGAATGGTATCTTTAATAATAATGTTCTTAAACCCAATGGAGTTAAGAAATTTAGAAACTGACTGGAGATTATTTAAGTTGAATGGTTTCCTGAGTATTGATCTGATGTTGGTTTCGGCCTTCGGGGTTAACACTTAGGGAATTGTTCTTTTACTAATTTACAGTTAGGGACCGATGGAATGTGAATTGGGTTTGTTGTGAACTGTATTTTAGCGACATTCGTTCTTTAACCCGATTTACAATGAAATGGAATTTGGAATTTATAAATCTTTTGTTAAGATTTAAAGGAGATTTTCCGAAGTAAAATTTTCTAATTTAACATACTAAATTGGAATTGAATGGAATTCAATTTGGTAATAATCGAAGCAAGCTTCTGTAAAGGAAGACGGTTAATATATATGGAATTTAAAAGACCTTGTTGTTATTCCATTGATATTATCGGTTGGATATGGAAGTTCATATCGATTTGTTTTCCATAAAGATTCCATTGTTAATGGAATGTGATTTTGGGTTGTCGTGAATGGTATCTTTAATAATATTGTTCTTAGACCTAATGAAGTTAAGAAAATCAGAAACTAACTAGAGATTAGTTAAGTTGAATGGTTTCCTAGGTATTGATCTAATGTTGGTTTCGGCCTTCAGGGTTAATACTTAGGGAGTTGTTCACTTGCTAATTTACGGTTAAAGGATGATGGAATGGAATGTGATTTTGGGTTTGTCGTGAACCGTGTTTTAAAGGACATTGGTTCTTTAACCCAGTTAAAGACAGGATATTATTTCCAAAGTTAAACAATCGTTAATATTGATTTTTGGGAAGATTAAAACCAAGTGGAGGTTTAATGCATCTTTAATTAGATTGAAATGATATCAAATGGAAGATTAAAGAATAAATCTAAAGAATTTATCTTTGATAAAATTAATGGGAACCTTTCCCAGAGTATAAGAATATTTGAATAAAGGAATATTCTGGATTGGAATGAGGCGTATGTTGTGTTTGTGTAGCACTTGTTTATTATATACGTGAGTTATTCAGAAAGACCGGGTTTATCCCATGCTGAATAACTGCTTTGACGATGTGTCGAGGATGAATACGGTGGTTGAAGACCGGAGGTCTTCCCATCGTTTGGATGATTACTGAGGTCTTGATTGGGCTGTACACCCAAGACAAGGTAATAAGTTGTGATTGTCCAGACGTACTTGGAGATCGACCGGATATGCGAGGACCTCTCCCCTGTGTTGAACATATGAGGGAGGAATAAGGTGCCTCCGGTTTCATTTAGACCCAGAACGAACTTGTAAATGGATGTGTGCCTGACATCGGATTTCATTCTGTGTGATTGATAGACATCGGTTACATAGCATGAATTGCCTGTGTGGCATGCTGAGATGCAAATGATCAAGGCTTCTGTTGAAAAGCAGGATCTTGTGGTTGATGATCAAAGCACGAGCTTTGTGGCATATCTTTGTGTAGCATTAATTCGCGAGCCTCACACCCTGGTGTGAACCAGAAACGGGAGGCGTTTTACATGCCCTGGAATTTTACTTATGTGGATGATGGATAGCGAGACGCCTTGGTTATATCGATCGATTCATTTGGCTCATTTACGCCCCGTAGGGCGGGGAAACGCCGTGTTCAGGCATTTTAATTCACTCTGTGTGGATTGGCCCTGAAGATCCAAGGGTCGATTCATTCTGATCCTGAGACACGGGCTACATTATCTCGAAGCGGTAAGGACGATCCCTTGCCTTGGTTCACAGATGGAAATCCAACTTCCAATACGACATTTTGCAGTTTTAACTTTAACCTATATATGGCGACACAGTGGTATGGGGCACTTATGCCGTCTATGATTGATACTTATGATTGAAATTGTTTTGACACTATACACTTATAGTAATAATAAAACATGAAATTTCACGTACTAAGCATTCTTGGCTATTATAAGGTAAAAACTCTATCCTTCGGCTTGCGTTGCATTATGTTATGGGACCTGAGTCTTATAATAGCTTCATTGTTCTTTATTTAGCATTGCGCTGTTGTTTTATGCACTGGTATTCTTGGGAGGAAACCATTTCCGTGTTATATGGCGTGGTCCCTTGATTTACCTAACTTTAAAATAAAGATTAATAACTTTTTTAGTTCTCACACCAGTCATATAACTGACCTGGGGTTTATTGTTTTAACCTAAACTCTGTGTTCCCCTGTTTTCCGTACGGGCAGCTAGTAGTTTTGGTTTTGCAGATTTATATTCACATGATCATGCTTTTATAGATGGAATGATATTCGAAAAGCTCTGTATCCGTATATTCCTTTCAATTTTGTTTTGTGTTGTTTTTCCGCTGCTATGTAATCTATGATATTTAGTGAATGTGTAATATTTATTCATACTTTGTATATTCTTGTATTCTGGTGTAATTGTTGTAATAAGTAACGAAATGTTCTTCTGTTTGTGTTCTGATTCATCGTGTTCTCAAGGAAATCCGTTCTTCCTCTTCTCTTCGGAGACCGGGGAAGTTTTGGGTCCTTACAGTGTGGTATCAGAGCTTTGGTTTACAGAGCTCGGAGGACAAGGCACATTAGAACCAAACGAAAGAATTCATCAGAAATTGGATTAGTAATATCCAATGAGAATGACTTGTTAGAGATAGGATCAGTAGTATCCTAGAACTAGTGTAAAGAGTGATATTTTTAAAATGAAAATGAAAACAAATTTTGTTTTGAAAATTTAAACTTTATTATTCGTATTTGAATATCTATTAAAAATTGATTTGGACAATCAGGTATATAGAGATTTGAATATACGTCTGATCCACGTGTATTGAAGCCTCAAATATAGCGGATGGATATAGAATCACACTCTAGTCGCCCGGAGATGATTTTTATGATGAGCTCCATCATTAGGATTTATGTTCGTGTTTCGAAATTGAGATATCTATATATTGCCAATTGACTGGTGTGAGAACCAAAATATAGTTAGAATATATTGTTGTGAATTTGCAAAAAACATGTTTTTTTGAGTATGTAAAGAATTATGAATTTGAAACGTTCATCAACTAATTGATTGCTGATTATGTTGTTTGAATATTGTTTTGATTAATTAGAATTTGGAACCATTAAGCCAAATTGTACCAAAGCTTGAACTGTATTGAAAATTTATCGCATTTGCATGCATGTACATGCATATATGTTAAACAGGTCATAACAGGGAAGCTAAGCAGAGGAATAAAATTGTTTGTCGGACAAATAGGTACACATTTATTGTATTTCTTGGGGTTTTTGATGATTTTATGAGCCGATTGGCTGTTTCTTTTTCTTTTTGGATTGGGGAGCCAGTATGGCGATTTCGGGATTTTCCCGGTGCTCCCGTGCAGGGGAGGTTATGGCGAAATTTTTCGAAAATTTAGGGTGTTAGCCAAATTTTTGAAAAATATGAAAAGTTCTTAGAAACTAAAAAGTTGAACAACTTAAGCCATAATGAAAATAATGAAAGCTGAGTTGATTTGTTAAACAACTTTCAGTTCCGTTCCTTTTCGAGGACGAAAATATTTTAAGTTGGGCAGATTATAACAACCCGGAAAATCTGAACCAATTTAAAAATTTTATTTTGGCAATTTTATTGAATTCTGAATATTTAAAATGAATTATTTTAAATAATTACAACGAGAAATATATTTTGAATAGAATTAGAACGTATATATTCATTTGAATCGTCGTTAGAATATAAATATTTAATTTTAATTATGAAAGGAATTGGAAATGGCGCGGTAGTTCGAAAATTCGATTTCAAATTTCAAATGAATGTACAGGATTCAAAATAAACTGAATTTTAGTGAATCCAAAAGTATTAGAATCTATTTGAAAATATCATTCCAACGAATCCAAAAAATTGAAATTTCATAGCGGGAATAAAAAGTTATGCTCAGTTGAAAATTCAGAATAGTCGCTATGGAATTTTAGCCCTTAAAAATAATTTTTTTGCAAACGACCTCCGTTTTCGACAAAACCACTTTTGTTGGATCCAGGATGTCAAATTATTGCTAGATTCCAAAACTCATAATTTTCTGAATCAATATGTGACCGTGAAAAAAGAAAATGTGTGTTATCAGTTTCAGTCAAATTTAATCGACTGTAAAATGGCCATTTTTCAAACGGCCTCCAAATTTGATGAAATTAGTTTTTTTAGAACCGTATCATTAATATGAAGCTAGAAAATAATTTTTATGTAATTTTTGGAGTCAGTATGTGGCCCTGGTAAATTAAAATGTACGTTAAAATGCAATATATGGATTTATATTTTAATCTAAAGAAAAACTGATCGAAACAACCGAAATGACTTACGAAACATATCTCATTATGTCCGGAATGGGAGTAATTAGTTATGGACGACAGTCGGTGGGTTTGATTTCGAGTTCAAAATAAAAAGTTACTTTTTGAAATTAAATAATAAAATATATAATAAAATATATAATAAAATCTCTGTACTCTCTCTCATCCCCCCCACCCACGGGTTCACTTTCTTTCAAAATTGAAATAAAAAAGGGAAGAATCGAGGGGCGCGAGGCCTCCTCCAGCACCGCAGTAGCGGCGCCGTGACCGCCGCCGCCGCGCTGGGCGCACGAGGCTCCCCCTCTCTCTTCTCCAATCCATCGCGAGCCCCCCCCCCCCAAACCCAAGCCCTCCCCAGTTACTGAACCGCGTCGCCGCCCTAGAAGCCACCACCTCCTGAAGCCGCGACCGCCTGAAGTCTTCCCCTTTCTCGTCCCGTCTCCTTTTGCAAGCCGTGAAGCCGACGCCACCCCCCACCACCTCGTTTCAGCCTATAAGTTTTTATTTGCTTATTTTTACTGATTTAATGTATTAGAAAAGAAAAGAAATGTGAAAACCCGTAACTTCCCCGTAAAGGAAAGCGTCGGATAGTTCGAGAACAAGCCACAACAGAACACATACAGAAGAACATTTCATTGTATATTACAACAATGCATCAGATTACAAGAATATACAGAGTAAAAATGAACATTACACCGAAATATCAGAGATTTAAATTACATTTAAATACATAGCAGCGGAAAATAATACAATACACAACTAGAAGAGATATACGGATACAAAGCTTTCCGGATATCGTTCCAGCTGTAAACTAGGATCCTGTGAATATAAATCTGCAAAACCCAAAACTACTAGCTGCCCGTGTCAAAATAAGGGCACCCAGAGTTTAGGTTAAAACAATAAACTCCAGGTCAGTCATGTGACTGGTGTGAGAACTAAAACAGTTTTTAATCTTTATTTTTAAAGTTAGGTAAATCAAGGGACCACGCCGTATAACACGGAACGGGTTTCCTCCCAAGAATACCAGTGCATAAAACAAACAGCGCAATGCTAAATAAAGAAAAATGAAGCTATTATAAGACCCAGTTCCCATCACACAATGCAACGCAAGCCGGAGGATAGGGTTTTTACCTTATAAAAGCCAAGAATGCTTGATACGTTGAAAACAAATCATTTGATACTATTACAAGTGCATAGTGTATAAAAACAACTTCAAATCATAAGTATCAATCATAGGCGGCATGAGTGCCCCATCCCACTATGTCGCCATACTAGGATATACAAATAAAACCGCAAATGTCACGTATTTGGAAATTGGATTTCCTTCTATGAACCGAGGCAAAAGATAGTCCTCAACCAATTCGAGACGCTCTAGCCCGCCCCTCAGGCAAGTACTCTGTCAAGCCTTTGGATCGTCAGGGCCGGTCCACCGATGTGGATTAAACTTAAACCCTGAACATGCGTTCCCCCGCCCTATGGGGCGTAAATGAGCCAACGAATGACTCCATCGGACCCAGATCGTCCGATCAAACCGAGGCGCCTCGCAACAGCAACAACCACATAAGTCAAACTCGTCAGGGCGTGTAAAACCACTGACGCCACTTCTAACTAGAAAGAAACGCATGCCCTCCCTGAGGTCCGTCTCCCGTTTTTGGTTCATACCAGGTGTGAAACTCGCGAAGCAAACGTTACACAAAGCTATGCCACAAAGGCCGTGCTTTGATCATCACCACAAGACTTTGCTTTTCAACAGAAGCCTCGATCAATTGCCACTTAGGCATGCCACACAGGCAATTCACTCCATGCGTTTGATATCCATCAATATATAACCCCAGAGCTCGTACGTCTCAGAGAAGGGCGTTAAGCAAGAGAATAAATTCTCCGCCGCCAAACAGATATATATTTAATAGAGATCAATCACACGGACTAAAATCCAATGTCAGACACACAGTCCATTTACAAGTCCGTTCTGGGTCTGAACGAAACCGGAGGCACCTAGTACCCCGCATATCCATCGATCTCCAAGTACGTCTGGACGATCACTAACTGTTTCCATCTTCTTGGGTGTACAGCCCAATCAAGATCATCAGTAATTACCCAAACGACGTGAAGACTTCTGGTCTTCGACCGCCATCTTCATCTTCGACTTATCGTCGTATCAGTTATTCAGAATGGGATAAACCCGGTCTTTCCGAATAACTCGCGTATATTTTAAATAAGTGTTACACAAACACAACATACGCCTCATTCCAATTCATTAGTCACTAACCGTAAATTAATCAAGAGAATAATTCCCCAAATATTAACCCCGAAGGCCGAAACCAACATCAGATCAATATCCAGAAAACCATTCTGCTTGGCTAACCGACAGTTAGTTTCTAAATTTCACATTCATAGGGAAGGGTTCCCATTAATTTTATCCAAGATAAATTCCTTGAATTTATTCTTTATTCTATTTTTGAATCTCAATTCAAACTAGTCGGGATTAGCGAACCTTACCGAAGTAATCATTTATTTTAATTTCCCCATCCCAACCTATTCATCCCATGAAGTAAAACTGGTAATACTTCATATCTAACACCACAGTGTTTTCAGTAAATTCAATTACCATTTCACGTTTAAATCTAATTAAAGATTTAACTATCGCCTGGAGCAAAACTGGTGATACTCCATTTTCGATCATTTCAATCTAATTAAAGATTCATTAAAACTCCACTTAGTTTTAATCGTTAACTGGGTTAAAGAATCCGTGTCATTTAAAAACACGATTCACGATAAATCCAAAGTCACATTCCATTAATTATCGGGTTAAAGAACGAGTGTTATTTAAAACACTGTCCACGATAAACCCAAAAATCAATATCAATTCAATTCCAATTAAATATTATTTAATTGGTACACTTCATTAAATCTAATTAAAAAGATTTAATCTTTTCTCAACTGGGTTCAAGAACAGTGTTAGTGAAGACACCATTCACGACAAACCCAAATCACATTTGATATTCAATATAAGGCTCTGAATAGAAAATATATCGGCTTATATTCAATATCAAATTCTACGATTAACAAATGTCATATTGGAAATAACGATATATATATATATATCTTTTAAATTTCCATAACAACATCTGTATAATCACGAATTCCAACATCGAAATATTCCGAAGACAATTTCGATTCAAATCCACTCCAATGCAATCATTGGAAATTCTGGTTATTTTTAAAACCCTTTTTAAATTCAATTTATTTATTTAAAAATAAATAGAATTATATTTCTAGTTCAAAACTAGTTCATTTCGATAAAAATCTATTTTTATCTTTTCAAATATGGAGTTTTTTCATCCCGATCCTTTCTAAATCATTTCTTATGATTTTACACAAATTATTACTATTTTTAATAATTTTATCAAGGCCCGTACAGTTGATTTCCATCAACGACCATCGAACTGCACTTACAGCGACCTTTTTCAAATTTGATTTGGACATAATTCCAAATCCAACCGTTAGATTTCTAATTTCTAATATTCGTTAGAAAGCTCTTTTCGATACGAACCCAACGGTTCCGGTTTTAGGAGAATCCGACGGTCGAATCTCCCATAATGTCCGTTTGAAATAAATGGTCGAAATTCACGAACTGCCGCGGCGCGGCGCGTTCTATTCAGGCCATTATATTATATATATAATATATATAATATATATTTCGTCGATTTCTATTCAAAACGAATTATATAAATAGTTTTAAATTCGTTTCAAAAGCAATTTCAACTTCCCTTTCAATTCAAATCAAAATTGAATTCTTCTTTATAAATTCGTTTTAAAATTCATTTCTATTCAATTCAAATTTCAATTCAATTTGAATTCGTTTTCAATTCAATTTGAATTCGTTTTCAATTCAATTTGAATTCGTTTTCAATTCAATTCATTTCGAAATCGTTTTCAATTCAATTCATTTCGAAATCGTTTTCAATTCAATTCATTTCGAAATCGTTTTCTATTCAATTCATTTCGAAATCGTTTTCTATTCAATTCATTTCGAAATCGTTTTCTATTCAATTCATTTCGAAATCGTTTTCTATTCAATTCATTTCGAAATCGTTTTCTATTCAATTCATTTCGAAATCGTTTTCTATTCAATTCATTTCGAAATCGTTTTCTATTCAATTCATTTCGAAATCGTTTTCTATTCAATTCATTTCGAAATCGTTTTCTATTCAATTCATTTCGAAATCGTTTTCTATTCAATTCATTTCGAAATCGTTTTCTATTCAATTCATTTCGAAATCGTTTACGTCAAAATGGCGTCAATCTAATCAACACGGCTTCATAAATTTCTATTTTCAAACATTCTATTTCAAATATTCCTTTTTCAAAATAGTTGTTATTATCAAAATATTTCATTCAACACATGACCAATCTCAATGAATGAGTACTGTCAACACATGAACATTTATTTTATATTGATAAAGATGTAAATTTTATTACTAAAATATTTCGTTCAACACATGACCAATCTCAATGGATGAGTACTGTCAACACATGAACTTTTATTTTATAATATTCTTTATTTTTCAAATTGGAATGAGGCCCAATCAATTACCATATAAAGTTAATTATATGGACTTCCATACAACACATGTATATAATAGCATTGAAAAATAATCAACCATCAACCAAAGTGCACTACACTGTATAAGCATCAAATATAGATATTCAACGCTTATAACAGCCTGTCAATCAATCGATCGACATATTTAATCAATCAGGATGAGTGAACTTCAAATTTCATCCCAACACCCGTGTGGGGTTTCAAACAATCAAACACCTATTTTATTTGTGCTGTTGGGCGATGTGTAAAATTTATCGTCCCAATCAATGTCATTCAAATAGGTGTACATAAACAAACCGTCCGGTTTATAAATGGATATTTTATTTTATTCACTTCACGTTAAAAATTATATTTTTAACGATAAAACATTTTATTTCAACCTATGAATTTCTATTCAATTCATTTATTAAATAAAATGATATTTTTATTTTTCTAACTTATTTTAGAAAATTTCGGCGGCATAACGGCACGATACTAGAAACGGGACGAGGCCTAGCCTTATCCCCGGTCTAGTGAAGGCCCACGCCATTCACACATCAATCAAATCAATTTCAATTCACCAGATAATTCAATTCAAACCAATTATTCTAACCAACTACGCAACCAAACAATTTAACAAACAAGCCATCCATGATCTGTGGATGACGGGTGTCGGGTGCTACTAAGCACCGTCTGCATCCTAGTATATATATATATAACTAGAAAAAGAAGTTTAGAGTGAGAAGTTCTCACCGATAGCTATCCAACTTCACGACACTTCTTTTACAGAAATCTTCTTCGTTCTCGCCTTTTTGTCACCTTCGTTATCCGCTTTCTCTACATATGTAAAAATCGAATTTTTACTTCGCTATTCAATATATAAAAATCGAATTTTGACTTCGCTATTCAATATATAAAAATCGAATTTTTACTTCGCTATTCAATATATAAAAATCGAATTTTTACTTCGCTATTCAATATATAAAAATCGAATTTTTACTTCGCTATTCAATATATAAAAATCGAATTTTTACTTCGCTATTCAATATATAAAAATCGAATTTTTACTTCGCTATTCAATATATAAAAATCGAATTTTTACTTCGCTATTCAATATATGAAAATCGAATTTTTACTTCGCTATTCAATATATAAAAATCGAATTTTTACTTCGCTATTCAATATATAAAAATCGAATTTTTACTTCGCTATTCAATATATAAAAATCGAATTTTTACTTCGCTATTCAATATATAAAAATCGAATTTTTACTTCGCTATTCAATATATAAAAATCGAACTTTTACTTCGCTATTCAATATATAAAAATCATATTTTTCTTTCGAAGTTCAATATATAAAAATCATATTTTTCTTTCGAAGTTCAATATATAAAAACCAAATTTTTCTTTCGAAGTTCAATATATAAAAATCATATTTTTGTTTCGAAGTTCAATATATAAAAACCAAATTTTTGTTCCTACTTCATAAAAATTACTTCTTTAATATTTCTACTCTATCCAAAAAGGAAAATTTAAACTTTAGACATTTAAAACAATAACAGGAGATTACCCTCACCAAAAAGAAAAACAAGGCTGCGTTCATCTTCCTCGCATTGCTCCAGGCTCTAAGCCACTTCATCGAAATCCCAACTGCTTCTCAATCCTTTGATTCACTGAATATCTCACGGTGGAGTTGTTGATCAAATCAGGTAAGTGCAGAAGCCTAGGGTTGTCCAATGTTGAAGACCCGAAGCTGTGACAGATCCCGACTAAAGTGGTCATCGATAGCGCAAATTAAAGCAGATCCTGATTTGATGATTCCCAAACGCGACTAATGAAGCGACTGTCAAAGCAGCAACTTCGAGTGGAAAAGAAGTCGAAGTAGATCAGCGACTGAAGTAGATCGGCGATGGAAGTAGATCGTCACGACATCGTCGGACTCCTGAACAAGTATCGGAAAAGAAGAGAAACTTGCATTTCTGAGCGGCTGCTTTTTTTTATTTCGATTATCAGAATGAACGTGGGGGGGGGGGGGGGGGGGGGCAGAACGAAATAAAGGGGGAGAAGGGATATTTTTATTTTATTTTATTTTATATTATTTAATTTCTAAAAGTTGACTTTTACATACGACCTCTAAACGAGGCCCACCGCCTGTCGCCCATAGCGTTTTACCCCCATTCCGAAACCAATGGGATATGTATCGTAAGCTGATTCGGCCGTTTCTATCAGTTTCCGTTAAATTTACATTTAAATCATTATATTGAATTTTAAACGTACATTTCAAATTACTGGGGTCACATACTAGCTCGAAAAATTCCAGAAAAATATTTTCTAACTTCGTATTGACGATACGGTCCTAACAAAACTAGTTTCATCGAATTCTGAGACCGTTTGAAAAATGGCCAATTTCCAGTCGATTAAAATCAACTGAAACTGGACAAACGCGTTTTCCTTTGCCACGCTCACATATTGATTCTAAAAATTATGAAATTTAAAACCTAGCAATAATTTGACCCTGCGGACCCAACAAAGCTGGTTTCGTCGAGATCCGAGGTCATTTGCAAAATGTCCATTTTTAAGGGCCTGAATTCCATAGCGACTATTCAGAATTTTCAACTGGACATATCTTTTGAATCCCGCTATGAAATTTTGATTATTCGGATTCGATAGAAAGATATTATCAATTAGATCCTATCATTTTTGGTTTCACTAAAATCCGGATTGTTTTGCACCCGGTACATTCAATTGAAGTTTGAAATCGAATTATCGAACTACCGCGCCATTTTCAATTCTATTTATAGTTATATATAAATATTTATATTCTAACGACGACGCGTATATAATATATACGTTCTAATTATATTCAAAATAAATTTTCTCGTCGATATATTTAAAATAATCTATTTTAAATGTTCAAAATTCGCTAAAATGGCCAAAATAAAAATTTTAAACTGGCTCGCATTTTACGGGTTGTTACAATCTCCCCCACTTAAAACTTTTCGTCCCCGAAAAGGAACAAAGTCGAAAGTGGTTTGATTAATCAACTCTACGTTCGATCCGGCTTCCATTCTCCAACTTTTCAGTTTCTGAGAATTTTCAAAACTTCAAAAATTTGGCTAACACCCTAAATTTTTGAAAAATTTCGCCATAACCTCCCCTGCACCGGGAGCATCGGGGAATTTCAAATAGCTTCCCCGGTCCTTCAGATCTCAAAAAGAAAAAGAAAAAGCCAAGCGGCTAGCCAATAGGCTCACAAAATCATCATCACCCAAACAAAACAGGAAATTATGTAGTAAACATGTACCTATTTGTCGGGCAAACAAATTTTATTCTCTGACTCTAGCCTCCTTGCTATGACCTGTTCAAGGTAAGTACATATATGCAAGCAAATGCGACCAATTTTCAATACAATTCAATATTTGGTTCAATTAGGCAAAATGGTTAAAAATTAGCAAACAAATAAACAAACAACACAAACATCGATCAATCAATTAGTGAATTAGATTATCAAATTCATAATTTTGATACATATACTGAAAATCTTGTTTTTGATGCCAATTCACAACAAGGTGTTCTAACTATATAAGTTTTGGTTCTCACACCAGTCTAATGGAAATATATAGAAATCACACCTTCGAAACTCGAACATAAATGTTGATGATGCGATCGCTATCATCAATATCATCTTCGGGCGACTAGAGTGTGATTCTATATCTATCCAATATATTAAAATTTCAAATACACGCGGATCAGACGTATACGCAAAATCTATATATACTGGATTGTCCACATCAATATAAATAAATAACCAAATACGAATAATTGATTTAAATTTTCAAAACAAAACTTGTTTTCACTTTTATTTTAAAAATTTACTCTTCACACTCGTTCTAGGATACTACTGATCCTATCTCTAACGAGTCATTCTAATTGGATATTACTAATCCAATATCTGATGAATTCTTTCGTATGGTTCTAATGTGTCTTGTTCTCTGAGCTTTGTAAACCAAAGCTCTGATACCAACTGTGAAATAGCCGACGAAATCCGGTAGGCTTTGCAACCATCCCTTCATCCCCCAAGCAGCAGGTAATACCCACCGTGGCTTCCACATGGTCCCCCAGTCCCTTGTTTTACGGCGACCCTCTCGAGTCTCACGCCTATTGGCGAACCAACGCCCTCCCCGGCGACATGTAGGGGTAAGAGTCTCCCGTTCGCCACCAAACCGCGAAGCGAGAACCCCCTATCATGCGTACCCGGCCTACTCAGGGCCAGCAACAAGAACTGGTGATACTCCATTTTCGATCGTTTCAATCTAATTAAAGATTCATTAAAACTCCACTTAGTTTTAATCGTTAACTGGGTTAAAGAATCCGTGTCATTTAAAAACACGATTCACGATAAACCCAAAGTCACATTCCATTAATTATCGGGTTAAAGAACGAGTGTTATTTAAAACACTGTCCACGATAAACCCAAAAATCAATATCAATTCAATTCCAATTAAATATTATTTAATTGGTACACTTCATTAAATCTAATTAAAAAGATTTAATCTTTTCTCAACTGGGTTCAAGAACAGTGTTAGTGAAGACACCATTCACGACAAACCCAAATCACATTTGATATTCAATATAAGGCTCTGAATAGAAAATATATCGGCTTATATTCAATATCAAATTCTACGATTAACAAATGTCATATTGGAAGTAACGATATATATATATATATATCTTTCAAATTTCCATAACAACATCTGTATAATCACGAATTCCAACATCGAAATATTCCGAAGACAATTTCGATTCAAATCCACTCCAATGCAATCATTGGAAATTCTGGTTATTTTTAAAACCCTTTTTAAATTCAATTTATTTATTTAAAAATAAATAGAATTATATTTCTAGTTCAAAACTAGTTCATTTCGATAAAAATCTATTTTTATCTTTTCAAATATGGAGTTTTTTCATCCCAATCCTTTCTAAATCATTTCTTATGATTTTACACAAATTATTACTATTTTTAATAATTTTATCAAGGCCCGTACAGTCGATTTCCATCAACGACCATCGAACTGCACTTACAACGACCTTTTTCAAATTTGATTTGGACATAATTCCAAATCCAACCGTTAGATTTCTAATTTCTAATATTCGTTAGAGAGCTCTTTTCGATACGAACCCAACGGTTCCGGTTTTAGGAGAATCCGACGGTCGGATCTCCCGTAATGTCCGTTTGAAATAAATGGTCGAAATTCACGAACTGCCGCGGCGCGGCGCGTTCTATTCAGGCCATTATATTATATATATAATATATATAATATATATTTCGTCGATTTCTATTCAAAACGAATTATATAAATAGTTTTAAATTCGTTTCAAAAGCAATTTCAACTTCCCTTTCAATTCAAATCAAAATTGAATTCTTCTTTATAAATTCGTTTTAAAATTCATTTCTATTCAATTCAAATTTCAATTCAATTTGAATTCGTTTTCAATTCAATTTGAATTCGTTTTCAATTCAATTCATTTCGAAATCGTTTTCAATTCAATTCATTTCGAAATCGTTTTCAATTCAATTCATTTCGAAATCGTTTTCTATTCAATTCATTTCGAAATCGTTTTCTATTCAATTCATTTCGAAATCGTTTTCTATTCAATTCATTTCGAAATCGTTTTCTATTCAATTCATTTCGAAATCGTTTTCTATTCAATTCATTTCGAAATCGTTTTCTATTCAATTCATTTCGAAATCGTTTTCTATTCAATTCATTTCGAAATCGTTTTCTATTCAATTCATTTCGAAATCGTTTTCTATTCAATTCATTTCGAAATCGTTTTCTATTCAATTCATTTCGAAATCGTTTTCTATTCAATTCATTTCGAAATCGTTTACGTCAAAATGGCGTCAATCTAATCAACACGGCTTCATAAATTTCTATTTTCAAATATTCTATTTCAAATATTCCTTTTTCAAAATAGTTGTTATTATCAAAATATTTCGTTCAACACATGACCAATCTCAATGAATGAGTACTGTCAACACATGAACATTTATTTTATATTGATAAAGATGTAAATTTTATTACTAAAATATTTCGTTCAACACATGACCAATCTCAATGGATGAGTACTGTCAACACATGAACTTTTATTTTATAATATTCTTTATTTTTCAAATTGGAATGAGGCCCAATCAATTACCATATAAAGTTAATTATATGGACTTCCATACAACACATGTATATAATAGCATTGAAAAATAATCAACCATCAACCAAAGTGCACTACACTGTATAAGCATCAAATATAGATATTCAACGCTTATAACAGCCTGTCAATAAATCGATCGACATATTTAATCAATCAGGATGAGTGAACTTCAAATTTCATCCCAACACCCGTGTGGGGTTTCAAACAATCAAACACCTATTTTATTTGTGCTATTGGGCGATGTGTAAAATTTATCGTCCCAATCAATGTCATTCAAATAGGTGTACATAAACAAACCGTCCGGTTTATAAATGGATATTTTATTTTATTCACTTCACGTTAAAAATTATATTTTTAACGATAAAACATTTTATTTCAACCTATGAATTTCTATTCAATTCATTTATTAAATAAAATGATATTTTTATTTTTCTAACTTATTTTAGAAAATTTCGGCGGCATAACGACACGATACTAGAAACGGGACGAGGCCTAGCCTTATCCCCGGTCTAGTGAAGGCCCACGCCATTCAGACATCAATCAAATCAATTTCAATTCACCAAATAATTCAATTCAAACCAATTATTCTAACCAACTACGCAACCAAACAATTTAACAAACAAGCCATCCATGGTCTGTGGATGACGGGTGTCGGGTGCTACTAAGCACCGTCTGCATCCTAGTATATATATATATAACTAGAAAAAGAAGTTTAGAGTGAGAAGTTCTCACCGATAGCTATCCAACTTCACGACACTTCTTTTATAGAAATCTTCTTCGTTCTCGCCTTTTTGTCACCTTCGTTATCCGCTTTCTCTACATATGTAAAAATCGAATTTTTACTTCGCTATTCAATATATAAAAATCGAATTTTGACTTCGCTATTCAATATATAAAAATCGAATTTTTACTTCGCTATTCAATATATAAAAATCGAATTTTTACTTCGCTGTTCAATATATAAAAATCGAATTTTTACTTCGCTATTCAATATATAAAAATCGAATTTTTACTTCGCTATTCAATATATAAAAATCGAATTTGTACTTCGCTATTCAATATATAAAAATCGAATTTTTACTTCGCTATTCAATATATAAAAATCGAATTTTTACTTCGCTATTCAATATATAAAAATCGAATTTTTACTTCGCTATTCAATATATAAAAATCGAATTTTTACTTCGCTATTCAATATATAAAAATCGAATTTTTACTTCGCTATTCAATATATAAAAATCATATTCTTCTTTCGAAGTTCAATATATAAAAATCATATTTTTCTTTCGAAGTTCAATATATAAAAACCAAATTTTTCTTTCGAAGTTCAATATATAAAAATCATATTTTTGTTCCGAGGTTCAATATATAAAAACCAAATTTTTGTTCCTACTTCATAAAAATTACTTCTTTAATATTTCTACTCTATCCAAAAAAGAAAATTTAAACTTTAGACATTTAAAACAATAACAGGAGATTACCCTCACCAAAAAGAAAAACAAGGCTGCGTTAATCTTCCTCGCATTGCTCCAGGCTCTAAGCCACTTCATCGAAATCCCAACTGCTTCTCAATCCTTTGATTCACTGAATATCTCACGGTGGAGTTGTTGATCAAATCAGGTAAGTGCAGAAGCCTAGGGTTGTCCAATGTTGAATACCCGAAGCTGTGACAGATCCCGACTAAAGTGGTCATCGATAGCGCAAATTAAAGCAGATCCCGATTTGATGATTCCCAAACGCGACTAATGAAGCGACTGTCAAAGCAGCAACTTCGAGTGGAAAAGAAGTCGAAGTAGATTAGCGACTGAAGTAGATCGGCGATGGAAGTAGATCGTCACGACATCGTCGGACTCCTGAACAAGTATCGGAAAAGAAGAGAAACTTGCATTTCTGAGCGGCTGCTTTTTTTTTTTTCGATTATCAGAATGAACGTGGGGGGGGGGGGGGCGGGGGCCAGAACGAAATAAAGGGGGAGAAGGGATATTTTTATTTTATATTATTTAATTTCTAAAAGTTGACTTTTACATACGACCTCTAAACGAGGCCCACCGCCTGTCGCCCATAGCGTTTTACCCCCATTCCGAAACCAATGGGATATGTATCGTAAGCTGATTCGGCCGTTTCTATCAGTTTCCGTTAAATTTACATTTAAATCATTATATTGAATTTTAAACGTACATTTCAAATTACTGGGGTCACATACTAGCTCGAAAAATTCCAGAAAAATATTTTCTAACTTCGTATTGACGATACGGTCCTAACAAAACTAGTTTCATCGAATTCTGAGACCGTTTGAAAAATGGCCAATTTTCAATCGATTAAAATCAACTGAAACTGGACAAACGCGTTTTCCTTTGCCACGCTCACATATTGATTCTAAAAATTATGAAATTTAAAACCTAGCAATAATTTGACCCTGCGAATCCAACAAAGCTGGTTTCGTCAAGATCCGAGGTCATTTGCAAAATGTCCATTTTTAAGGGCCTGAATTCCATAGCGACTATTCAGAATTTTCAACTGGACATATCTTTTGAATCCCGCTATGAAAATTTGATTATTCGGATTCGATAGAAAGATATTATCAATTAGATCCTATCATTTTTGGTTTCACTAAAATCCGGATTGTTTTGCACCCGGTACATTCAATTGAAGTTTGAAATCGAATTATCGAACTACCGCGCCATTTTCAATTCTATTTATAGTTATATATAAATATTTATATTCTAACGACGACGCGTATATAATATATACGTTCTAATTATATTCAAAATAAATTTTCTCGTCGATATATTTAAAATAATCTATTTTAAATGTTCAAAATTCGCTAAAATGGCCAAAATAAAAAATTTAAACTGGCTCGCATTTTACGGGTTGTTACAAGAAATCAGTTTTGTTTTAAAGAAAATAATAACATTGTTTTTAAAATTTCATTTTTAAAAATATGTTTTTGGTTGGTAGAAAAGATCTAATTTTTTCTATAGAAAAGATCTAATTTTTGCTAAAGAAAAGATCTAAATTTTTTTAGATATAGGAAAGATTATATTTTTGAAATCGAAAAGATTATATTTTTTTGAAGTTAAAGATCAGATTTTTACAGTTAAAAAGGATATGATTTTTCATAACAAAAAAGATTTGGTTTTTATATTGAAGCTAGAGAAATTAAAATATGATCTTTTATATATGAAGTTAACGAAATAAAAATATAATTTTTATATGAGTAGCGGATTAAAAATAGAATTTTTATATAATAGAAAATATAAAAAAATGATTTTTATATATGTAGCTTAACAAACATCTGATTTTTATTATACGTATGTTGAAATAAAAATGTGATTTTTATAGCGTTGAAACAAAAATGTGATATTTAATATGAACAATGTTGAGAAAACTACATTGGCAAGGCAGACAAATCCAAACGGTTCAGAATAGAAAGGAGAAGTGGAACCCAAAGGTGAGAACTTCTCACTTTAAATTTATTTTCTAGTTAAAAAATATAAACAACCGTGGATGACTTGTTTGTTTGATTGACTGTGTTGTGAAAATTTATTTTGTGTTGTGGAATGGAATAAAAAAAATTATAGTTAAAAATATAATTTTTAACGCGTATATGGATAAAATAAATATTCATAAACAAATCGAACGATTTGTTTATGTGCACTGATTTGACTGATATTGATTGGGACGATAAATTTTACACATCGCCCAACTACACAAATAAAATTCATTATTTGTTGAATTAAACCCACGCGGGTATTGGGATGATATATGCCATACGTTAGTCCCAATAATTAGCTGTATGTCGATCGATTGATTGAAAAGCTGTTGTAAGCGTTAAATATTTATATTTGATGCTTATGCAGTGTATAATGCACTATGGATGATGGTTGACTGTTGTTTTACTGTTGTTATACACATTTGTTGTGTGAAATCCATATAATGACATTATATGGTAATTGACTGTGTCTGATTCCAGTTCAGAAAGAATGAATATTTTGAAATAACGATTATTTTAAAATAATGAATATTTTTAAAATAATATTAAGTAAAAGATCAAAATCTGATTTTGATGTCCGATTTGGGATAGACACGAATATATTTAAATATATAAAGTCGTGTTGATTGGATTAACGCCATTTTGACGTGATCGATATTTATACCAATTTTATTCATTTTTATAATGAATATCGAAAAGGAATTGATTTCAAAGTCTAATGTTTTGAAAATATCATAATTTATATATTGATGATATGGAATATTCAATTTTGATCAGAAATTGAATACGAAGTTGAAATTGTTTTGAAAACGAATTTAAAACGATTTGTAAAATACGTTAAATGGAAATCAATGATATATATATATATATATAATGGCCTGAATAGAACGTGTCGTACTGCGGCAGTTCGCGAATTTCGACCGTTGACTTCGAATGGGCGTTGCGGGAGATCCGACCGTCGGATTCTCCTAAATCCAAAACCGTTGGGCTCGTATCAAAAAGAGTTTTCTAAAGAATATTAGAGATTTGAAATCTAACGTTTGGATTTGGAATTATGTCCAAATCAAATTTGGAAAAGGTCGTTGTAAGTGCAGTTCGATGGCCGTTCATGGAAATCAACTGTATGGGCCTTGATAAAATTATTAAAAATATCAATAATTTATGTAAAATCGTAATAAATGATTTGGAAAGAATTGGGATGAAAAATTCCATATTTGAAAAGATAAAAATATATTTTTGTTGAAATGAACTAGTTTCGAACTAGAATTAAAAATCCAATATTTTTAAATAAATAAATTGGAATTGAAATGGTTTTAAAAACAACCAGGATTTCCAATATATGTATTGGAATGGATTTAAATCGAAATTATCTTCGGAATATTTCGATATTAGATTCCGTGATTATACGGATATTGTGGACGAATTTGGAAGATATAGATATATCGTTATTCCAATACGATATTTCGTGATTTCAGAATTCGATATTGAATATAAGCCAATATATTTTCTATTCAGAGCCTTGTATTTAATATCAAATTGGATTTTGGATTTGTCGTAAATGGTATCTTTAATAATACTGTTCTAAAACCCAATGGAGTTGAGAAATTTAGAAACTGACTGGAGATTAGTTAAGCTGAATGGTTTCCTGGGTATTGATCTGATGTTGGTTTCGGCCTTCGAGGTTAACACTTAGGGAATTGTTCTCTTACTAATTTATGGTTAGGGACTGATGGAATGTGAATTGGGTTTGTTGTGAACTGTGTTTTAGCGACATTCATTCTTCAACCCGATTTACAGTGAAATGGAATTTGGAATTTATAAATCTTTTTTTAAGATTTAAAGGAGATTTTCCAAAGTAAAGTTTTCCAATTTAACATATTAAATTGGAATTGAATGGAATTCTATTTGGTAATAATCGAAGTAAGCTTCTATAGAGGAAGACGGTTAATATATACGGAATTTAAAAGACCTTGTCGTTATTGCATTGATATTATCGGTTGGATATGGAAGTTTATATCGATTTGTTTTCCATGAAGATTCCATTGTTAATGGAATGTGATTTTGGGTTGTCGTGAATGGTATCTTTAATAATACTATTCTTAGACCCAATGGAGTTAAGAAAATCAGAAACTAACTGGAGGTTAGTTAAGTTGAATGGTTTCCTGGGTATTGATCTGATGTTGGTTTCGCCCTTTGGGGTTATACTCAGGGAATTGTTCACTTGCTAATTTACGGTTAAAGGCTGATGGAATGTAATGTGATTTTGGGTTTATCGTGAACCGTGTTTTAAAGGACATTGGTTCTTTAACCCAGTTAAAGACAGGATATGATTTCCCAAGTTAAACAATCGTTAATATTGATTTTTGGGAAGATTAAAACCAAGTGGAGTTTTAATGCATCTTTAATTAGACTAGAATGATATCCAAAGGAAGATTAAGGAATAAATCTAAAGAATTTATCTTTGATAAAATTAATGGGAACCTTTCCCAAAGTATAAGAATATTTGAATAAAGGAATATTCTGGATTGGAATGAGGCGTATGTTGTGTTTGTATAGCATTTGTTTATTATATACACGAATTATTCAGAAAGACTGGGTTTATCCCATTCTGAATAACTGATTTGACGATGTGTCGAGCATGAAGACGGTGGTTGAAGACCGGAGGTCTTCACATCGTTTGGATGATTACTGAGGTCTTGATTGGGCTGTACACCCAAGACAAGGTAATATGTGGTGATTGTTCAGATGTACTTGGAGATCGACCGAATATGCGAGGACCACTTCCCTGTGTTGGACATATGGGGGAGGAATAAGGTGCCTCCGGTTTCGTTCAGACCCAGAATGAACTTGTAAATGGATGTGTGTCTGACATCGGATTTCATTCTGTGTGATTGATAACATCGGTTGCATAGCATGAATTGCATGTGTGGCATGCTGATATGAAAATGATCAAGGCTTCTGTTCAAAAGCAGGGTCTTGTGGTTGATGATCAAAGCACGGCCTTTGTGGCATAGCTTTGTGTAGCGTTAATTCGGGAGCCTCACACCCCGGTGTGAACCAAAAACGGGAGAGGACTGCAGGGAGGACTTGCATTTCCTTCAAGCTAGGAGTGGTGTCAGCGTTTTACATGCCCTGTCATTTTACTTATGTGGATGATGGATAGCGAGACGCCTTGGTTATATCGGTCTATCCAGGGCCGATGGAGTCATTTGGATCATTTACGCCCCATAGGGCGGGAAAACGCAGTGTTCAGGCATTTTAATCCACTCCGTGTGGACCGACCCTAAAGATCCAAGGGTCGATGCATTCTGATCCTGAGACATGTCTAGATTGTTTCAAAGCGGTAAGGACGATCCCTTGCCTTGGTTCATGGATGGAAATCCAACTTCCAATACGACATTTTGCTGTAAACCTATATATGGCGACATAGTGGTATGAGGCACTTATGCCATCTTTGATTGATATTTATGATTGAAATTGTTTTGACACTATACACTTATAGTAATAATAAAACATGAAATTTCACATACCGAGCATACTTGGCTATTATAAGGTAAAAATTGTGTCCTCCAGCTTGCGTTGCATTATGTGATGGGACCTGAGTCTTATAATAGCTTTATTGTTCTTTATTTAGCATTGCGCTGTTATTTTATGCACTGGTATTCTTGAGAGGAAACCCGTTCCGTGTTATAAGGCGTGGTCCCTTGATTTACCTAACTTTAAAATAAAGATTAATAATTGTTTTAGTTCTCACACTAGTCACATGACTGACCTGAAGTTTATTTTTTTAACCTAAACTCTGGGTGCCTCTATTTTCCGCACGGGTAGCTAGTAGTTTTGGTTTTGCAGATTTATATTCGTAGGATCCTGGTTTACAACTGGAATGATATTTAGAAAGCTCTGTATATTCCTTTCAGTTGTGTTTTGTATTGTTTTTCCGCTACTATGTAATGTATTGTAATCTCTGATATTTAGTGAATGTGTAATATTTATTCATACTCTGTATATTCTTGTATTCTGATGTTTTGTAATAAGCAATCAAATGTTCTTCTGTTTATGTTCTGATTTGTCTTGTTCTTAAGGCAATCCGTTCTTCCTCTTCTCTTCGAAGACTGAGGATGTTTTGGGTCCTTACATTAGGTAAACAATATATATCCGAGAAATAAAATAAATTGGATAAGTTTGAATTTCAAATGAAGATAAGAAGGAAGGGAAAAAGAATAGTATAAACAAGGAAAGAAATAAGGCAAATAAATAAACGTTATATATAATTTAATACCTCATTCGCACATATGTTTATTTGGCACTTCATCGACCACCCGTCTAGACGGGGTGTCAACCGTCGGTCGACCGCTTGGCAGCTGAAACGCCCAATAATGCTAGATTTGGTTAGGTTTTTTGGGGTTATATATATATTACGGATGACTAGGATTATATCTAAATGATCCTACGGCCCCAGCTTACACAAACAACTATAGATAGACCCCTAGACTTCTCCATTTTTGTTTCCACTCTGCCTCTACCGTCATTGATTCCAAAAATAGTTTTTTCTATCTTCTTCTATAAATCTCCTCCTTCTATCTATTTTTTTCTTACAGATATAGATTAGAATATATTATTGGAATCATATGAAATATATATAAAATAATTTAATTAATTTATTCTTATGTATATAGATCTCTAGAATTGGAATTTAAATCAAAAAGTAACAACAACGTCAAATCTACGCCCTTCCAATCAATGTGAATGGAATTAGTGTTTTCTTAGGCATATTCAACATTTGTAGATTATCATATAGATTTTTATGCCTAAAAGGATTTGGTACAACGATAATATTAAAATGCAAGACCCCCCGATCCTCTATTTTTTTAGTATTTCGCAAGAATTGTCAAATAGGGTGATATGCTTCTATTTTATGTAACTTATCCTTTTGGCTAAATATTTGTTTGTAACCTAAAAAGGTTTAGATTTGGTTTGATTCATTGTTTTATTATGTTTGGGATCTATTCTGAGTCCAAATGTACTCAGATTTGAAGCCTATCATATACGAACGTTTTTATATGCAATACGTAAAAATGTGTAAATTAGGAAGAATAAAGTCTATGTATATACATGTATATATTTATGTATATTTGTGTATGTATGTATATTATACTCTATTCTTGGTTTATTAGTAGAATCATTCCAATAAGCCTAGGGTGCAAGTTGAAATTTGTATGTATGTTGTGTTTTCCATTACTGCTATCTGTTACTATGCAATTATGCCATCATGCCTTAAATGTAGCAGTTGAAATATGGAAATTAACTTGTATGCCGTAAACTTAGGACAAGTTGACAATTTTTTACCTCATTAGAACATTCTCTCGTTCATGCGAAAATTAACATTATTTATACATATTAAATATTCTACTTATATAACGTAATTAATGTAATTAGCGTAATAATGACATAATAAATGCGATTAGGATAGGATTTAAAATTTTAAATGTACCGATATATTGATTGCTTACGTGTATATAGAATGGCTTGTACATATATTAAATAGTGACACACATACACGAGGTTAGTTGCCATTTGTGGTATAAGACTACCCGGAACCGACCGACAATTCTAGCAACCACAAGTAGGCCCAACTAATGTGAGAGGTCTAGGTGTTGTGGGTCATTCAAATCTAGTACACTATGACACGAGGTTAAGCTTGTAGTAGAAGCCTGCCCAGAACCACTCAACATATCCAGCATCTACATGTATATGGTTTAATGTGAGAGGTCTAGTGTGTATTTACATACATACATACAAATATATATATATATATATATATGTATGTATGTATGTATGTATGTATGTATGTATGTATGTATGTATAAAAACCTATTATATGTGAATAGGCAGGTTTACTACACCTTGGGAAGATCTTAAGTGACCGACTCTCTTCTTATCTAATTTGTGTCTTAAGTGGTTAGGACTAGGATCCCCTCCAAACCAAAGTCATGATAACCCCCTTATTAAATTCAAAGTAAGTCTATGGGTCCTCCTTCTCTAAAGTGGTTAGGCATAGCATTAACGGAGTAGTGTAGTTCACTAGGGATGTCCACTTCCTCTAGAAGCTTGTAGGGGCTCAACTAAGGACATGACTAGTTTATAAAAGATATAAGGCCATAATAGGCTCACCAACTATCTAAGGGAAGTTTTAAGCAACATAGGAGTTCTACCCTAATATCAGTTAAGTAGTAACGTTCGCAATACTACTTCTCATATTATAAGTGAGAGTATAGACTTAAGAATGTTGACGTAGTAGGACGGTGTCTTAAGAGGCTAAGGTCCGTCTCAGGGTTATAAGAGCTCATAAGAATCCACCTTTAATATGGCTATAAGTGATCGAGAATGACTCCTCGTTGGGTCTTCACCCTAAATACACTAATGAAGGTCTTAAGCGATTTACTTGGATATCAACCTCATTAGTTAGATACTTTGTGTTTGTGTGACTGTTTGTGTGTTTCATAGACATACCTTAATATATGTAACCTGCAAATCTAGGGTATGGACTTTACGTAAATACTATATTTTAGTCACATAGGATTATATGTTTTGACCCCTCTCCTTAACATATCCAACAGGTCAGTAGGTGGGTATAATCTGTGGACGAAGCAATGATGGATGCTGAAGACGAAAACAGAGATATTATGCTATTATTAGTTATCATTGCTGTATTTCTTATGGAAATTTTTGATAATGAATTTATTGATGTACCTATGGAATAATTGTATCTTGACAATCTGCACTTGAATTATTTGGTTTTAATAAAGTGGTACATCATATTTTAGTATTATATTTTCTCATTCTGCTGTGTGAGATTTACATAACGAAATGTCTATATATTATTCTATGCAAATGAAATTCCTTACAGGAACCAATGACCCGTTTAGAATGGCCCTAAGTTTCGACGGGACTTTTCTTGGTCGAAATTTAGGCCCATTCCGGGCGGATTATTACATTTGGTATAAGAGCATAGGTTATCCGATTATAAGGGGTAATTATACGTTTGAGAGGCGTATTTGTATTTTTAAAAAGTAAATCAAACTATATATAATATATTTACCCCTATAAGCATACGCATCTATGCGGGGCAACTTTATCATTTTCTTCCCTTTTCAGCATAAATACTATATTTAGCCAATGAAGGATTCTTCTTTGTCTTTTCAGACAGTAGAATGGTTGATAATCCTACCGAGCAGGGAAACCAGGCAAAGCCTAGATACTTACTAGAGTGGTTCCAACAGTATATTCGTACTGTGGAACAAGTCCCCGTTGGTAATCCCGCCCCAGCGGTGGCTGGAGCTCCTACCGCTGAGGTAACCTTTACTTTTCTCAAATCTGTAAAATCCTCGTGAATCTTGGACATAAATCAATCACTAGAAAGGAGGGTTTTACTAATGCCTAATCTTGGATATTAGACTGCGAAAGAATTTTTCAAGCTACTGGATGGCCCGTTGAAGTAAAAAGAAGAATGGAAGCCTGACACTTGAAATAGGAGGCCTTTGAATGGTGGAATTTAGTATCTGGAGAGAACGAGGGACGAATATTTACATGGGCCAAATTCAAAACCCGTTTCGAAGCAAATTTTTACCAAGAGCTGAAATGACAATCTAGTTGGAAAATTTTATCCGCCTCAAGCAAGGAAGCTTGAGCTTGCAAGAGTATGTGGCCAAGCTCATCGAATTGAGTAAGTCTGGTAGGGGTTTAGTAAACACCCCAATGAACAAAACCTTGAGATTTGTTAATGGGTTGAACTTCCCACTGAAGGAAATTTTATTAGCGCATGTAACATTCAGGGCAACTTTCATAACCCTATTAGAGATAGTTATCCTATGCATGGCTGAAGGGTCCAAGGAAAGTAAGGGAAATGAGAAGGTAAAAGGAAGTTCCAATAAGAGTAAGAAAAAAGAATGGTGGAAGAACAAGAAGAAGGGGGAAATTCAACAAGGAAGCTAAGACTTGTACGAGGTGCAACCACAAGGGCCACGAGGCGAAGGATTGTATGACTTCGTTGGCGAAGAAGAAATTCAAAGGGAAGTGTTTCAACTGTCAAGAGGAAGGACACATGTCTAAGGACTGCACAAAGGCTAAATTTATCCGACGTGGTCATAAATATGCAATAGAGGAAGCACCGATTCAAAGCCGATTCAATTGTCATGGGGTATGGCCTTATCCACTGCACCAAATAAGTAAATTAGAAACATGTGGTACTTTTAATCTAAAATGGTTTTTGAATGTTTCTAACGTTGCAATTGTTATTTAGTGTTTCGTTATTTAACAAAGTGTTTCAATATTTTTTTCATTAAAATTAATAAATTAAACAAATGTCAATTCTAACTCAAAACGCATACTTCGCTTGCTAACATTTGCTAACCCGGACTAAAACACAAAAAACGTTCCCAAAACAAAAAAGTGGCCGCTTCTTTTTGAATTGTAGATCTAATGTCAAACTTTCCATAAGCTATCGTTTCTCTCCCCCGATCGTGCTACTTATATCTCGCTTCATAAATCTTCCCTAGAAATCCTAAAGCACGACATCTTTGTAAATCTCAACATCCATGTCATATCTAATTCATATATAAGTAAATAGTTGCAGCTGCAAATATTTCTCGTATGGATTTACTTTAGGATATGAAGGAATAGATTTGAATTGAAAGGAAGCATTTTCTTTGAATGGGCTGAATGTTGTTATAACAGACTTGTGAGAAGCTCGGAATCTGGCTTATTTGATATTTTCAAAGAGAAATAGGTATAAACCATTTCATGATGACCTTGTTCACGAATTTGGGCGCCAGCTTTTGGAATATATAGCATGTCTATGAATCGGTTTTTGTTCCTCTGTATTTAATCCAATTACTATTCAAACTCTATGTTCCAAACGTTTAAGAGTAGCACATTTAATGCTTGTCTTTTTTTCGTTTACCGCAGGCATGCACGATTTGCGACTTATTCATATTGATCTGAAGCCTAAGAATATTCTTTTGGTGCCTTTTGAGTATGTAAAGTTTCCATTTAACAAGGTATGTCTGGTATCTGCAATTTTAGAAATCCTGAAAAAAATTCCATCAGTTATGCATGGATTCAGCAGTGTTATATCTTGACTGAATACTTGAGATGATACAAATAAAACTATAAGATAAGATGTAGTTTAAGTGTTTACCCAAGTTTCTATATGCGTTTTTCAGATGAAGGTTTTCCAAGTATCCAACAATGACAATTTATTTTGGCAATATATCCTAAAATTTGATTATTCCATATGAACTGTTGATATCTTATTTTCTATACACGAAAATATTTTTAGTATTTAAGATTATTTTTGTTCTTGGCTATTTTTTTTGGGCTTTGTAGTTTCAAAATACTGTTGTAGCCATGAGTAATAGATCTTTTTTCTTAATCTGAAGGTGTGTTTCTTGCGTGGGTTATGAACATGGACTGGACATCAAGCAAGCAAGAGTTAAAAGGAACTGGAAGATGGCACACTTGCAGAATTGAAAGGGGTACCTATTTATTTATTAACTTCTATTATTTTCTTTCAATGCACAGTGAAAGATCTACTAAATAAGTCATTTTAATAGCTCATTGTACTGCGCTTCTTCCTAATCCGAGTAGAATATGATGATTTAGAGATCCATATTTGAACTTCTACCTATGTAATGTATTTATACAACTTATTCTTCTCACATTTGTACCCAAGCCAGATTCTTCCCAAAATCTTATCCACTTTCTACCCTTATATTAAATAATGCATGTAAAAAAGGTTCTGGAGTGAAAATTCTGTGGGTTGAGCAAAGAGCTAAAGTCGGCCTATGCCGAACTAGCAACAAATGAAGTGGAATTAATATTGTTAGGCATGCGACTGCATGGCAAAAAGTTAGGATTCAAATTGAGGCAAATCGAAGTTAGATCAAGTGATACAATGTCTTATGGTGCTAATTCCTATTCTGAATTTCTGCCTTTCAAATCCTTGAATTCAGGTATGACAAGAATTTCAATGTCATTTCAATTGTGAACTTGAATTGTATCTTAAGCTTAAGTAAGATTTCAAATATAACTTTTTAGTGTTTATGGACTTTTTTAAAAAATGTCAAATGCTTAAATTTTTACAAATTTTGAGTGTAATGAGGTGCAAATATACATAAGTTTGAGAAGTACAGGATTTTTGTGTATGTAAGTCTAAAACACCAATAATGCTACTCTTAAACAAGTATCTAGGATTCCATAATTGTAAATCTCAGAAAGGAGAGATCTTACATGTTAAAGCTTCAGGTTTACATAAACATGAATTTGGGCATAAGCATACTGGCTTTACATGAATACAGATTTTGAAGGTACACTGGCTTTGCATGAATACAGACCGAGTTGACATTAAGATCTAGCAGCATCACTGTTGTTGTAGTAGTTGTTGAACTGGGGTTAAATTATTTTTGGTCATGTTTCTGATGGCTTGGAGCATAAGCTGTTTGATATCCATATGTTCTTTAATGTTTTAGTACCGTGAAATAAAATTAATGCGTGTCTCAAGGCAATTATCCTCATGTGTACAGTAAATAGGAAACACGACAGAAAATTACATGCATAAAATGCAAAGCTTGTACATTAGTTCAATAATCTTGTCTTCCAATTTCTGTTTTTATTAACTATGTTGACAGCCAGGCCAAACGCATAATTCTGCAGGTTTTATATAAAAGTCTTCAAGCTTATCATTGGATTCCAGAAACACACAGCTCTATGTTTACACATCTATACCATGGGAAGTATTTTATATATGTACTCGACCAGCTCTACGTTTGCAGCAAACTTGTCCATGTGGTGATTCCATAAGTACAATGTACATTGCCAAAGTGAAAGCAATTGATGGCTCCACCATTTTCTGGTTTTGCTCCTTCCCTTTGCAGGTTCTTTGATTATAATAACAGGCATTGGTCAGAACAACACTAGACTGTGTCCAAGGAGTAAACCACAATGAATGTGTTCTTTATTGAGTGATATTGTATTTGACGGAGGGTAACATGGTTGTATTCCTCTACATTCCACAAGATTTTGAGGTATTTCCATCGTCCAAGGGTAAGTGTCTGTTCCACAGAATATTGGGGTTCATAAGAGCATCTCCAACAGTGTTACGGACCGTAACGTTACGGTCCGTAACATTACGGGAGATATCTTTGATATGTCCCAGCAGACGCGAGCTGATTTTATCGGCTCGCAGCCTGCGAGCTGATTTTATCAGCTCGCGAGCTGATAAAATCAGCTCGCGATCTTCCGAGCCCATCTATGGCTCGGGAAGTTTGTGGTGGGGTGGGGGGGGAGGTTGTGTGGAATGTGTGTTCATTTGATTAAATATTTAGTTCTTATTTTTATCTACTTATTAATTTTTATTAGTAGATTATATACGAAAGATTATAGTTTAGAAGATTATATACGAAAGATTATATTTTAAATATATAGAACGTGAAATTTTTATATAGGAAAGATTACAATGATTCAACTAGCGGGTTTTCGCATAACAATAACCTTACAGATACAACCGACCGTTACAGATACAACCGACTGTTACAGATACAACACCGAATAATAGTACATGCCTACTACATCATCGCAAACATTAAAAGTACACATTCAATTTCAAGGGAGTCGCATTGCGTTCAGTCGCAACTCTTGAACAAGATTTTCGAGACGCATAATCTCTCGTTCGAGTTGGTTTGCATATACTATTCCCCGTGGGCACAACGGCTCGTCAATCCATTCCGTGTAGCTGCATCCATTTGGATAGAATCGACATTTCTTATAATTGTTTACGCAATAACAAAATATATAAAGCAAACATTTCATTATAAAAAAAGCGGTTGCTACAGAAGGAAATACAACGTTAATACAACAACATAATACGAGCAACTACTAATACGAGCATCTACTAATACGAGCATCTACTAATACGAGCAACTACTAATACGTTACTACATCAACTGTGGAAACCTTGACGTTATAATACGACGTTTCATCCCCATCCAAAATTCCTTTTCCAAATCAGACATTCCATCCAGATCTTTGTCCATGATAGCGTTCTCTTCTTGTTCTTTCTTATACGCATCTTGCTGTTTCTTATACGCATCGTGCTCTTTCTTATACGCTAAGTCCTCCGAAAGAATTTGAAGTTTCTTCTCTTCCAGATCAGCAATCCTTTTCAAAACTTCTGTTCTATCCCTAGCTTCTACAAGCCTTTTTTCCGCTCTACGACTGTGTTCTTCGTGTCGGGCGTTCACTTTTGATTCAAGCTCAACCGTTGTTCTTCGTGTCGCAGCGCCTGTTTGGTCGTTCCCCGTTGCAGAATCTTGTGTGAAATGACAATATATGTTACATAGAGAAATGTCTTCTTCGTCAGTCCACAGAGTGGTTCCTTGCCTGCTCGATGGAGTTTCAAATATATTGCTCGTGTTGCCTTGTGAGAACAGAGTGGTTCACTTTTGATTCAAGCTCAACCGTTGTTCTTCGTGTCGCAGCGCCTGTTTGGTCGTTCCCCGTTGCAGAATCTTGTGTGAAATGACAATATATGTTGCATAGAGAAATGTCTTCTTCGTCAGTCCACAGAGTGGTTCCTTGCCTGCTCGATGGAGTTTCAAATATATTGCTCGTGTTGCCTTGTGAGAACTGAGTTCCATCTATCGTCGGATGCGAAAATTCTCCGAATGGGGAAGACATTATATAGCAAGACTTGGTGTGGAGTAGAGAGATGTAGAAAGAAGATATGAATATGTTGTGATGAAGAAAGAATGCGATGGAATGCTTTTATAACTGAAAATATGGTCGTTAGAAAAGTTTTCACCGTTTTATGGCCGTTGGTAATCAAAATCGAGGCGGAAATGGCCGTTGGAAGCCATTGGATTGAGATAGCCGTTGGGGAATTGGGGAGGGAGATGGCGAGCCGATTTTATCAGCTCGCCATGTTGCGAGCTGATTTTATCAGCGCGAGCTGATTTTATCAGCGCGAGCTGATAAAATCGGCTCGCCACATGGCGAGCTGATAAAATCAGCTCGCCGGACTCATTCCGGATCCTGAATCGAAGCTGTAATATTCCGCTGAATATTACACGAGAGGATAACTGTTGGGTGCAAAAACAACCCACGCCCCGTAACATGAATATTGCCCTTTGTTGGAGATGCTCTAAGCATACAGGTTTTCAAAAATACTGGGACCCAGTTCAACAAACTACTACAACAACATACTTTATATCGTTCTGCATTGTCTTATTATTTTTTTGTGCTAAAAGAAAGTAAGAAACTTAGCTAATATTTCTATTGAAATCGATTGGTCAGACGGATATCATTATAAGATTATCTCAAACAGATTATCGTCAATTTTATTAGTTGGCATTGATGGAAGGATGCTTAGGTTGCACTAGAATCAGCAGTCTTTGTTGACCACTATGGTATTCTCAATAACTCGGTATTCTATTTTGTACTGTATTGTATTCATGATGCATTCAAATGTTGAGGTTTTGTGCGTAGCGGAAGTTTTGACAAAACACCCAAAAACAAAATGAATCTTTTTCACCCAATGACTTGAAGATGAATGTGATTGAATAACAAACAACAAAAAAAATATATCGGAAATATGAACACAGGATATTCCACCCAACCACCCTCTTTATTGATTCACCAAAATATTGTTTACAACCGATCTCAACTATCGTTAAACAAACACAACTTGAATCAATAACCTTATTGAGAAATAGGTAGAGAATATCTAATGGCTAAAAAATTTGAGGAGAAAGATAATGAAGAACAATGGCAATTTTTTCCACCACATAATGAAGATATCATGTAGGCCTTTTATAGAGTAACTTGTCACCCAAATTATCCTCATATATCTCGAATATATCCTCATATATCTCAAATATATCTATTTGGATAAGCACCAAATAATCCTTGCCTTCATTTTCAAATATCCCACAAAAGTAGCAACAAATATCTCCACCAAAAATGGATCCACATAGAAAATTTGTTGTCAACAATTTTGTGATTTGCGTAACACAAATCTCAACACTCCACCTTGATACCAAATCACAACATCTCCTCCACTCAACACTAGCCAACTTAGCTCTCACTTTCAACCTTCTTTTCTCAATTAACATCATTACAAACCTCCACCATCGCCCACTAATGGTGCACCTCCCTCATCCGTGCACCACACCAATAGCGATCTTCAAAAGCGTTTGTAATACCACAAAGACCTCCATCTTGTCTTTGTGGATTTCACAACTCGACATCCGTCTTCCGCTTGACATGATCTCTTCATCTCCGGGATCCCTCGAGCATCATCAACATCTAGACCCTTGTCGATACCATGATCCTCCACTTTAGGACCATCAGCAGTGACCATATTAACCTCTTCACCTTGCTGTGGACTAGGTTCTTCAACCGTCACCCGCCTTCCACTGTTGACCACTGAACCGACCAAACTATATAGGTTCCCCTCCTCCAAAACTCCTCGCATCATCACACGACCACCTTTCTTCACTCTCAAAACTTCACCTCGAGTCTCATAAGTGCAACCGCAGCGATCTAACTGACCGAGAGATATGAGGTTATGCGAACAAGTGGGTATGTGCCTCACACCGGCAACTTCTCTCTCCACTCCATCATGCATCCGAAACCTAACAGCTCCAACTCCACAAATTGGTAGCTCTACTCCATTGGCCGTCTTTATCATGCCAACACTCTTCTCATACGAAGAAAAACTTTTTACATCTCGACATATGTGAAAACTGGCTCCTGAATCCATCTTCCAAGGCTCCACAACACTAAGTAGGACATCACATGAAGAATTGCCTTCGGTACCTTCAGCAAAGCCTGCCTGTGCCTCATCACTATTATTATCACCTTGCGCCTTCTTCTTCTTCATATCTCGTATATATGAATAGCAATCATTGCGCTTGTGGCCTTTCTTACCACAATAATGACAAAAGATAGCACCTTTCTTCTTCCTTGTATCTTTACCCGAGTCCCTTGCTACCATCGCCTCAGTTTGAACCGATTTCAACTCCGACCCTTTTCTCCTTAGCTCCTCATTCAAAAGACTGCTTCGAACCGTTTCCAAAGAGATAGTTCCATTAGCATTGGAATTACTCAATGAAACAACCAAAGTCTCCCAGCTTTCCGAAAGAGAACTCATCAACAAAAGAGCCTGCAACTCATCATCAAAATTGACCTTCATGTTTGCCAATTGATTGATGACATCTTGAAACTCGTTCAAATCTCTGCAACAGACTTCTCCTCATCCAATCGAAGTTGCACCAACTTTCGAACCAAAAAAGCCTTGCTTGTAGCACTCTTTGACTCATACAGCGATACTAATTTGTCCCACAACGCCTTTGCGGATTCACAACTAGCCACATGGTGGAACACAGAATCATCCAAATATTGGCGAATCAACGCAATCGCCTTTTTGTCCATTTTCTTCCACTTTCCCTCATCCATATTCGAGGGCTTCTCCCCATTTCCATCAATGGGATCATGCAAATCATTGAGATATAGAACGTCCTCCATCTTCGGCTTCTATATACCCCAATTCCTCCCATTCAAAATAACCATCTTCGACAACGTCATCATCTCCGACATCAAAAAATCAATTTTTTTCAAACAAAAAAATCAATTATTTTTTCAATCCAACAAACACTCCAAGCTATGCGGTGATCTGAACTCCGATACCAACTGTTGGGGTTTTGTGCGCAGCGGAAGTTTTGACAAAACACCCAAAAACAAAATGAATCTTTTTCACCCAATCACTTGAAGATGAATGTGATTGAATAACAAACAACAACACACAAAAAAATTATCGGAAATATGAACACACGATATTCCATCCAACCACCCTCTTTATTGATTCACCAAAATATTACTTACAACCGATCTCAACTATCGTTAAACAAACACAACTTGAATCAATAACCTTATTGAGAAATAGGTAGAGAATATCTAATGGCTAAAAAATTTGAGGAGAAAGATAATGAAGAACAATGGCAAATTTTTCCACCACATAATGAAGATATCATGTAGGCCTTTTATAAAGTAACTTGTCACCCAAATTATCCTCATATATCTCAAATATATCCTCATATATCTCAAATATATCTATTTGGATAAGCACCAAATAATCCTTGCCTTCATTTTCAAATATCCTACAAAAGTAGCAACAAATATCTCCACCAAAAATGGATCCATATAGAAAATTTGTTGCCTACAATTTTGTGATTTGCGTATCACAAATCTCAACATCAAAGACGTAGTGTTTGCGTTGTTATGTTTTTAGAATGAAGATGGCAATATCATCAAGGATGGAGGCACATTACTTCTGGCTGGGGCAAGTGACCCACCTAGTTTTTGTAGAAACAAAAAAAACTTGCGTTCTCGGGGAAAAAAATACTACTATTGTTTGACCTGTTGCCACATATTTAATTTTGTGTTTTATATTGTTATGTATGTTGTAACCGTCTAAGCTAGTTGTTAATGCATGTGATATATCTAATGAATATAAGGCAACAATTTGCAAGAGATTAGGTTAAACTGATAAGGTTTGTTATGTTCACCTTTTAATTTTTAATCTGATACATGTGTAGTAAGTACGCAAATAAAGCCGGAATAGATTAACTACGATTAGATTATATACAGGTGCAACATAATTTGCAAATATGTACCTAGACATAAAAGATAACTAGGGTATTTATAAATATTTGAAGTTCCCTTTAACAATTCAGGTTTTAGGATTAGTTTTACTACTGGTATATTGCGATGTTTCTCAGATGATGAATGAACAGTGTCTGATTGATGGGGGCGGATGAATAACTGCAGCTATTAGAAGTCATTGGTATGAATTGTTCTGTCCTCATCCCCTGTGTGCCCCGTGTGCCTACCCAATCCCAGCCTCCTGATTTCCACCTTTTGCATTTAAGTCCCTCAATTGTTTCGAGGACTTAATTGCAAAAAATGGAAATCAAGGGGTTGTGATTGGGTGGGCACACGGGGCACACATGGGATGGGTACAGAAGAATTGGCCTCCATATAATGAAAGTACACTGTTATATGCCATTGGAGCTGCAATTTAATTGAAGGCACATAATTGAATAGACATGTAGAATTAGTCCAAAGTCCAATTAATCTTTAATTCGTAGCAATTTAAAGAAGATTTGTAATTTTAAGATATTAATGTGAAATTAAACCATTCTAAAGCATGCATTATTTAATGTGGTTGATTTTTTTTGTCAAATGTTACTGTTTAAGGTTGTTGATTGTGATATTTTACCACATCAGATTTAATTATGATTCATTGGAGAGATCATGATCTCCTACATAATATACTGAATTAAATATGACAATATTTCTAGAAACCTCTCCTGCTCTTGAAGTTAATATCTACATCATGTTATCCTGCATACGTACACAAGCAAATAACACAGGCATGCAAATTCATTAACTGATTTCAATTTTTGTTCTTTATTTTACAATGCTTAAATATAGAAACCAATGCAACCCACTTTGAACAATCCAATTTAGGGGCTCCAGTAAAAGGAAAAGAAACACCACAGCTTCCAGGCAAAGCTTGAGCTACTATAACATTTGGAGTGACCTTGGATACAACTTACATTATGAAGGTACATGTCGCCATCCGATCCCCAGCTGTTGATGTTGCCAACAGTAATGATTTCAAGTTTTTTATATGTTTACAAATAGGCTACTAGTAATGGGTCATCCATGAGTTATAGTTTGATGGTAGAATTTTCTATTTGCAAAACTAAGGTATATCTCTATATCTTTTTAATATGATATAAACTAATAATAAGACATGGAAGAGAAAAGCTTTTCATACTTGGATATTCACGCAGTCTAGAAGTCCACTACCCTTTAAGTTGAATAAGTAATGTATTTTTGAATACTTGGATAATTTATGCATATTTTTCTTAAAGTTAAATTTATGGTACTATGAATTATGTTATAGCTGCATGTTAATGAGTAAATTACGTGCTAATGTTTGTGTCGTGTATGCGTAGGTAGTGAACTATTCGGAAATGAAAATCCAAACAAAAACTAGGGAAATGGCTATAATCATCAACTCTTAACGCATTAATGGAAATCTGATTTTAGTTGGTTTTGATGGAAGAAGCAGAAGGATCAAAGTGCTTAGATATCGCAGTCGTATATCGATAGGCCACTTTTTTCTTTTTACTTGTTACTAGTTCATAAAAATTAAAATATTTTTCTTACACAATGGTGCACCGCCTGTGATGTATCGTGATAAATGTGGGAGTGACAATCTTATTTTGAACTTATATCGAATAATACTTAAATTTAGTCAAATATAAGCATTAAATTTAGAGTTTTGGTTTCATCTTAGCTTTTATCAAGACAAATATCATCATTCTATAGTTGTAACTGTAAAATGTTTCCTTTCGATGTACCATTTTCATTCATTGTGTAAACAAGTTACAAAATTCTTACATTTTCTAATATTATAATAGTGCATGATTTTTTTTATTTTTTTTTGTAGATATGGATTTCAAAAAGACAATATGATGAATCAAGATGCTTAGAAAATGTTTACAAGAAAACTTGGTTAACTTTATTTGTTATTTTATTGTATTGTCAACCATATACTAGTTATGTAACTTGGATTTGTTGCGGTACATTTATACTTCTTTGTTTCTTTGAAGATACGATTTATCTTTTTTCTATAGTAATTTGTGTAGGGTAAATTTGCTTACGAGACTATTTTTTCATATTTTTTAGCTTTTAATGTGGAGAATGATTGAATCCATTTATGTTACTAAAGATATCAATTTCATATTTTAAAATAATTTTCATATCTTAAATATGCAGTATACCAGCGGTGTGATCAGTTTGAAACATATAATAAGTGTTTTTGACGGTCAATTGAAACACCTATTTAGTCTTGCTAGTTGTTATTTTGAAACACCTGGCAAGTGTTGCCGATTATCATCTTGAACCACCTAATAAGTGTTGCTGATTATCATCTTGAAACACTCATTAAGTTTTTCAGGTTATTAACTTAAAACACTCATTAAGTGTTGTAGTTTATCAATTTGAAACACTTGCTAAGTGTTTCAATTTGTCAATCTGAAACATAATATGGGTGTTTCAAAAATTTGCAGCATACTAATCTGCAACACCTAAAAAGTGTTTCTAAAATTTTTAGCAACATTTTATTACCGTATCAAATTGGCCATTTTGGTATTGTGATCCTAGGTATGCATTGGCTATCATTTTATGGGGATGTCCTAGACTCCGATAAGATAATTGTTCATTTTAGGAGCCGGGGAGGACGTAGTCTGAGTAATTTTAGTAACCTTATTATATTCCTTATCTCCTAGCTTAGAAAGACCATCTTCGGTCCCGACAGTATGTGAGTTTTTGGATGTATTTGAGGAAGTCACGGGATTTCCACCCCGCAGAGAAATCTTTTTTCGTATTGACCTAGAGAAGGACGCTAGACCAGTAGCATTACCCTTGAGGCATAAGTCGCTAAAGAAAGAAGGGAATTGGATAAGCAGAATTCAGAATTACTACAGAAAGGTTTCATTCGTCGAAGTACCTCAAAATGGGGTGCACCTGTTGTATTTGCCAACAAAGCAGATGGATCTTTAAGACTTTGTGTGGATTATAGGGAACTTAATAAGCTGACCAAAAAGAATAGGTACGCCTTACCTAGAATATATGATCTTTTTGAACACTCGAGAGGAGCTCGAGTATTTTCCCAATTAGACCTTGTCACTGGATTTCACTAGTTTAGAACTGTAGAGGAAAATATGGATAAAACCGCATTTAGGACGCTAGATGGATTGTTCCAATGAGAAGTTATGCCGTTTGGACTGACTAATGCACCCTCCTTCATTGTGGACCTTATGAGTAAAATGTTTAGGGGCATTCTAAATAAGATTGTGATAGTCTTCGTAGATGATACCCTTATATTTTCAAAGGAGCATGAAAACCACTTAAGAAAAATTCTAGGTATATTAAGAAAGAACCACTTGAAAGCAAAATTCTTGAAGTGCCATTTCAAGAGGGAAGAAGCTGGAATTTTAGGACATATGTGTCAAGTAATGGCTTGGCCGTAGACCCCTCGAAGATCGAGGTAATTAATCAAGTAATGGGCACTTCAGCGAACAAGTGGTCGACCGCCCCTCTAGAAGAGCTGTCAACTGCCGTTCGACCGCCCTTCTAGAGGGAGGTCGACTGCTTGGCGGCTGAAACGCCTAATAATGCTAGGTTTGGTTTGGTTTTAGGGGGGAAATATATAAACGGACGAATAAGATTATATCTAAATGATCCTACGACCCTATCTTACACAAGCAACTATAAATAGACCCCTAGACATTACAACTAAACCCTAGCCATTTTCTCCATTGTGCCTCCACTCTGCCTCTGCCACAATTGATTCCAGAAATAGGTTTTTCTATCCTCTTCTATAAATCTATTCCTCCTTCTCTCTAATCTTTTCTTACTAATCTATATTAGAATATATTGTTGGAATCGTATGATATATATATATATATATATATATATATATAAGAATTTAATTAATTTTTTATTAGGTATACAGATCTTTAGAATTGGAATTTACATCAAAAATGCACAACAACGTCAGATCTATGCCCTTCTAATCAATGTGAGTGGAATTAGTGTTTTCTTAAGAATATTATACATTTGTAGATTATCATGTGGATTTGTATGCCTAAGAGGATTTGGTAAAACAATAAGAATAAAATGAAAAACCTCCCGAACCCTAAGTTTTATGTATTTCGCAAGAATTGTCAATTTATTGGGTTTGTGGATCTTGGTCTTAGTAGTGAATTGAGAACAAATAGGGTGATGTGCTTCTATTTTATGTAAGTTATCCTTTTGTCTAAATATTTGTTTGTAACTTAAAAAGGTTTAGATTTAGTTTGATTCATTATTTGATTAGGTTTGGATTCTATTCTGAATCCATACGTGTTCAGATTTGAAGGCTAACAAATACAAAGGTTTTTATGTGCAATACCTAAAAAGGGGTACATTAGGTAAAATAAAGTCTATGTATATACATGTATATATTTATGTATATATGTATATTATACTCTATTCTTGGTTTATTACTAGAATCATTCCAATAATCCTAAGGTGCAAGTTGAAATTTGTAAGTATGTTGTGTTTTCCATTACTGCTATCTGTTACTATGCAATTATGTCATCATACCTTAAGTGTAGCGGTTAAAATATTAAAATTAACTTGTATGCCTTAAACTGAGGACGTGGCTGCCTCTCTTCGTATTTAGTTTAGGTCTTAAGTTGTTAGGACTAGGATCTCCTCTGAAGGTTTATTCTTTGGAGAGGAGCCAAAGTCATGGGACCCACTCTTATTAGATTCGAAGTCAGTCTATGGGCCCTCCTTCTCTAAAGTGGTTAGGCATAGCGTTAACGGAGTAGGGTAGTTTATGGGGGATGTTCACTTCCTATAGAAGCTTGTAGGGGCTCAACTAGGGACAAGACTAGTTTATAAAAGATATACGGCCATAGCAAGCTCACCAACTAACTAAGGGAAGTCTTAAGTGACATAGGTATACTACCGTAATATCAGTTAAGTAGTAACGTTCGCAAAACTACTTCTCATATTACAAGTGAGAGTATGGAGTTAAGAATGTCAACGTAGTAGGATGGGGTCTTAAGAGGCTAGGATCCTCCTCAGGGTTATAAGAGATCATAAGAATTCACCTTTAATATGGCCATAAGTGACTAAGAATGCCCTTCTCGTTGGGTCTTCAATCTAAATACACTAATGAAGGTCTTAAGCGATTGACTTGGGTATCCACCTCATTGATTAGATACTTTGTGTTTGTGTGAATGTTTATGTGTTGCGTAGACATACCTTGATATATGTAACCGGCTAAATCTAGGGTATGGACTTTAAGTAAACAGTATATTTCAGTCACATAGGACTTTATGTTCTGACCCCTCTCCTTAAGATATCCAACATGACAGTAGGTGAGGTAGAATCTATGGACGAAGCAAAGATGGAGGCTGAAGACGAAAATGGAGATATTATGCTATTATTAGTTATCATTGTTATATTTCTTATGGAATCTTTTGATAATGAATTTATTGATGTACCTATGGAATAATTGTATCTTGATAATCTGCATTTGAATTATGTAGTTTTAATAAAGTGGTACATCATATTTTAGTATTATATTTTCTCATTCCGCTGTTTGAGAATTCCATAACGAAATGTCTTTATATTATTCTATGCAAATGAAATTCCTTACAAGAACCAATAACACATTTAGAATGGCTCTAAGTTTCGATAGGCTTTTTCTGGGTCAAAATTTAGGCCCATTCCGAGCAGGTTGTTACAGAGTGTCCATGTCCCTATTTTCATTGCTCTCAGCTTACTGAATCCTATCATTTGTGTTAGTGTCCAACTATGACTGAGTTTAACTAATGGATTCATCTGTACTATATCCAGATTTTGTGATGGGTACATTGATTTGTTGATCTAAATGACTGCGATTGGTCCCATTATCAACATTATCGGTGCATTCTCATAATGTTGGTAATGATAGAACTGACACTCTTTTGTCTCTTGATGCTTGGGTGTTGTCTTTTCCTTTATCTTTAAAGGGAAGACACTCTCATTAAACTTAACATTCCATGATATAATAATCTTAGCTTTACTATCCATGCATCTGTACCTTTTTGGTTAGTGGAGTAGACCAAAAATGTGCACGAGGAAGATCTTAAACTTAATTTGTGTTTTTTGAAAGGTCTTAGTCAGGGAAAAAATAAGCATCCAAATGTTTCTAATTGATGGTAATCTGGTTTGATCTGAAATAGTTTCTTATAGGGGCATCTTCGTTTTAAAACTTTTGTGGGTAACCTATTTATGAGAAAAATAGCAGTTGTAAAAGCTTCATGCCAGTATTTCATAGGTAATGACCCTTGAGAAAAAAGAGTAATTCCTGTTTCAAGTCTGTGTTTCCTTTCAACTAACCCATTTTGTTCTGAAGTGTGAGGGCATGTTATTCTATGCATGATTATGAAAATAATTTCTAAGGGGTTAGAACTCAGTTCCCCTATCATCTTGGAAAATGTTAAGAATGCGATTGATTTGTTTTTCAACAAGATTCACACAGTGTTTGACAACATCATGTGTGTTAAACTTTTTTTTGAGAAAATATATCCATGTATGTCAAGATTATGCATCTACAAGAGAGAGGCTGTACCTGTAATCATGTATAGAATTGAGTGGAGCAGGTCCACACAAATCTGTTGCAATAAGATCAAGTGGTCTATTATAAACTGTTTCTGAATGACTAAAAAGCAATTTGTGGCTCTTGCCTAACTGCTAGTGTGTTCAAATATGGGATAAAGGTAAATTTTTATATGAAATGTCATTTTCATCTAATATTTGCTTAACTACATCAATACTGGGATGACCCAGCTTATAGTGCTAAATTTCTAGAATATTTTTATGACTGACATTAGCTTCAACATCATTAATAGCATTATTACACCAATTTGCATTATCGTTAGCGTTTCTTATCCTTCCATTGGTAACCTTGTAAAGCCCCTTATCCATTTTACCCTGTAAAATTATATTCTTATTTAGTAAGTCTCGTACAAGGTAAAATTTTGGGTGGAACTCAAAGTATACATTGTTGTCTTTAGCAAATTGTGAAACACTTATTATTTTCTTTTTAATGTTGGGCACTCTTAGTAAATTATTTAAGTAGAGTTGCCTATTACCTCTTATGTAGCCATTTCCAACATGTAATAAACTTATTACTTCACCATTACCTATACAAATAGTTTGTTTACCTGAATTGCTCCTATTTCCAAGATTAAGATTCTGGAAGTTGTTTGTAAGATGATAAGTGACACCTGAATATGTGTACCAGTTTTCAAGATTGGTGTCTTCTTGCTTGGCGTGATCATCATTATTGATGGGTTGACCCTGACTTACTACAGTATTGTTGATTTGAGCCACATTTGCAGTGGGTGCCTTCTATCCAAACTGACTTGATTGACCAGTGTTGTATTCAGAATTGAATCCGAAATAGCATCGACTAGCTAGGTTGCCAAATTTTTCACAAATTTGACATTTACCCTGTTATTATTATTCCACTTTCCTCTTCCCCTGGCTCTAGTTCTCTGACCCTGGTTATCTAGTTTGTTTTGATTCTTTATTGATTTTTATTTCTTGAGTTTGCTGCATAGTTTGCTGAGAATTCACCTTGTATGGCTTTCATTTGTTCAATTCTACCTTTGCATGCTAAGAGTGAAGAATGAACGAATTGCATGCTTGGCAGAGTTGGTTGTGTGGTTAAGTATGTGACCAAGGATTCATATTCTTGGTCCAGTCCACTTCTAATGACCAAAACTTGTTCAATGTTAGAAATCTTGTGTCCCATAACATTGAGCCTATCACACAGGTTCTTGATCTTTGCCAAATATTCTCTCATAGGCATTTCACCATTTCTTGAGTTTTGAAGTTCTGTTCTGTAATGCATTACCCTAGTAGATGATTGTGAATTGAATATTTTCTCTATAGAAACCCAGATCTCATGTGAAGTGTTATAGCCTACCATTTGTGATAGGAGGTTGGCATTGATAGAAGATAATAGCCATGAGGATAATAAACTGTCTTGTTTCAAATATTTAGCATAGTTTGGATTGTTACCGATGACTTCTTTGCGGTCTGTTATCATTAAGGGTGGTACGCACGTCAAACTTTTGACATAGTGAAGAAGTCCATATCTTTTAAGGGCAGTCTCCACCTGATAATTCCACATGATGTAGTTATCCTCATCAAGTGAAATGGTGATGATTTGACTCTTAGGCTTGATCAGAATGCTAGATGAGATGATGTTCTTAACAACATCAATTATTGATGTTGCTGATGAGATATCATCGTTAATGTCCATGACTGGTTAAGAGCAGAGTCGATGTTGGAAATGAATCCTGATCTACACAAAGGGAATAAGGAAATTGGTGTGGCAATCAATATGTTTTCATCCAGTGGTTGGATGAAGGATAAAGGAAGGGTTAAATGAGGATTTAAGAACTCCTATAACCAATAGGGTTTCGATGCAGCCAAGGGTATAATGATGAAAATACTCTGAATACTCTTAGATGTGGCACGAAACCAACACAAGAACTGATAACAGGTACTTTGCCTCGTTCGAGAGCTGTAAAATCTCCCTAGTGATGAAATAATTATGAGGAGAAAAGGATTTCGATGCAACCAAGGGTACGATGATAAAGATATTTTGAATACTCTTAGGCGTGGAACGAAACCTATGCAGGAAACTAATGACGGGAATTCAGATAGGTTGATGAATGGAAGATGGTCAAATGGTTTTAGTTCTTGATCATTATGAGGCCTTATGGCGCTGATACCATAAAAACAACTAGAATAAGGCCCATGCTTCGCACACAAACACGTAGTTGTGTGTAACGCTTGAAAAATGTTGACTGTTGGTTGGAGCAATCAATATAAATAGTGGTTGATTTCAAATTTTTCTAAACTACAATGAGGAGAAACCTCTCTCTTGTAATTATGATATAGACATAAAAAAGTATGATATATAGTTTTTTTTTTTAGAGCAAAACGGTTGTGTTGAGCGCTTCTACACAGTCGATTCATAAAGCTAGTTAAGTAAGATAAGCGGTCAACAAGCCTGACCGGTAGCCAAAGTAGTGATCAAGTGTTCAAGATAAGATATAATGTACAGGCATAATAATACAAACAAACTACACAACCAAGCCCAACCCAAAAGTCATTGCAACATGCCCAGAAGCAAGGAAACGAAAATAGATCTACTTCGAATCTAGAGAACCGGCTTCGACACGCTGGATGAACTGTAAGGCAAGAAAAGAAATTGAAATTATAACAAATCTTTTTTGCTACATGTAAAAAAACCACTACAAATTTAAGGTGATTTTTTTTTTCTTCATCCTCTTCTGAGAAGTGGTTACTTCTTCTTTTTTCAAACAGTAGGAAGATGGGATAGCATCTTCTAGGTGCGAAGGGGAAAGAAATAGCATTTTTAGCTAAGACAAAGGAATAGTGATAAAGAATCAATGAAAAATTGCATTTCAGAATTGAAGTCTCATTCTCATATAGTATTATCATGCTAAAGATAATTGAAACATAAATTTTATGTGTACAAACAACTATCCTCTATTGCAGTTTGCCATTTATTAACCGGTCTTTTGGTCCGGTTCCCAAAAGTACGCAAGACATTCTCGACTCAACATATCACATAATATTACAGCCCAGAGGCATAGCCGATATCATCCGGGGTCCTATACCAGAAGACTCAAGTCTGGCCACTAGCAGGATGCCACATCCCTCGAACGCGATCTCCATCAATATCCATCTGCATCCGAGCCGAAGGCGAGCCGTCAAGCGGGTCCGAGCACAACGCCAATGGGGGTCCGGGCCCTATAGTCCCGGCGGCGATCGACCTAACCAGTTAGGTTGAAACTGTGGGCACCGCCCGATTCATCTGATTTCCGCCAACCAGTGTGTTTCCCAGAATCACCAGATCGACTCAAAGTCAGGATTCAGCCAGCGATTTACATGAACCTCGCCACCCTTCCAAAACATTGCTAAACCAAGGCCTCGAACTCCAAAGCACATTTCTGAACCGAGGCCTCAAATCCTGAAGGAGTCACAAGCCCCGAGCGCCCATATCTATGGTCCTCGCGCACCTCATGAAGCGAACTTTGTACCCATGGGAGGTGCGAATTTCGCACCTCCATGGGGCGCGAATTTCACACCCACAAGGTGCAGAATTTCGCACCCTCGAGTTATGAAATCTCACGCCCTCGAGATGCGAAATCTCACTCCCTCGAGGTGCGAAATCTCGCACCCTCGAGGTGCGAAATCTCGCACCCAAGAGGTGCGAAATTTTACGCCATGGGCACAGGTGCGAATTTCTGGGCACGTGCAGGCTCCAGGTGCGAATTTCTGCTTGTGGTCTCCTATTTCTGCCTACTCCTACCTACTCCATTTCCTATGAATACCACATGACTTCACACTTGAAAGTGGTTGGAATTTGTGACCTTGGGACATCTAGAGAGCTCTATTAATGGAATCTCCCATTTGAGAAAGAAGAAGGGAATAAGTGTCCCTTTCTTAATATATATTATATATATATGATAATAATGACATCATATATGAGAAGGATGACATCATGTCTTAGAGGTGACATCATATAGCCTCAAGGATGACATCATATAACTTAATTATGACATCATCTGGCCTAAAGATGAATGTAAGGAGATGTAATGGGAATAGTCTCACACTTGTAACTTTGAGTGATTAATAATATTCCAACAACGCTTCAAAGTGGACGTAGGACCCTCACGAGGCCGGAACATTATAAAACCCTCGTGTTATTTACTTCTTTTCTACTCTTGTCTGTGCGACCAAATTAACTATTCCTAGTAATTGTAATCTTTGGTGTTTACGACATTTTTTTTCGTCAACACCATCAATCTTAACGAAGAAATAATTGAAGAAAAATATGATGTGATTATCTCCATACATAATATTTACCCTTCCGTGTACCAAAGGTTAATTAAGATCCTTTTTTCCTAGACCTCTTCTAAGTACTTCTCACCATCTTTAATGTTGATGATATCGTGGATATAGAAGCATTCCGCAAGAAACCACTGCTGCTACTTGCTGACTGAAGTTACATAATCCTGATTTTTTTTATTTCATATGATTCTTATTTGTATCTGTTTCAAGGGAAAGCGATAACGGAAGAAGGCCATGACATTTCCGAGCAGCAAAACCAGAGGATCTTCTTGCTTTCTCCATTATGCAATTCCCACCTAAAAAAATAAGTTCTAGTTGTTATATTGCACGAAAATATTTTTTTGTCACTTAAAAATGAAGATGATGTACAAGTGTTAAAATGAAACATACAATGATAAAGTGCACAGCAATGCGATTTCCCTGATAAACATTACAGAATGAAACATATTAGAAGCATATACAAACATGTATATTTAAAGTATTACTAAAAGGATAGATAAATAATCTGCTTATTTAATTTTCTTCCTTCTTTGGTTTGCTATTTTTCGCAACTATTATCCTGAATATGAGCCTCAAATCTAGTAATTCACTCATGTCTATTAACAACCATATATTGGTAAGTTCTTTACCTAATTGTGTCGATAGAGTTTATATGAACTTGCTGCTAGTGTGAGCTTTTCTCAGATCCCTTCTTCTGGTTGATCGGCCCCGCATACAAAAACACTCATTCACCTTCACATGGTGAATCAATTAATTAACGAAATAGATTGAACAGATTAAAATAAACTATTACATGTGCAATTTTATGATGGTTAAATTACACTTGACATAAACCGACATAGATTCTCATAGTAAGGGTTTGAGTGCATAAGGGTTAAGATAATACATGAAATGGACAACAAATTATAAAAGAAATATATATGCCCAGCTGAGGCAACAGAACAACTAGGCCTTTTCATTTTGCAACATTTGTCTATGTTCTTTAAAATCTTGCAGTTGATGATGTACTATTTTTGCATCTTAAAATTAATTATAATTCTGTAAAATAGCTGAAACTAACGCACGTTACCGTATATATTGAACTATCAGTACTTCGAAAGTTGTAGGATAAGCACATATGTACATATCAAATGCACATATACCAAGTTAAATTCATTTACAGCAAATGAAATACGTAAGCTAAACATGAAGGTTATAAACTTTAAACTCAAGTAACATAAAAGTGAATTATTTCAAGCAAAAGAGTTAAAAATCTCTAACACGAAAACAACAAACTTTTGATCGTAAATATATAATTTCAGTTCTCAATTGAATAAAATAAAAGATCATGTGAATTTTTTATGGTAGATGTGTCATGTAACTCAACGCTAGGAATTTGACACCAAAACTCTAAACTAAACACATGAGTCCAACTCAAAAATTATTGCAACCAAATTTTTTTTGCAACAATATAAGCATCCGTCAGGCTATCAACTATACTACATTGAACTAAATATACTTGGCCAATGAATATGAATCCATAGTAGAACTAAATTAAACTAAAATAGAAATCATCATAACATGTAAACTTATATACTGAAAATAAGTTTATGTTGGAAACATGACTAAATTTTCAATAAGAGGTTAACTCATATTTTATTATATTTTAACATCTAAAAGCTCTTTTTTTAGGTGCAGGAAAATGTTTAATGAAGTTAAGACGATTATTTAAAATAGAAAATAGTATCATAGATGATTTGCTTATCTATTTATAGGCATCTTCTTATTAAATTAACCAATTAAATTTAAATTATTATCCATCAATCATGGTAATAAATAAATAAATTAAATTTCCGGACTAAAATACTTAAATAACATAAGGTTGCTATCGTGATACATGTTTTATTGCAGTCATCACTTTTAAGGTGATTGTTAGGTAAGTAATACAATTCAAGTTTCTGATGTATGTATTTATGTACTATATCTTGATATCTTATTGCTTTGTTATAAAGAATATCTTGTTAATCGCTAAATAAAGAAGAAACTAATGTTCCTATGTAGTCTCACAGTTATGTTATATTGTAATAGTAGCAATAATCCATAGAAACAACAAAAAATATAGTAGTAATTGTTGTAGTTTTAGACTTTTTTTTTTACTACACATTACAAATTGCTACTGATTAAACTTTAAAATTTATACATTTCTTCAATTTACTAATTTAAAGTTTTATTTACATTTAAATTAATTTTTAAAAGCATAGTGTCAAATTTTCGAACTACACACAGAGTAGAAGTTTAAGCTATCAATATGAAAGAGCAGCGATGTTGGATTAATTATGCAAAGGGTTGAATTTATTGCAATATTTAGCTTAAAAAATTGAAATGATACATAAATAATTTATTTTTATGTATGTGCATATGTGTATACATTTCTCTTAATAAATGACAGAATAATAAGTATGCAAAGGGTTGAATTTATTTCAATATTTATCTTCAATTTACTAATGTTCTTGTGTTTTTGTTTAAATAATAGATTTGAACAGGGTGAGAAAGTTCTTTTATTACTGAAATGCTTTTCTGGTTAAATAAACTAAACTGTTCTGATGGGCACTTATTTATACAGGAATACGTGTATGGTTTCCGCAGAGTGGTTGAGCACTTCAGGACATCTAAACTTGCATACAAGAAATTACTCTAGATTCTTTCCACTAACATAACAATTTTATTACATTAATCATATAAGATATTGTTGTTTTAATCATACCCACATGTTTACATATCACATCATTTGTATAGTTAAAACATTTCTGTTACAATAAAATATAATGATCGTCGTGATGACTTTTATTCTTTCCACAAACATAACAATTTTATTATATTAATCGTATAAGATATTGTTGTTTTAATCGTACCCACATGTTCAGGTATTGATTCCACAATTTTGGTTTGTCTATGGTTTTTGTTAACCTGTTAACTAGTTTGTTGTTTACTTTCCACCCTTTAATCCGGAATACTATGGTTAAAATTGATAATGTTAAGCATATTTTCCAGATCTTAGTGTGCATAAACTTATTATTATTTACCAATTGTCTAACCTGTTGTATACTATTTTTTGATTTGGGAAAAAGAATTTTAGAATGATAGCACAATAACAACATAGTTGAATAAGTATGCTTAGATTAGTTTTTTATTTTAAAATGTAGACCATGTTACTTACTTTCACATTGTAACACCATTTTACTCAAGTTCACACTGTCAATAGTCACATTCATTAACGTAATTACAAATCCTATTAGGAAAAAAAACCCAGCAATATCACTCTAGATGTAGAAATTAAAATTATATGTATTCGGTATCTATGACTATTGGTGCTACCAAGGAAGTCCCAAAAAGAAATAGACTAAAATGTGATTGTACTCGTTATGCTTTACTTGGATGCTTTTACCGATTAAGTAATATGAACTTTTGATTTTAGTGTATTTTTGTGATTTCGACTCAAGTTAAAATTTGGATACTGATATGTTGCATCTAGCAAATGAGTAATACGGTAAACTTATGAAGTGGTTCTTTCGTCAACTTCTTTCATTCATGCTAGGTGTATCATGATGCACAAATATGTCAGTTATTAAGGAAACCTATAATTATACATACAGACTTATTTTTTATCATTTAATCATCTGAGGGGTTAAGCAACTTGATCATTAAATCAATTTCAAGACCCTGTATAATTCACTTATTATTACTTTGGAATTCAAATAATGAGTGATACATGTTTATATTAGCTTTTGTTTAAAATATTTACATGAACTAAATTTTAGCATAAAGTTATATAGGCTTCATCCCATACTCTTCAACTTACTTTGTCCTTTGTCATCCCTTATTTTCTTTTTATGTACCTGAAATACAAATAATTCAGGTGCAGGCTAAAGTTTTATGATTATTTAATGGTTATACGGTTAATTCACTACAAGAAAAATACCCTATTGCAACTAGCTATTTGCAACAGGCGACAAATGAAAGTTGCAATAAATGATATTTAGCAATAGATCTATTATAGTAGTTGCAATAAATGAGAATTAGCAACTTGCCTTTTTTTCTGTTGCGAAAAACATATTTTTAGCAACTGTGCTTCCTTTTCTGTTGCAAAAAAATATTTTTAACAACTATGCTTTCATGACAGTTGCAATAAACATATTATTTGCAAATGAGCTTCCAAGCCAGTTGCGAATAAATATCTTTAGCAACTGATTTTACCACTTGCAATAACTATATTTTTTTGCAACTGGTAAAGCCAGTTGCTAAAAACGTACTAAAAATAAGTATCAACTTTTAATGACTAACTTTTAATAATTAATTTTAAACAAATACCATTAAATGATTAACTACTAGTAATAATATAATGATTAAGTTTAATATTTAATAATTATTAATTAATAATAAAATTTAAGTATTCCAAAGTGATATTTATAATGGATAATTATAATTTAATAATAATAATTAAGAATAACAAACAAATAATAATAATTAATTAACATTTACAAAATAAAAAATAAAAAAATAATTTTCAATAATAATAAAAACTAGTGGATAATAATTGACAATTAATTTGAAATGAAGAATATGTTTAAATATTAAATAATTAATAAATTTATAATAAATAAATAAATGGTAATTGATTAATATTACTATTAAGGAGTAATTAATAGTTAACAATAATTTCTTGTATGAATTAATTTATGATTTTTGTTTAATAGAGGTATTTTTATGAATTAATTAATAGTTTCTGGTTATCGTTGATAATTATTTTTATATTTCTAATATTATAGTTAATTATTAATGATCAATAAATTGTGTGTTTTTACAACTAATAAAGCAAATTGCCAAAGAAGACTTTTAAATTATATTTATATAAAATCAGTAATGTTTAAAATTGTACCCTTTAAGTTTTAACTTCTGGTGTTGTTAACACATTTTGGGTTCATAATATTTCTAGCGCCTTTTCCTTCCTATTTTAGCACATTTTCACTCCACACTTTTCTATTGTTACCACGTTTTGGCTTCAACCTCTCAAATTTTGACTCGAATCTCCAAAATTTCGGCCTCATCTTCTGAAAATTTCGCTACAGCTCTCCTCAAAACAAATCCCTAATTTTACTTTCAATCTGAAATTCGGACCCGTCACCAAAAAGCTTGTATCTACGCAACAAAGGGAACAAGTCCAAATTCGTTTTTCACCGCCTCTTCTTCTAACCATTCTCTTCGATTCCTTCCATCTATTCATCACTTTCCTTCCTCTCTGACTAGCATTTTCCAATGTTGTCAGATCGAGCTTTTCCTATAACCCTAATATTTTTAATCTCGTCAGATCTATCTTTCCTTTGTCGTATGTTTGAGTTTTCATCTGCATCAGCCTCTATCTTGATTTCCGAACCCTTTTAACTTTACCTCCGTGCTGTCATGTTTTGCCTTCGCGCTTCAATCCGTTGCCTGCCTCTATTGCGAAGCCTAATCGCCATCCGTTGTGCTCAGTTAGATAATGGTGTTGGTCAGATTGTTTTGATGACTCGCTTGTCAGGTTCTGTGATTTTGTATCTTTGTACTTCAAATTTAGCCGTGTTAGATATAAAGGTTTTGGTTTATATAAGTTAATAGGAAATATTTTTCTGGTTAAGTATCAACACATACAACTTCAATATAGCTCTGTCATATGACACAGATTATTTTAAGTGTCCTTCTAGTGGTGTGCTTGCTCCTGGTAAAAGTGTGTGTGTGTATGTGTGTTTGACATTACTGTAGAAATTAGATGTCATGGGAAAGTGTAAATCAATGGGATTTGATAATAACTTTTTAAAGGAGGAGGTAATATCTTCTACAATATTTCAGTTTCGAATATAACCTATTTTGCACTGTATGATGAGGACTTGAAACCCGGACCCGAGTCAGAGAGACCGTTTGGGCTGTTTCATGTTGATATGTCCATGGCCTATGATGCTGGGCTGGCAAAGTCGAGTAGTGTCTCTAACTCTAGCCGCCAGGTGAATCCACCATCGTCTTCTCCAGCAGCACCGACTAAGAAACCGAGAGTTGGGTGGTGCGTGCCCAAGGCAGAGGCAACAGATGCACAGCTACAGTCTGCCTTGGACTACGCATGTTCTCAACAAGTGGTCAACTACAGCACGATACAACCTGGTGGTTCCTGCTATGAACCCGCTACGGTCCGGTCTCATGCAGCTTATGCTATGAACTAGTTGTATCAGGTTATGGGTCGCAATTCCTGGAACTGCGACTTCAGCCAGACTGCCGTGCTTACTTCAGATAATCCAAGTTATGATTCATGTGTGTACACAGGAAGCTGATAGAGTGGAAATAATGGGTGATACTTCTAGAAAGAATGAGGGAATAAACAAAGGGTCAGTTTACTTTTATGTCCCTACTGATGGCTATTGATACAGTGGAATTATATGATGCTTATTATACGTGCCTTTTACTGGTGGAATTAATAATGGTAACCTTGTGTCGTGTATGATAATAAACAGCGTGTATGTATTAGGGAAAAAGTGGCTGTAAAGTTTGAATTATTGGGTTCAGAATGTTTTTCATTGGTTTTTATGACTGTTTAAAACTATTGTACTAGGCTTGTGATGTTGGTGCCACTCTGTTTAGGATTCGCATCACTGAACCATACGTTGCAGGTAGATATGGGTTCAGATTGTCTTATTTAACTTTTACAAAGAGATCTTCTTCAAATTGAAATTAGGTTTTTTTTTTAAAAGTCTAAGTGAATATTTATAATATTTCCGCTGTTTTTCTTCTGAATATACAAACACCTTTTTTCGGGATGAGGTAGTCAACTTATATGTATCATATTTCTGCTGGCAGTGCTCGGTTAATGATGACTGGTAATAAGGTGTGTTCAGTTTATCTGATAAGGAAGTGCAGCATTTTGATCTTCGGGAAGACCCATCATTTTGGCTGGATCACAATGTGCAGGTGATTTACTGTTCGTTTGTGCTGTTGATTAATATATTAGGGTAGTATTTATCTTCGTTAGAATTCTCCGAATTATATAAGTTAGATGTAATGTATTTTGAATATGGGAGACTACTAACTTCTGCTTCACTGACTGAATTGTATTTTGAATATGGGATAAAGAAAGGAAGATGATGAGGGGGATAAAGAAAGAGGTTCAATTTATTTTAGTAATATTTAGATGTTGTTTTGTTTGTGAATAGGGGCATATTCTAACTGATTTACTACTTATTAATGGTCGGTTGTTTTGCTATTAAACCTGTAGGTTGTATGTGTGTCCATCTTCTTTTGTTCTCTCTTTATTCCTTTTCTTTTCTCACTTCATTCCAAAACTTTGGATTTGAGTTTCTCTATTTCATGAAATTTGAAAAATGATCTTTTGTAGCCTTTATTTTTCTGTACCATTATCAAAATTCAGAATGCATTTTAATTGTCTAGGATCACCATTCTATCCTTCCAAGAAATATAACATGAAACCAAGGATACTGTCACCTATGCATTCCTGTTGTATATTGGCTAGTTCATTTTAAAATTAGACAGTGTATAATGAACTTGTCAGTATACACGAGAGTCGTGAGAATGAAAGGCTAACTTAGAGTATGGGTTGTTGCTCTTCCAGTTCAGATATTTCATGTGATTTTACTTTATTATAGCTGTTTTTTCTGTTTGGTTATCACTCGGTGCCTGATAGATGTCATTGATACTAATATCTATTCGTTTTCTGTTTTCCGCTTGTTAAGGAAAAAACATTCTCTTTCTCCTTCCAAGAGTTTGCAGGCTTGGAGCATGAATTGTAGATTTGCTCTAGTGAACAGATGATATTTATTCTCTTATTATTATATATGTATGGTAGAGTAGAAATATGATTAGAAAATACTCTATTCGAAAAAAAATGTGTTGTGTGAGAGAAGAAATTGTTGTACATGAATGATGTACGAAAATCATAGAAATTTTTGTTGTAATTGTTTGTACTATTAAAACTTTGTTAAAATAAAAAGTTTATTTGTTTATTTCATTTTGTGATATACACTATTAATAATACGAATACATAATATGTAATATCTAGAAGCTGTAAAAAAAAAAATTATATAGATTTATGGATCTATTGCAACGGGCATATGTTGTTGCAAAATGATCTATTGCAACAGCAAAAGTCTGTTGCAAAAAGGTATACCGCAACATTTTATTGCAACAGGTAGAAAATGTTGCGGACTTTTTGCAACTTCGGATATACCAACAAGCGCAGGCCTGTTGCAATAGGTCTACTGCAACAGATATCGCCTGTTGCGAAAAGTGTTTTTTGTTGTAGTGTAATTTAAATAAAAAACCAAAATATGTGTAATAGTTTTGCATTAATTACTAGACTAGGAAGAAGGGAGCATTGAATCTGTGGAAGCATTCTAGCTTATGCAGGACATTTAGCATTGAAGGAGGTAAGGAAACGTCAGGAAAGGCAGTGGAATAAAAGAAAGTAGTCATACCTCAATATGGTGTAGATGCGTTCCAAAAGTATGTTTTCTACTACATTTGTTGACTCTCTTTCTGGATGTTATCCTTTTGCAAGTTAACCAATTTACTCACCCTCCTTAATGAATCTTCTATTAACTATTTTAGTGTTACTCAATAACTTGACATATTTTGAAAGTCCCATCAAATCATATGCACGAATGAACACCGCGTAAATGGTAAATTATATGGGGCATAATTTTATTCAACCATGTTATGCTTTTGCAGCAATCCGGTGACTTCTTCTGAGCTTCCAAGAGCTGTACCTTTGCTGGGTACATTTCAGGTATATATAATCCAATATATATGGATAAATGGATTATCAATACATGTTCATGTAAACACGTGGTTGTATTTTTCATCTATTGGTTGTTGCATGATATTCTAATGTGCTTCAGAAATATATAATACCAGTTGTCCTTTGAATTGATGATAATGTATTGATTTTATTTTTTAACTATTAATGGTGGTATGGTATGCTTTCTCTTAATAATATTTAGTCCTACATGGCTTCCTTCTTATGGCTCTGCTATTCAACTTTGTATAGTAGGTCATTTGTTTCTACTTTTTTCTTGTTGGACCTAAAGGGAATTTCTATTTTAGTCCATATAATTTCTGAGCTCAAATTAAATTGGCATAATATGCCTATAAAATATTCAGCCTATTTAATAAGTTTACCTCAGTATTTAAGTAGCGTTATGATACAAGTTTATATTTCCTTTTTACTGTGGACTAATACTAAAAATACAAATAGTGAGTTGACGCCCAACTGGAATCAAAAGTATTGCATAATACTTACAACAAGATTGGATTTGATTTCAAAATGGTTATAAATTAACATTTTTGTAATTGCTGAACCTACCTACGTTGTTATTTCATCTTTATGATGCTTGAGTCATCTTATACCATGTTTATTTTTGTTATATGTCAGATTTTCTATTGAACTTTTTATACACGGTAAATCACTTTATCGGAGCTTTCAAATACGGCTATCAATGGGCAGATTATTTTCATGCTAGAGAATTTAGTCCTACAAAATCTAAATTTAATGCGTGATTTTCAACAGTAAGCAAGTTATATCACTCCATAATATATAATTGTCCTATAGTCGGTCCTTTCCATTATTGATACGACTACCATAATGTCCGTACGATCAATCCAAGTGCCATGCAGAAAGTTGCTTCATATTTTCTAGGAAAACACGAGTTAATTTCTTTTGATATCCCTATATATTCATATGCGCGTCATGTTTAATGAATATTTTGTTCTCATGCCATAGAAATCATAAATAACAAAGTTTTCCCTGTTTACACATCATTTACTTTTATTATATTTATCTCCAAACCAGCCTCATTTGTTGTTACATACCAAGGACTACGTAAAAGTTCATACTTTGGAGCCTTCTTCCATGTCAGTAATTTACATACTATTCAAAATTGTAGCCATTTCCAGATGGTTGAACATATATTGTACTATGTTTCTTTTATACAGGATTATGTTTTGAAGCTGTAGGTTAAGGAATCGGGTTTTTCATACAAGCATGTCAGAAACATGGCAACACTACAACAAAAACACCATATTACAACTTTAATTTTACAATGGTGGTAAAAGCACCGTTGTAATAAATGTTTTTTACAACTTTTTTCCAGAACAGTTGCAATAAACTCATTTTTAACAACCGTGTTATTTTTACAAGTGCAATAAAAGCCTATCACAACTTTTATTTCTTGACTGTTGTAATACATGACTATATTTTAATATAATTAACAACTAATAATTAATATTTAATACATTTATATTGATTATTTATAATTAATAACTAATAATTACTATTAATAATCAATTTGGAAGTAGTAATCAATAATCAATCTGTAATATTTAATACTTAGCAATTAAGAAGAATAATTGAAAAAATATAGTTCATATACATAATTACTATTAAATAGTTAATAATTAAAATATAATAAATAATGCTAATCATGAATAATCAATGATTGCTATTAATAATTAAGAAGTAGAGATTAATAATTAAGAAGAAGAAATTATTAAATAAGATTATATTTAATAATTAATTTATAATAACGAACGATTAATTAGAAATCTTTAATAATTGTGCCATGGTTTAAATTATGGAAAAATATACATGTCGATTTATATATTATTTGTGTGTTTAATTTGTGAGTAAAGATTCATGTTTATTATTGGGTTAAATATAGCATGAAAATTAGTTAAAGTGTTGTGGGAAAACGGGCTTAACTATTATAACAGGCTAATACAAAAGCTAGGGGTAAAATTGGAATTAGCAAGGAATTAAAAACCCTAGCCGTATGGAATTAACCCAATAAAAAAATAGAGAGGCCATCGTTTCCAGATTCATGTTCTCCTCGTTCAAAATAAAAAGAAACAAAATAATGGCCGAACCCTAGGAAATGGAAAGTTGGGGCAAATCAAATTCAGATCGTCTCGCCAGCTCCAACGACTCGTAGCAAATGGAATTCATGGTTCGTGGGGAGATTTACAGCGGATTTAGAGGGATTTGCTGGTCTTGAAGCCTAAAATCGAGGAGTTGGAGGATAACGTTGAGAAAACCTTCGGTGAGTGTATTCCTCTTTTATTTGGCAATAAGACCTTGATAGGCAGTCGTATACATATATGTTTTTCTGTGGTTCTAGTAAATGCAAGTACACCTGTCTGTTGTGTGATTATTTGGGTTGATTTGGCTAATTTTGTAAGTGATGTTGTATTGATCTGACTGGTGTGTTGTAAATACAATAATGAATGTTTATCACCAATTGTTTGTTGGTTCGTATGTAAGAAAATGTTAAATAAAAATCTGTTAAGAAACATTATGTTTAAAAAGTACATCGTCGTGTATTATTATACTCATGGCAATGGAAAATTAATAGGGCTTCTATAATTGAAACACCTGATGCTTAAGATAAGTATATGTAATCATGATTGTCATTTGATAATACATGTATTGGATGCTTGGTTGTTGTGAAATGATGCGCTGTTGAATGATTATATGGATGATTAACTTAAGTATGATTTTCTGTATAAATAATTGATTGATTTCAGATTTTGTATAACTTGATGTAATAACTTGTAAAAATCTGAAATGAGATGGAAACTTAAGAAAAGTTATTAAGGGAGAGGCAAGTGCAAATATTCCTGAGAGCATGTTTATTCGTTTAAATGGCAGATAGTTGAACTCAGGGAACAATATATATGTATTGCATGTGGGTGTAAATTTTGTTGTGCATATTTTTATGCTTATTGAATAGCCTGAATTGATAAGTCCAAACTGTGAAATACAATAGAAATTGTGTATTGAAGGGTTTAATTGCTAAATGTTTAGTAAAATAAATTGCCCAGTAAAGACTGAGGTTGATTATATTATATGATTATATACATATAAGGGCTCTGAATATAGTATGGAATATAGTTTGTTGATTCGTATGATTGATAAGATACATTTAAGTTGATATATAGTTTAAGAACCTGCCATGAACATACTTGTCTATTTGAAGTTATATATAAGTTCAGTCTGTTGAAAATTAAAGTGTGTTTTGTATTAAGAACACTTCATTTGCTATGACGTTATTAGATAGTTTGATATAGATATGTTGTGTTTGATGAAAACCTCGCCTACCATGTTTATTTAGTTGGTTTAATTTATATACTAAAATTGCATGGTGGAAATATGTCCTGCTACATCTTGCCTCAACAGTTTGGTATATATGCATATTATGTTGGAAATACATAATCTGATATATATATATATATATGTATGTATGTATGTATTGTTTAAGTAATTTAATACATAGGTATATTTTGGAAACGAATATATTTGATATATATATTCTATGAGAAATTTTCAAATTATAACAAAATTGTCTGATCCTGCAGGAAGAGGATTCAGAGGAATATGGAAGCCCAATGGCGTTGGCATCTGCAATAGCTGATACAATAAAATCACGAACGGAGGCACACTTAAAGAAGATTAAAGTAGTTGTATCAACAAAGCCAATTGTGATGAGAGCAGAATATGCACACTGCCCTAACCTGACAATCATAGACACTCCTGGTTTTGTTCTTAAGGTGCATAACCTTTCTACTCCTTTTTGATTTTACATATATATATATATATATATATATATATATATATATTCCTTTATGAATTTTCAAATGGTGCATAATTCAGGAACTGGTATTTATTTCCAATTTGTCTATCCTTGTTTGATATTTGAATTGCAAACTATTGAAAAGCTTAAAATGTGTGTATTATTCATGTCCCTTTTATATTTTGCAGTACCTTTTGAAATCCCTTTTATATTCATGACTCAGCTTAAATCCCTTTTGCATCACATTTATTTACTTGGTTAAACGTAGAATACATAAGCTAGAATACTTCATGTAATAGTTTGATTGCTATGCTAATGAACTGAATTGGTTAGATATATAAGGAAAAACACTATATTGCTTCACCAATTGGGTTTAGTTTAAGTATTATTATTATTTCTTGATTCGAACTCATGCTCCTAATTTTGAATACCAAAGGGTAACAGCATAATATAATCAACCATTTATATGGATACAGCTACTGTTTGTTTTATACTCATAGTTGAAGAAGGGAGTGGTATTAAATGAGTAATAAATGCATAAATGCATCAAACCATTGTTTAATACATTTTTGTATTTCAGATACTAGGTACTGAGGTGAATGATCAGAGTGCTTCCGTAACTTTTGTCCCACAAATTTGGGACTGTTGTTTGGTTAGCGTTTCCCCTTTCTTTTTACGTATATGTTTATATAAAATACGATGAAACTTAGTTAGTTTAGACATTGCAGAAATAGCAGAGACTCCTATCTTAGGAAGTTTCAACTCCTCATCCAACTTGGAAGAAAAGTACATATCCACCATTTTATGTTTATAAGAAGCTAAAGGGTATGTTTATGTATATGCATGTTTTGTGATTGTGCATGACACGACCCGAACTTCCCCATGAAGGAAAGACCGGATTGAATTGAGAACAAGACAAATAAGAATGCAGACAGAAGAACATTTCATTGCTTATTACAACAATTTACATCAGAGTACAAGAATATAACAGAGTAAGGGTAACGACCTGGGTTTTCGCGATCCTGAGTAATCGACATAAACTCAATGTCGACTATCCAAGCATCGGAAACACCGGATAGTCCGTGAAAGAAATTAGAGGGTGAGAATAGATAAGATAGAAACTTAGAATAGAAGAAGAAGAAGAACATACATCATCATCAGAGTAACACGAAACTCACAGCGGAACGAAAAATATATAATAGATACATAACTTTGAAATAAAACTAGTATATGTGTACAGTAACATTATTAGAGTACAACACTTACAACACAACAGAAATAACAATAGCTATATAATCCTTAAGCCCCCTGCTCGAAGCTCTCAGTATATCTATAAAATCTTGACTACTTGACTGCCCGTACAAAATTGGGCACCCAAGAGTTTAGGGAAAACAAAACAAAATAAATTCCGGGTCAGTCATGGGACTGGTATGAGTAAACAATTTAAAACAGTTTGAGCAATTAAACGATATCTCATAAGACCACGCCATATAACGGAACAGGTTTTTCCCTTATGAGAATAAAAAACGCTTGATTTGACTTTCAAAATCCTTTTGAAAGGAACGATAAACTTTATATCAAAACTCTTTGATATTATAATAATGTCTATCAACCACAACTAAATAATCATTAGCAGAACGCTTTCATCTCACGTTCCACATACATAATATACAATCAAAAACCGCAGGCGCTTATTGGGTAATGAATTCCGACTGGCAAGGTATGGGACCATCTTCCAATAGTGTATCTCTAAAGAGGAATACACCAGGTTCAACAAGAACATCTTGTAACCCAGACTAAAAATGACCGGTCACTCGTTTCGCTTGAGTGTACCGAATGTATTATCACCAACGGTTGGGATCAGCAACCGTTTCCCGAAAGGGACAACATCGAAATATATTATAGAAGTAAATGGAATTTCTCTAAATCAGGTGACAATACACCCTAATTGGCAGCTAACCACTTAGCCATGCGACCTACACGATTTTATACCATTTCCTGGTTGTGAGGATAGAGGCCACGCTTATTTCTGATAGATCACACATTTATTTACTTTGAATAAAACATCATCATACCCGCCAAATCACAAATTGATTTCCCAAACATACAACGGGTATACAGCTAAGAGAAACAAATTCCTCAGCCACCAAACGTATATACGATTGAAGAGATCAACTTACGCGATCTATTAAATATACTCTGTCAGACATTCTTCCGTACAGGCCGCCCTGGGACTGGACAGACTGAAGACACTATTCTGTAAATAGGACAGCCCTTGCATTACTCCGTCTTCAATTATCTTCAGCATATTTGATCGCAACGCTAACGTCCATACAGAATGGTTTTTAGATAATGAATATTATCCTGGTCTTTCCGTATTGATGACGGAAAAATGGTTAAAAACATTGATAGTCGGTGATTTAACTATCAAAGAAAAACATGTGTGCGAACAACGATATTATTTCCAGATGGAAATTCTATCGATCAACCACCAATCAACATTTATTCAATTCCCCATTTCTCGTTTCCATATATTCATCAAATCCTTATTTTCTAATTTTAGAAAATATACGTTATTAACTTTGGAAAACATTTCCATTTCTGATTCACGCATCACTATCTTTTCACATATATCAGTCTCTAACTATAAACTAGTAAGAGAACAACCCCCTACGTATTAACCCCGAAGGCAGAAACCAACATCAGATCAACACACAGAAAGCTATTCAACTCGACTAATTTCCAGTCAGTTTCTAATTCCTTTAACTCCATTTTACTTCCTATTTCAAACCCTATTTTCTTTATAAATATTTTATTAGAAAAATATTTACTTAAATCCTTTATTTACATTAAATGTAAATAAGATTTCTTCTTTGCAATCAAAACAGTTTGATTTTGTACTTAAAACAATATCCCCAATCCAATTTCTATTTATACTTCTAATTATAGAATTATTTATATAAAATCTCATTTTATTCTTCTAAAACTTAAGATCCCATTTATAATCACCTTTATAAATGATGCTCAAATTCCATTTAAAATATCTGTGTTAAAACCGATTCCTACTTCTCTATATAAATTCAGTCTTACATATTCTATTTATCAAATGATAAATATTTTATTTAATTTATAAAACATTATTTACAAACTAATCTTCTCAATCTATTTGTTAAAACAAATTTTTATTTAATATCCACTTTAAATCCATATCACGGTATACCCGTGTGCGAAGCACGGGTGTAAATCTTCCTAATGTAAAATTCTCCTTTTATAAAATTCTATTCATTTCCAAATATTTACTTAATTATATTTTCCAGTGTTTGTTTTCCAAATATTACCTTTTATAATATCCTATTTATTATATATATAAATTTTCATTTTCAGTATTCACTTTGAAATTTTCCTTTTTACATTGCAGTATTTCATATGGTATTTAAAATACCAAACAACATGACCAGTGTCATCATAATCAATTAGATATTATATATCACATCATATATCACAATATATGAAAGCAAATAGTATTATAAATATTGAGGAATCCAGTTGGATCACTCCAACCTGTTTCCCTGCATCATAGATGTAAAACAATATAAATAACATCGATTTCATTTCAATATGACATATTCTGATAAACAGGATCAATATTTGACTAACGATTTATAGATATATCGTTATCTACAAATTCAACCAATAGATCAGCAATTCAACCAAACAATCACCACACATCAATCAAATCATCATTTATCAATACTAGATTATATTTATAAAAATATAAACTGTACAGAGTTAGCGAGATTTACTCACACTGGACGATCATCGTTCCATAACGATAATTGTCGGTTGATTTAAACGGACAATTTATTTTTCTATAAATTGTAACAAGCTCCAATCCACTCTCAGTCAGTTCCATTGCATGGTCGTCGTCCATACAATCCCATAGTGACTGATTTCATGAGATTCTGACCTCATATGCATTAGTTATTGATATTACAATTTCATATACTTTTCAATTTAAAATAAAACTTGATTTACTAATTACTTTGGCCCTCACCACATTTTAGCCCATCTCCTTCAAGCCCATACCCGCTCACATATACCTGCGTCTTCCCCCAAATACTCCTGTATCTAGCTTGGAATGATTCAAACACCATTACCAGATTTTCAAAAAAAACAAAAATCCTCCCTTACTTCGTTATAAATCCTACAAAAATTCCTATAATCCCTCCCTTCCCTTACTCTTCACAATCATCCCCTCAACATGAAGCTGTCGTCCCTTCTTCTTCACTACAATAACCCGCCCCCTTCATGTATAACACCATAGCCGCATACTCACTTCTCCAACCTTCCACAAAATCATGAACTAAAACCATCAACCTCATCTCCATCGCGAGTGCTCCGACCTTACCACGCTAGTAACCGGCTCATCGCTTCCCCTTATTCGTGACATCAGGAATCCGCTTCCCCCATTATATAGTCGCGACCATTTTGAACCCAAAACTCCATACATAAAAAAAACCCAAACGAACCCGCTCCCTACGACAAACATCGTTCTACCATTTGAATCGCTCATCAATGCCTAATTTTCTCGAATTCGTATGCCCTAGGTTTACTGGTTAATACCAGTTTCAGTAAAAATCCGTCGAACACACCAGGGAGACTGCCGCGACCTCAAATACTAACCCAGAATGAAGATTTACTCCCCACAAACCCAAAGATCCAAGATTTTAAATTTTTAGGATTTTATTTCCATTTTCTTTTGATTTTTTTTTTCGTTTTTCATTGAAGTGGCGGCCAGATACTACTTGACCAGAGAATGAGATTGAATTAGGGTTAAGAAGTGTAACGGGTATTTATAGAATATATTTAGCTTGTCATGGATGCTTCATTCATTTTACATAAATTTATATTCACTTTATTATTTGTATTTTCGTCTTTTAAAAATTTGTATGATCACACACGATATCCAAAAATCACGAAAATGGACATGCAGCTACAGTTTGACATTACGGACCTAACGAAACTTGTTTTGTCGAATTCTGAGTCTGTTTGCTCACACAGCATATTTTTAAAGGTCAATTTATCGATTGTTTTTCACATTAAATATCCGTACGGCCACACATTGACCTCAAAAATCATGAAAATTGAAATCTAACAATACTTTAATATTACGGATCCAACAAAATTAGTTTCGTCAGAAACGGAGGTCGTTTGCAAAACTGGCTATTTTTAAAGCTCTAAATAAACCCTTTTAAATATTAAATATATTTAAAAATAATTAAATTAAATATTTATAAATAAATATTATCGTATATATTCACAATAGAATACCATATAACTCAAGAATAATCCTATATGAATTTCTAACTCAACATTTCAAATCCAGATAAAATCAGTATCCAATTTATATTAAAAATCCATTTATAATATAAATAAATCATTATATATTATAAAGGAATTCCATTGCAACTTTTCGAAAATTTGATTTGCTCATAAATCAAAATCTACTCGACGAAATCTTGATTTTTCTCTTCCAATAGAAAAATATACTTCACCAGCTCCGAACGTTTCTTGTTTCACAGAAATCCAGCTTAAAACGGATTTTGTATATTCGTTTAAAGTTCGATTCGCCAAACTACGAACTGCCGCGCCATTTCGAACTCGATTATAATTATAATAAAATTATACGTTAAATTGTCATTTATATAATATATTCGTTAATATAATTCAACTCTAAACTGAATTATATATTATATATGATCCAATTCACACAATATTGTGAATTCCACTATTTCCGACTATTCTGCAATTTAAATATATTATTTAATTATTTATATTAAATAAATATTCAATATTATCTAATTCTGGTCATTCTGAATTACCAAACCATTAATTAAATATTTAAATAAATTATTTATTATCCGTTAAAATACAGGTCGTTACAGTAAGAACAAATAATACACTTTTGATAATATCAGAGAATTACAAATTACAGTGCAGCGGAAAAAATAATACAAAACACAACTGAAAGAAATGCACGGATATAGAGCTTTCTGAATATCCCTTCAGCTATAAACCAGGATCCTGTGAATATAATATCTGCAAAACCCAACTACTAGCTGCCCATGTGGAAAATAGGGGCACCTAGAGTTTAGGTTAAGACAATAAACTCCAGGTCAGTCATGTGACTGGTGTGAGAACTAAAACAGTTATTAAATCTTTACTTTAAAAATAAAGTAAATCAAGGGACCACGCTGTATAACAAGGAATGGGTTTCCTCCCAAGAATACCAGTGCATAAAACAAACATCACAGTGCTTTTTGGAAAATGGAAGCTATTATAAGACTCAGGCCCCATCACACAATGCAACGCAAGCCGGAGGATAGTGTTTTCCCTTATAATAGCCAAACATGCATGGTACATTTAAGACAAACCATTTGATATTATTATAAGTGCACAGTGTATAAAACAACTTCAAAAATAAATGTATCAATCATATACGGCATGGGTACCATATATCATGTCGCCATACTAGCTCTACAATTAAAACCGCATGATGTCGTATTGGAAATTGGATTCCATCTGTGAACCAAGGTAAGGGATCGTCCTTACCGAATTTGAGACTGTCTAGCCCCAGCCTCAAGACCCAGACACAGGCGGGTCCTTAGGAGCTACATGATCGGTCCACACTTATCAGATTAATAATACCATAAACTATATGCTAGTCTGCACTATGGGTCATAAATGAGCCAGATGACTCAACATCCATCGGCACCGCAGTGACCGATATATCCGAGGCGCCTCTCCATCCATCAAGTAATAATAAACAATAGCCACATAAGTTAAATATCAGGGCTTGCAAAATGCTGACCCCACTCCTTGCTAGAAACCAGCAGATGTCCATTTCCTTGGATCCTTCTCCCGTTTCTGGTTCACACAGGGGTGTGAGGCTCGCGAATTAATGCTATACACAAACGGCTCTATATTAAAGCTATGCTTTGATCATCAACCACAAGACTCTGCTTTTCAACAGAAGCCTTGATCATTTACCACTCAGGCATGCTACATAGGCAATTCACATCATGTGACTGATGTCTATCGATATACAACCTCTGAGCTCGTATGTCTCAGAGAAGGGTGTTAAGCAAGAGAATAAATTCTCCGCCACCAAACAGATGTATATTTAATAGAGATCAATCAGCACAGATTAAAATCCAGTGTCATACAAGCAGTCCATTTACAAGTTCGTTCTGGGTTTGAATGAAACCGGAGGCACCTTATTCCTCATCCCATATGTCCAATACAAGAGAGAGGCCCTCGCATATCCGTCAATCTCCAAGTACGTCTATACGATCACCACTTATTGCCTCTTCTTGGGTGTACAACCCAATCAAGAAATCAATAATCATCCAAACGATGTGAAGACCTCCGGTCTTCAACCACCGTCTTCATCTTTGACTAATCGTCGTATCAGTTATTCAGAATGGGATAATTCTGAGTAACTCGCGTATTTTATAAACAAGTGTTACACAAACACCACATATGCCTCATTCCAATCAAGAATATTCTTTTCACAATTTTAAACCATATTAAGGTTTATCCAAACTAGTCGGGATTAGCGAACCTTACCGAGGATTTTACGATGAGGGCTTACATACCTCAACCAATTAATTTCTAGGACACACCCATCAAGTAATATATTTCCATGACATTATTTACATAATTAATTTGTAAATGACACGTTATTTTTCCGCCATTTTACAATGTCGTGTCTTGATTCATTTCTGTTTTCGCCATTTTTCATTCAAAAATCTGAAAGAATCACAAATTAGGTTTTACCCAAATTCGATTTTCGGAATTTGTTGCGACACATTTTATTACCGTAGTCTAATCGATTATCGGATTTTAATTTAATCTTATTCTAATCGTTTTTTTACTTAATCTAGGGTTTACGTCGGATGTGCTAATCAACTACAACATTGCTGGGTAAAGGAAATCATCTTCTTCAATCGATTACTAGACGAGTAAGTTTTCTAATACCTAGGATTTACTAAAGTTTAAGTTTATGTTTACTTTTTATTATATGCTATGGTCTAGGTGTTTAAAAAGATATTTCAATTATATCTTTTTATTTTATATTATGCAACTTATTGTTATGTTGAATGATTATTTAGTTTTAAGGCCTTCTGAAATTTATGCTGTGTTATGTTGGATATTTATTTGATTACTTCATTTTTTCAATAACAAAGGTTTGAAAAAATAATTGTATTCATATTTTCATGTAAAGATGGTATTTCAACTTTATTGTTTGTACTAAATTCAACAAGTTGCTATTGTTTGAGTATGTATGTTATTCAACGTATTTTTTTACAAAAAATAGTAAAAAATTGCACAATGCTTTCACTGCTAAATTATTATATTATGAGGTTTACGGGATGAAAAAGATAAATATTATTATCTTTCTAAAATATATTATGCTAATAACAGTTATGAAATAATAATTGGTATGATTTACAATTATGTTTTAACACAAATATGGGGTAATTTTTATCACTCAACAAATTGTGTTTTGTTATAATTAGGATTTACTGTTTATTGCTGATATTGCTTGAAAAAAATCTTAAACTGCTACCTGTATGTACATGTTTACTAACATATAACTATACTTATCTTTTTAATGCAGGATAAAATATGAAACCAAAAAGATCATCTCGATTGTTTAAAAAACATCAACTTTGCATTTTTTCAATGAAGGAGGACATCAATGCGTAAATTTCAGACCTATATCAAGTCCACACCATGAAGAGCATAGCCAATCGAGAGTGTTGTCAATAACTCCTTTGGTAATTTTTTCTTTATCTATATTTTGTTATTATAATTATAATACATAATTCTTTATTATATAATATTTCAATCATGTCAATTTTTCAACATTTAATATATGTACGTCTGTTTTAATAAAAATATAAAAATACATATATTTTTCATAAAGTATGAGCGTTGTATAACTAAATATTTTTAAAAAGTTATTATCTGTATACAAGACCTTATTTAAAAAAAAATTAGCAAAAATATTACGTGAACGATTTAATATTAACACACTAGTCAAAAAAGATAAATAGATTTATCTTTATTAGTTTTTACATGATAATTATTCAAGTTTTATTACTAGTTAGACTAATTTGTAAAAAAAATTATAAATTACATTTACTAAACTCAATTTATCTTATGTTAATTGTTAAAAAAATAGGATAATTCTTACTCAAGAAACAATATATCACCTTCTGGAACAGAAGATAAAAACGTAGATAATTCTGATGAAAAAAGGACAGACATACAAGAATATGATGGAGAATATACTGATACAGATGAAGCCAATAACTATGAAATTCAACTACCGAAGAAGCCAATAAAAATTCAATATTCCGGGACATACAGATGTAATTTAGATGCTGTTCTCAAAATAATGAGAACAATTAAGAAAGAAAGAAAATCCTCTCTGCTGATGCAAAAAGATACTTGGATAAATCACCTTTCAAACACTTTTTCAATATTTTCGTCGAGGATTCTATTTCAAGGCAAGATTTGAGAAAGAGTGCAGCAAATTTGGATGACATAATAACCTCTTATGGTACCACAGAACAAGCTTCCTGAATTGATAACAAATTGATTAAATTAAAACTAGAAGAAGTTAGTCTTATATTTGGAATGCCAATGGATGGAGATGATTTATTTCCAATACATATATCAAATAAAGCTACTACGATGGAAAATTACTCAGATTTTTGGACAAAGAACTTTGAAGAAAAAGACATTATAAGTCAAAAATCAGTGACAAAAAGATTGAATAAAATGATAGAAAACAAAGATGGTAGTATTGATTTAGTAAAACTACTATTTCTGCTGTTGATCATAACATTCTTGTTTCAGAACAATCAAAGCTACTTGCAGTGGGGATATCTTCCTAAGATCCTTAATTTGAAAAAAATCAGTTCTATTTCTTGGCCAAGAGCAATATGTGAGAATGTTTGCAAAAATGTTCAAAAACATCATACTGATCCAAGAAACACACCTGGTTCCACTATGGTTTTACTTGTAAGATTTCTTACACTTATCTAATATTTCGTTATTACAAAAATATATATGTATATATCTTTTTATTACAATATTGGTTTTGTGAGAAGACAAAAGTAATACAACATAAAGAACATCTGAAGAAACATTTCCCAAGAATGATAAAGTGAGACTTGTCTAACTTGAAGGACATGGATCTTACAGCCATTGACCGCAATAAGGTATAAATGTATTACTTTACTATATATTTTATTTAAAAGATATATGTTTCATCTGTTCAAGTTTAGAAGGAACATTAATGATTAAATAAACAGTTGCTTACACTGTAACGTCCTGGATTTTTGACTAGTTCGGTAATACAATTTATTTGGAATATTTAAATGATAAATTATGAGTAATAAATATTGGGAAATTCCATGATATATTTTAATGATTTAAAACCTATTAGCCAGTGTATATATGTATATAAAAGCAGTGAATAAAGTTTTGTTAATTTGTTTTATATTTTTGCATTGGTTATAAAGACAGATAATAGTATGGAAACTTAGAACAATCATTTTTTTAAATATATTGTGTATATATGTTGCTTGTTATATATATAAAATGTGGATATTGTTTAGCATTTGTTATTTGCATTTTAAACATGTTTTAATTAATTCACATAGATACGGAATGGCATAGAAAAACAAATAGGAATGTTTATATAAAAATTTAATAAATTCACCACAAAGATACGAAGACATGACATTAATTTGAGAAGAATGGGATAAGTTGATTAGATTTTGAAACAATTAATATACAAATTTTATCAAAATTTTGAGACCTGGCATGCATATGCACCTACATACTAGGAAAGTGTTCAAGTATGAAACCTTATCAATCAAAATGCTTTCTCAATCAAAAACAGGGACTTCTGATTTTTGCACATGGCTACATTTTCTTTTACCAAACACATAGGGTGCGTTCGCATCCTATGTTTGCCACGCTCAAAATTTTTGTGGCGTCCGACGCATCGGACGCAAGCACCTTTACCACTGCCAAATAGAATGTTCGTTGGAAGTTGAAAATCAAGTCGTTCGCGTCGGACACCAACGACTTGATTTTCAACTTCCCTTTCTCCATATAAATCACCCACTCTATCCTTAACACCTTTCACAATACTACTTCAACAATTTCTTCAACTCTTTCTGCTTATTCGATTAATGTCTAACTCTGATTCATCCTCCGATTACGACGATTTGATGGAGCTCTACGGGGTTTATCTAGTTCAGAATGAAAGGAGAAATCATATGATGCGGATTAATACTTCGGAGTTCACTGGCTTATCTTGGATCAACGAAATTTTGAACGGTCATCAAAGCCGTTGTCAAAATAATTTTCGAATGAAAAGACTATATTTCTACGCTTTATGTGAAAAACTGCAACATCATGGTCTCGTTTCCAGACCAGAAATCTGTGTCGTCGAAATGGTTGGAATTTTCATTTATACAATGGCTACTAGGCTTTCAAATAGACAACTTCAAGAAAGATTTCAACGATCAGGTAGCACAATTTCCGTTTGTTTTCATGATGTCTTAAACGTTTTTCAATTACTCGTTGCGGATGTAATAAAGCCAGGAGAACAACAATTTAATACTGTTCCACATCACATCAGAAATTCAACTCGGTATTATCCGTATTTCAGAAACTGTATTGGCGCTATAGATGGTACACACGTATCTGCACATTTACCCGCTGATCAAATTATCCCTTATATCGGACGAAAAGGCTTTGCAACTCAAAATATATTAGCGGTTTGTGATTTCGATTTACAATTTACATATATTATGGCTGGTTGGGAAGGGACTGCACATGATAGTAGAATTTTTAATGCTGTTACAAACGAAATAAACTCTAACTTTCCTAGCCCTCCAGCTGGACAGTATTATTTGGTTGATTCGGGCTATCCACTTCAGACTGGATATTTACCGCCATATCGAAATATGAGGTACCATATTCCGCATTTCCGTGATACCATGAATCAACCAAAGTCAGTCAATGAAGTGTTTAATTACTACCATTTGAGTTTACGTATGGCCGTCGAAAGAACATTTGGCATTTGGAAAAAAAAATTGTCATTCTCAACAAGATGCCTACATTTCGGTTCAACACTCAAGTGAAAGTTGTCATATCTACAATGGCCTTACACAATTTCATACGCAAATATAATAGCGGTGACCCTGATTTTATGGCGTTTGATGATGATCCTGAACTAATCCCCGATCAGTACGTGACGGAATATTATAGTATGAGAAATACGATGAATAGAGGCACTGAACGTGTACACCCAGGCGGATACCGAGAAATGTCATTAGTTCGAGATAACATTAGAGATGAGTTGGTTGCTGCCGGTCTGCGATAATTTGTCTTTGTATCTGTAACTGTATTTGTACTTGTATCTGTATTAGAAACTGTATCTGTATTTGTATTCGTATTTGCCAAATCATATCTATTTATATGTTATTTTAAAAATAGCACGCTCAAATACCACGCTCAGATACCACGTTCAAATATCCCGTTCGCAGCTAAAAACACATTCCCCATTCGCTACAGTACCACGTTCAAATGTCACGCTCAAATACCCCCACTTGCGTTGGTTAAGAACGCACACAGAGCTGTACGCTCTAAGCCAAACTAGGCACAGTTGAAACCCTTGTTTCATTCTTTTCAATCAACTTCCTAACAGCCATAAAGTATACACGACAGCAAAACCATAACACTGGGAAGTGACAACTCTGAATTTGCTTAAGTGCTAAGCATACGGTCGTGCATATCTTATGACTGGAAGAGGATATACGTGGAATATCTTGACATAACCCCTTTTTTTAGCTTCTACCTTGTAGCATGTGCATCCCCTAAAAAGCCTAGATGATTAGCCTGTAGTTACCACTGTGTTCCACCTTATAAATACACACATACCCACAAGGAAACCTCACACATTCACTCATACAATCTAAAAACAAATGAGTAAGCTCGAGAAGTAATGGTAGAAAACAGAGAACCCTGAAGCAAGAAACAGAGTGAAAACCATGAGCATGAATAACGTAAAGTATGAATATAGGTAAGTAAACTCCTTTCCTATTTAATCTGTCACTGATATATATATATATATATATATATATATATATATATATATATATATATATATATATATATATATATATATATATAACACAATATGGAGTGGATGTATTGTGTTCATCTGGATTAAATAACTTGGCTAAACCTGAAATAAATATAAAACAGTGTATTTACTGTTCGAGAGTAAACCCCTTCATGTCCTCATTCAAATTTATTTGCTGATGATATAGATAGTAATACAAATTTACACTCATACATACCTCGGATAGGTGTGTTATTATTATGGAATCAACTTATGTTGAAATTGGATCTCTGTTAAAGCTAAAATTGCCTGTATGATAAAACTGTGAAAACATTTACATCTCCATTTACTTTAAGAAGACATAACTAAAATCCTAGTTGGGTTCATGATTTGAGCCCAAAATGAAAAGAGTTTGTTCAGACCTATAGCGAATTATAAAAATAATTTCAACTTAAATAAGGGGTATAATATCGGATATATGGGGTGTACAGTGAACGGAACATAAATGGTCAAATTTCAAAGCTGTTCGTTGGGTGATTCAAGGTTATGAGGTCATTAAAAATCAAGAGTCGTGTTTTCTGAAGAAAAATGGTGATTTTTAGTTAAGTGAATCACTGGAAAGTATATATATCGTCGCAAAACGGGCATCGAGTAATTTCAGGGGGAAGAGATTGTCGGAGACTATGGGTTTTGGCGTGGAGATGCTGTATAGCGAGAAGAATCAAGAAAAAATATTAAATCAATTTTTCATAGGACGACTGGAGTGAACAAGATCCAATGTGTTGTTCCACCCTTTGTTCTACAGTGGGCATTCTAAGGGTTCCTACAGTGGGCATTCTAAGGGTTGCTTTGAACCCTTTGTTCTACAGTGGGCATTCTAATGGTTGCTTTGAACCCTACAGTGGGCCCCTCTGACGAGGAGTGTTTTAGGGGTGCTGCACTAGGACCTGATGGCAAAAGACAATCAATTATAAGCTCCTGCCCTAGTCAATGTGAGATCATGCCCTACCTGAAGGGTGAACACAGCCAATAACTTGTTGATTTCCAACAATAGGAGCATATGTTAATATATATACACTAGATTTTTGATTATTTCTGCAATGTGGGACAAAAGCCTTTTGGTTTGGCCCTAGCTCAATTGAAAAGCTAGCTCCGCCACTTGTGGAAACATAACGGACCAAAACAGTAAACGTTGGTTTCTGGGGAAAAAACCGAGGTTGAAGCATCAGATTTCGATGCAAGTTGATCGGAGTGGGTCTGGGCTTGATGATGTGATCAGGCGATGGAGATACACATGCGGGGCTAATCGTGATGGGTGAACGGACTGTCGAGTGTTTGTACATACGCACCAAGGCACGGCTGTCAGGCTGTGCATGCATATGGATGGACAGTGAAGCAATAGTAGCAAGAAGTGGATCGGTATGTTGTATCCACATTTTTGATGGGTAAATGTTTTTGCCAAACTCACATGTATCATATCCTTTTCTGTTCATGATTTTTGGAGGGTATGGCATCAGGTAAATGCCTGGTTTTCTTTTCGTAGGGAAGAAGGAACCGTGACTTAGTGACATATTGGAATATATGTAGTAACAAAAGGAACGAACAAAGGGTGCAGCGTTATTAAAAAATATATATAGAAACAGAGCTTAAAAAAAAAAGAAAAAAAGAAACATACATTTAAAAAGTAACGTAACTGAAAGGGTAATGTGGGAGAAAGAAAGCAAGCATCAGGATAGAAATGGATGCATGCGGTTAAGGGCATGATGCGTGCCATTTTTCTTACTGTGTGGGTAAACCTTTTATAAATAAATAATAATAATAATAAAATATTTCAACGCAAGGGAAAACAACAGAAAGAGTAAACAAATGAAAAGAAGGGCATCAGGCAAGTAAGGAACCAAAGAAACGAACTGGAAAGAAAGAAAGGCGGTAGAAGGGAAAAACTGGTAGTGGGAAGAATAGCAGCAGTAAATGAAATGCTAGAAAATATATGGGAAGGGATGGCACCACGTTTGCATGGAAAGAAAGGGGAACCAGGAAAGAACAGAGAAGAGTGGGAAAAGAAATGGATGGGATAATGAAAGTGGTTGCAATACGTTCTCTTGGGATGCAGGCGGTTATGTCATGAACGTGGTATTGGGCTGGGCTTAGCCCAAAAAAAAAAAAAAAAAAAAAAAAAAAATCTAAAGCAAAGGGTGAAAGAAAAGTAAAGTAATAAGAAGAATGGGAAGGGGCACATAACACAACAGAAAGGGAGAAGAGGAGGAATAGGGAATCAGTTTTGGTTTTTCCTTCCTATTGCATGTGCGTTAAGGACCTGCGAGGTTATTAGTACAACAAAGCGAAGAGAGGGGAGGGTAGACAACAGAAGATAGAATGGGAATGCTTTGCTTGGTGATGGGGGAAGAGTGTGGACGTGAGTAAATGAGCTCGGCACATGTAAATAAAAGATAAAGAAATCAAAAAGAAAAAAAATATATATATGCTTATATATATTAAAATTATATATTTATATTAATGTATATATAGGAAATAGATCACGAACATACCAATAGATTTAGTTCGTGTGTGTAGTCGAGTCGAACGATAGTGCGTATAACTCCACGTTGTTATTGAGTTTAAACGGTTCAATATAAATTAAATTAATTTATTAAGTAATTAAATGCGATTTATAATTTATCTAACGTTAATTTAGCCTTTGAATTAAATCAACGTAAAACTATTAATAATTGACTAGTAATGATCTGTGATTCAGTAAACACTGAATTGATTGTTGAATTTATTGATTTAAAAATTAAGTTGTGTCTAATTACGTTAATCATAATTATATTTTGTATAAACATCTGTTAGTGGAAATAAACATTGTTCCACTCTATATTTGTATGGACTGAATTGTTTGAACACCCTGTTAGTAAAAATAAACATCGTTCTGTAATTATATCAGTTAGTACATATTGCTGAGTTATTATCAGTTGATAATATTGAATCGTATTTATAGGATTGTTTGTACGAATTGAGAAAATGACTTGAATGTCGTTTGTTATACGAACCGCTATGTACCATTGGAACTGCTAAGTGATAATTTTTGTAAAGTAACGTAGAAATAAATTTATGTTTTGTTAACAATTATTTATAAATTGTTTTAAGAAACAATTAAATAGATTAGTTTAAATTAATTATATTATATTTATTAATTTAGAAAGGAGAGATTTATTGTAATCGTTTAACTATTTGTTTTCTTAAACGAATTGTGAAAAGTTAATTAGTTTAATTAACAGTTGTTGGAAAGATAATGGGGTAGTTAAATAGCAGTTTAGATTTGGATAAATTTTCTTAGATGGATGTGTTAAACTTAATTAACCTCTTAATTAAGTAAGTTTTAAAAATAATTTAATTATCAAAAAAAAAGGAAATCAAGTCGAATGTTTAGATTATATTTCCCGAGTTAATATTAAAGTTAAACTAAGTTAACTTATTTAATGGTTCAAATCAACAACATTTGTTTTGAAATGATTAAGATTTGAAAATCAAATTGGATTTACAAATGCTGATTTGTCGAATATTTTGAATATCGAACTTCTACGAATCTTGACGATAAGAAATGATTTCGATTCAAGGTCTGAGACGTAATTAAAATACCCCAACTTGATCGATTTCACTATTATTCGATAGATCGTATTAGTTTGTGTTCAGAATGATTGTTAGAGTTGGATATCGTCTTTAGTTATAAAACAGATATTCGAGAGTGAGATTATCATATGAATAAGAGTTTTGTTAATAATTATGCTTTCAAATAAATGTACATACAAAGTTAATATTTCTGTTTAAATAAATCAAATTTTATTTATATTAGGCTTAGCAGATCCAACGGAGTTAAATCTATTTATTTTATTTAATAGTTAAATCACCGAGTATCAAATCTAGACCTTTTATTTATCGTTTTCGAAGAGATCAGAATCTAAATTCCACTTCAATTCGATATTTATGTTATAAGTCAGAGATTTTATTGAAGGTCGTTGAAGATGGAGTATTGCAAGGGCTATTCAGTTTATAGTATGGTGCCTTCGGTTTGTCCAATCACATGACAACTTGTATGGACGAATGTCTGATAGAGTATGCATAATCAATCACGTACGTTGATATCTTCAAACTTATTTATGTTGGTGGCAGAGGAATTCGTTTCTCTTTCTTTATACACGTAATATATTTTTGGGGAAGTCAATTAGTGGTTGGCGATATTGACGATGTGGCATTCAAAGAAATGATTTGTGAAAAGGTAAATTCAGCCTCAATCCTCACAACCGGACAATGACAAAAATTGGGCAGGCAGCATGGCTATGTGGGTCGCTCCCATTAGGGTGTATTGTCACCATCTAGAGAACATTTGTTTTGTTACTTCTTTTCATTTCTGTATCTCTCGGGAAACGGTAGCTGCGCAGCCGTAAGGTGACAATATATTCGATACACTCAAGAGAAATGAATGGTCGGTCATGTGTGGGCCGGGTTGCAAGACGTACTTGTTGAACCCAGTGTATTCCTCTCTAGAGTTACACTATCGGTAGGTGGTTCCATACCTTGTCATAGATGGAAATCCATTATCCAATAAGCGCACGCGGTTTTGGTTGTATACTATATATGTAGAGCGTGAGATGCAATCGTTCTACTAGATTGTTATTTATTTGTATTTAGACATTATTATAATATCAAAATAATATTGATATCAAAATGTTTGGGTTATCGTAAGATAAAAATCATCCACGTTTTATGTGTGGATCGGTCTTACGAGTATCTTTTCTTTCAAAACGTTTTTGAAAGTTAAACAAGTTTTTTTTTTGGATTCTCATAAGGGAAAAATCCGTTCCGTTTTTACGGCTTGGTCTTATGAGATATCTTTTACCTGAAACAGTTTTGTTTTAAAATCGTTTACTCACACCAGTCCCATGACTGACCCAGAGTTTACTTTTCTATGTTTTCCATAAACTCTTGGGTGCCTAAATTTGTATGGGAAGTCAAGTAGTTTAGGATTTTACAGATTTATTTCGAGGAGCTTGGAGCTGGAGGTTTCAATGTTAGATATTTAGATTTAATTCCTCTGTGTTGTATATGAGATGTACTCTGATGATGTATGTAAGTTCAAATACAATTTGTATTTCAAAAGTGATTATTTATATAATATATTTTGTTCCGCTTCGATTGTGAGATTCTGTGGTGTTGTTCAGTTCGATCTTCTATCTATTTTCTTCTATTCTAAATTTCTTTCTTTCTATTTCTCTTCCTCTATCTTCTTTCTATTAATGATTCGTATTTTCGTGAAATTTGGGTTGGACTTGAATTGTATTCAGTCGATTCAAATGGTACGGATACGCGGGTCATTACATACACAATACATAATATTAGTAACGAGTGGAAACCCGTGCGATGCACAGAAGCATAAACTTTTGAGTGTTTTAGTTTGCATTCATCAATAAGCGGTGAGAACATATTGTGTAATAGAAAGATATATAATGCAAGTGATATATGTACTCCGTGTCGATGGCACAGATTAAAATTTTGCTTGACATTCCTCATGAACACAAATGACATACGTTGACTGATATGATCAATAAACATACGCTGGTAACGTGTACCAATGACAAAACGTAAGAAATGGAATAATATTGAAAGTATTAAAGAGAAATATCCTAATGTAGCAGGAAGAGAGAATATACATACAAAAGTAGAAAAGCCATAGACAATTAATAGCTGAAATGAAGTATAAAGAACATTAAACATTACAAAGAAAGCAAACAACCAAAACCAAATACAAAAAAATAAATAACAAAACATATGTTGGTAAAAATGTTTTTCATCCTTCATCTTTGTGTTTTCTTCCTCCAAATTGTTTGAATATTTCTGAAGTTGCATACAAAAATAGTAGCTGGTCTTGTGTCTCATCACAGTGCCTAAGTAAAATATTCAACAATACACCACAAATTTTAATAATATTAATTTTCTACTAAACACACTATTGATTGACTTGAGGATCTATGGAAACCATATAAGGTAAGAAGAAATATATAACACAATTAAAATATAGTTGCAAGATAAGAAACACATAATAAACTCTAAATATAGAAACAAATTCATATGTGAAGCTCATCACAGTATTGTTAATACAATACCAACTTCATTATATACTAAACGTTCTACATATTATGGTTCAAATTGAAACTTGTTTGGTTGAAAATTTCTCTTTAGCCTTTAGAATCTTCAAGGCCCTTTCCACTATTTTCTACTGTACATAAAAAATGGCAAGGATGATGTTAACAAGAGCAATTGGACATGATCCATCAACTGGTATTTTCAGTACTAACGATTGTTTAACATTTGTAACAAAAGGCAAAAAAAAAAAAAAAAAAAAAAACTTTGAACCAGAAAAGAGCAGTATATTAGCTCACCTTCGTTTTGCAGCATAGCTAGTTGGAAAATCGCCATAATGCTAAATTAATATCCTTTATTTCCTTTTTAATCTAGATATCTTGTACTCCACGGATTGAAGATAATAATCTGAAAAGTTAAAAAGAAATAACTAGTAAATGAAACTGAATATTTCTTTCACAATAATATTGGTACCATCCATCACAATCGGTGTTGCCTAATCATGTCCATTGCTCCGGGAATAACCATCAAACGAAAGAGATTCCTGCTTTTCTAATGAAGGTTTTTTTTACATAAAAAAAGAAAGAGTTTCTACCCCTTCCCTAAAACAAAATAATAATTTACTGAACTTATTTAATTAACCTCTCATTGATGTATTGTTTCGTCAAGATTTAAATCACGATGTCATTTTCTAATATCAATAATAGTCAAACAATTATAACAGATCTGATAGTTCAGTAGTAAGGTTTACATTAATCTGAGAACGTCATAATGATACTTGTTTTGCATATTCTAGTTATAAAAGATCAAACAACTAAATAAAGACAACTGCTGTAAAGGTGGGTGTAGTATGTCATATACGCAAATAGAGAGGGGTTAGACGTAAAAAAATGACAGGAACAATTTGGAGTAATGATAAAGCATAATAATAGATAAATAAAATTAAAGAAAGATGCATTAATGTATCCAACTGCGAATTGTTCAAGCTTCACCATTGTAATGACCCGCATTGGCAGAGGTATTAGAATTAATTTATTTAATTATATAAATGGTGGTATAGTGAATTTAATGGTCGTGGATTTAAGTAATGATGAATATTTAATTAAAATATTAAATTAAATAATATATTTAATTTTGAAATAATCAGAATTGGCTGATATGGCAATATGGTGTGACCCGAATCTTCTGTGATATTTAAATAAGCTTGGAATTGAATTTGAATGACGAATATATTCAATCGTCGACAATTGAACGTATTGTTTATATTATAATTAAAATGGAGCTCGAAATGGCGCTGCAGTTCGTAAATTGGTGATTCGAACTTCAACTGAATGTACATGATTCGTTTTAAGCCGGATTTCTATGAAACGAGAAACGTGTGGAGCTGGTGGAGTATATCTTTCTAGTGGAAGAGAAAAATCAGGATTTCGTCGTGTAGATTTTGATTCACGTCCAAATCAAATTTCAGAAAAGTCGTTGTGGAATTCCTTTATAATTTATAAAGGAATTATTTATATTTTTAATAGGAATTTCCATATAAAATGAATATCGGGTTGACCCAGAAGTGAATATCAAGTTAGAAATTCATATAGGAATATTCTAGAGCTGAACGATATCGTATGTGGATATATACGATAATATTAAATTATTAATATTTAATTTAATTTATTTAAATATATTTATATATTTAAATGGGTTATTCAGAGCTGTAAAAAAATAGCCACTTTTACAAACAAAGTCGGAATTCGGCGAAACTAATTTTGTGGGATCCGCAACATCAAATTATTGTTAGATTCCAAGTTTCGTGATTTTTATAGTCAGTATGTGACCATACGGATTTTTAGAGTGAAAAACAGTCAGTATTTTGACGGTTTAAAATACGCTGTGTGAGCAAACAGAGTCGGAATTCGACGAAACCAGTTTCGTTGAGACCGTAATGTCAAACTGAAGCCGCATGTCCAGTCTCGTGATTTTTAGGTACTGTGTGTGATCGCATGAATTTCAAGAAGGTAAAAACGAATATAACAGGATGAAAATAAAATATCTAACAAATATCTAAAAATACATAGATATTTTGAAAATCCTATAAATAGACCTTAAATTCTCCTAAAACCTAAATTTCCTTTTTATCATTTTCCACCGTCAATGTTTTACATCCTCAAGCAAAAACACAGTAAACATTGATCTTCAAAAATGAAAATCAATTCAAAGAAAATCCCGTAAATCATGAGAGCCTTGTATCTGAGTTTGTCTCAGCGAAAACTTCAGTCTCGTATGGGTTTCAGGGTATTCGAACTTCATTGGTATCGTTCGGTTTTGCAACAGTAGACGTAGGGCTTGAATTTTCTTGGAATTGATGCATCGATGAGTGTTTTAAGGTTCATATTTGTTTCAGCAAGGGAATTAGCACCTCATATGGTGGTTTTAGTGGATTTCGAGCATAAAAATGTCGCACGAGCTGTGAAGCTCACCTGAAAGTCGTGGCTCCCAGGGAAGGACCGAGTTGAGCCTATTGCGTATGAGGTGGAAGAGTTGTCGGTGAGGAGTTCCAGAGTGGTTTCGGTTTGGTGGTTAGTGGAGTAGAAAAGGAAATGTGGTGGTTTGAAGAATCGCGAATGGCTAATTGATTTGGAGCAGGTCACGACAAGAAGTTTGGGGAAGATGGCAGCGTGTGGGTTTGGGCTTGGTAGGAGGAGAATGGGCCGGAGTATATGAAAGGTTAAGGCCCAACTAATATTTGAATTTTTAGTTTTAATTTAATTTAAAATATTTGTACCAACTTATAATGTCAATAACTCATCCATATGAAATCAGAATCACGAACCGTAAGTTATTTTGGGACCGTATGGACTAGAGCTTCACAATGAAGCTGACTGGAAGTGGATTGGAGCTCGTTTGAATTTACGGCGAAATAAACTGTTTGATTCAAATCAAACAACAGTTTATCGTTCTTTAACGATGAACTGCGAATGTGAGTAAATCTCACCAACTCTGAACAGTTATAATTTCATGTTGTATTTTAAGAACTGTTAAATATTGATTGTTTGACTGTGTGCTGACTATTTGATTGAACTGCTAGTCAGTTAGTTGAATTTCTATATTGATTCTGTTTAACAGAATATATCATATGGAATTGAAAGTGATGTTATCTATATTGTTTAACATCTGTGATGCAGGGAAACAAGTTGGAGGAATCCGACTGGATTCCTCAACATTTATTTTACTGTTTTTCATATATTGTGATATATCATGTGATATACAATCTGTTGTCGATTATATGTGTTTGGACGATACTGATCATCGTGATTTGATATGTTGAATACCATAACATACCGAATGTTGATAAAGGAATATTTTCAAAGTGTATTTTGAAAATGAATTTATTTATATAAAATCGATGGATTTTATATAGAAAAGGAAAAGGATTTTTACAAAAGAAATATTTATAAAATCAAATGATAAGTTAGAATAAAAAGGAAATCATTTGTAAAGTGAAGAACCGTTACTATAAGTAAATCTTTATAAATGAATAGTTTATTCGAATAGGAGTTAATCGAATTAGTTATTCGAATAAAATAAAGGAATTTATCGAATAAAGTTAAAAAGGGGTATTTAAAGATAGTTTAGCCAAAAGGAGTTATTCGATCAGAATTCATCGAATAGAATTAATTGATTAGAGTTAATCAACCAGAGTTAATCAGTTAGGGTTAACCTGTTAGAGTTAATTGGTTAGAGTAAATCAGTTAGGTTAAAGCGTAGAGTTAAACCAGTTAGAGTTTACCAATTAGAGCTAAACCAATTGGGAGTTAATCGATGTTAGTTTAATCGATTAGAGTTAAAGCAAATGAGTTAATCGAATATAGTTTATTCGAATAGAAAGCAAATGAGTTAATCGAATATAGTTTATTCAAATAGAAAGTAAAATGAGTTAATCAAATATAGTTTATTCGAATAGAAAGTAAAATGAGTTAATCGAATATAGTTTATTCGAATAGAAAGTAAAATGAGTTAATTGAATATAGTTTATTCGATGAAAGTAAAAGGATTTATCAAATATAGTTTATTCGAAAGGAGTTAAGTGAAATGAGTTAATCCAATAGCGTTAGTCAAATAGAGTTAATCCAATAGTGTTAGTCCAATAGAGTTAATTGATAAGGGTTGATCGAATAAAGTTAAGTGAAAAGAGTCAATCGAATATAGCTATTCGAAGGAGGGTTAAATAAGGAAGTTAGTAAAAGGAATATAAAGTGAACTTTGCCTATTTCAAAGTTAGAAATGTTGTTCAGTTAAGATCTGAGAGGTAGTTCTACCCCAACTTGATTGGCTTCGTTTTTAACTAAAGAATAGTTAAGGTTCGGCAGTAAAGGAAATGGTTTGAGCTGGCATCGCGATGGTTTGTTTAAACATCTGTCTAAGTCCAATGAAGAAGATTTGGAAATGTTTTCCAAATAAGAAACCAGAAATGTTTTCTAATAAAGAAAACAAGAAATGGAAATGTTTTCCATTGTTAATAACATATATTTTCCAAATTTAGAAAACAAGAAATATTGAATATAGGGAAACAGGAGATAAATAAATTAATGAAATAAAGAGATAAATGTTGAATGATGTTTGATCGATATAAATTTCCATTTGGAAATAATATCGTTGTTTGCACACCTGTTTTTCTTCGATAGTTAAATCACAAACTATCGAAGTTTTGACCATTTTAACGTTGTTAATATGGAGAGACCGGTTGGATTATTATCCAAAGAACCACTCTGTATTGGCATAAGCATTGCGAATCATATATGCCAAAGGAAATTGAAGACCGACTTATGCAAGGGCTATCCTGCTTACAGAATAGTGCCTTCGGTTCATCCTGTTCCTGAGTGACTTGTATGGACGGATGTCTGACAGAGTATTTCCAGACGATCACGTATATTGATTTCTCCAACCGTATCAAGAGTGGAAGCGGAGAAGGAAACTTCTTTTAGCTAACACATAATGTATGGTTGAGGGACGTCAATCGGTGATTTGATGGATTTGACGATGTGGCATTCAAAGTGAATTTGTTGTGATGATAAAGCGTAGCTTCTAGCCTCACATCCTGTAAATGACAGAAATCGGGCAGGCAGCATGGCTAAGTCGGTCGCACCAAAGTAGGGTGTATAATCACCTGATCTAGAGTTTCATTTACTTCTAAAAATCTATTGCCGATGTTGTCCCATTCGGGAAACGGTTGCTGATCCCAACCGTTGGTGATATACATTTGATACCCTCAAGCGAAATGAGTGGTCGGTCATGTGTGGCCGGGTTGCAAGATGTTCTTGTTGAACCCAGTGTATTCCTTTCTAGAGGTACACTAGCGAAAGGTGTTTCCATACCTTGTCATAGTTGGAAATCCATTACCAAATACATGCTTGCAGTTTTGATTGTATACTATATATGTAAAACGTGAGATGAAAGCGTTCTGCTAGATGATTATTATACTGTGGTTGATAGACATTATTATAATATCAAAAGGTTTTTGATATAAAGATAATTTGGATTCTCATAAGGGAAAAACCCGTTCCGTTATACGGCGTGGTCTTATGAGATAACATTTACTTGTTCAAACTGTTTTAAACTATTTTACTCATACCAGTCCCATGACTGACCCGGAGTTTATTTTGTTGTTTTCCCTAAACTCTTGGGTGCCTAAATTTGTACGGGCAGTCAAGTAGTCGGGATTTACAGATATACTGGAAGAGCTTGGAGCAGGAGGCTTCAGGATCATATAGCTTTATTTATTTCCGCTGTGTTGTAAGTGTTGTACTTTGATAATGATATGTATATGTAAGTACAGATTTGTATTTCAAAGTTATGTTATGAAATATATTTATTCGTTCCGCTATGAGATTCGTGTTACTCTGATATTGTGTTCTTCTTCTTCTTCTATTCTATAAGTTCTATCTTATCTATTCTCACCCTCTAATTTCTTTCACTAATGACTGGTATTTTTCAATGTTTGGTTAGTCATCATTGAGTTTATGGCGATAACCAAAGTCGCTCAAAATCCCGGGTCATTACAGTTGGTATCAGAGCTTAAGTTAACTGAATTACCTTGGCTCTGTGGCGTGACTCTGTAGAGATAGGGTTAGTAATACCCTATATTGAGTTGAGTGTATATATACGAGTGAACGTATTTGTTATTGATATAAAAAAATTTGTTTTATATTATGGAGATTCATTGGTTGAGTTGTTTATGAGTTCTGGTCGATCAGTTTGATCCACTGTATCGGTAGGAGTTACTAAACACTCGAATACGATGGGTCGGCATGATATGTTTTGAAATGAGGGTAAATTAAAATAAGTTACCCAAGGTATATCTTGATATAGAGAAGATATATATATATATCAAAATTATAATATATTGGATATATTGGTTGTTATTATACTCGAGAAAGATTATAAATTAAATGGTTATGTAAATAACCAATCAGAATTCATATAAGTGAAATACGTGAAATCAGATGAGTTAAATCTGAAATTTAAACCAGAATTGAATTAAAACTCTGGAAAATTGGATAAGTGTTTGTAAATGGATTTGGATTAAAAATAAGGAAAATTTAAGATCTTGGGAGATTTTAAATTGTTTTACAAGCAGTGTGAATTATATTTTGAAATGAATTTCAAAGTGGAAATGTTTAGAAATGGTTTATAGTATTGAACTCACTTCGATCGCTGGAAAATAGATTCTGATGATGACAGCTGCATCATCAGTATTCATTTTCGAGTTGTAAGTGACGAATTACTACCAAAGATACTGTTTTGAATTTGTTTTGGGATAGACAAGTTGTGTTGAATTTCAAAATGGGGTTTAAAATATAAAATTTGAATTTTTGAATAGATTTGAAATATTAACTTGTTTTAAAAGAAATAAAAACGAGAAGTTCCTTTATAAACGAAGTTTATAAATAGTTCTTTTATAAACAAAGTTTATAAATGAAGTGAAAAGAATTATCATTGGATAATTTAGAAATAAAAATACAAGTGTGAAATTGAAAGAGAAATCTATTTTCAAAAGGTAGAAATATCGATTTCAAAAGGAATTGAAATCGAGACTTATTTAAAGGAATTTGAATAAAGGAAGTTCAAACATAGAATTTAAATATAGACAATTCAAAGGGGATTTGAATATAGAAATTCAAATGAGATTTGAATAAAGAAGATTTAAATAATGGAAAATTGAATATAGAATTCATATAGAGTAAGAATGAAATTTGAATATAGAATTCAAATATTTGAAATGAAATTTGAATATAGAATTCAAATAGATTGAAACAGAATTTCAAAATAGAATTTGAAAAGGGAGTTTGAATATATGAAATTCAATGGAATTGAAATAGAAATTGAATATAGAAATTCAAAGGGAGTTTTAATATATGAAATTCAATGGAATTGAAATAGAGTTTGAATATAGAAATTCAAATGGAATTTGAATATAGAAATTCAAATGGAATTTGAATATAGAATTCAAATGGAATCCAAATATAAGATTTGAATATATGGAATTTGAATATAGAATTCAAATGGAATTTAAAATATAGAATTGATATATAGAATTTGAATAATAAAAGTGATATAAAATTTGAATAGAAATTGAATAGAATTAACTAAGTCGAAGAGGAATTAGTTAATCGAGTTTTGAATTTGAAGTTGAACTTTGAAAAGTGAATTGGATTTGTAAATGGATATTCGAAATCGAATATAGAACTTAAATCTGAAATTTAGTTTCAAATTAGTTAATAAGCAAGTTAAAATATACTTGAACATGTCATGTTCAAATATAAAAGTGAAATAGACTAAAGAGTTAATTTACAAATTAATTAACGAATTGGGTTAAAACGATCAGGTATAGTTAAAAGAGATTGGGCAGGTATAAATATACATGAGATAGGTATGGATAAGGTATGAAGGTATATAAATAGAATGCTCGACAAAAAGGTATTTATTTAATTCATATATGAGATTTTATGCGCCGTATCGGCTAGCCGCTTGGCTTTTTCTTTTTCTTTTGGATTGGTGAGGGCCATGGGAGGCTATTTGAAATATCCCGATGCCCCTGGTACAAAGGAGGTTATGGCGAAATTTTTCGGAAAAAAGTTAAGGAGTTTGAAAATTTTCAGAATTTTTTTTAAATTTTCGTTGATAAGGATTAATTAATATTTTAATTAAAATTAAATTGGTTCAGTTGAAACTGAAGTTAACAAGTGAACAAATATGTTCTAACCAGTCGATAGGGTCGTTCTCTAACTTTTAGCAATTTCGAGGACGAAATTATTTTAAGTGGAGAAGATTGTAATGACCCGCATTGGCAGAGGTATTAGAATTAATTTATTTAATTATATAAATGGTGGTATAGTGAATTTAATGGTCGTGGATTTAAGTAATGATGAATATTTAATTAAAATATTAAATTAAATAAAATATTTAATTTTGAAATAATCAGAATTGGCTGATATGGCGATATGGTGTGAACCGGATCATCTGTGATATTTAATTCAGCTTGGAATTGAATTTGAATGAAAAATATATATAATCGTCGACAGTTGAACGTATTGTTTATATTATAATTAAAATGGAGCTCGAAATGGCGCTGTAGTTCGTAAATTGGTGATTCGAACTTCAACTGAATGTGCACGATTCGTTTTAAGCCGGATTTCTGTGAAACGAGAAACGTGTGGAGCTGGTGGAGTATATCTTTCTAGTGGAAGAGAAAAATCAGGATTTCGTCGTGTAGATTTTGATTCACGTCCAAATCAAATTTCAGAAAAGTCGCTGTGGAATTCCTTTATAATTTATAAAGGAATTATTTATATTTTTAATAGGAATTTCCATATAAAATGAATATCGGGTTGACCTAGAAGTGAATATCAAGTTGGAAATTCATATAGGAATATTCTAGAGCTGAACGATATCGTATGTGGATATATACGATAATATTAAATTATTAATATCTAATTTAATTAATTTAAATATATTTATATATTTAAATGGGTTATTCAGAGCTGTAAAAAAATAGCCACTTTTACAAACGAAGTCGGAGTTCGACGAAACTAATTTTGTTGGATCCGCAACATCAAATTATTGTTAGATTCCAAGTTTCGTGATTTTTAGAGTCAGTATGTGACCATACGGATTTTTAGAGTGAAAAACAGTCAGTATTTTGATGGTTAAAAATACGCTGTGTGAGCAAACGGAGTCGGAATTCGACGAAACCAGTTTCGTTGAGACCGTAATGTCAAACTGAAGCCGCATGTCCAGTCTCGTGATTTTTAGGTACTGAGTGTGATCGCACGAATTTCAAGAAGGTAAAAACAAATATAAAAGGATTAAAATAAAATATCTAACAAATATCTAAAAATATCTAGATATTTTGAAAATCCTATAAATAGACCTTAACTTCTCCTAAAACCTAAATTTCCTTTTTCTCATTTTCCGCTGTCAGTGTTTTACATCCTCAAGCAAAAACACAGTAAACATTGATCTTCAAAAATGTAAATCAATTCAAAGAAAATCCCATAAATCATGAGAGCCTTGTATCTGAGTTTGTCTCAGCGAAAACTTTAGTCTCGTATGGGTTTCAGGGTATTCTAACTTCATTGGTATCGTTCGGTTTTGCAACAGTAGATGTAGGGCTTGAATTTTCATGGAATTGATGCATCGATGAGTGGATTAAAGTTCATATTTGGTTTCCGCAAGGGAATTAGCACCTCGTATGGTGGTTTTAGTGGATTTCGAGCATAAAAATGTCGCACGAGCTGTGAAGCTCACCTGAAAGTCGTGGTTCCCAGGGAAGGACCGAGTTGAGCCTATTGCGTATGAGGTGGAAGAGTTGTCGGTGAGGAGTTCCAGAGTGGTTTCGGTTTGGTGGTAAGTGGAGTAGAAAAGGAAATGTGGTGGTTTGAAGAATCGCGAATGGCTAATTGATTTGGAGCAGGTCACGGCAAGAAGTTTGGGGAAGATGGCAGCGTGTGGGTTTGGGCTTGGTAGGAGGAGAATGGGCCGGAGTATATGAAAGGTTAAGGCCCAAAAAATATTTGAATTTTTAGTTTTAATTTAACTTAAAATATTTGTACCAACTTATAATGTCAATAACTCATCCATATGAAATCAGAATCACGAACCGTAAGTTGCTTTGGGACCGTATGGACGAGAGCTTCACAATGAAGCTGACTGGAAGTGGATTGGAGCTCATTTGAATTTACGGCGAAATAAACTGTTTGATTCAAATCAAACAACAGTTTATCGTTCTTTAACGATGAACTGCGAATGTGAATAAATCTCACCATCTCTGAATAGTTATAATTTCATGTTGTATTTTTAGAACTGTTAAATATTGGTTGTTTGACTGTGTGCTGACTATTTGATTGAACTGCTAGTCAGTTAGTTGAATCTCTATATTGATTCTGTTTAACAGAATATATCATATGGAATTGAAAGTGATGTTATCTATATTGTTTAACATATGTGATGCAGGGAAACAGGTTGGAGGACTCCGACTGGATTCCTCAACATTTATTTTACTGTTTTTCATATATTGTGATATATCATGTGATATATAATCTGTTGTCGATTATATGTGTTTGGAAGATACTGATCATCGTGATTTGATATGTTGAATACCATAACATACCGAATGTTGATAAAGGAATATTTTCAAAGTGTATTTTGAAAATGAATTTATTTATATAAAATCGATGGATTTTATATAGAAAAGGAAAAAGATTTTTACAAAAGAAATATTTATAAAATCAAAGGATAAGTTAGAATAAAAAAGAAATCATTTGTAAAGTGAAGAACCGTTACTAAAAGTAAATCTTTATAAATGAATAGTTTATTCGAAAAGGAGTTAATCGAATTAGTTATTCGAATAAAATAAAGGAAGTTATCGAATAAAGTTAAAAGGGGGTATTCAAAGACAGTTTAGCCAAAAGGAGTTATTCGATCAGAATTCATCGAATAGAATTAATTGATTAGAGTTAATCAACCAGAGTTAATCAGTTAGGGTTAACCAGTTAAAGTTAATTGGTTAGAGTAAATCAGTTAGGTTAAAGCGTAGAGTTAAACCAGTTAGAGTTTATTAGTTAGAGCTAAACCAATTGGGAGTTAATCGATGTTAGTTTAATCGATTAGAGTTAAAGCAAATGAGTTAATCGAATATAGTTTATTCGAATAGAAAGCAAATGAGTTAATCGAATATAGTTTATTCGAATAGAAAGTAAAATGAGTTAATCAAATATAGTTTATTCGAATAGAAAATAAAATGAGTTAATCGAATATAGTTTATTCGAATAGAAAGTAAAATGAGTTAATCGAATATAGTTTATTCGAAGAAAGTAAAAGGAGTTATCGAATATAGTTTATTCGAAAAGAGTTAAGTGAAATGAGTTAATCCAATAGCGTTAGTCAAATAGAGTTAATCCAATAGTGTTAGTCCAATAGAGTTAATTGATAAGGGTTAATCGAATAAAGTTAAGTGAAAAGAGTCAATCGAATATAGCTATTCGAAGGAGGGTTAAGTAAGGAAGTTAGAAAAATGAATATAAAGTGAACTTTGCCTATTTCAAAGTTAGAAATGTTGTTCAGTTAAGATCTGAGAGGTAGTTCTACCCCAACTTGATTGGCTTCGTTTTTAACTAAGGAATAGTTAAGGTTTGGCAATAAAGGAAATGGTTTGAGTTGGCATCGCGATGGTTTGTTTAAACATCTGTCTAAGTCCAATGAAGAAGCTTTGGAAATGTTTTACAAATAAGAAACCAGAAATGTTTTCTAATAAAGAAAACAAGAAATGGAAATGTTTTCCATTGTTAATAACATATATTTTCCAAATTTAGAAAACAAGAAATATTGAATATAGGGAAACAGGAGATAAATAAATTAATGAAATAAAGAGATAAATGTTGAATGATGTTTGATCGATATAAATTTCCATTTGGAAATAATATCGTTGTTTGCACACCTGTTTTTCTTGGATAGTTAAATCACAGACTTTCGAAGTTTTGACCATTTTAGCGTTGTTAATATGGAGAGACCGGTTGGATTATTATCCAAAGAACCACTCTGTATTGGCATAAGCGTTGCAAATCATATATGCCAAAGGAAATTGAAGACGGAGTTATGCAAGGGCTATCCTGTTTACAGAATAGTGCCTTCGGTTCATCCTGTTTCTGGGTGACTTGTATGGACGGATGTCTGAAAGAGTATTTCCAGACGATCACGTATATTGATTTCTCCAACCGTACCAAGAGTGGAAGCGGAGAAGGAAACTTCTTTTAGCTAACACATAATGTATGGTTGAGGGACGTCAATCGGTGATTTGATGGATTTGACGATGTGGCATTCAAAGTGAATTTGCTATGATGATAAAGCGTAGCTTCTAGCCTCACATCCGGTAAATGACAGAAATCGGGCAGGCAACATGGCTAAGTCGGTCGCACCGAAGTAGGGTGTATAATCACCTGATCTAGAGTTTCATTTACTTCTAAAAATCTATTGTTGATGCTGTCCCATTCGGGAAACGGTTGCTGATCCCAACCGTTGGTGATATACATTCGATACACTCAAGCGAAATGAGTGGTCAGTCATGTGTGGCCGGGTTGCAAGATGTTCTTGTTGAACCCAGTGTATTCCTTTCTAGAGGTACACTAGCGAAAGGTGGTTCCATACCTTGTCATAGTTGGAAATCCATTACCAAATACGCGCTTGCAGTTTTGATTGTATACTATATATGTAAAACGTGAGATGAAAGCGTTCTGTTAGATGATTATTATACTGTGGTTGATAGACATTATTATAATATCAAAAGGTTTTTGATATAAGATAATTTGGATTCTCATAAGGGAAAAACCCGTTCCGTTATAAGGCGTGGTCTTATGAGATAACGTTTACTTGTTCAAACTGTTTTAAACTATTTTACTCATACCAGTCCCATGACTGACCCGGAGTTTATTTTGTTGTTTTCCCTAAACTCTTGGGTGCCTAAATTTGTACGGGCAGTCAAGTAGTCGGGATTTACAGATATACTAGAAGAGCTTGGAGCAGGAGGCTTCAGGATCATATAACTATAGTTATTTCCGCTGTGTTGTAAGTGTTGTACTTTGATAATGATATGTATATGCAAGTACAGATTTGTATTTCAAAGTTATGTTATGGAATATATTTATTCGTTCCGCTGTGAGATTCGTGTTATTCTGATATTATGTTCTTCTTCTTCTTCTATTCTATAAGTTCTATCTTATCTATTCTCACCCTCTAATTTCTTTTACTAATGACTGGTATTTTTCGATGTTTGGTTAGTCATCATTGAGTTTATGGCGATAACCAAATTCGTCAAAATCCCGGGTCATTACAACCATTGTGTCAATTCTCCATATTTCAAAGTTTGTGTATGTAGAGAACCTTGTAACTTTTCAACGTCGTATTAACAACAATGTAGTTTAGTTAATAGAGAAAATCATATTGTTATGTAAGTGAAATTTGACGTTTATGTGTTCGCTAACATTAGAAAAAAAATTCGGTGTTTGGTATACAGTCGCAATATTCATTAATCACTTAGGGTGCTTACTACTCATATTCGACCCAACCCAACAAACCTAACTCAGCTTATCCTTAAAACGAATAAAATACTCTCAAAGGTAAGATTATATTTGGCAGAATAATGAATTGTTTCTCTTCTTATCACAGGCTGCTGTTGGAAAGTTATAACGTACGTACACATACAAAATCAAACTATTAAAAAGATAAACGACATGCTTCAGTCATATAACATAGAGGAAGTTACCATTCAGTGCATAATTCCAGTTCTATAATCTTGCCTAAACTTTACTTTTCAAATAAAAAAATTGATGTCACAAAGCAGTGCTGCTTGAATGCGTAACTCTGATCCCTAGGCAATTATTATCCTGTGCCCTGTTCATCTTGATTCTCCAAATCTGGAATAACTAGCGGGGTATAGTATTATGTTTCCTTTTGCATAATAGCTAAAGATATAAACTTGCTGTAAGATTTGAAAGCTGAGATTTTTCATTAAATATTGTTTCTACTTTTTATTATATTTACGTGTGACGACCCGACCTTCCCCGTGAAGGAAAGCCCGGATTGAATTGAGAACAAGACGAATCAGAACACAAACAGAAGAATATTTCATTGCTTATTACAACAATTCCATCAGAATACAAGAATATACAGGATATGAATAAATATAATACATCCGAAAAATATCAGAGATTTCAATACATTATATAGCAGCGGAAAAATAATACAATACACAACTGAAAGGGATAAATGGATACAGAGCTTTCCGAATATGATTCCAGCTGTAAACCAGGATCCTGTGAATATAAATCTGCAAAACCATAACTAGTAGTTGCCCATGGAAAATAGAGGCACCCAGAGTTTAGGTTAAAACAATAAACTCCAGGTCAGTCATGTGACTAGTGTGAGAACTCAAACAGTTATTTAAAACTTTATTTTAAAAGAGAGTAATTCAAGGGACCACGCCATATAATATGGAACGGGTTTCCTCCCAAGAATACTAGTGCATAGAATAAACAACGCAATGCTTTTTGGAAAAATGGAGCTAATATAAGACTCAGGTCCCATCACACAATCCAACGCAAGCCGGAGGATAGAGTTTTACCTTATAATAGCCAAATAATGATTGATATGTTTAAAACAAATCATTTGATACTATTATAATGTAAAGTGTATGAAAACAACTTCAAAAATAAATGTATCAATCATAGACAACATAGTGCCCCATCCCACTATGTCACCATACTAGGCTCTACAAATAAAACCGAAATATCACGTATTGGAAATTGGATTTCCGTCATGAGTCGAGGTCAGGGGCAAGCTCCTCATCGCTTCAAGACACTCTAGAAATGCCCCAGGACTACATACTCTAGGTAGCCCTTGAAATTGGCTAGGCCGGTCCTCCGTTACGTTTGAGGATTGACAATTCCTGAACACACGTTTCCCGGTCCTATCGGACCTATATCCGAGGCACCTCGCATTCCAACATCCACAAAGGTATAATAATCAAAGATGTCAGGGCTAGTAAAACGCTGACATCACCCATAACTAGAAAGAAACGTCGTGTTCTCCCAGCGGTCCTTATCCCGTTTTTAACTCATACCGGGCTGTGAGGCTCGCGAATCAACGCTATACACAAAGCTACGCTGTATTAAAGCCATGATTTGATCAACAACCACAAGACTCTGCTTTTCAACAAAAGCCTTGATCAATGCATCTCAGCATTTCACACAGGCAATTCATGCCATGCGTCTGATATCTATCGATGTATAACCTCTGAGCTCGTACGTCTCAGAGAATGGCGTTAAGCAAGAGAATAAATTCTCCACCGAAAAACAGATATACATTTAATAGAAATCAATCAGCACAAAATAAAATCCAATGTCAGACACACATTCCATTTATAAGTCCGTTCTGGGTCTGAACGAAACTGGAGACACCTTAATCCTCCCTCACATGTCCAATACAGGGGAGAAGTCCTCGCATATCCGTCGATCTCCAAGTACGTCTGGACGATCACCATTTATTACCTCGGCTTGGGTTTACAGCCCAATCAAGACATCAATAATCATCCAAATGATGTGAAGACCTCCGGTCTTCAACCACCGCCTTCATCTTCTCGTCGAATCAGTTATTCATAATGGGCATAAACCCGACCTTTCCGAATAACTCGCGTATATAATAAACAAGTGCTATAAACCACAACATACGCCTCATTCCAATTCTGAATATTCTTTTATTCAAATATTCACATACTTTGGGAAAGGTTCCCATTAATTTTATAAAAGATAAATTCTTTTAAATTTATTCTTTAATCTTCCTTTGGATTCTCAATTCAAACCATATTTTGTCTTTAACTGGGTTAAAGAACTAATGTCATTTAAAACATAGTTCACGATAAAACCAAATCATATTCCATTCCATCAGCCTCTAACCGTAAATTAGCAAGTGAACAATTCCCTAACTAATAACCCAAAGGCCGAAACCAACATTAGATCAATAACCACAAGACCATTTAATTTAACTAACTTGCAGTTAGTTTCTGATTTTCGTAACTCCATTGTTAATCGGGATAAAGAACCAATGTTATTTAAAACACCGTTCACGATAAACCCAAAGACCAATTTCTATTCAATTCCAATTAAATTATATTAAATTGGAAAACTCTACTTTGGAAAATTCCCGTTAAATCTTAATAAAAAGATTTATAAATCCCAAATCTTATTTCACTGTAAATCGGGTTAAAGAACGTATGTCGTTGAAAACACAGTTCACACCAAACCCAAAATCCAATCAGTCTCTAACCGTAAATTAGTAAGAGAACAATTACCTAAGTATTAACCCCGAAGGCCAAAACCAACATCAGATCAATACCCAGAAAACCATTCAACCTAACTAATCTCCAGTCAGTTTCCAATTTTCTTAACTACATTCAGTTAAAGAACAGTATTATTAAAGATACCATTCATGACAAACCCAAAATCCAATTTGTTATCAAATACAAGGCTCTGAATAGAAGATATATCGTCTTATATTCAATATCAAATCCTGAAACCAACAAATATTGTATTAGAATAACGATATATATATCTTCCAAATTCCTCCACAATATCTGTATAATCACGACATCCAATATCGAAATATTCTGAAGTTAAGTTCGATTCAAATCCACTCCAATTCATATATTGGAAATCCTAGTTATTTTTAAAACCATTCCAAATCCAATTTATTTATTTTAAAAATATTGGATTTATTATTCTATTTCAAAACTAGTTCATTTCGATAAAATATATTTATATCTTTTCAAATATGGAATTTTTCAGCCCAATTCTTTCCAAATCATTTATTTTATTCATATACACGTTAAAAATTATATTTTTAACTATAAAATATTTTATTTATCCATTCCACATCGCAACCAATTTTCACAACAACATATAATCAAACAAACAAGTCATCCATGGTCTGTCGACGATGGTTGTCGGGTGCTGCTAAGCACCATCTGCATCCTAGTATATATTTTAAAATGGAAATTAAAATAAAAGTGAGAAGTTCTCACCTTTGGGATCCACTCCGCCATTCTTTATTTCTGAACGGTTCGAAATTGGATTCGATTCCCGTGGGTTCCATCGCAATCTATTTCACTCTGTTCATAGTAAAAACCCCATTTTTATTATTCAGTTTTATACATAAAAATCATATTTTTACAACTTCGCTTTCAACATAAAAATCAAATTTTTATTTCACTTTCATATGCATAAAAATCGAATTTTTATCTTAATGATATACATATAAAGATCAGATCTTTATCATTATGAAAACATTACAAAAATCGTATTTTTATTTATAAAAATAACATTTATATAATTCTTCCTACAAGATAAAAATTATATTTTTACTTCTCTACCTACATAAAAATCACAATTTTATTTTCTTTATTATATAAAAATCATATTTTAAACCGCTACCCCTAAAATAAAAATCACATTTTTATTTCTCTACTCATGTAAAAATCATATTTTTATTCCCTTAGAAATAAAAATAAAAATTAAAACTTTTCATATTATAAAAATCGTATCTTTCCTTTAACATAAATGTAATCTTTTCCTTTATCATAATGTCTATAAAACTTATTTTATTTACTTACTAAAATCTATTTAAACTAAATAATAAAAATAAAAACTCACCTTTGCGAATGGAGGAGGGTTGGGGGAAACGACGGGGTAGGGCGGCGCAGGAGATCGTCGGAGGTGGAGGCTCCCTGATTGGCGGCGCGGTGGCTATTTCAGGGGGATGCGGTTTCCGTTCATCGAGGTTTGGGTGGGTTTTAGGGTTTGAGGGGGCACGAATTTCGATCCAGAGGGAAGGAGACAGGAACGGAGGAGGGAGGCAGGGGTGTAGCTATCGTCGCCGGCAGTGGCTGGGGGGAGCAGTGGTCGGCGCGGCGCGGCGAAGGGGGAGGGGGCAACTGAAGAAACGTTGGTTTTTTTTCTAATTGAGCATAGACCAGAATGAGGGAAAAGGGGAGGGAGTGAAAATATATATTTATATTATTTTGTTTTTCTATTTTTCAAAAATAAACAACTTTTCATTCTAACCCCAAATCGAGCCCTCCGACTGTCGCCCCTAGCTAATTACCCCCATTCCAAACACAATGTGATATGTTTCGTAAACCAACTCGCCTGTTACGATCAGTTTCCATTCAAATTAAAATATAAATCAATATATATTCAATTTGAACACACATTTTAATTTACCGGGCCCACGTACTGATTCTAAAAATTCCAAAAAATATATTTCTAGCTTCGTATTAATGATACGGTCCCAACAAAACTAATTTCATCAATTTTGAGGACTGTTTGAAAAATGGTCATTTTCGGGTCGATCCAAGTTGAGTAAAACAATTAAAACACGTTTTACTTTGCCACGCTCACATGTTGATTTGAAAATTTTTGAATTTTGGAATCTAGCAATTACTTGACATCCCAGATCCACCAAAAGTGGTTTCATCGAAAACGGAGGTCGTTTGCAAAATTTCCATTTTAAGGGCCAAAAATTCCATAACGACTATTCTGAATTTTCAACTGGGCATACCTTTTTATCCTCGCTATGAAATTTCAATTTTTCGGATTCGTTGGAAAGATATTCCCAAATAGATTCAAATATTTTTGGTTTCGCTAAAATCTAATTTATTTTGAATCCTGTGCATTCATTTGAACTTTGAAATCGAATTTTTGAACTACTGCGCCATTTTCAATTTCTTTTATAAAAAAAATAAATATTTATATTCTAACGTCGATTCATATAAATATATACCTTCTAATTCTATTCGAAATGAATTTATCATTGTAATTATTTAAAATAAATCATTTTAAATATTCAAAATTCACCAAAATTGTCAAAATAAAATTTTTAAATTGGCTCGGATTTTCCAGGTTGTTACAATCTCCCCCACTTAAAATCTATTCGTCCTCGAAAAGGAATGGAGCTGAAAGTTATTTTACAAGCCAACTCAACTGTCATTATTTTCATTTTGGCTTAAGTTCTTCAACTTTTTAGTTTCTAAGAACTTTACAGTTTCTTCAAAAATTTAGCTAACACCCTAAATTTTTGAAAAATTTCTCCATAACCTCCCCTATATGGGAGCATGGGGAAAATCCTGAAATTGCTATACATGCCTCTTCAATCCAAAAAGAAAAAGAAACAGCCAAGCGGCTATCCAATCGGCTCATAAATCATCCAAAACCCAAGAAATTAGTAAACATGTACCTATTTGTTGGGCAAACAATTTTATTCCTCTGCTCTAGCCTCCTTGCTATGACCTTGTTCAATGGATACACATGTATATGCATGCAATTTCCAACAATTTGCAATATAGTTCAATATTTGATTTAAACTGGTTAAATTTACCTTCCATTCACATAATGGTTTAAATTAATAATCACACAACACAACCATCAATCAATTAGTGAATTAATGTTTCAAACTCATAATTTTGATATATAGTCAAAAATCACATTTTTGATGCCAAATCACAACAATAAGCCCTATCTAATTTTGGTTCTCACACCAGTCAATTGGAATCATATAGAAATCCCACAATCGTCACTCGAACATAAATTCTGATGATGAGTACTCAATCATTAGAATCATCTTCGGGCTACTAGAGCATGATTCTATATCTCTTCAGTAGATTAAAACTTTGAATATACGTTTGCAAGGCATATATTCGAAATCTTTATATATTGGATTGTCCAAATCGATATAAAATAAATATTCAAATACGTGTAATACAATTTAAATTTCCAAAACAATAATGGTTTTCATTTTTCAAAATATACTATTCACACTCGTTCTAGGAAACTACTGATCCTATCTCTAACGAGTCATTCTCATTGGATATTACTAATCCAATATTTAATGAATTCTTTCGTATGGTTCTAATGTGCCTTGTTCTCGAGCTCTGTAAACCAAAGCTCTGATACCAAAATGTGACGACCCGAACTTCCCCGTGAACCAAAGCAGAGTTCAACTATGTGATGCATGTGGTTCGGTGAATATCCGAAACAAAGAAGCGAAACACAGCAGATGGAGGCCGGGAGCAACCGTGTATGGGAGGATGAAGCCGAGATTCGTGAAGCGAGAAGCAGGGTGGTGGTTATGGGATGGAAATGACATGGTGAAGTTCGAAAGGGGGTTGATGGTTTCGAAAGAGGAAGCCAAGAACGAGAAGCAACAGAGAAACGGAAAGAAAGGAGCTGGATCAATAAAGAAGCTGTCGGCCCGTATTGAGTATGTTGTTAGTAATTAGTTTATAATGGATTATCAGGTTAAGAGGTTAATAAACTTATTTAAAAACCATTATACTAAAATGTGAATCGTTTTAGGTGTCTCTTGGCTGAACAAAGATGAACGAAGCACCATATAAAAGAAAGCCGAGATGTTACCTTCTTTTGGATCCGACCTTTAGCACTTAAAATGTAAATAATATAGACTAACCCTAAGTAATTATTTAAACTAGTTAAATTAGTATTGATCAATGCAGATGTAAACAAAGCAATGGAGAGTACAAGGAAGTGGATCTATTCTTTTTGGGATAGGAGTCGACCGTGAAATATCAATATCCATGTGATTAGATAATTTGATTAGTAAAAAGATTAGTAATTAAATATAATTAATTATATTTAAAATCATATAACTTTAAATATCTATAGCTCAACCCTATTTTATCAGAATGGAACAGATAAGATGCGTTGGACTCACATCAACGAGATCTACATTCTAGAACCAAACTAGACGCGAATGGAATCAACCAAAATTTTTAATTAAATTAAATGACCGTTTAATTTAATTAAAACGAGTCATTGACGACAAAATCGGATCAAGGTGAGCTAAACACACTCAGTTATCCCATTTATATTTTACATAGTCGGGTTTTATAATTGTGTTCTATGGATGCTAATGATTGTTAATGATTGATTGTTTGTTATTTATATATTGATCGAATTTTGAAAATTAAACGTTGTTTAATTTTAGTGAAATACCAAATCGTTATTTTAACGATTGGATCCAATAGAGGTAACTTACCTTGTTGGTCAAGTTGATAAAAAACGTGTTAAATTTTTTGAATTGTTGTGTTAATTGGTTGATGTTAATAGTTGTTATTTGCTGTTATAGAAAATTATCAGTTAAATGGAACTGAATGATCTAATTTGAGATAACCGATTTGGATACAAGGAAGGACAGGTTGGAGGGATCCAACTAGATTCCTCAAATATATTAAGTATTATTTATTTTCATATTATCATCATATGAATTGTTCTGATTGGATAATTGATTTCGTATTGACCGTTGAACTGAAATTCAACATTTGTTCTGTTTAAACCTATGGGTGATATTGGTGGAGTAATTGGCAGTATATGGCCTTAAAATGCAATGTTTTATAAATATTGATTTACCATCTGGCGAATTGATATAAATGAAGTTATAAAATTTATTTTATAACTAAAAATAGATCTTTAAAATATATTATTTTGAATAAAAGTTTGTTAAAAGAAAATAAATATTTATTATTTATTATTTAAGTTTATAATTAAATTATTAATTGATTTTATAAGGTAAATTCTGATATTAATCAGAATTATAAGCAAGAGAGTAGAAAATTAATCAAACGGATAGGAGTTGAATAATTGTTTTTAAGAAAACAATTAAATAAAATTATTTAAATTAATTATATTATTAATTAATTTAAAGAAATCACTAATCGGAATTAGTTAACTAAATAACTGTGCTTTGAATTGACGAAGTCAACCGGTTTAAGTAATAGTGATTATAAATTAGTTGTTCTGAATTAATCTAATGAATTGTTTAACGAATGTTTGTTTTATTTTTTATAAGATATTAAAAAGGGAATTTATTATTTATTTTAGTTAATAAAGAATTAACTAATTCTACAGTAGTTAATGATTAATGTAAATTATTATTTTAATTAATAGTATTTTAGGAAATAAATTTTATTTGAAATTCATTTAAAAGTAATTGAAATTAAAATGGAATTGAATTGAATTGTGAAAAGAGTTATAAGTGGGTTTTATATTTTAAACTCGAGTTTTGATAACAAAGTTATAAAAGGAATTTTAAGCAAATACGATAGCTGAAATTAATTATTTACTTAATATTTGAATTAAGTAAAAGGGAATTGAAAACAAAAGGGTTTATATTAATCCCAGTTGTAGATACGAAATTTATAAAAGGAAATGAGGTGTAAAAATGTTAATTTTAAATTAACATTATTTAATAATGAAATTAAGTAAAATGAGGATCTGAAATAAGATTTTCAAAGCGGAAATTGAGTGAAATGGATTTTTTTAAGAGGAAGACGGGTGTGTAGCGTGATGCTACACAGCCGGTTATGCATAAATAGTAGCTAATAATATAAGCTGGTTGACAGGCCCAACCAGTGGCATAATAAGTCTAGACCCATCGGGCCATAAAAGATAATACAAACATAGAGAATAATATGTACATCAGGAAGTAGCACGCATAGCATAAAACTATACAGCCAAAATACACCATAGACAATAATATTTAGCTACTACTGAAATCATATAGGGAAGAGGGAGCTGCTTTCTTGTGATCCAGGAGATTGCGGCATGGAAAGAGCAAGCCTGAAGCGATCGTGTCTAGTTGATCCTGTCCATGTTTCGAAAATATGTAGGATGTGATAACATGTTCCCATCAAAAGTATCGAGGGTCTGCCGAAGATGATTGCGTTGTGTTCTAACCAAATACACCATGAAAAGAAAGCCACAAGGGTATCGAGTATGGGATCAGGGGGATTATGCTACCAATATTCGAAGAATGGGTTGATGGGAGGGATGAAGCCAAGAATAAAGGAACTGATTGTAGCCCATACTGCATAGGAAAAATCGCATTCGAAGAAAAGATGCGGAGGAGAATCATTGTGATGATTACAAAGTACGCATATAGGATCAATATTGTTATTGAAGCGATGAAGTCGGTCTCTTGTGTTGATGCAGTTATGGATGAGAAGCCATTGAAAGAAGATCACTCGAGGAGGTAAGTGGCATCTCCATATGCGAGAGAAAGAGAAGCATCGGCCTGGATGGATCAAGTATTTATAACAGGTAGCGACAAAATATGTATTAGATGGGCCCAAAGCCTATGAGAATGAATCAGGTTCATTATTTAATTGACAAGTGTTAAGGATTTCCCTAATAGAAATAATCTCTTCTAGATACTCAAGCCCAAGAAATGATGAAGTGAAAAATCCCATTGAGCCAAGTTCGCGACCCAAAGCCAACGTCAATGGGTTATATTGGTTTAATGCTGCAAGGTTAGGGAAAAGAGTGGAAAAAGGAATCTGTTCTCTCCAAATATCCAACCAAAAAAGACAGGATTCACCATTGTTAATTTTTACATGAAAAAGAGATTTTACTCTGCCAATGGTGGATAAAATTCCTTTCCAGAATGGTGAGGGTCTAGCATCTGGTCTAGAGTGAAGGATGAGGAAGGGATTCGAATCATACAGTCGAGTCAATATCCAATCTTTCCAGATGAATTGTCCTAGTGAGAGGATTCGCCATAGCCATTTGGCAAGCAATGCAAGGTTAAAGGTTGAAAGATCCAGAATTCCAAGGCCACCACGATTTATTGGGAGACAAACCGTTTGCCATATGGAATTTTTTTTCATTTGACCACCATTCCATTGAAATGAGCTACGAATTGAATCAATTTTGTTAACTACCCAGATAGGGAGTTTGTGAAAGGACATCCAATAAGTTTGAAGGGATGAGAGGACATGTTTAACAAGTATAAGACGACCAGAGAGGATAAGGAGTTCGGTTTTTAGCTTGAGAGTCTGGTTTCAATTTTTGAAATGAGTGGATGCCAATCAGGTTTGTGAAGTTTAGTGGGACGAATAGGAATGCCCAGATAATTAATTGGAAATGAATCAAGTTTGCAGTTAAGGCTTTTTGCTATTTTAGGACCCAGGTGAGTACAGATTCCCAGCATGATAATGGAACTTTTATTAAAGTTAATAGAGAGACTTGACATCATTTCAAATGTGTAGAGGAGAACTTTAAGGAAATGAATATTTTAGGGGTGAGGGTGGTAAAAAGAATTGTATCATCTGCAAATTGTAAATTGGATATGCATATTTGAGAGTTTGGAAGAGGGATACCTGAAAAAGTGTTGTGAGAAAGGGATTGTTTCACCATTTGGTTAAAGACATCTAGTATAAAAAAAAGAGGGGATAGAGAGGGTCTCCTTGCCTTAAACCTCTTCTGGATTTTATTTTGCCTCGATATTCACCAATAATATAAACTATAGAAAGGCTGGTGTGTAGTATTGCCTTAATCCAGTTACACCATTTCAAGGGGAAGCCCTTGTGTGTCATAAGAGATAGAATGAATTCTCAGTTAACCGAGTCAAAAGATTTTGAGTAATCAAGTTTATGGAGAACATCAGGGGTATTGGAGATATGGCAAAAGGATATTACTTCTTAGGTGGCTGCAACATAGTCAAGGATTGAGTGAAATGGATTAGAAAAAGGAATTATTAAAAGTGAATTTGGTAAAGGAGTGAGTGATAGGATTTTGTAACAAAGACCCATGTTATAAAATGAATTGTTAAAGAAGTAGAAATTAAAGGTGATTTTTTAGTATGCAATTATTTAATTTATAAATTAAGGAAAAATGATTTTATTTTAGAAGAGACTTCCAAAAGCAAGAAGGTTTGATTAAACCATATTTTAAATAAAATAGAAAATGGGATTCGTTTTGATAATTAGAATATTGAATTTTGAAATTACAACTCATTAAAATACCCCAACTTGAACAACTTTAGGATTATCTGAGATGATATTAGTTGTAATGGTTAAGAGGAGTAATAATTTATTATTTCTATTAGAGGGAATAATGTAACATTATTGGAGAAGATTTGAAGAGTATAAAATGAGTGTTCCGAAGTAAAGGAAATAAAAAGATTTGGAAATATTTAATAACGTTTCCAAAGCTTGGGAAAATAAAGAGGATTGCATGAAAATATAATGATATTGTTGTTAAAAGGAAATATAAAGTTGATTTTAAATAGGTTTATTGGATAAGAAAAAGCAGTGGTTATTATTTCAAGTAATGAAACAAAAAGGGATTTCGTAACGTTATGTACGAGAGATAAGTTAAATTAATTTCCCAATTAAAGATAATGAAGAATGATGTAGGAAATGTTTTTGAAAAGAGAATTATATGGAATTGAGTAAAGTTATAAGATATTTTTCTAAGTATTAAAATGAAATGATCTTGAAAATCATTAGTATGTTAAAATAAGATGAAAATATAGTATTTTAACCATGACATATATGTTGATTGTTTTAACTACAAATCACCATTTTTACCGGCATCTACCATGTGCGAAGCACGTGTCTCAGTTTTTAATTAACCATTTATTAATTATTTCGGCCAAGTGATGCTGCATACTAAACCAGTGAACTCGTTTTATTTTCATGTTTGAATAACTATTTATTTGGATAGTTAAATAACCGACTATCAAATATGGCCAAATGCGTTGTTGGTACGGAAAGACCGGGATCGAATGCATATTCGAAAACCATTCCGTACCAGCAAATATGAAAGTATAATGATTGAAGATGGAGCATTGAAGACCGTTAATCTTCATAAAGCGAAAGAACTACTTAAAATATCTGGTTTAGCGGCCAAAGATATACAGGAGTTATGTCGTGGTTGGAATCTATGGATTGCAAGGACTACTCGCTACCGATCTATAGGGTGATATCTAGGATGTGATAGGAGAGTGCCTTCGGTTCATCCTGTTCCTGGATGACTTGTATGGACGAATGTCTGGTATAATTATGTAAATAATCACGTTTTTTTTACAAACGTACTTCTATTAGCTGCGGAGTATTTTTGTGAATGTCAATTAGTGATTTGATGGATTTGACTATGTGGCAATAAAAGTGGATGGAGATGTCTTATTCTGAAGTATAAGCTTAACCTATAGCCTCATTAACCGGGAAATGGCACAAAATCAGGTTGGTCGCATGGCTATGTGGGTCGCACCCATCAAAAGGGTATATCATTTCCTGATCTAGTGAAATTAAATGTCTTCGGTTGTTCCTTTTTTATTTATACATGTATGCTATCGGTTTGGTTGGCTGGCCCCCAGCCATGGTAATGATATGTTCAGTACTCTCAAGAGAAGTGAGGGGTCGGTCATGTTTAGCCTGGCTTGCAAGATGTTCTTGTTGAACCCCAGTGTATTCATCCCCAGAGGTACATTGTCGGAAGGGGGTCCCATAGCTTGCCAGGAAATCCATTATTCATTAAGAACCCGCGGTTTTGATTGTATACTGTATATGTAGAGCATGAGATGCAAGCGTTCTGCTAGATTGATATTTATTTGTATTTAGACAATATTATAATATCAGAAAAATATTGTTTTCAAAAATATTTTGGGTTATTGTAATGTAAAAACCGTCCATATTTATGTGTGGATTCGGTCTTACGATTATCCTTTTCTTCCGAAAAGATTTTGACGTTAAAATCAGGTTGTGCGATGCCTTTAAAATTAATGTGTTTTTCTCACTCTGGTTCACCAGGCTGACTCGGTGTTTGTACTGCTCGGGTTAGACCGGGTTGTACAGGACCAGGTAATTGGATGCTGCGAAACACAGGGACAAGCTGGAAGTGTTCAGACATATGATATCTAGTATTTATTCCACTATGTGATTGTATATTAGGACAGGTAATTGTAACTGTCCAGATGTGTTATGTACTCTAATGATTGCAAGTTTTATTTCAAGCTCTTAGTAAAAAATTATTTCTATATTATATTTTGTTCCGCTGCGATGTGAGACTCTGTTTCTGATGTATTTCTTTTTCTTCTTCTTCTATTCTAGTATTTTTTTTCTTTCTTATCTCACCCTCTAATCTCTTTCTAATAGTTATCTACTTTTCTGTATAATTTGAGTTAACATGGGTTGGTAAATGTTGGGTTAAACTGTACTAAAAAGTGGGTCGTTACAGTTTTCCTAATCAATAAAGACATGTAAAGCCTACAAATATGATTGTTGACATACTATCAGTTTATTTTGAAAATATTGAATTTCAATGAACATACTTCCATAGAATGGTGTGTCAAAAATTTAAAGAAAAGACCAAGAACATTTAGAAACCCATCAAGATGAGTTTTTGACATGCTGTAAAATTATTTTAAAGAGGAAAATTTTTTAAGAACTGTTTAACCGCTTGTATATGGACTATAAATACATAAAAATTCCAATAGAAAAAAATAGAGTTATAAGTATTCATTAATTCTCATGTTAGAAATACAAAAAATATGAGTTTTTAGCAAAAAAAATATGAAAGGGTAATTGTAAATATTTGTAAATAAGAGCTTTAATGCAAGGGAATTAAAGCAACAAGCACTAAATAATTCAAATGGTTAATTTGAATAGTCTTGATGTAACAAGCCTTTAAAGTTAAGATTTGATAACATTCTTATCCTAAATCTAGTACAGATTGTGATAACGAGTTAGCATTTAATCAAAAAGAAAAATAAGGCAAGACATATAAACTTGCAAAAATAAATGTCATTGACATACTCAATTAAAAGAGAAAAGGTAGCAAATTTATTCACTAAAATTGGGTAAGACTGAAGTAATAAAATCCTTGTTAAATGAGAAGAATTTGAGAAAATAAGTATACTAGGAGTAATATGAAAGATAAAAGACTACTTTAAAGAGTTTACTTAGCAATTTGGAATTTATTTATTACCATTTAATTAAGTTTAGAAAGACGTCTCGTTGTCTAAATAAAAGAGTAATGAATACGTTCACTAAAGACTTTCAGAATATATGTATATAAATGAGAATTTTAACCTAAAATGAGTGTACAATCTAATGTTTCAAAATATATTTGAAGTTAAAATATTGATATGAATAGATTAGTTGCTAATTAATTCGATGCTAAGAGATTTAAGTCCCACTTTCAAATAGAAATGAACATTTATTTCAAAACAATTTAAGTCATTAATGATTAACGTTCAATATACAAATAAAATATGAATGTTGGAATAAGGAAAGATATTTTACTCTTAAATTAAGTGGTTTTGGGCGTATAGCAAATATATGTGAAACGTTAAAATTGATATCCTAATTTGGAACATTTTACTAAAAATAAAGAAGTTATTTAACTTTATTGGGTAATGTTTCAAAAATAGTTGTTATAAGAAGTTATAACATATTTTGAAAATGTGATAATGAATGTTAATTAGACATTTTTTAGGAAACTTAATGTCACCTAATTAAATTTTTGACATTCAATCAAGATTTTTTGTTTTTAATAGAATTTGCTTTTGTTTTCATGCAAGACCTCAAACGTTTATCATTCTTGTAGGGTATTTATGACAGACATATAACATATCAGTAAATATAAAAATTGAATAGGACATCAACTTTTTTGGAATCTTTGGAATAATAATAACAATAATGCCTTATTAAAACTAGGCATGTATCAATATTTTGTTTGGTAAGCAGGAGACATCTATTATACATCGATTCGTAAGAATAATAGGAATATAACTTTAAAATGGAAATCCAAACTTTTAATGCTTTAACATTTAAAAAGGCATTAAATACAAATTTTTGGAAACCTTAATAAATTATTAATAAAATGGGGTTTTCATATGTATACATACATGTATATAAATTACTTTAACATTACAAATGAATTTACTTAATGTCACTACTGAGACTTATGTTGTTACAAAAGAAATATATTTAGTAGTAGTAATTTAGGCAAATCAGGATTAGGATGGAATAACTATACAACTAAATTTGAGAATTTTAATGTCAGTCCCTAAAGAACTATATTTGAATAGTTGGTAAATAGATTTCCAGAAAGTAAATTTCGTTGTAAACTAAGTTGGTCGTAATAATTTAGTTAGGAATTAATACATTAATAATTGTGTCTAACGGTTGGTAATATATATGAATATAAAGATATATGTATAATGAAATCAATATAATTCATAATTTCAGAAAAATAAAATTCATGACTATAAATGTGCAAATTTAATGGACAATGAATTTATAGTCGGTAAGATTTAAAAGGAAGTTTTGGGGACTGATTTAAAAGACAAATTGGTTTGGAGAAAATGGATATATTTCTTGCCTGAAGGATCTTGAACGAATTAAATTAGTATTCAGGAACAGTCTAGTGGCATATACACATATTTGAATGGACCACATTTATAGAAGAAGATAAAGAAGGAAGATAAGGTATGGATTTGGCATCTTAAGAATTTGGATTAAAAGTAATAAAATCTCAGTACTATATGGACCATTTAATTATAAGAGAAGACTTCCAAAATAATTTTTAGACTATTATCGTTAGTTGTTCCCTCGTATTTCTTAGATGAGGGTATAAATGTGATATAAGTAGCAAATCCCTATTATGCATGAGATGTTGGGATTCAAAACCCTTACTAATTCTTAAGATAAAGGTGTAAATAGAGGAAGAACCTCACCGTGAACATTCAACCTAGCGACTTACTATATATGGAATTTGGAAGTTAATAACGAAATTAGGTTTATAACCTACATAGAGGAAGTGTGTTGGTCTTATGGATTTTTGGAAATTTAACCTCATGTAATGCCACTCCCAAGAATGAGAACATAGAATATGATATATTAGAGTTGCATTAACCTTATAGTTCGAATATAACTGTGTTTTGGTTTGTTTAAAAGTACTTTTTTAGTTTTTATAAATTACCCCTTTTGTCGTTATTCAAAAAAAAACTATATTTAAAATTATGAGGAATATGCTCAAAATGAAAAGGATGTGATGTGTAAATTTTCATGTTAATTTACACGCAAATTACATTATCCGTCAAAAATAAAATAATACTCATTCCTTGTAATTGTAAATATGTCAATGTTATTATTTGGCAAATTTATGGAAATTAAAATAAAAGACCTTACTCGGATTTAAAATACAGTAAATTGGTGCATAGAAAAATATTATAGTCATTAGTATAATTATACATTAATTAGTTAGATTTAGAGATTTAATTTAGGAAATTCTTTTTGGATCAAACTTCACTCGAAGACTGGAGAACTAAATGAAGACAACCAAAAACTATAGAGATAAAAAGAAGGATCTGCAGAATTAGCCTCTTAAATAATAGGAATGATAGTAATATTTATAGGAGTAGCATAATTATCTTTTTGGTAATTAGTGGGTGTTCTTGAAGAACTTCAAGGAGGCCAATTAAAATACCGAAGTGTAAATGGGATGACCACTGACAAAATTCTACTCGAATCGAATTTGTGGTTAGACTTTAGAAAAAGTCTAATTTGATTAGGCAAACTATGGAGGATAATGAGTCAATAGTATATTCTAGGTTTTCCCTAAATCAGGAGGATATTTGATACTGTGAATAGGAACCTGTAACACCCCGTACTTTCTTTTAATGTTATAGTAACGAATTAATTAATACTTAATTTCAAATTTGAGAATTAAGGGAAATGGGTTACGCCATTGCGTTCGTCTCGGAATTCTGCTTGAGATAGAGTCTGAGTATGCGTGAATTGGACTTCGTATGAAGAAGTTATAGCCTCCAGAAGTTTCAGAAATTCAAATAAATTCATACAGCTCAAGCCAGATTTCAAAATTCAAACAGAAGTCAGAAGCGGGCTGGGCGGGAGAATTCCTGCCCAGGCAGGTCGACCAGGGGGTCGACCCTAGTGTCGACCTCCCCCCTAGAGGTCGACCTGGGGGTCTACCTGGCCCCCGACCAGATCTGAATTTTGAACGACTGATGACTTGATGCTGAGTCACTAGGGTTTTTGGATGGTCCTGATCTGATCTGAGTGGCTGTGATTAACCCTAGGTTCATACGATGGCTATAATTAAACTGAAATTCTATATAAACGACTCAATGCTCAACCTAAAAACACACAGAAAAATAATCCTAGAACTGAAATGCCGTCAGTAGAGAACTTGGAGTAACCGTCACCGTTTTCAATTCAAAGATGAGTTAAAAGCTTACATCAAAATCAAATTAAAACTAGTCTAATTCAACGATCTTCATCAAAGGCGCGCATCTCCAATTTCAGAATTAAAATTTCAGAATGCAAAAATTCCTTTTAGTTTGAAATTTGGTTATTACGCAGATTTAAACGTTCTCTTTTTTCTAAATGAAATCATGGCATGTTTTAACTCGAATATGGAATGATGTTTATGTATGATATAATGAAGTTTGATTCTAATGTGTCTTAAATTACTGTTGCGATTGATCGTGCCTATATGTTTGTGGTGGTAAACATACTATATTGTATGTTATTGGAATCTATTACGATTGGGTAAAGAACTTATTATGCCAAAAAATGGTGAAACATGTCATGTTGTAATTTGGTGGTTACTTGCAAGTTTATGATCCAAGTCACATGCTTACATGTTAGATCAACATTCATGAATATTTAGAACTACGTCAAGTTGAATCCATTTATGTTGCTAGATTTGGATATTAATATTCTTATGTTTTAACATAAGTTATCATGCTAAGTGTGATTTAAACATGTTTATGGTAATCCTCATATGTTTTAACTCATAAGTTATCATGCTAAGTTGTGATTTAAATATGTTGGTAGTAGTTCTCTTATGTTGTAACACACATAAGTTATCATGCCAAGTTGTGATTTAAATATGTTCATAGTGGCTTTCTTACGTTTTGACATACATAAGTTAGTATGCTAAATTGTGGTTTATATGTTAAACCTCCATGTTAGACCCATATCAAGTTTACATGAGAATTAGATCCAACTTAGTCACAAGTTCACCTTTACCTGTTTAGTTAAGATAATTATACATCTATGCCAAGTTAAATGTGATAAGTTAAATGTATGCTATTTTATGTTTATTTCATGTTCCTTGTTTATTACCCCTTTTTGTTTATGGTTTTGGGCTAATTTGCTAGCCCAACATTTTATGTAATTCATACGTATGTTCTACGGGGATGACGATGGGAAAACATGAAAATTCATGGCATAGATTTGTTCATTAAATGGTATATTTGATATACCATTTATGGTGAGCATAATCAAAGGATAATTATGGCATGATTAAATCAAATTTAATCTATATAAAGAAATTAGACATATATAGAAAAAAATGTGAATTTAGAAAAGACGAATATGCCAAACTCGAGGTTAGACTGAGTTGTGATGTAAATCTGCTGGAACTGACCAGCATATCCAGTGACCACAACAAGACATGTCTAATGTGGGTGGTTAGTGCATTAAGCCCAAAAAGAACCCGAGGTTAGACGGAGTTGTGGTGTAAATCTGCCCGGAACAAACCAACACATCCAGTGACGACAACAAGACCTGTCTAATGTGAGTGGTTGGTGCTTTAATAAATTAAAGCTAAGTCGGGATTGGTAGGGTTAAGTCAATTTAGGGAAACACTTAACTGATTCAACATGTTAACTAAACGAATGGGTGGGGTTAGTTAAACTTGGACACTTAACCAAATAAACATGTTGATTAGAAAACCCTAGTAACGGGGACCCATTTCAGCAGTAACCCACATAGATGTATCATGGTACCCTGAAACTAGGCAGGGTGGGGCACGATTACTGGGCTGAATTATAAGTGGTCAAAACGTCGGCGGTTGATGGGCCAGTGTAGGTTCTGACGGAGTATAGGCGTGCACGTATTCCGGAGTGGAAAAATCAGGCACTGGGCATCAATAGTGTACACTGTTGTAACACCCCGTGTATTCTATAATAGTGAAATTCACAAATTAAAGTATAATTAATTTCAAATCAAAGAATTAAGGGAAACGGGATAAGCCATTGCGTTCGTCTCGGAATTCTGCTTGGGATAGAGTCCGAGTTTGCGTAAAACGGACTCCGTATGAAGAAGATATGGCCTCCGGAAGTTTCAGAATTCAGTTTAAAATTCAAACAGACAGAAACAGCTCAGAAATCAAATTCGAATTTCAAAAATCGGGCCAGATTGGCCAGGGCGGGAATTTTCCGGCCCAAGGAACCCAGGTCGACTGGGTAGTCGACCCGGGGCACCCAGGTCGACTACCAAGTCGACATGGGGGTCGACTGGGGAGTCGACCTGGCCCCTGAGCCAGGTCGAACCCAGCCCCCCTGGCTGGTCTGTGCTTGGCCGAATTTCTGAGCCTTGCCTTGTCACTAGGGCTAAGTGTCAGCTCCTGATTGGTCTCTCCTTGAAACGAACGGCTAATATTAAGCCAAGCTCCATCGACGGTTCTAATCAATTCACAAACTCTATAAAAAGGACCTAAGACTCCACCTAATTTATACAAATAAAAATTAGAATGAGACCGTCATGCTGTTGAGGAAAGACTAGAAGTAGCCGTCAAAATTGAGAGGCGATTAGGAGACAATTCAAAAGCCTAAAGCAACGACAACTAAATCAAAACAACGCCTACAACAAAGGATAGCATCTCCAAATTCAGAATTCAGAAACCTGAATTGAAGATTCGTCATATGTTGTAAGTAGAGTGTTATTCCGATGTGAATGAATAATTGTGTTTTGATTTGTGTAAAATGAGAAATGGAATTGTACTTAATTTGGGTGATAATAATTCATAATTGTATGTTGCTATGATTTTAATCGATTTGGGATGTTATGGTATAACGATGTTAGACCTATTGGATATTTGCAAGTATGTGATTCATGTTGAAAGTTAACAACTATACGTTTGTGGTAGTTTATTACAACACCTATTGGATAATTGCAAGTATATGATTTATGTTGAAAGTTAACGACTATATGTTTGTGGTAGTTGATTTGAGATTCATGCAAGTATACGGTTCACTATTATGCCAACATGATGTATATTTTTATAACCACTTTTAGTGTAGTTGGATCCATTTGGGTATTATGACTCATATGAATTTATGTTGGAATTGGCATCATGATTCAAGTGTAAAACCATACTTTTGTGTTAGTGACAAAAGTAAGCACCCTTGTGAACTTGTGTTGACTTTATGAACATGGCTAGTTTATGTTTGACTTTATGCCCAAACAAAATATGTTTTAGGCCTATGCTGTTATCAAAATCATATGACAATATATGCGACACATAATTAAGTTAGATTTACATTTCAATTGCAAGTTCACATGAATAGATTAAAAACCATGATTCATGTTTAGGTATGTTTTATGTCATGATTATATGCTATTACAAGGCAAGTTCACAAGTGCCTAATTTATGTTAATTAGATCGTTATGTTGCAAGTTCATACGTTCACACTCCCCTTTTGATGTTACTTAGAATATATAAACACCATGTTCTAAGCCTCCCCTTTTTCATGTGGCTAAGTTGTGTTTAAATGTTAAAACCCAACATATGTTATATTGTAGGGAACGTATAAAATGGGGGTAATGACGTTTGGGTTAAAATATAAACATATGGGTTGGCATGTTTGACGCATGCCAACGACCTTGAAAACAATTAAGTGGTATAAATTAATTTTACCCAATAAAGATGAATTTGAATAATGGGCCGCAAATATTTACATATAAAAAGAAAAGAGACAAAATATGTAAATTTAGAAAATACGATGTGTTTAACCCGAGGTTGGATTGAGTTGTGATGTAAACCTGCCCGGAACCGCCCGGCTGTCCAGTAGTCACAACAATACCTATCCAATGTGGGTGGTTAAACATTGAGCCCAATAAAGACCCGAGGTTAGACTGAGTTGTGATGTAAGACTGCCCGGAACTAACCGGCAACAGGCAGTCACAACAATACATGTCTAATGTGAGAGGTCGAGGCTTTAATAAGACAATTAAGGCTAAGTCAGGATTGATAGGATTAAGTAAATTGAATTAATACTTAATCAAAATGGAACATGCTAAACTATACAGACTGATTGGGTGTTAGGCTTACAAAAAACTTAACCAACTTAGCATGTTGGCTAGAAATAGAAAACCTAGTAGCGGGGGACCCTTTTCAGCAGTAACCCTACAAGGTGTATCAGGATACCCTGAACTAGGCAGGGTGGGGCACGATTACTGGGCGGACTTCAAGAGGTCAAATCGACGGCGGTGGTGCAGCAGTGTAGGTTCTAACGGGGTGCGGGTGTGCACACACTCCGGCGCAGAAAAATAAGGCACTGGGCACCAGTAGTATACCTGTGCATTCTAGAATTGTGTCGGGCCGCCAACCTGGGACTTGATACACCCCATGGTGGGACCAGCATAGGTAACTACAACATCGGGGGCCGTAAGACACATGTAACTATGCGAGTAGGAGCCGATTATTAGAAATGGATCATTTCACCCTAATTATGGGGTGCCTGTTGGGAACTGGTTTATAGGGGTGCAGAGATTAATATGGGGTACGATAGTATATTCGACTCTAGACAACTTAACTTAGTTTATGGTACTTTCCCTTTTCCAGTTTATACTTATCATGCCCAATTCTTTATTCATAGACTGAATAGTCCTAGACTTACTCAGGCTTTATGTCTGACTCTACTTTTCTTTCGTCTTCTTTTCTTTCGTCCCCCCCGGTCCACAGAGAGGGAATACCGCAACTTGACCAGTTTTACATCCAGCTTGAAGAGAAAGAATGTATTGCTTGGATCTCTTTAGTTTTGGACTATGGCTTTGGACAGCAATTATGGGACATATGCAGTTTACTTATGTTTTTATGCTTCTTCAAATAATGAAAGCAAGACAGTTATGAAAATGTAATGTTTTTGGAAGTATTGTAAGACAATTATGACATGGTTTGTGTAACACGTATTTTGTTGAAATAAAAATTGCTGTTGTTTTCCGCTATTCAAAAATATGGGTATTTATATCTGTCTTGTGTATCTGTGACTTATACTTATAAACCTCCACCAAAATTAGGGCATTCCCTTTGAGAGTGACCCTAACGGAGGTGGGGTGTTTCACTTGGTATCAGAGCATAGGTTTACCAGATAAGATAAAAAGTTTTGAAAATTTATTTTCAAAAGAAAATTTAAAGAAGCATTTTTAAAGATAAAATGTTATGTTATTTTATTTTAAAAAGGCAAAGTCCCCCAAAGCCATAGGTACTATCTTTTATCCTTCGTTTTGAATCTATCCTTTTTGTTTCAGCATGTCTGAAGAACTTAACTTGCAAGAGGGTATACCAATACCTGGTTGGTTCAGACGGTTCTTAGAAGCAAGGGCCAATCAGCCAGGTCTCACTGTTCCTCCTCCCCCAGCTGCAGGAAATCATCCGGCTGCAGCAGCACCTCTTCCTCCACCTCCTCCTCGGGGTAATACTTTTTCTAAGATATGTAAAGATTTTAAAGCTATGGGAGGAAAGGACTTTCATGGAACCGAGTCCTTCGTGGCAGCCAGGAATTGGCTGAAGGAAACCGAGGACTTATTCGTCATCTTTGAGGTAGAAGATAGGCAGAAGGTACAACTGGCAGTAAGGCTACTTAAAGGTGAGGGTTCCTACTGGTGGGATGTTACCAGTGTAGAAAGACTAGTGGAAACATGGGAGGACTTTAGGGCAAGGTTTGAGGCTAAATTTCTCTCAGAAGCTGAAAGGAGCTTTCAGTTGGAAAAATTCTTATTTCTTAAGCAAGGGAATATGACAGTCAAAGAGTATGTTAATCAGTTCGATCAGCTGGCTAGGTTCGGACTGGACCTAGTCAACACTCTGCACAAGAAGGCTCTCCGCTTTGTCAAAGGATTGAATGAGCCATTACACAGTTTGGACATGACCCATGTACCGATGGGAGCTACATATGAAAGGTTGGTGCAGATGGCATTGTTGAACGAAGAGGATAAGGGCAAGAAGGAGACAAAGGCAGAAAGCTCTCAAGGGAAGAAAGAGAGTTTACAGCCTAAGAAGACAGACTTTAAGAAGGGCGGGAAAGACAACAAAGAGTAGAGGAAGTGTAATTTCTATGGCAAAGTGGGGCACTTAGTGAAAGATTGCCGGAAAAAGAAGGCCAAGATGAATGGTGGGTGCTTTTCTTGCGGTGAGACAGGCCACATGGCTAAGGATTGCCCAAAGAAGCGAGGGCAGGGGCAGAGGGCTGGATCCACCTCAGGGGCACCAGTTCATGTGCTTGAAGCGCCACCTCTGCAACAGCGAGGTATAAATACTTCTGTAGAAAGTGTAGTTTATCTTTATGATCACCCAGTTTGCACTTTATTTGATTCTGGCGCATCACACTCCTTTATTTCATCTGCTTTAGTAGAATCTCTGCACCTAGAAACTAGTATGGTAGAGGACCCCTTAATTGTTTCAAATCCAATCGGGGGCCCGGCTCATTTGTCTATGATCTGTGTGGGACTGAAAATTTCTATTCTAAGCGTAGAATTTAGATGTAGTTCCTTTGTTTTGGGCTTCTCGGGATATGGTTTGATTTTGGGCATGGATTGGCTATGCAATAATGGTGCCATCCTTGATTGTGAGAAAAGGATGGTTAGGCTTCTGACCCAACTCGGTAACACTCTGGAAATTACTTGTAATCCCTCGTATGCGGTTATGCTTAGTTATCTTGAATCGCTATATGCTTCTGTTGAAAGTTTGCAATCGGTTAGAGTGGTCCGGGAATATCCGGATGTCTTCAAGAGGTGAAGGGCTTACCTCCGAAGCGGGAGATAGACTTCCGCATATATCTTGTAGATAATGCAAAGCCCGTTGCGTTTCCCGTTAGGCACATGGCTCCACGGGAAAGGAAAGAGCTCAGTAAACAGATTAAAGAGCTTTTAGAGAAGGGGTACATTAGAAGGAGCAATTCAGAATGGGGCGCTCCAGTGGTGTTCGCCACAAAGGCGGATGGTTCACTCCGTCTATGTGTTGACTATAGGGAGCTCAACAAGCTAACGAAAAAGAATAGGCACCCTCTCCCCAGAATTGATGATCTGTTTGATCAGCTTATAGGAGCGTCTGTTTTCTCCCAACTCGATTTGGCGACCGGATTTCATCAGCTAAGGGTGGCTGAAGATAGCATCGATAAGACAGCAATCAGAACCCTAGAAGGCTTCTTTGAATGGCTTGTCATGCCCTTCGTCTTGACAAACGCACCCGCTTACTTCATGGACCTGATGAGTAGGGTGTTCAGAGAATTCCTCAACAAGTTCGTAGTGGTCTTCGTAGACGATATCTTGATCTTCTCAAAGAGTGAAGAAGAACATGCTCAGCACTTAAAGGCAATCATGGAAACTCTGCGAGTCCATCAGCTAAAAGCCAAATTCTCCAAATGCCACTTTTGGAGAGAGGAAGTGAGGTTCCTTGGGCACATAGTATCCAAAGAAGGGTTAGCTGTGGACCCTGCTAAGGTAGTAGCGGTACAGGATTGGAAGACACCAGGGAATGCAACAGAAGTCCGAAGCTTCCTCGGGCTAGCAGGCTTCTATCGGAAATTCATCAGAGACTTTGCAAAAATATCAGCTCCGCTCACAAGGCTGACAAAGAAGAATCTAGTGTTCAATTGGGACTTGGATTGCGAGTTTGCTTTCCAACGACTAAAAAGGGCTCTTACAACAGCCCCAGTTTTGACGTTGCCAGATGGAAGCAAGATGTTCACAGTATATACAGATGCATGTGGGACAGGGCTAGGCGCTGTCTTAATGCAAGAAGGAAGGGTAGTAGCTTATGGTGGAAGGCAGTTGAAAGTGCATGAAAAGAACTACCCGACCCACGATCTTGAGTTAGCTGCCATCGTCTTTGCACTCAAGTCTTGGCGACACTATCTCCTAGGTGAGAAGTTCGAACTTTACACTGACCATAAATCGTTGAAATAACTTTTCTCGTAGAAAGATCTTAACTTGAGGCAACAGAGATGGATGGAGTTTCTTGCCTCGTACGATTTCGAGATCTCCTACACTCCGGGCAAAGGCAACGTAGTGGCAGACGCGTTGAGCCGAAATAAACTGACCCTAAGCCCGCTGTTTATTGAAAGGCAAAGCCTAGAGTTTATAGCCAGTTTTTACTTTAGGCCCTCCTCCGATTTTGTACCGGGCTTGCTATCATCTCTCGAAGTACGCCCGACTTTAGTGGACTCAATAGGGACAGCACAACGCGAAGACCCTCAGCTTGTGGAAACGATTGATAGGCTAATTAGGGGTGAGACTTCAAGTCACCTCAACAGATACTCCATCGACGATAAGGGTTGGCTAAGGCGAGACGGAAGACTATGCGTCCCACAGACAAGGGATTTAGTAAAGACGGTTCTCGAGAAAGCACATCACTCCAAGATGACGATACACCCAGGCGGAGATAAAATGTACAAGGACATAAAGATTATTTTCTTTTGGAACGACATGAAGAAGGACGTGGCAGAGTTCGTTTCTAAGTGTATGGTGTGCCAACAGGTTAAAGCGGAACAGAAAAAGCCTGGCGGTCTGCTCCATCCTCTAGAGGTCCCACAGTGGAAGTGGGATAGCATCTCAATGGACTTCATTGATGGGTTGCCTAGGTCTAGAAGAGGCAACACTAGCATTTGGGTAATAGTGGATAGGCTTACTAAAAGCGCCCACTTTTTACCTGTCAAGAGTAAAAGAACTGCCTCATCCCTAGCATCTCTTTATCTCAAGGAAATTGTTCGACTCCATGGAATACCATCCAACATTGTTAGTGACCGAGACCCTATCTTCACAAGTGAGTTTTGGCGGAGTCTGCAAGAAGCGGTAGGCACACAGTTATGCTTGAGTACAGCCTATCACCCCCAAACCGACGGCCAGACGGAAAGAGTGAACAGAGTTTTGGAGGACCTTTTAAGACTGTGCGTCCTTGACTTCGGAGGGACGTGGGAAGACCATCTTCCTTTGGTAGAATTTGCCTACAACAACAGTTACCAAGCCACCATCGGAATGGCACCCTTCGAAGATTTATATGGAAGACCGTGCCGATCGCCCACTTGTTGGTGGGAGTCTACTGATAGGCTCATACTTGGGCCAGATATGATCCGAGAGACTTCAGAGAAAGTAGACTTGATACGAAGAAGGATGAAGACAACCCAAGACAGACAGAAATCCTACGCCGACAAGAGGAGGACCGACCTTGAATTTGAGGTTGGGGACAGAGTTTTTCTTAAGGTATCTCCGCTAAGGAACGTTGTTCGTTTTGGAACCACAGGAAAGCTAGCACCAAGGTTCGTAGGGCCATTTCCTATCATCCAGAAAATTGGGAAAATGGCCTATAGATTAGAGCTACCCGAAAAACTGGCCGGAGTTCACAACGTTTTCCATGTTTCGCACCTCCGAAATTGTCTACATGAATCAGCTGAAGTGGTAGAGCCAAATACCCTAGAAGAAGCTGAAGTGGAATGCGAAGCAACCGTGAGGAAAGTTCCAACCCGCATATTAGGAACGGAAGCGAAAAAGCTACGCAACCGCGAAGTCAAGCTCGTCAAAGTTCAGTGGAGCGATGCCGAGGAAGACGCAACTTGGGAAACTGAAGCTAGAATACGCGCAACATACCCTTTTCTTTTCGAGGGTACATCTTTGATCTCTCTTTTTCCCTAAGTTATGCTTTTATCTATCTTTTTAGGTATATCTCCTCGACCTTATCTTTTAGGTAGAAACCCTTTGGGTGAAAGCATGTAATTGAAACATGTTATGGATGATGGTTGCAAGTGGTTGCAAGTGATTGCTAGTGGTTGCTCGTGGTTGCATATACACACACAATCTAGGTTTTAGATTGGCTCAGTCACTTCATATTGCATATGCATATATGTATTTATATTCGTATATGGTTGAAGTTTAATGTGTTGTCATATGGATGTTGCATTATATATGAATGATTGTGCACTCATGTAGAATCATGAATAGGAAAATTTGCATACATAATGGATTCATGACACTTTCATAATTTGCATTAAGGAGGTCAACTGAATCAGTAGGCCGCCTGATTTTGCATTAGATAAGTACATGTACACACACTTCGCATATGATCATGAAGCATTAGAAGTCTTTTAAGGACAATGGATGCTCGTGTTTAATGGATGAGTAGATGGACATTTGGATGTTAGGATATACATTCTTCCTGAACTTGAAGATTTCGGGGACGAAATCCTTTTAAGTGGGGGAGAATGTAACACCCCGTGTATTCTATAACAGTGAAATTCACAAATTAAAGTTAATTAATTTCAAATCAAAGAATTAAGGGAAACGGGATACGCCATTGCGTTCGTCTCAGAATTCTGCTTGGGATAGAGTCCGAGTTTGCGTAAAACGGACTACGTATGAAGAAGATATGGCCTCCGGAAGTTTCAGAATTTAGTTTAAAATTCAAACAGACAGAAACAGCTCAAAAATCAAATTCGAATTTCAAAAATCGGGCCAGATTGGCCAGGGCGGGAATTTTCCCACCCAAGGCACCCAGGTCGACTGGGTAGTCGACCTGGGCTACCCAGGTCGACTGGGTTGTGGACCTGGGGCACGCAGGTCGACTACCAAGTCGACACGGGGGTCTACTGGGGAGTCGACCTTGCCCCTGAGCCAGGTCGAACCCAGCCCCCCTGGCTGGCCTGGTCTGCGCTTGGCCGAATTTCTGAGCCTTGCCTTGTCACTAGGGCTAGGTGCCAGCTCCTGATTGGTCTCTCCTTCAAACGAACGGCTAATATTAATCCAAGCTCCATCGACGGTTCTAATCAATTCACAAACTCTATAAAAAGGACCTAAGACTCCACCTAATTTATACAAATAAAAATTAGAATGAGACCGTCATGCTGCTGAGGAAAGACTAGAAGTAGCCGTCAAAATTGAGAGACGATTAGAAGACAATTCAAAAGCCTAAAGCAATGACAACTAAATCAAAACAACGCCTACAACAAAGGATAACATCTCCAAATTCAGAATTCAGAAACCTGAATTGAAGATTCGTCATACGTTGTATGTAGAGTGCTATTCCGATGTGAATGAATAATTGTGTTTTGATTTGTGTAAAATGAGAAATGGAATTGTACTTAATTTGTGGTGATAATAATTCATAATTGTATGTTGCTATGATTTTAATCGATTTTGGATGTTATGGTATAACGATGATAGACCTATTGGATATTTGCAAGTATGTGATTCATGTTGAAAGTTAACAACTATACGTTTGTGGTAGTTTATTACAACACCTATTGGATAATTGCAAGTATATGATTTATGTTGAAAGTTAACGACTATATGTTTGTGGTAGTTTATTTGAGATTCATGCAAGTATATGGTTCACTATTATGCCAACATGATGTATATTTTTATAACCACTTTTAGTGTAGTTGGATCCATTTGGGTATTATGACTCATATGAATTTATGTTGGAATTGGCATCATGATTCAAGTGTAAAACCATACTTTTGTGTTAGTGACAAAAGTAAGCACCCTTGTGAACTTGTGTTGACTTTATGAACATGGCTAGTTTATGTTTGACTTTATGCCCAAACAAAATATGTTTTAGGCATATGCTGTTATCAAAATCATATGACAATATATGCGACACATAATTAAGTTAGATTTACATTTCAATTGCAAGTTCACATGAATAGATTAAAAACCATGATTCATGTTTAGGTATGTTTTATGTCATGATTATATGCTATTACAATGCAAATTCACAAGTGCCTAATTTATGTTAATTAGATCGTTGTGTTGCAAGTTCATGCGTTCACACTCCACTTTTGATGTTACTTAGAATATATAAACACCATGTTCTAAGCCTCCCCTTTTTCATGTGGCTAAGTTGTGTTTAAATGTTAAAACCCAACATATGTTATATTGTAGCGAACGTATAAAACGGGGGTAATGACGTTTGGGTTAAAATATAAACATATGTGTTGGCATGTTTGATGCATGCCAACGACCTTGAAAACAATTAAGTGGTATAAATTAATTTTACCCAATAAAGATGAATTTGAATAATGGGCCACAAATATTTACATATAAAAATAAAAGAGACAAAATATGTAAATTTAGAAAATACGATGTGTTTAACCCGAGGTTGGATTGAGTTGTGATGTAAACCTGCCCGGAACTGCCCGGCTGTCCAGTAGTCACAACAATACCTATCCAATGTGGGTGGTTAAACATTGAGCCCAATAAAGACCTGAGGTAAGACTGAGTTGTGATTTAAGACTGCCCGGAACCAATCGGTAACAGGCAGTCACAACAATACCTGTCTAATGTGAGAGGTCGAGGCTTTAATAAGACAATTAAGGCTGAGTCAGGATTGATAGGATTAAGTAAATTGAATTAATACTTAATCAAAATGGAACATGCTAAACTATACAGACTGATTGGGGGTTAGGTTTACAACACACTTAACCAACTTAGCATGTTGGCTAGAAATAGAAAACCTAGTAGCGGGGGACCCTTTTCAACAGTAACCCTACTAGGTGTATCAGGATACCCTGAACTAGGCAATGTGGGGCACGATTACTGGGCTAACTGTAAGAGGTCAAATCGACGGCGGTGGTGCAGCAGTGTAGGTTCTAACGGGGTGCGGGCGTGCACACACTCCGGCGTAGAAAAATAAGGCACTGGGCACCAGTAGTATACCTGTGCATTCTAGAATTGTGTCGGGCCGCCACCCTGGGACTTGATACACCCCATGGTGGGACCAGCATAGGTAACTACAACATCGGGGGCCGTAAGACACATGTAACTATGCGAGTAGGAGCCGATCATTAGAAATGAATCATTTCACCCTGATTATGAGGTGTCTGTTGGGAATTGGTTTATAGTGGTGCAGAGATTAATATGGGGTACGATAGTATATTCGACTCTAGACAACTTAACTTAGTTTATGGTGCTTTCCCATTTCCAGTTTATACTTATCATGCCCAATTCTTTATTCATAGACTGAATAGTCCTAGACTTACTCAGGCTTTATGTCTGACTCTACTTTTCTTTCGTCTTCTTTTCTTTCGTCCCCCCAAGGTCCACAGGGAGGGAATACCGCAGCTTGACCAGTTTTACATCCAGCACGAAGAGAAAGAATGTATTGCTTGGATCTCTTTCGTTTTGGACTATGGCTTTGGACAGCAATTATGGGACATATGCAGTTTACTTATGTTTTTATGCTTCTTTAAATAATGAAAGCAAGACAGTTATGAAAATGTAATGTTTTCGGAAGGTAAGACAATTATGACATGGTTTGTGTAACACGTATTTTGTTGAAATAAAAATTGCTGTTGTTTTCCGCTGTTCAAAAATATGGGTATTTATATTTGTCTTGTGTGTCTGTGACTTATACTTATAAACCTCCACCAAAATTAGGGCATTCCCTTTGAGAGTGACCCTAACGGAGGTGGGGTGTTTCAATTGTGCATCTTGAATCGTGTTGGGTTGCCACCAGAGGGACTGATACACTCCATGGTGGGACCAGCATAGGTAGCTACAGTCAAGCGGGGCCGAAGGACACAAGACATGAATGGATGCGAGTAGGAGCCGATCAATAAGGGGATCGTTCGGTATAAACACGTGGGGCTGGTTGAACCAATGGTTAGTAGGTGTAGAGACTTTAGTAATGGGTGCGATCACATGTTCAACTTATCTTATATTAGGGTATTGTCCTATATTATGTTATTACTGTCGTGATCCCTTTCCTTGTTTAAATATTGGTAATCACCGAACTTACCAGATTTATTGTCTGACACGTTTTCTTTCATCCTCTTTTCTTCCGTTTCCCCCCCTCCCCACCCCCAGGTCCACAGGGAGGGAATACTGCAGCTTAGTCTGACTCTTTGCAAGCTTCAAGAAAGCAGATGTATGATTTGGCCTATCTCTCACCTTGGCTATGGCTCTTAGACATTATCCTTGGGGATTTATGCACCTTAACTTTTGGTTTATGCTTCTTTATTGAATAATCAAAACAAAGCTTATGTTGTAATGTTTTGGAAGTTATTTTGAGACAATTTGTTGTAATGCTTTGGTTTGAACCACGTATGCAATAAATGTTTGCTTTTCGCTGCTTATATTTATCTGTCTTGTAAATTTTTCTGTGTCTTGTACCTATAACCCCCCACCAAAGTTAAGGCATTCCCTTTGTGAGTGACCTTAACGGTGGTGGGGTGTTTCACTTGGTATCGAGCAAAAGGTTTACCAGATCAGATAAGAATTTTTGAAAAACTATTTTCAAAAGAAATATAAAGAAGCATTTTACAATAAAAAGTGTTATTTTATTTTAAAGGCATAATCCCCCAAAGCCATATGCCCTATCATTCTATCCTTTGTTTTGAATCTTTTCTTTTTCGTTTCAGCATGTCTGGGAATCTTAACCTTCCAGAGGGTGTGCCGATACCTGGTTGGTTCAGGAGGTACTTAGAGGCTAGGGCCAACGATGTGGGCCCAACATATATTCCTCCTCCTCCAGCTGCGACGGTTCCTCCTCCTCCTCCTTTGCATGCAAATGCTTTCTCAAAGATTTTTAGAGATTTTAGGGCCATGGGTGGAAAGGATTTCAAGGGAACTGAATCATTTGTAGAACCAAGAAATTGGCTTAAAGAAACTGAAGATCTATTCGATATCTTCGAGGTGGATGATAGACAAAAGATACAGTTGGCACTGTGGTTGCTCAAAGACGAAGCTTCCTATTGGTGGGAAGATACTAACGCTGAAAGACTTGTTGAAACATGGGTGGATTTCAGAATAAGGTTTGAGACGAAATTCCTTTCACAAGCAGAACGAAGTCTACAGCTGGAAAAGTTCTTAACTCTTAAGCAAGGAAGCATGACGGTCAAGGAGTACGTCAATCAATTCAATCAGCTGGCCCGATTTGGACTGGATTTAGTGAATACTCCTCATAAGAAGGCTCTCCATTTTGTTAAGGGGTTGAATGAGCCACTTCACAGCTGGGCTATGACCCATATACCTATAAAGGTTACTTACGAGTAGTTAGTGGACATAGCACTCTTACATGAGGAAGACAAGGGCAAGAATGAGGCAAAAGCGGAAGTGCCTCAAGATAAGAAGGGGAGGGGTCGCAAAACAAGAAGGCTGATTCAAAGAAAGGCGCGAAGAACAACAAACCCCATGAAAATAGAGTGTAATTTCTGTGGCATTCCTGGACATCTGATCAAAGACTGCAAGAAGAAGAAAAGGAAGATGGGTGGTTGTTTCCACTGTGATGAGACAGGACACATGGTAAGGGCTTGCCCAAAGAAGCAAGGACAGGGAGCTGGACCTTCTTCTGGAGGAGAAGTTCACGCTCTCACGGCACCTCCGCAAGAACGAGGTAGAAATATTTCTATTGAAAGTTTAGTCTATCTTTTTGATCATCCTGTTCGTACATTGTTTGATCTTGGCCCATCACACTCATTTGTATCTGCTTATTTAGTTGAATCTCTGCACCTAGACACTAGTTTAGTAGAGGATCCTTTGGTTGTTTCAAATCCAGTCGGGGTCTCAGCTTATTTGTCAATGGTTTGTTTGGATTTGAAAATATCTATTCTAAGCGTTGAGTTTAGATGCAATGCCTATGTTTTGGGCTTTACGGGTTATGGATTGATTCTAGGCATGGATTGGCTATCTAGTAATGGTGTCATCCTTGACTGTGAAAAAAGAGTGGTTAGACTCCTGACTCGCCTTGGTAACACTCTTGAAATTTCTTGCAATCCCCTGAACTCTGTTATTCTAGGCTATCTAGAATCTCTTGATGCGTCTATTGAGGACTTGCAGTCTGTAAAGGTAGTCCATGAATATTCTGATGTGTTTGAAGAGGTAAAGGGTTTACCCCCGAAGCGAGAGATAGACTTCCGCATATACCTCGTTGAAAACGAAAAACCTGTTGGCTTACCCATTAGGCACATGGCCCCAAGGGAGCGGAAAGAGCTCAGCAAGCAAATTAAAGAGCTCCTAGAAAAGGGGTTTATAAGGCGGAGTATATCTGAATGGGGCGCTCCAGTAGTGATCGCAACTAAAGCAGACGGTTCACTTCGCCTGTGTGTTGATTATAGGGAGCTAAACAAGATGACCAAGACGAATATGCACCCACTCCCGAGAATAGATGATTTGTTCGATCAGCTTGTAGGTGCATTGGTTTTCCCCCAATTAGATTTAGCTACCGGGTTTCACCAGCTAAGAGTGGCTGAAGACAGCATTGATAAGACCGCGTTCAGAACTCTGGATGGTTTCTTCGAGTGGCTTGTCATGCCTTTCGGCTTGAAAAATGCACCTGCTTACTTCATTGATTTGATGAGCAGTGTGTTCATGGAGTTCCTTAATAAGTTTGTGGTGGTCTTCATGGATGATATTTTGATCTTCTCAAAAAGTGAGGAAGAGAAAGCTCAGCACTTAAGGGAAGTCATGGATACTCTCCGTGCACATCAGTTGAAATCCAAATTCTCCAAATGCCATTTCTGAAGAGAAGAAGTTAGGTTCCTTGGACATGTGGTGCCCAAAGAAGGGTTAGCTGTGGACCCCGCAAAAGTGGTTGTTGTGCAAGAATGGAAGGTTCCTCGAAACGCAACCGAAGTCCGAAGCTTTCTCGGGCTAGCAGGCTTTTATCGAAAGTTCATCAAAGATTTTGCAAAAATCTCAGCTCCACTCAAAAGGTAGACAAAGAAGAACCTAGCTTTCAATTGGGATTTGGATTGCGACATTGCTTTCCAACGTTTAAAAAGGGCTCTAACAATAGGCCCAGTTCTGACATTGCCTGATGGAAGCAATATGTTTACAGTATACGCAGATGCATGCGGAACGGGACTAGGCAATGTTCTGATGCAAGAAGGGAGGGTAGTGGCTTACGGTGGAAAGTAGTTGAAAGTACATGAGATAAACTACCTAACCCACGACCTAGAGTTGGCAGCCATTGTTTTTGTGCTTAAGTCTTGGTGCCATTATCTTCTAGGTGAGAAATTTGAACTGTATACTGACCATAAATCGTTGAAATACCTTTTCTCGTAGAAAGATCTCAATTTGAGGCAGCAAAGATGGATGGAGTTTCTTGCCTTGTATGATTTTGAGATTTCCTACACTCCTGGCAAGGGCAATACAGTAGTAGATGCCTTAAGTAGAAAGAAGCTGGCCTTAAGCCCTCTCTTTGTGGAAAGGCAAAGCTTGGAGTTCATAGCAAGCTTTAACTTCAAACCCTCCTCTGACTTTGTACTTGGCTTGCTAGCAACGTTGGAAGTGCGACCAACTCTATTAGACTCAATCGGAGTCGCGCAAAGAGAAGACCCTCAGCTAGCCGATGTGATGGACAAGTTAATTAGGGGTGAGACTTCCAGTCACCTCAATAGAGACTCCATTGATGCCAAGGGCTGGTTGAGACAAGAAGGAAGATTATGTGTCCCACAAGTAAGGGATTTGGTAAAGGCGGATCTAGAAGAGGCACACCATTCCAAACTGACTATACATCCAGGCGGAGACAAAATGTATAAAGACAACAAAAGAGTTTTCTTTTGGAATGGCATGAAGCAAGACGTCGCTAAATTTGTTTCTAAGTGTTTAATATGCCAACAAGTCAAGGCAGAGCAGAAGAAGCCTGGTGGTATGCTCCATCCTCTAGAGGTCCCACAGTGGAAATGGGATAGTATCTCGATGGTAGATGGGTTGCCTAGGTCAAAAAGTGGCAATACCAGCATTTGGGTAATAGTGGACAGGCTCACAAAAAGCGCCCACTTTATACCCGTCAAGAGTAGAAGGAATGCCTCATCTCTAGCATCCATATATCTCAAAGTGATAGTTCAACTCCATGGGATACCCTCCAGCATAGTGAGTGATTGAGACCCTATCTTCACGAGCGAGTTTTGGAGGAGTTTACAAGAGGCTGTAGGCACACAGTTATGCTTAAGCATGGCCTATCACCCTCAAACCGATGGCCAGACGGAATGGGTCAACAGAATATTAGAAGACCTCTTGAGGCTATACATTCTTGACTTCGGAGGTACATGGGAGGATCACTTACCTTTGATGGAATTCGCTTACAACAATAGCCACCAAGCCACCATAGGCATGGCGCCTTTCGAAGCTTTGTATGGAAGACCGTGCTGGTCACCAACTTGCTGGTGGGAGTCCACAGACAAGCTCATACTTGGGCCAGACATGATCATAGAAACTTCATAGAAAGTAGACTTAATACAAAGAAGAATGAAGACTGCCCAAGATAGAAAGAAGTCCTACACAGACATAAGAAGAACTGACCTTGAGTTCGAAGTTGGAGACAAGGTGTTCCTTAAAGTATCTACTTTGAGGAACGTCGTTCGCTTCGGGTCCACAGGAAAGTTAGCACCAAGATTTGTAGGGTCGTTCCCTATCATCAAGAAGATTGGAAAGATGGCTTATAGGGTACAACTTCCCGAAAGATTGGCCGGGGTTCATAATGTCTTTCACGTCTCTCACCTGCGGAAGTGCTTACACTAGTCTGCGGAAGTGGTGGAACCAAGCATGCTAGAGGAAGTAGAAGTTGAGCGAGAAGCAACTGTAAGGAGAGTTCCAACCCGTATCTTGGGAACAGAAGTCAAAAAGCTACGCAACCGTGAGGTTAAGCCCGTCAAAGTCCAATGGAGCAACACCGAGGAAGACGCGACTTGGGAAACTGAGGACAAAATACGTGCATCCTACCCTTTTCTTTTTGAGGGTACATCTTTGATCTCTCTTTCCTTAATTTTATGCTCCTATTTATCTTTTTAGGTGTATCTCCTATCCTTTATCCTTAGGTAGAAACCTTTTTGGATGTAAACATGTAATTGAAACATGTTATGGTTAATGGTTGCAAGTGATTGCAAGTGGTTGCTAGTGGTTGCTTGTGGATGCATATACACACACATTAGGTATTAGATCGGCTCAGTCACTTTCATATTGCATATGCATATATGTATTTGTTTATGGATTGAAACTTGATGTGTTAGCATATGGACGTTGCATTTGTATGAATAGTTGTGCAATCATGTAGGAAATTTTGAGTAGGAAAAATTTGCATACATAATGGACTCATGGCAGTGACATAATTTGCATTAAGGAGGTCGACTGAATCAGTGGACCGCCTGATTTTGCATTAGATAAGGACATGTACACACACTATGCATATGATCATGAAGCATTAGAAACCTTTTTAAGGACAATGGACACTTGTGTTTGATGGTTGAGTAGATGGGTGATTGGATGGTAGGATATAAGTCCTTCCCGACTTGAAGATTTCAGGGACGAAATCCTAAAAGGAGGGGAGAATGTAACACCCCGTACTTTCTTTTAATGTTATAGTAACAAATTAATTAATACTTAATTTCAAATGTGAGAATTAAGGGAAAAGGGTTACGCCACTGCGTTCATCTCGGAATTCTGCTTGAGATAGAGTCCGAGTTTGCGTGAATTGGACTTCGTATGAAGAAGTTATGGCCTCCAGAAGTTTCAGAAATTCAAATAAATTCAAACAGCTCAAGCCAGATTTCAAAATTCAAACAGAAGTCAGAAGCGGGCTGGGCGGGAGAATTCCCTCCCAGGCAGGTCGACCAGGGGGTCGACCCTGGTGTCGACATCCCCCCTAGAGGTCGATCTGGGGTCGACCTGGCCCACGGCCAGATCTGAATTTTGAACGACTGATGACTTGATGCTGAGTCACTAGGGTTTCTGGATGGTACGGATCTGATCTGAGTGGCTATGATTAACCCTAGGTTCATCCGATGGCTATAATTAAACTGAAATTCTATATAAACAACTCAATGCTCAACCTAAAAACACATAGAAAAATAATCCTAGAACTAAAATGCCGTCAGTAGAAAACTTGGAGTAGCCGTCGCCATTTTCAATTCAAAGACGAGTTAAAAGCTTACATCAAAATCAAATTAAAACTAGTCTAATTCAATGATCTTCATCAAAGGCGCGCATCTCCAATTTCAGAATTCAGAATTCAGAACGCAAGAATTCCTTTTAGTTTGTAAGTTGGTTATTACGCAGATTTAAACGTTCTCTTTTTTCTAAATGAAATCATGGCATGTTGTAACTCGAATATGGAATGATGCTTATGTATAAGATAATGAAGTTTGATTCTAATGTATCTTAAATTACTGTTGCGATTGATCATGTGTATATGTTTGTAGTGGTAAACATACTATATTGTATGTTATTGGAATCTATTACGATTGGGTAAAGAACTTATTATGCCACAAAATGGTGAGACATTTCATGTTGTAATTTGGTGGTTATTTGCAAGTTTATGATCTAAATCACATGCTTACATGTTAGATCAACATTCACGAATATTTAGAACTACATCAAGTTGAATCCATTTATGTTGCAAGATTTGGATTTGTAATCCTCTTATGTTTTAACATAAGCTATCATGCTAAGTGTGATTTAAACATGTTAATGGTAATCCTCTTATGTTTTAACACATAAGTTATCATGCTAAGATGTGATTTAAATATGTTGGTAGTAGTTCTCTTATGTTGTAACACACATAAGTTATCATGCCGAGTTGTGATTTAAATATGTTCATAGTGGCTTTCTTACGTTTTGACATACATAAGTTAGTATGCTAAATTGTGGTTTATATAAACCTCCATGTTAGACCCATATCGTTTACATGAAAAATAGATCCAACTTAGTCACAAGTTCACCTTTACCTGTTTATTTAAGATAATGATACATCTATGCCAAGTTACATGTGATAAGTTATATGTATGATATTTTATGTTTATTTCATGTTCCTTGTTTATTACTTTTTTTTTTATGGGTTTGGGCTAATTTGCTAGCCCAACATTTTATGTAATTCATACGTACGTTTTATGGGGATGACGATGGGAAAACATGAAAATTCATGGCATAAATTTGTTCATTAAATGGTATATTTGATATACCATTTATGGTGAGCATAATCAAAGGATAATTATGGCATGATTAAATCAAATTTAATCGATATAAAGAAATTAGACATATATAGAAAAAAATGTGAATTTAGATAAGACGAATATGCCTAACCCGAGGTTAGACTGAGTTGTGATGTAAATCTGCCCAGAACCGACCGGCATATCCAGTGACCACAATAAGACCTGTGTAATAACCCGGAAATCCGAACCAATTTTAAAATTTTATTTTGGCAATTTTAGCGAATTTTGATTATTTAAAATTAATTATTTTAAATAATATCAACGAGAAATTTATTTTGAATAGAATTAGAACGTATATATTTATATAGATCATCGTTAGAATATAAATTTTTTATTTTAATTATAAATGGAATTGAAAATGGCGCGGTAGTTCGATAATTCGATTTCAAATTTCAAATTAATGTACCGGGTGCAAAATAAACCAGATTTTAGCAAAACCAAAAATATTCGAATCTATTCGAGAATATCTTTCCAACGAATCCGAAAAATTGAAATTTCATAGCGGGAATCAAAAGTTAGGTCCAGTTGAAAAATCTGAATAGTCGCTATGGAATTCTGGCCCTTAAAAATGGAAATTTTGCAAACGACCTCGGTTTTCGACGAAACCACTTTTGTTGGATCCGTGATGTCAAATTATTGCTAGGTTTCAAAATTCGTAATTTTTCGAATCAACATGTGAGCGTGGAAAAGGAAAACGCGTTTGACCAGTTTAAGTGGATTTTAATTAGCTGGAAATTTGGCCATTTTTCAAACGGTCTCAGAATTCGATGAAATTAGTTTTGTTAGAAGCATATCGTCAATACGAAGCTAGAAAATATTTTTCGGGAATTTTTAGATTCAGTATGTGGCCCCTGTGAATTGAAATGTGCGTTTAAAATTCAGTATAATGATTCGTATTTTAATTTCAGTGAAAACTGATTGTAACAGCCGAATTGGCTTGTGAAATATATCCCATTGTGTTCACAATGGGGGTATTTAGCTAGGGGCGACAGTCATTGGGTTCGAATTGGAGGTTAAATGAAAAAGCAACTTTTTTGAAGAATAAATTATTTAAATTAAATAATATATATTTCTTTTCTCTCCCTCCCTTTACTTTCTCTTTCCCCACACATTTACCGAACAGAAAGAAAAAAACCCTAACCTAACTACCCCGTCGCCCCCCTGAGATCAGCCGCCGCCGCCTGGCCTAGCACCGGCCCCCTTCCATTGATGTCGCTCCACCCTTACCACCCCCAATCTCGCACAGGTCGAAACGCACCCCCCCCCACCCCACTTCGATTTCCGCGAAGAACACCGAGGCCGCCTCACTACGCCAGCCGCCCCCCTGCTCCTCCACTGCCACCTTGTTTCGCCGCCAACCACCACATCCCGACCCCCCTCAATCACCCGCGAGCAGCCCCCTTCCTCTAGAAGAAGAAAAAAACACTCTAAGTTTTTATTTATTCACATTTAATTAATGAAATTGTTTTATTTATTTATTTCATAGCATAAGGAAACTCTGATTTTTATATATTTTTATAATGAGAGAAACATGATTTTTAAAAACGATAAAGGTATGATTTTTATGTCGATAAAAATCTGATTTTAGCTATATAAAAATATTGCTTTTGGAGGTTATAAAATTATGATTTTTAGATTATAGAAAGAATAAAAATATGATTTTTATATTGGAGAGATAATAAAAATATGATTTTCATAAAGGTGAGATAATAAAAATATGATTTTCATATAATAGAGAATATAAAAATATGATCTTTATATATGTAGCGAAATAAAAATATGATTTTTAGTGAAGTAAGAATAGAATTTTTATCTATATAATAGCGGTGTAAAAATAGAATTTTGTTTATATACTAGGAAATATAAAAATGTGATTTTTTATATATGTAGTGAATACGGGCAATGAAATTGACAAAAGGCGAGCACGATGAAGATTTCTGCATATGAAGAGTCGTGGCGTTTGGTTTAGCTAGACGGTGAGAACTCCTCCCCTTTAATTTAAATTTCTAGTTAAAAATATATACTAGGATGCAGGCGGTGTTTAGTAGCACTCGACACCCGTCGTCCACAGACCATGGACGGCTTGTATGCTTGCTTGTTTGATACTGATGTGTACTTGATTGTGTGATGTGATGTGAAATGAAATAAAATATTTATATAGTTAAAAATAGTTTATAGTTGAAAATAGAATTTTTAACGTGTATTTAAAATGAAATAAATATAAACAAATTGGAGATTTGTTTATATACACACATTTGACTGATATTGATTGGGACGGTAAATTTTACACATCGCCCAACTGCACAAATAAAATTTGTGATTGTTGATTTGAAACCCCCTACGGTTATTAGGATGAGATTTGACGTACACTAATCCCGATTGTTTAGTTGTATGTCAATCGATGGATTGTGTAATGACCCGCATTGGTAGAGGTATTATAATTAATTTATTTAATTACCTTAATAGTGATATAGTAAATTAAATGGTCGTGGAATTAAATAATGATGAATATTTAATTAAAATAATAAATTAAATAATATATTTAATTCTGAAATAATCAGAATTGGCTGAAATGGCGATATGTGTGAATTAGGAAATTCGAATTATATAATTTAGTTTAAAATTGAATTAGAGAAACGAATATGTTCAATCATCGATAGTTGAACGTATAGTTTATAATATAATTATAAACGAGCTTGAAATGGCGTTGCAGTTCGTAATTTGGTGATTTGAACTTCAACTGAATGTACATGATTCGTTTTAAGCCGGATTTCTGTGAAACAAGAAACGTGTGGAGCTGGTGGAGTATGTCTTTCTAGTGGAAGAGAAAAATCGGGATTTCGTCATGTAGATTTTGATTCACGTCCAAATCAAATTTCAGAAAAGTCGTTGTGGAATTCCTTTACAATTTATAAAGGAATTATTTATATTTTAAAAAGGGATTCCAATATAAATCGAATATCGGGTTGACCCAGATTTGAAATATCAAGTTAGAAATTCATACAGGAATATTCTAGAGCTGTATGGTATTCCACTATGAATATATACGATAATATTAATTTATAAATATTTAATTTAATTATTTTTAAATATATTTATATATTTAAAAGGGTTATTTAGGACTTTAAAAATATCCACTTTTGCATACGGAGTCGGAATTTGACGAAACCAGTTTCGTTGGGACCGTAGTGTAAAACTCTAGTTGTATGTCCATTTTCATGATTTTTGGATATTGTGGGTGATCATAGGAGTTTAAAATGTTTAAAGAGAAATAGAAATAGAATATTCTATGGAATATTCCCATCTCCTAATGCTATAAATACCCCCTTTAACAAAATCCTTAAAACCTAATGGGAATTCACTTCTGCTCAAAATTATAAGCCGCCACCCATTTTTACAGAAACCCAGACGCAACTCTGGGTAAAATCAAAATCAATTCATATGAAGATCATAAAATGGTACAAAATACATATTTATACTCGTGATGCGCTGCTCTTCAACGCAGTAGTTTTTATGTGTTGCTCGACATCTCTTTTCCATCGCAGGAAGGTGGACAACGAACTAGGGTTAAGGATTTAAGGGATGCGAAGCAATGATTTATGTTGTTGAGGTCATTTTCGGATTTGTAGTGTAGAATGGAAGGTGTTGGTGGATTTTTGGGGTATTTCGGTGGTAAATGTGTCGATGGAAATACAGTATCCCGTGAGTCCTGCTGGTCGACGCGATGAGGAGGAGTTGAACGAGTTCGAAGGCAAATGGTATGGGGAGGAGCGAAATCCGATGGGATGAAGTAAGGTGGCTTCGGTGTATGAATCCATGGAGTATTGGAGGATCGGTGTGAGTTCAAAATCATGGAAATGGCTGTGAGCATCGGCAGCAGGGTGTTTGAGGAAGAAGGGTGGGATTTGGGCCGTGGGATTTAAAAGGGAGAATGGGCCAACGTTGAAAGGGGGTGAGGCCCACTAATTTAAAACCCAAGTTTTATTTATTTAATTAAGGTGTATAACTTGTAAATCTAATAACATTTTCATACGAAATCGAAACTCAGCGAAACAAGATCCAACAGGATTGTATGGACGGACACTTCGCAGTGAAACTGACGAGAAGTGGATTGGAGCTCGTCTGAATTTATGGCAGATTTAATTTTTTGATTCAATTCAAATTACAGTTTATCGTTCTTTAACGATGAACTGCCAAAGTGGGTAAATCTCACTAACTCTGAACAGTTTATAATTTCATGTTGTATTTTTAGAACTGTTAAATATTGGCTGATTGACTGTGTGTTGATTGTTTGATTGAATTGCTAGTCAGTTAGTTGAATTTCTATATTGATTCTGTTTAACAAAATATATCATATGGAACTGAAAGTGATGTTATCTATATTGTTTAACATCTGTGATGCAGGGAAACAGGTTGGAGGAACCCAACGGGATTCCTCAACATTTATTTTACTGTTTTTCATATATTGTGATAAATGATGTGATATATAATCTGTTGTCGATTATATGTGTTTGGACGATATTGATCATCGTGATTTGATATGCTGAATACCATAACATCCTGAAATGTTGATAAGGGAATATTTTCAAAGTGATATTTGAAAATAAAATATTTATTAATGGAATATTTATAAATAAGAAATATTTATAAATCTGAATATTTATAAATAGGAGATATTTAGAAAAAGGGAAAACGTTATAAAAAGGAAACTGTATAAGAAGGAAATCATTTTAAAGTGGAGAACCGTTACTAAAAGTAAATCTTTAAAATGAATAAATGTTGTTAAAAAGGAAATCGTTATAAAGCGAATAAAGGAGTTAAATCGAATATGGTATTCGAAAGGAGTTAAATCGAATATGGTATTCGAAAGTAGTAAATCGAATTAGTTATTCGAAAGGGGTTAGTCGAGTCGAGTCAGTTGAATAGAGTTAACCAGTTAGAGTTAAACCAGTTAGAGTTAGTCAGTTAGAGTAAATCGAACTAGAGTTATTCAAATGGAGTTATCGAATAGTAGCGATTTGTATAAAGTAAAGGGAGTTAATCGAATATAGTTTATTCGAATAGAGTTAAGGGAGTTAATCGAATAGAGTTTATTCGAATAGAGTTAAAGGAGTTAATCGATGTTAGTTTAATCGAAAGGAGTTAAGTGAAAAGAGTTAAATCGATTAGAGTAAATCAAACAGAGTTAATCGATTAGATTTAAAGCAAATGAGTTAATCGAATATAGTTTATTCGAATAGAAAGTAAAGGGAGTTAATCGAATATAGTATATTCAAATAGAATAAAGGAGTTAATCGAATATATAGTTTATTCAAATAGAATTAAAAGAGTTATCGAATATAGTTATTCGATAGGAGTTAAGTGAATAGAGTTAAAGTTAAATCAAAAGAGTTAAGTGAATAGAATAAATTGAATATAGTTATCGAATATACCTTATCGAAGGAAAGAATTATCAAATAGAAAAGATCTGAAAGAGAGTTACGTAAGGAAGTTCGTTAAAGAAGTAGAAGGGTGAACTTTGTCTATTTTAAGTTTAGAAACGTTGTTCAGTTAAGGTCTGAGAGGTAGTATTACCCCAACTTGATTGACTTCATTTTTAACTAAGGAATGGTTAAGGTTCGATAGTAAAGGATAGTTAAGTGAATTTAGTAATTAAAGGAAATGGTTTGAGTTGGCATCGCGATGGTTTGTTTAAACATCTGTCCAAGTCCAATGAAGAAGCTTTGGAAATTTTTTTCCAAATAAGAAAACAGAAATGTTTTCTAATAAAGAAAACAAGAAATGAAAATGTTTTCAATTGTTAATAACGTATATTTTCCCAATTTAGAAAATAAGAAATATTGAATATAGGGAAACAGGAGATAATTAAATTTCTGAAATAAGAGATAAATGTCGAATGATGTTTGATCGATATAAATTTTCATTTGGAAATAATATCGTTGTTTACACACCTGTTTTTCTTCGATAGTTAAATCACAGACTATCGAAGTTTTGACCATTTTAACGTTGTTAATATGGAGAGACCGGTTGGATTATTATCCAAAGAATCACTCTGTATTGGCATAAGCGTTGTGAATCATATATGCCAAAGGAAATTGAAGACGGAGTTATGCAAGGGCTATCCTGTTTACAGAATAGTGCATTCGGTTCATCCCGTTCCTGGATGACTTGTATGGACGGATGTCTGACAGAGTATTTCCAGACGATCACGTATATTGATTTCTCCAACCGTACCAAGAGTGGAAGCAGAGAAGGAAACTTCTTTTAGCTAACACATAATGTATGGTTGAGGATGTCAATCGGTGATTTGATGGATTTGACGATGTGGCATTCAAAGTGAATCTGGTGTGATGATAAAGCGTAGCTTCTAGCCTCACATCCGGTAAATGATAGAAATCGGGCAGGCAGCATGGCTAAGTCGGTCGCACCGAAGTAGGGTGTATAATCACCTGATCTAGAGTTTCATTTACTTTTAAAAATCTATTGTTGATGCTGTCCCATTCGGGAAACGGTTGCTGATCCTAACTGTTGGTGATATACATTCGATACACTCAAGCGAAATGAGTGGTCGGTCATGTATGGTCGAGTTGCAAGATGTTCTTGTTGAACCCAGTGTATTCCTTTCTAGAGGTACACTAGCGAAAGGGGGTTCCATACCTTGTCATAGTTGGAAATCCATTACCCAATACATGCTTGCGGTTTTAATTGCATACTATATATGTAGAACGTGAGATGAAAGCGTTCAGCTAGATGATTATTATTATTGTGGTTGATAGACATTATTATAATATCAAAAGGTTTTTGATATAAAGATAATTTGGATTCTCATAAGGGAAAAACCCGTTCCATTATACGGCGTGGTCTTATGAGATATCGTTTAATGGCTTAACTTGTTTCAAACTGTTTTACTCATACCAGTCCCATGACTGACCCGGAGTTTATTTGTTGTTTCCCTAAACTCTTGGGTGCCCAATTTTGTACGGGCAGTCAAGTAGTCGGGATTTACAGATATACTGGAAGAGCTTGGAGCAGGAGGCTTCAGAATTATATAGCTATAGTTATTTCCGCTGTATTGTAAGTGCTGTACTTTGATAATGATATGTATATTCAAGTACAGATTTGTATTTCAAAGTTATGTTATGAAATATATTTATTCGTTCCGCTGTGAGATTCGTGTTACTCTGATATTGTGTTCTTCTTCTTCTTCTATTCTAAGTTTCTACCTTATCTTTCCTCACCCTCTAATTTCTTTCATTAATGATCAGTATTTTCGATGTTTGGTTAGTCGTCAACGTGTTTATGGCGATAACCAAAGTCGTCAAAATCCCGGGTCATTAACAAATATTGATAAATAAATAGAGAAGTGATTTAACTAATGAAATATTAATTAAGGGCTCAGTTGAATTTCAAAAAGGAAAATTTGATTTTTGAAAAGAGTAAACTGTTTAAAAACTCCCAGGGAAAGACTGTTTGAATTAAAAACAAATTTAACAGAAATGTGTGAAAGCAAATTTGAATTAAAGTAAAGCCAGTAAAGTGGTAACTGAGATTGAATTAGAATGATATCAAGACAAATTGGATTGTGAGATTCAAATTTGAAGTTTAATGTGATAATCAAGTTAAGAGTTGGGAATCGAGAAGAAACTCGAGTTGAAATGATATTTGGCTCGGATGTAAGCAAATGGTTGTGTTGTGGATAAAAGCAGATTGGAATTTGATTGGGATGACCCTTGTATCTGCTGAATTGATAACAGGTGGAAAGGGTATAATGATATGCCAAATTGGATATAATATTTATGAGCTGAATTGGAAAGCCGCTTGGCTGTTTGATTTTCTTTTGGGTTGGAGATGGCCCAGAGAGGCGAGTTGGAGTTTGTCCTATTGACCAGTACAACGGAGGTGCTGGCAAAAATTTTCGAAGAGTTAAGGCGTTAGAAAATTTTCAGAATTTTTGAAAATTTTCGTTGATAAGAACTAATTAATATTTAATTAAATTTAAATTTGGTTCAGTTGAAACTGAAGTTAAGAAGTGAACAAATATTTTCTAACTAGTCAATAGGGTCGTTCTCTACCTTAGCAATTTCGAGGACGAAATTATTTTAAGTGGGGAAGATTGTAATGACCCGCATTGGCAGAGGTATTATAATTAATTAATTTAATTATATTAATAGTGATATAGTAAATTAAATGGTCGTGGAATTAAATAATAATGAATATTTAATTAAAATAATAAATTATATAATATATTTAATTATGAAATAATCAGAATTGGCTGAAATGGCGATATGTGTGAATTGGTAAATTCGAATTATATAATTTAGTTTAAAGTTGAATTATAGTAACGAATATATTCAATCGTCGATAGTTGAACGTATAGTTTATAATATAATTATAAACGAGCTTGAAATGGCGCTGCAGTTAGTAATTTGGCGATTTGAACTTCAACTGAATGTACAGGATTCGTTTTAAGCCGGATTTCTGTGAAACAAAAAACGTGTGGAGCTGGTGGAGTATATCTTTCTAGTGGAAGAGAAAAATCGGGATTTCGTCGTGTAGATTTTGATTCACGTCCAAATCAAATTTCAGAAAAGTTGCTGTGGAATTCCTTTACAATTTATAAAGGAATTATTTATATTTTAAAAAGGGATTTCAATCTAAATCGAATATCGGGTTGACCCAGATTTGAAATATCAAGTTAGAAATTCATATAGCAATATTCTAGAGCTGTATGGTATTCCACTATGAATATATACGATAATATTTATTTATAAATATTTAATTTAATTATTTTTAAATATATTTATATATTTAAAAGGGTTATTTAGGACTTTAAAAATAGCCACTTTTGCATACGGAGTCGGAATTTGATGAAACCAGCTTCGTTGGGACCCTAGTGTAAAACTCTTGTTGTATGTCCATTTTCATGATTTTTGGATATTGTGGGTGGTCATAGGAGTTTAAAATGTTTAAAGAGAAATAGAAATAGAATATTCTATGGAATATTCCCATCTCCTAATGCTATAAACACCCCCTTTAACAAAATCCTTAAAACCTAATGGGAATTCACTTCTGCTCAAAATTATAAGCCGCCACCCATTTTTACAGAAACCCAGACGCAACTCTGGGTAAAATCAAAATCAATTCATATGAAGATCATAAAATGGTATAAAATACATATTTATACTCGTGATGCGCAGCTCTTCAACGCAGTAGTTTTTATGTGTTGCTCGACATCTCTTTGCCGTCGCTGGTAGGTGGACATCGAACTAGGGTTAAGGATTTAAGGGATGCGAAGCAATGATTTATGTTGTTGAGGTCATTTTCGGATTTTTAGTGTAGAATGGAAGGTGTTGGTGGATTTTTGTGGTATTTCAGTGGTAAATGTGTCGATGGAAATACAGTATCCCGTGAGTCCTGCTGGTCGACGCGATGAGGAGAAGTTAACCGAGTTCGAAGGCAAATGGTATGGGGAGGAGCGAAATCCGATGGGATGTAGTATGGTGGCTTCGGTGTATGAATCCATGGAGTATTGGAGGATCGGTGTGAGTTCAAAATCATGGAAATGGCTGTGAGCATCGGCAGCAGGGTGTTTGAAGAAGAAGGGTGGGATTTGGGGCGTGGGATTTAAAAGGGAGAATGGGCCAATGTAGAAAGGGGGTGAGGCCCACTAATTTAAAACCCAAGTTTTATTTATTTATTTAATTAAGGTGTATGACTTGTAAATCTAATAACTTGTTCATACGAAATCGAAACTCAGCGAAACAAGATCCAATAGGATCGTATGGATGGCCACTTCGCAGTGAAACTGACGGGAAGTGGATTGGAGCTCGTCTGAATTTACGGCGGATTTAATTGTTTGATTCAAATCAAATAACAGTTTATCGTTCTTTAACGATGAACTACCAAAGTGAGTAAATCTCACTAACTCTGAACAGTTTATAATTTCATGTTGTATTTTTAGAACTGTTAAATATTGGCTGATTGACTGTGTGTTGATTGTTTGATTGAACTGCTAGTCAGTTAGTTGTGTTTAACAGAATATATCATATGGAACTGAAAGTGATGTTATCTATATTAACATCTGTGATGCAGGGAAATAGATTGGAGGAACCCAACGGGGTTTCTCAACATTTATTTTACTGTTTTTCAAATATTGTGATATATGATGTGATATATAATCTGTTGTCGATTATATGTGTTTGGACGATACTGATCATCGTGATTTGATATGTTGAATACCATAACATACCGAAATGTTGATAAGGGATTGTTTTCAAAGTGATATTTGAAAATAAAATATTTATAAATGGAATATTTATAAATAAGAAATATTTATAAATCGGAATATTTATAAATAGGAGATATTTAGAAAAAGGGAAAATGTTATAAAAAGGAAACTGTATAAGAAGGAAATCATTTTAAAGTGGAGAACCGTTACTAAAAGTAAATCTTTAAAATGAATAAATGTTGTTAAAAAGGAAATCTTTATAAAGCGAATAAAGGAGTTAAATCAAATATGGTATTCGAAAGCAGTTAAATCGAATATGGTATTTGAAAGGAGTTAAATCGAATATGGTATTCGAAAGGAGTTAAATCAAATATGGTGTTCGAAAGTAGTAAATCGAATTAGTTATTCGAAAGGGGTTAGTCGAGTCGAGTCAGTTGAATAGAGTTAACCAGTTAGAGTTAAACCAGTTAGAGTTAAATCAGTTAGAGTTAATCAGTTAGAGTATATCGAACTAGAGTTATTCAAATGGAGTTATGGAATAGTAGTGATTTGAATAAAGTAAAGGGAGTTAATCGAATATAGTTTATTCGAATAGAGTTAAGGGAGTTAATCGAATATAGTTTATTCGAATAGAGTTGAAGGAGTTAATTGGTGTTAGTTTAATCTAAAGGAGTTAAGTGAAAAGAGTTAAATCGATTAGAGTAAATCAAACAGAGTTAATCAAACAGAGTTAATCGATTAGAGTTAAAGCAAATGAGTTAATCGAATATAGTTTATTTTAATAGAATGTAAAGGGAGTTAATCGAATATTGTTTATTTGAATAGAAAGTAAAGGGAGTTAATCGAATAAAGTTTATTCAAATAGAATAAAGGAGTTAATCGAATATATAGTTTATTCAAATAGAATTAAAAGAGTTATCGAATATAGTTATTCGATAGGAGTTAAGTGAATAGAGTTAAAGTTAAATCAAAAGAGTTAAGTGAATAGAATTAATTGAATAGAGTTATCGAATATACCTTATCGAAGGAAAGAATTATCAAATAGAAAAGATTTGATAGAGAGTTACGTAAGGAAGTTTGTTAAAGAAGTAGAAGGGTGAACTTTGTCTATTTCAAGGTTAGAAATGTTGTTCAGTTAAGGTCTGAGAGGTAGTATTAGCCCAACTTTATTGACTTCATTTTTAACTAAGGAATGGTTAAGGTTCGATAGTAAAGGATAGTTAAGTGAATATAGTAATTGAAGGAAATGGTTAGAGTTGGCATCGCGATGGTTTGTTTAAACATCTGTCCAAGTCCGATGAAGAAGCTTTGGAAATGTTTTCCAAATAAGAAACCAGAAATGTTTTCTAATAAAGAAAACAAGAAATGGAAATGTTTTCCATTGTTAATAACGTATATTTTCCCATTTTAGAAAATAAGAAATATTGAACATAGGGAAACAGGAGATAAGTAAATTTCTGAAATAAGAGATAAATGTTGAATGATGTTTGATCGATATAAATTTCCATTTGGAAATAATATCGTTTTTTGCACACCTGTTTTTCTTCGATAGTTAAATCACAGACTATCGAAGTTTTGACCATTTTAACGTTGTTAATATGGAGAGACCGGTTGGATTATTATCCAAAGAACCACTCTGTATTGGCATAAGCGTTGTGAATCATATATGCCAAAGGAAATTGAAGACGGAGTTATGCAAGGGCTATCCTGTTTACAGAATAGTGCATCTGGTTCATCCTGTTCCTAGATGACTTGTATGGACGGATGTCTGACAGAGTATTTCCAGACGATCACATATATTAATTTCTCCAACCGCACCAAGAGTGGAAGCGGAGAAGGAAACTTCTTTTACTTAACACATAATGTATGGTTGAGGACGTCAATCGGTGATTTGATGGATTTGACGATTTGGCATTCAAAGTGAATCTGGTGTGATGATAAACCGTAGCTTCTAGTCTCACATCCGGTAAATGACAAAAATCGGGCAGGCAGCATGGCTAAGTCGGTCGCACCGAAGTAGGGTGTATAATCACCTGATCTAGAGTTTCATTTACTTCTAAAAATCTATTATTGATGCTGTCCCATTTGGGAAACGGTTGCTGATCCCAATTGTTGGTGATATACATTCGATACACTCAAGCGACATGTGGCCGGGTTGCAAGTTGTTCTTGTTGAACCCAGTGTATTCCTTTCTAGAGGTACACTAGAGAAAGGTGGTTCCATACCTTGTCATAGTTGGAAATCCATTACCCAATACGTGTTTGCGGTTTTGATTGTATACTAAATATGTAGAACATGAGATGAAAGCGTTCTGCTAGATGATTATTATTATTGTGGTTGATAGACATTATTATAATATCAAAAGGTTTTTGATATAAAGATAATTTGGATTCTCATAAGGGAAAAACCCGTACCGTTATATGGCATGGTCTTATGAGATATCGTTTAATGGCTTAAACTGTTTTAAACTATTTTACTCATACCAGTCCCATGACTGACCCGGAGTTTATTTGTTGTTTCCCTAAACTCTTGGGTGCCCAATTTGGTACGGGCAGTCAAGTAGTCAGGATTTACAGATATACTGGAAGAGCTTGGAGCAGGAGGCTTCAGAATAATATAGCTATAGTTATTTCCGCTGTGTTGTAAGTGCTGTACTTTGATAATGATATGTATATTCAAGTACAGATTTGTATTTCAAAGTTATGTTATGAAATATATTTATTCGTTCCACTGTGAGATTCGTGTTACTCTGATATTGTGTTCTTCTTCTTCTTCTATTCTAAGTTTCTACCTTATCTTTCCTCACCCTCTAATTTCTTTCATTAATGATCGGTATTTTCGATGTTTGGTTAGTCGTCATCGTGTTTATGGCGATAACCAAAGTCGTCAAAATCCCGGGTCATTACAGATTGACAGGTTGTGTAAGAGCTAATTATTTATATTTAATGCTTATGCAGTTGTGGGGTGCACTCTGGATGATGGTTGATTATTTATCGTTGTTATTTTATATGTGTGTTGTAGAAAATCCATATAATTAACATTATGTGGTAATTGATTGGGCCTCATCCCAGTTTTGAAATAGAAATATTTGAAATAAAATATTTGAATAGAAATATTTTAATAGGAATATTGGAATAGAAATATTTGAATAGAAATATTTGAAACAAAAATATTTGAAATAGAAATATTTGAAAAAATATATTTGAAATAGAATACTTGAAAATAGAAATATATGAAGCCGTGTTGATTAGATTTACGCCAATTTGACGTGAACGATATTTATATCGATTTTACTCATTTTTCAATGAATACTTAAATGATTTGAAATTCGAATTGAATTGAAATCGATTTGAATTGAAATCGATTTGAATTGAAATCGATTTGAAATGAATTTAAAACGAATTTATACTGGAAAATTCAATTTTGATTTGAATTTGAGATGGAAGTTGAAATCGTTTTGAAAAAGAATTTAAAACGATTTATAAAATACATTTTAAAAGGAAATCGATGAAATATGTATAATATATATATATTATATATAATGGCCTGAATAGAACGCGCCGCAATGCGGCAGTTCGGAAATTTCGACCATTGACTTCGAATGGATATTACGGGAGATCCGACCGTCGGATTCTCCTTGAATTGGAACCGTTGGGTTCTAATTGAAAATACCTTTCTAATGAATATTAGAGATTCGAAAACTAACGGTTGGATTTGGAATTATGTCCAAATCAAATTTGGAAAAGGTCGCTGTAAGTGCAGTTCGATGGCCGTTGATGGAAATCTGTTGTACGGGCGTTGATAAAATTATTAAAAATAGTAATAATTTATGTAGAAATGATTTGTGAAGAATTGGGATGAAAACCTCCATATTTGAAAAGATAAAAATAGATTTTTATCGAAATGAACTAGTTTCGAACTAGAATTATAATTCTATTTATTTTTGAAATAAATAAAGTGGATTTGAAATGGTTTCAAAGGTAACCAGAATTTCCAAAATGGATTTGAATCGAAATTGTCTTTGGAATATTTCGATGTAGGATTTTGTGATGAAAAAGATATTGTTATGGGAATTTGAAAGATATATTAATATCGTTATTTCCAATACAATATTTGTTGGTCGTAGAATTTGATATTGAATATAAGCTGATATATTTTCTATTCAGAGCCTTGTATTTAATATCAAATGTGATTTGGGTTTGTCGTGAATGGTGTCTTCGTTAACACTGTTTTTAAGCCCAGTTGAGAAAAAGATTAAATCTTTTTATTTAGATTTAATGAAGTGCACCAATTAAATTATGTTTAATTGGAATTGAATTGGTATTCATTTATGGGTTTATCGTGAACAGTGTTTTAAATAACACTTGTTCTTTAACCCGATAATTAATGGAATGTGATTTTGGGTTGTCGTGAACGGTATCTTCAATAATACTGCTCTTAGACCCAATAGAGTAAGAAAATCAGAAACTAACTGGAGATTATTTAAGTTGAATGGTTCTTGGGTATTGATCTGATGTTGGTTTCGGCCTTCGGGGTTAATACTTAGGGAATTGCTCACTTGCTAATTTATGGTTAGGGACTGATTGAAATGTGATGTGATTTTGGGGTTTATCGTGAATTGTGTTTTAAATCACACTGATTCTTTAACCCAGTTAAAGATTAAAACTAAGTGGAGTTTTAATGAATCTTTAATTAGATTGAAAAGATCGAGAATGGAGTATCACCAATTTTGCTCCAGGCGATAGTTAAATCTTTAATTAGATTTGAACGTGAAATGGTAATTGAATTTACCAATAACACCGTGGTGTTAGATATGAAGTATGACCAGTTTTACTTCATGGGATGAATAGGTTGGGATTGGGAAATAAAATAGATGATTACTTCGGTGTGGTTCGCTAATCCCGACTAGTTTGAAGTGATATTCAAAGGAAGATTAAAGAATAAATTTAAAAAGAATTTATCTTTGATTAAATTAATGGGAACCTTTCCCTAAGATTGTGAAATTTAGAAACTAACTGTAGGTTGGCTAAGATGAATGGTTTCCTGGGTATTGATCTGATGTTGGTTTCGGCCTTCAGGGTTAATATTTGGGGAAATGTTCTCTTACTAATTTACGGTTAGTGACTGATGAATTGGAATGAGGCGTATGTTGTGTTTGTGTAACACTTGTTTATTATATATGCGAGTTATTCAGAAAGACCGGGTTTATCCCATTCTAAATAACTGATTCAACGATTAGTCGAAGATGAAGACGGTGGTTGAAGACCGGAGGTCTTCACGTTGTTTGGATAATTACTGATGATCATGATTGGGCCGTACATCCAAGAGGAGGGAATCAGTTGGTGGTCGTCAAATGTACTTGGAGATCGATGGGTATGCGGGGTACTAGGTGCCTCCGGTTTCGTTCAGACCCAGAACGGACTTGTAAATGGACAGTGTATCTGACATTGGATATCATTTTGTGTGATTGATGGATATTGGTTGCATAGAGTGGTTTGCTTGTGTGGCATGCTATGATGCAAATGATCAAGGCTTCTATTGAAAAGCAGAGTCTTGTGGTTGATGAACAAAGCACAGCCTGTGTGGCATATCTTTGTGTAACTTTGATTCGCGAGCCTCACACCCCGGTGGTGAACCAGAAACGGGAGAGGACCTCAGGGAGGACATGCGTTTCTTCCTAGTTAGAAGTGGAGTCAGTGGTTTGACACACCCTGATGAGTTTGACTTATGTGGTTGTTGGTTTGCGAGGCGCCTCAGATATATCGGTGACTATGTAAAGCCGATGGACTCATTCATTGGCTCATTTATGCCCCAAAGGGCAGGGAAACGCAGTGTTCAGGAATTTTAATCCACAACGGTGGACAGGCCCTGACGATCCAAGGGTCGATGCGCTCTGACCCTGAGGCTCGGGCTAGAGAGTATCGAAGCCGGTGAGGAGTATATTTTGCCCCGGTTCACAGATGAAAATCCTACTTCCAATATGTGATATTGCAGTTTTGATTGTAAACCTATATATGGCAGCATAGTGGCATGGGACTCTCATGTCGCCTATGATTGATATTTATGATTGTATATAAAATCAGAAACTAACTGGAAACGAACTAGGATGGGTGGTTTCCTGGGTATTGGTCTGATGTTGGTTTCGGCCTTCGGGGTTAATACTTAGGGAATCGTTCTCTTAGTAATTTACGGTTGGAGTCTGATTAAAATTAAAAACATGAAATTTAGCGTATCAAGCATTCTTTGGCTATTATAAGGTAAAAATCCTATCCTCCGGCTTGCGTTGCATTGTGTGATGGGACCTGGGTCTTATAATAGATACATTTTTTTCATTTAGCATTGCGCTATTGTTTTATGCACTGGTGTTCTTGGGAGGAAACCCGTTCTGTGTTATACGGCGTGGTCCCTTGATTTACCTAACTTTAAAATACAGATTAATAACTGTTTTAGTTCTCACACCAGTCACATGACTGACCTGGAGTTTATTGTTTTAACCTAAACTCTGGGTGCCCTTATTTTGACACGGGCAGCTAGTAGTTTTGGTTTTGTAGATTTATATTCACAGGATCCTAATTTACAGCTGGAATGATATCCGGAAAGCTCTGTATCCGTATATCTCTTCTAGGTGTATTGTATTATTTTCCGCTGTTATGTAATGTATTGTAATCTCTGATATTTATCAAATGTAATATTTATTTATATTCTTGTATTCTAATGGAATTGTTGTAATTAACAATGAAATGTTCTTCTGTTTGCGTTCTAATTTGTCGTGTTCTCAAAACAATCAGCCGTTTCGAATGGTCTTGGTCGGTTAACGACTGATTCGGATCGAGCAAAAATTCCCAATCGTTACAGTGGTATCAGAGCTTTGGTTTACAAAGCTCAGAGAACATGTCACTTTAGAACCATACGAAAGAATTCATCAGAGATTGGATTAGTAATATCCAATGAGAATGACTCGTTAGAGATGGGATCAGTAGTGTCCTAGAACCAATGTGAAGAGTATATTTTTTAAATGAAAGCAATTTTTGTTTGAAAATTTAAATCAATTATTCGTATATGATTATTTATTCTAAATTGATTTGGGCAATCCAATATATAAGGATTTTGCATATACGTCTTGCAAACGTGTATTCGATGTTTTAATGTACTGGATGGTTTTAGAATCACACTCTAGTTGCCCAGGGATAATTCCGGTAACGGGGCACCATCGCCAGTATTTATTTTCGAATTTCGAAAGTGAGATATCTATATATTTCCAATCGACTGGTGTGAGAACCAAAACTAGATAGGGCTTATTGTTGTGATTTGGCATCAAAAATATGATTTTGACTATGTATCAAAGTTATGAATTTGAAAAGCTAATCAACTAATTGATTGATGGTCGTGTTGTTTGATTATTGTTTGACTAATTAAAATGTCGAACCTTTAACCAAATTGAATCAAATAGTGAGTTGTATTGAAAATTAGTCGCATTTGCTTGCATATACATGTACTTACATTGAATAGGTCATAGCAAGGAGGATAGACCAGAAGAATAAAATTGTTTGCCGACAAATAGTACATGTTTATTGTATTTCTTGAGATTTGGGTGATTTTATGAGCCGATTGGCTTTTTCTTTTTCTTTTGGATTGAAGAAGGCCATGGGAGGCTATATGAAATATCCCGAAGTCCCCGGTGCAGGGGACGTTATGGCGAAATTTTTCGGAAATTTAGGGTGTTAGCCAAATTTTTGAAAAATTTGAAAAGTTCTTAGTAACTGAAAAGTTGAAGAACTTAAGCCGTAAAGAAAATAATGGAATTTGAGTTGATTAGTTAAACAACTTTCGGCTTCATTCCTTTTCGGGTACGAAAAGTTTTAAGTAGGGGAGATTGTAATAACCTGGAAATCCAAGCCAATTTAAAATTTTTATTTTGGCAATTTTAGCGAATTTTGATTATTTAAAATGAATTATTTTAAATAATATCGACGAGAAATTTATTTTGAATAGAATTAGAACGTATATATTTATATAGATCGTAGTTAGAATATAAATTTTTTATTTTAATTATAAAAGGAATTGAAAATGGCGCGGTAGTTCAATAATTCGATTTCAAATTAATGTACCGGGTGCAAAATAAACCGGATTTTAGCGAAACCAAAAATATTCGAATCTATTCGAGAATATCTTTCCAATGAATCCGAAAAATTGAAATTTCATAGCGGGAATCAAAAGTTAGCTCCAGTTGAAAAATCAGAATAGTCGCTATGGAATTCTGGCCCTTGAAAATGGAAATTTTGCAAACGACCTCGGTTTTCGACGAAACCACTTTTATTGGATCCGTGATGTCAAATTATTGCTAGGTTTCAAAATTCGTAATTTTTCGAATCAACATGTGAGCATGGCAAAGGAAAACACATTTGACTAGTTTAATTTGATTTTAATCGACTGGAAAATTGGCCATTTTTCAAACAGTCTCAGAATTCGACGAAATTAGATTTGTTAGAACCGTATCGTCAATACGTAGCTAGAAAATATTTTTCGGAAATTTTTAGATTCAGTATGTGGCCCCAGTGAATTGAAATGTGCATTTAAAATTCAATATAATGATTCATATTTTAATTTCAGTGAAATCTTATTGTAACAGTCGAATTGGCTTCCGAAACATATCCCATTGTGTTCGGAATGGGGGTATTTAGCTAGGGGCGATAGTCGTTGGGTTCGAATTGGAGGTTAAATGAAAAAGCAACTTTTTTGAAGAATAAATTATTTAAATTAAATAATATATATTTCTTTTCTCTCCCTCCCTATACCTTCTCTTTCCCCACACGTTGACTGAATAGAAAAAAAAACCATAACCTAACTACCCCGTCGCCCCCCCCTGAGATCAGCCGCCGCCTGGCCTAGCACCACCCCCTTCCATCGATGCCCCTCCACCCTTACCACCCCAGTCTCGCACAGGTCGAAACGCCCCCCCCCACCACTTCGATTTCCACGAAGAACACCGACGTCGCCTCACTACGCCAGCCGACCCCGGCTACTCCACCGCCATCCTGTTTTGCCGCCAACCACCACATCCCGACCCCCCCAATCACCCGCGAGCAACCCCCTTCCTCTAAAAGGAAAAAACACTGTAAGTTTTTATTTATTCACGTTTACTTAATGAAATCGTTTTATTTATTTATTTTATAGCATAAGGAAACTCTGATTTTTTATATATTTTTAAAACGAGAGAAACATGATTTTTAAAAACGCTAAAGGTATGATTTTTATGTCGATAAAGTTCTGATTTTAGCTTTATAAAAATATGGCTTTTGGAGGTTATAAAATTATGATTTTTAGATTATAGAAAAAATAAAAATATGAATTTTATATAGGAGAGATAATAAAAATATGATTTTTTATAGGTGAGATAATAAAAATATGATTTTCATATAATAGAGAATATAAAAATATGATCTTTATATATGTAGCGAAATAAAAATATGATTTTTAGTGAACTAATAATAGAATTTTTATCTATATAATAGCAATGTAAAAATATAATTTTTTTAATATACCAGGAAATATAAAAATGTGATTTTTTATATATGTAGTGAACACGGCCAATGAAATTGACAAAAGGCGAGCACGATGAAGATTTCTGCAAATGAAGAGTCATGGCATTTGGTTTAGCTAGTCGGTGAGAACTCCTCACCTCTAATTTAAATTTCTAGTTAAAAATATATACTAGGATGCAGACGGTGTTTAGTAGCACCCGACACCCACCGTCCACACACATTGGACGGCTTGTATGCTTGTTTGTTTGATTTTGATGTGTACTTGATTGTGTGATGTGATGTGAAATGAAATAAAATATTTATATAGTTAAAAATATTTTATAGTTGAAAATAGAATTTTTAACGTGTATTTAAAATGAAATAAATATAAGCAAATCGGACGATTTTTTTATATACACACATTTGACTAATATTGATTGGGACGGTAAATTTTACACATCGCCCAACTGCACAAATAAAATCTATGATTGTTGATTTGAAACCCCACACGGGTATTGGGATGAGATTTAACGTACACTAATCCCGATTGTTTAGTTGTATGTCAATCGATGGATTGATAGACTGTGTAAGCGCTGATTATTTATATTTAATGCTTATGTAGTTGTGGGGTGCACTCTGGATGATGGTTGATTATTTATCGTTGTTATTTTATACGTGTGTTGTAGAAAATCCATATAATTAACATTATATGGTAACTAATTGGGCCTCATTCCAGTTTTGAAATAGAAATATTTGAAATAAAATATTTAAATAGAAATATTTGAATAGGAATATTGGAATAGAAATATTTGAATAGAAATATTTGAAAAAGAAATATTTGAAAAAGATATATTTGAAAAAGAAATATTTGAAATAGAATATTTAACCGTGTTGATTAGATTTGCGCCATTTTGACGTGAACAATATTTTTATCGATTTTATTCATTTTTCAGTGAATATTGAAATGATTTGAAATTCGAATTGAATTGAAATCGATTTGAATTAAAATCGATTTGAAATGAATTTAAAACGAATTTATATTGGAAAATTCAATTTTGATTTGAATTTGAGATGGACGTTGAAATCATTTTGAAAACGAATTTAAAACAATTTATAAAATACATTTTAAAAGGAAATCGACGAAATATATATAATATATATTATATATATAATCGCCTGAATAGAACACGCCGCGCTGCAGCAGTTCGCGAATTTCGACCATTGACTTCGAACGGATAGTACGGGAGATCCGACCATCGGATTCTCCTGAAACCGGAATCGTTGGGTTCGTATCGAAAAGAGCTTTCTAATGAATATTAGATATTTGAAACCTAACGGTTGGATTTGGAATTATGTCCAAATCAAATTTGGAAAAGGTCACTGTAAGTGCAGTTCGATGGACGTTGATGGAAATCGACTGTACGGGACTTGATAAAATTATTAAAAATAGTAATAATTTGTGTAAAATCATAAGAAATGATTTGCGAAGAATTGGGATGAAAAACTCCATATTTGAAAAGATAAAAATAGATTTTTATCGAAATGAACTAGTTTCGAACTAGAATTATAATTCTATTTATTTTTAAAATAAATAAAGTGAATTTGAAATGGTTTCAAAGGTAACTAGAATTTCCAACAATTGAATTGGAATGGATTTGAATCGAAATTGTCTTTGGAATATTTCGATGTTGGATTTCGTGATGAAACAGATAATGTTATGGGAATTTGAAAGATATTTCCAATACGATATTTGTTGGTCGTAGAATTTGATATTGAATATAAGCAGATATATTTTCTATTCAGAGCCTTGTATTTAATATCAAATGTGATTTGGGTTTGTCGTGAATGGTGTCTTCATTAACACTGTTTTTAATCCCAGTTGAGAAAAAGATTAAATCTTTTTATTTAGATTTAATGAAGTGCACCAATTAAACAATGTTTAATTGGAATTGAATTGGTATTGATTTTTGGGTTTATCGTGAACAGTGTTTTAAATAACACTTGTTCTTTAACCCGATAATTAATGGAATGTGATTTTGGGTTGTCGTGAACGGTATCTTCAATAATACTGTTCTTAGACCTAATAGAGTAAGAAAATCAGAAACTAACTGAAGATTAGTTAAGTTGAATGGTTTCTTGGGTATTGATCTGATGTTGGTTTCGGCCTTCGGGGTTAATACTTAGAGAATTGCTCACTTGCTAATTTACGGTTAGGGACTGATTGAAATGTGATGTGATTTTGGGGTTTATCGTGAACCGTGTTTTAAATGACACTGATTTATTAACCTAGTTAAAGATTAAAACTAAGTGGAGTTTTAATGAATATTTAATTAGATTGAAAAGATCGAGAATGGAGTGTCACCAGTTTTGCTCCAGGCGATAGTTAAATCTTTAATTAGATTTGAACGTGAAATGGTAATTGAATTTACCGATAACACCATGGTGTTAGATATGAAGTATGACCTGTTTTACTTCATGGGATGAATAGGTTGGGATTGGGAAATAAAATAAATGATTACTTCGGTGTGGTTCGCTAATCCCGACTAGTTTGAAGTGATACTCAAAGGAAGATTAAAGAATAAATTTAAAATGAATTTATCTTTGATTAAATTAATGGGAACCTTTCCCTAAGAATGTGAAATTTAGAAACTAACTGTAGGTTGGCTAAGATGAATGGTTTCCTAGGTATTGATCTGATGTTGGTTTCTGCCTTCGGGGTTAATATTTGGGGAATTGTTCTCTTACTAATTTACGGTTAGTGACTGATGAATTGGAATGAGGCGTATGTTGTTTTTGCGTAACACTTGTTTATTATATACGCGAGTTATTCAGAAAGACTGGGTTTATCCCATTCTGAATAACTGATTCGATGATTAGTCGAAGATGAAGACGGTGGTTGAAGACCGGAGGTCTTCATGTCATTTGGATAATTACGGATGATCTTGATTGGGCCGTACACCCAAGAGGAGGGATGTGACGGCCCGCCCCGCTCCCGCCTGCATTTCCTCCGAAAGTGCGCTATACACATGCCCGACTAGCACGGAACGGTCGTCAGAGGAAAGGTAAGGAGGGAATTAACTAACGAGGAACCTGTAGAATGTCTCACAACGCATGGAATAAAATATAATAATAACATACTTGACATAAAACAGGTGAGACAGTGCATAAGCTGATAACTAAAACCAACATCAGCATCAGAGCAGCGGAAATCCAAATACATCTTATTACAACTTTCCAAATTTACTGTCTCTAAAACAAAAGAAAACTGAAAGTGGAAGATGCACTACTAATGCTCAAGCAGTGATCTTCAACAACACAGGGAGAATACTATATATATCGTACGTGGAAGCCTCCTGCTCATCTCCGGATCATCTACCGTGCATCACCAGCTAACCTGTCTCTAGTCTGCTGAGCACCCAGAGTAATAAGAGGAGACATAAAACTCTGGGTCAGACATAAAGCCTGGTATGAGCGATAAGCATCTAAACAGAACAATAATAGGTATACTAAACCATACCTGAACCACGACCTACAACCAAAGAGTTAGTACCACATACCGTACAATACTCTAAGGTGCCATAATAGATAGTGTGAATAATACGGGGGTGGTGGCAAACAAATCAACCATAGCAACCATCCTCACATCTCTCACTCAGTGCGTAAAGCATACGATGTCCACCACTATCAATCACTAGACCCATCGAAGTAGTGACGGAGTTCAACTTGTACAACTACTGCTACTACCAAGCTTACCACATGGAGTCATGACCAAATCTTTACAAATGACCCCACTTCATTGGTCTATAGCCCTTTAGTCATACCTAGGCCACTGTGGCCCTGAATCCGTTCACGTACCTCCCATACATAGTGATCCAAAGTCATAGACATCGACTGCCCCTTGTCCCACGTTCGGCAGCAAAGCCCAATCATGAAGTGAACTCATCGGTTCCCAACTGGATCCTGAGCTCTAACTTCCCATATTGGACTACCTTTGCATCTCGGGTTATTGGTCAATACTGGATCGGGTCGGATTCACCTTCTTGCCATCGGTTCAGGTCGGGTCCTCTACCTTGAGTTGATTCTGTTCGTAGTCTTCTCCTGTAGCGGTTCGGTTCAGGTCCACAGCGTTGCATCGGTTCGGGTCGGGTCCACTACGTTTCTTCAACTCATGGTCCTCCCCTGGCACGGTTCGGTTAGGGTCCACTCCATCGCGTCGGTTCGGGTCGGGTGTCCCACTTCGGGTCGGGTCGGGTGCCATCTCCTATCCCATTCGTGCTTCCGCTCCGATCAGCTCCCTCGCCCTTCATTTGTTCCGATCCGATCCTCCTCCTTTAGCCGCTCCGATCCCCCTCCTTTATCCGATCCGATCCCAATATTGCTAGCATGACCTTCCTTTTTGCTAGATTTCTCAAGTGTCAAGTTCCGATCCAATCGAATCCCTTGCCCAGTTCACTTATCCGATCCGAGCAACCATATCCAATCCAATCTGAAACCTGCACTGTTTCTGCAACTTTTCCAGCAAGTGTTTTACGCCATTCGACGACGTTTTCAACCATTCTAACTATTGAAATCAATCACAAAACATGTCAAACAGTCATAGCAACATAGCAAGCTAACTACAAACACCAAAACAATGAATTTACATGTTAAAATGGATCAAATATACCCAAAACTCCATATTTTCCCTTAAGCATGTTTAAGAAAAACTAATCATAGGGTTAACAAAACTTAACCAAATTAAACCAAATTTCTACCAGAGGCATAAAATATTATTTTCGAATTTATAGATATTTTTCCAGAATTTATTAGTGTATAAATTCGCTAATCTTCACTAATTACCCTTAATTAACTGTAATTAGTGTCAAAACAATGCTAATCACTCACCTTGGCCACAAATAAAATTCTCAGAACTGAAACCTCGTTGATTTGAGTGAATACTGATGTCTAACAGCAGCTCCAACCTTGCTTTCATGTTTTCTCTCCTTAATTTGATGTAGATTAAGCCAAAACTCGATTAGAAAGTGATTTGGGGATGTTTCTAGATGTTGGCGTCCATTGTTAGGGTTCAAGAATGAAAGTGGCGGCTGGGTAATGAGGATAAGATCGTTCTCTAACTGATTTCAGCCTCCTTCTTACCCTAATCCCGAAATCCCCCATTGGGCCTAGCTGTTAATCACCCGGTTAAGCCCAATTAAGCTGTTTTTCACTATCTGAAACTTGTTTCAGTCATATCTCCCAAACGGTGAGTCCGTTTGGCTAATGTGACCACTCTACGGAATTGTAAACCATCATCCGGAGCCAATGGAAGTGGTTTCAAGTCAAAATTCCTTTCCATTCAAAAGTTATGGCCAAAACAGTACCAACTAGGGGTAAAATGGTCATTTAAAAATCGACAAAAATCATGAACATGGGAAATGACCCCAATAGTCATCTCCCAAAGTTACATGACCATACGACTTCGTATGTGAAAGAAATAAATATTCTACGATCCGATGATGCGTAGAATGCGGGTCGTTACACTCCCCCCCCCCCCCCCCCCTTAAGAAATTTCGTCCCCGAAATTCCTTAACCCAAAACATAGAAAAGATCCCGCATGCCTAACAGCCACATACAACAATCAAACATGCAAAACAAGCAAACAAGCCTACCCTAGCATGCGGAAAACTAAATCGAAGTCAAACTCTTACCAGGCAATGAGTTCTGGATATGTCTTCCTAATGTTCTCCTCTGTCTCCCAAGTGCAATCATTCTCGTCCTCGCACCACTGAACCTTGACTAGCTTCACCGCTTTCTTTCGAAGTTGCTTCATGTCGTGCTCGACAATACGGGCCGACTTGCGGTTCCCAACCGCCTCGGGTTCTACTTCGAAGTCCTCTAACTGATCAGGTGAAATAGTCATATCCGGGTCGTGAACGAACTTCCTTAGTTGGGAAACATGAAATACATTGTGAACTCCCGCCATCTTCTCTGGTAAGCCAACTCTATATGCCAAATTCCCGACTGGTTCAAGAACAGGGAATTGGCCAACAAATCTTGGTGCTAACTTGCCTCTCCTGCCAAATCGTATCATGCCCTTCAACGGAGAAATCTTGACAAACACCAAGTCACCAACGGAGAATTTTAAGTCTCTTCTCCTCTTATCGGCATAACTCTTCTGCCTATCTTGGGCAGCATTCATTCGTTGCTGAATGATCTTGATCTTTCCTGAAGTTTCCCTCACCACATATGGTCCAAGCATAAACTTCTCGCCAGTCTCTATCCAACATGATGGTGAGTTGCACGGTCTTCCGTACAAAGCTTCGAACGGAGCCATACCGATACTGGATTGGTAGCTATTATTATATGCAAACTCTACTAGATGCAAATGGTCACCCCATGATCCACCAAAATTCAATATACATGCTCTCAAGAGGTCTTCCAATATACGATTCACCCTCTTAGTCTGACCGTCCGTCTGAGGATGATACGCGGTACTGAGATGTAATTCTGACCCTAGAGCCTCTTGTAAGCTCTTCCAAAACCCACTAGTGAACAACGGGTCTCGGTCACTCACAATGCTTTTAGGTACTCCGTGAAATCTCACTACCCACTTCATATACAATTCTGCTAACTTAGTTGTCGTTCTGGTCGATTTGACTGGTATAAATCTTGCACTCTTAGTCAATCGATCCACAATTACCCAAATGCTATCATGTCCTGATCTAGTCCTTGGTAAACCATCGATGAAATCCATCGAGACTTGCTCCCATTTCCATTCGGGAATTTCTAATGGTTGCAACAACCCACTAGGCTTCTTTTGCTCGGCTTTAACTAGATGGCAATTCATGCATTTGGATATAAACCTCCCAATGTCTCTTTTCATCCCTTCCCAGTAGTAGGTCTGCTTCATATCTCGATACATCTTGTTACCACCGTGGTGTATAGTCAGTTTTGAGTGATGGCATTCTCTAAGCACTTCATCTCTCAATAGATTGACATTGGGTACAACTAGTCTTCCATTCTTTCTAAGCCATCCATCTCGATCAAGCCCATACTTGTTCATCTCCTCATCGATACCCATCTCTAACTTGGAGATGATTTCCAATAGGTTAGGATCGCCCCTCTGACTAGAGCTGATCTGCTCAATCAAAGTGGGTCTGATCGTCAAACTTGCTAACATTTCTGGATCCAGTTCGCACTTTGGTCTGAAATCATACCCAGTGATGTACTCCAGTTGCTTCCATTCTAGAAACATAGCCCCTAAACTGGCATGTCTCCTACTCAATGCATCAGCCACCACATTGCCCTTTCCTGGAGTATATGCGATGTCAAAATCATAGGAAGCCAAGAATTCTAACCACCTTTGTTGCCGGAGATTTAGATCCTTCTGGGAGAAGAGATACTTCAACGAATTATGATCTGTAAACAGCTCAAATCTTTCTCCCAAGAGATAGTATCTCCACATCTTTAACGCGAACACGATCGCTGCCAATTCCAAATCATGGGTAGGGTATCTTCTCTCATGCGGTTTCAATTGCCGACTTGCATAAGCTACAACCCTACCGCCTTGCATCAATACAGCACCCAGTCTAGTACCACAGGCATCTGTGTATACCGTCATCTCTTCATTCCCCTTAGGAATGACTAACACTGGTGCGCATGTCAACTTGTCCTTTAGACTCTTGAATGCATTCTCGCACCCTTCATCCCAGACAAAAGATTGATTCTTCTTGGTCAACTGGGTCAAGGGTGCTGCTATCTTGGAGAAACCTTGGATAAACTTACGATAATATCCAGCTAACCCCAAGAAACTTCTTACATCTGTTGCATTCTTGGGCGTAGGCCAATCCTGTACCATAGCCACCTTCGCAGGGTCCACGGTAATGCCATTCTCGGAAACAACATGACCCAAGAACCTCACTTCCCTCCTCCAGAAGTGACACTTAGAAAACTTTGCTTTCAATTGGTGTTTTCTCAACACCTCCATCACTATTCTTAAATGTTCCTTGTGTTCTTCCTCTGTCCTCGAATAGACCAAAATATCATCAACGAACACAAGGACAAACTTATTCAACTGATCCCTGAATACCCTATTCATAAGATCCACAAAATATGTTGGGGCATTGGTCAGCCCGAATGGCATGACCAACCACTCATAAAATCCAGACGGCGTCCGAAATGTCGTTTTAGCTATACTCTCAGCTTCCACTCTAAGCTGATGAAAACCTGTCGCGAGATCCAATTGAGAAAATACTCTCGCGCCACTCAACTGATCGAACAAATCATCTATCCGCGGTAGAGGATACTTGTTCTTCCTCGTCACTTTATTCAACTCGCGGTAGTCTACACACAAACGAAGGGAACCATCCGCCTTGGCAGCAAACACAACTGGTGCTCCCCATTCAGAAACACTCCTTCTGATAAATCCCTTCTTCAAAAGATCGCTGACTTGCACCTCGAGCTCTCGCTGCTCCCTTGGTGCCATACGACGAAGTGGCATCACTATAGGTCTGGCACCTTTCACCAAATCAATACGGAACTCAATCTCTCGATGTGGTGAAAGCCCGGTCACTTCTTCGAAAACATCCGAATACTGGCCAACCACGGGCAAACCTGACAACTCACTATGCGGAATGTCAAGGGAGTTTAGAAAACTAGCCAATACCCCCTCACTGGGTAGACCACCAAACACTATCCTCCGCCCATCATCCGCTCTAGCTGTCACCAAAAAGCCCTCACAGTCTACCACCATCCCGTGTCTTTAGAGCCAATCTACTCCCAAAATAATGCCAAACCCAGTAAATCCCAAAACAAAGCAATCACAAACAAACATGCATCCATGACTTGATAAGACCACATTACGACAAATCATGCTAAGGCTAGTCAAACCACCAATCGGGTTCATCACTACTAAAGGTCTATCGACAATCTCGGGCTCCAATCCCAACCTATCTACCAGGTCACTAGATATGATAGAACTGGAAGCTCCGGTATCAAACAAAACTCTAACAGGAACATCATAAATAGAAAGCAGACCTTGAATGACGACATTCTTTCCCTTCTCCGCCGCAGTTGGGGCATTCGAAGAAGAAGGAATAGCATTAAGGGCATAGGCTTTCACCATTTGCTTTTCTTTAGGGGATTGCGGACACTTGTCCTTGTGATGTCCCATTTGGCCATAGTTGAAGCACTTCCTATCCGCTGGCTTGGCCCGACAATTACTAGCATAATGGCCCTTCTTACACAGCTGAAGCACTCCACATCTTGCTTATTCTTTTTCTTCTGGCCATCCTTAGTCTGACTATGCTTTCTCTTATTCTGGGAACCACCCTTGCCTCCACCACTTGCTTGTGGTTTTGCCTCTTCTGCAGATGCAACCTCAGTCTTCGGCTTAGGGTAGAGACTTTCTGATCTCAATGCTTTCCCCACAATCGATTCAAACGTCTCACCGATGTGGTTAATAAGCCTTTCTCCTAAGTACTGATCCAAACCAGTTATGAATTTCTCATTCTTCTTCTCGGCAGTATCAATAAGAGATAACCCATACTTTGACAAAGTGTCGAATTCAGCAATATACTCCGAGACAGCTCTGCCATTCTGCTTGAGCTCTAAGAATTTCTTAAACAACACTGACTTCTGAGCAGCTGGAATGAACTTCTCGCTAAAGCGAACCTTAAACTGCTCCCAAGTAATCTGATCTTCGGGAGTAGCTGCCTTTATAGCATTCCACTAATTCATTGCCCGCCCTTGCAGCTGACGGGACGCTAGCTTTCTCTTCATCGCATCTTCGATACCCCAATCCTCAAAGGTACGCTCGCAACTATCCAACCAATCCTGAACATCCGTAGCCGTCTCCGTTTCGTGGAACGGCTTCCCACCAAGGCTAGTATAATCCTTATTCAGCTTGGCGAAGTCGAATCTAGGCGCCTGCACTATTGGACCACCACCATTTCCACCATTGGGAGCTACCCTCTGCACATCTCTAAGCATCTCTCTCATGAGGTCAGTAAACATCGTCCTTATGTCAGCAGCATTCCCATTATTGGCTCCCCTACCAGCACCACTAGCATATCGGCTCATCGTCAATCTGAAAAAGGAAACGATTAACGACCCCATAGTGGTGCTAGTGCAGTACGACTTCATCCTTATACTACTAATAGTATATACATATTTATCTTTTAAAAACCAAAGTAATCACAAATACGCTCTCTCGTATACGTATGTTATCTCTCCCTGATAACTTCCCTAGGTTAACTACGCAACCTAGAGCTCTGATACCAAGTGTGAAGGCCCGCCCCGGACCAGCCTGCATTTCCTCCGAAAGTGCGCTGTACACATGCCCGCCTAGCACGGAACAGTCATCAGAGGAAAGGTAAGGAGGGAATTAACTAACGAGGAACCTGTAGAATGTCTCACAGTGCATGGAATAAAACATAATAATAACATACTTGACATAAAACAGGTGAGACAGTGCATAAGCTGATAACTAAAACCAACATCAACATCAGAGCAGCGGAAATCCAAATACAGCTTATTACAATTTTCCAAATTTACTATCTCTAAAAAAAAAGAAAATTGAAAGTGGAAGATGCACTACTAATGCCCAAGCAGTGATCTTCAACAACACAGGGAGAATACTATGTATATCGTACGTGGAAGCCTCCTGCTCGTCTCCGGATCATCTACCTGTGCATCACCAGCTAACCTGGCTCTAGTCTGCTGAGCACCCAGAGTAATAAGAGGAGACATAAAACTCTGGGTCAGACATAAAGCCTGGTATGAGCGATAAGCATCTAAACAGAACAATAATAGGTATACTAAACCATACCTGAACCAAGACCTACAACCAAAGAGTTAGTACCACATACCGTACAATACTCTAAGGTGCCATAATAGATAGTGTGAATAATACGGGGGTGGTGGCAAACAAATCAACCATAGCAACCATCCTCACATCTCTCACTCAGTGCGTAAAGCATACGATGTCCACCACTGTCAATCACTAGACCCATCGAAGTAGTGACGGAGTTCAACTTGTACAACGACTGCTACTACCAAGCTTACCACATGGAGTCATGACCAAATCTTTAAAAATGACCCCACTTCATTGGTCTATAGCCCTTTAGTCATACCTAGGCCACTGTGGCCCTGAATCCGTTCACGTACCTCCCATACATAGTTATCCAAAGTCATAGACATCGACTGCCCCTTGGCACACGTCCCGCAGCAAAGCCCAATCATGAAGTGAACTCATCGGTTCCCAACTGGATCCTGAGCTCTAACTTCCCATATTGGACTACCTTTGCATCTCGGGTTATTGGTCAATACTGGATCGGGTCGAGTTCACCTTCTAGCCATTGGTTCGGGTCGGGTCCTCTACCTTGAGTTGATTCCGTTCGTAGTCTTCTCCTGTAGCGGTTCGGTTCGGGTCCACAGCGTTGCATCGGTTCGGGTCGGGTCCACTACGTTGTGTTAGCTCATGGTCCTCCCCTAGCACGGTTCGGTTCGGCTCCACTCCATCGCGTCGGTTAGGGTCGGGTGTCCCACTTCGGGTCGGGTCGGGTGCCATCTCCTATCCCATTCGTGCTTCCGCTCCGATCAGCACCCTCGCCCTTCATTTGTTCCGATCCGATCCTCCTCCTTTAGCCGCTCTGAACCCCCTCCTTTATCCGATCCGATCGCAATATTGCTAGCATGGCCTTCCTTTTTTCCAGATTTCTCAAGTGTCAAGTTCCGATCCGATCGAATCCCTTGCCCAGTTCACTTATCCGAGCCACCATATCCGATCCGATCTGAAACCTGCACTGTTTCTGCAACTTTTCCAGCAAGTGTTTTACGCCATTCGACGACGTTTTCGACCATTCTAACTATTGAAATCAATCACAAAACATGTCAAACAGTCATAGCAACATAGCAAGCTAACCACAAACACCAAAATAATGAATTTACATGTTAAAATGGATCAAATATACCCAAAACTCCATATTTTCCGTTAAGCATGTTTAAGCAAAACTAATCATAGGGTTAACAAAACTTAACCAAATTAAACCAAATTTCTACCAGAGGCATAAAATATTATTTTCGAATTTATAGATATTTTTCCAGAATTTATTAGTGTATAAATTCGCTAATCTTCACTAATTACCCTTAATTAACTGTAATTAGTGTCAAAACAATGCTAATCACTCACCTTGGCCACAAATAAAATTCTCAGAACTGAAACCTCGCTGATTTGGGTGAATACTGATGTCTAACAGCAGCTCCAACCTTGCTTTCGTGTTTTCTCTCCTTAATTTGATGTAGATTAAGCCAAAACTCGATTATAAAGTGATTTGGGGATGTTTCTAGATGTTGGTGGCCATTGTTAGGGTTCAAGAATGAAAGTGGCGGCTGGGAAATAAGGATAAGATCGTTCTCTAACTGATTTCAGCCTCCGTCTTACCCTAATCCCGAAATCCCCAATTGGGCCTAGCTGTTAATCACCCGGTTAAGCCCAATTAAGTTGTTTTTCACTATCTGAAACTTGTTTCAGCCATATCTCCCAAACGGTGAGTCCGTTTGGCTAATGTGACCACTCTACGGAATTGTAAACCATCATCCGGAGCCAATGGACATGGTTTCAGGTCAAAATTTCTTTCCATTCAAAAGTTATGGCCAAAACAGTACCAACTAGAGGTAAAATGGTCATTTAAAAATCGACAAAAATCATGAACATGGGAAATGATCCCAATAGTCGTCTCCCAAAGTTACATGACCATACGACTTCTTATGTGAAAGAAATAATATTCTACGATCCTATGATGCGTAGAATGCGGGTCGTTACAAGGGAATTAGTTGGTGGTCGTCAGACGTACTTGGAGATCGATGGGTATGGCCTCCGGTTTCGTTCAGACCAAGAACGGACTTGTAAATGGACTATGTGTCTGACATTAGATATCATTCTGTGTGATTGATGGATATTGGTTGCATAGAGTGGTTTGCCTGTGTGGCATGCTAAGATGCAAATGATCAAGGCTTCTGTTGAAAAGCAGATTCTTGTGGTTGATGATCAAAGAACAGCCTGTGTGGCATAGCTTTGTGTAATGTTGATTCGCGAGCCTCACACCCCGGTGGTGAACCAAAAACGAGAGTGGACCTCAGGGAGGACATTCGTTTCTTTCTAGTTAGAAGTGGCGTCAGTGGTTTGACACGCCCTGACGAGTTTGACTTACGTGGTTGTTGGTTTGCGAGGCGCCTCGGATATATCAGTGACTATGTGAAGCCGATGGAGTCATTCGTTTGCTCATTTACGCCCCAAAGGGCGGGGAAACGCAGTGTTAAGGCATTTTAATCCACATCGGTGGACCGGCCCTGAAGATCCAAGGGTCGATGCGCTCTGACCCTGAGGCTCGGGCTAGAGAGTCTCGAAGCCGGTGAGGACTATCTTTTGCCTCGGTTCACAGATGGAAATCCTACTTCCAATACGTGATATTGCGGTTTTGATTGTAAACCTATAAATGGCGACATAATGGCATGGGATGCTCATGTCGCTTATGATTGATATTTATGATTGTACATCAAATCAGAAACTAACTGGAAACGAGCTAAGATGGATGGTTTCCTGGTTATTGGTCTGATTTTGGTTTTGGCCTTCGGGGTTAATACTCAGGGAATCGTTCTCTTACTAATTTACGGTTGAGTCTGATTAAGAATTAAAAACATGAAATTTAGCGTATCAAGCATTCTTTGGCTATTATAAGGTAAAAACCCTATCCTCCGACTTGCGTTGCATTGTGTGATGGGACCTGGGTCTTATAATAGCTTCATTTTTCTTTATTTAGCATTGTGCTGTTGTTTTATGCACTTGTGTTCTTGGGAGGAAACCCGTTCCATGTTATACGGCGTGGTCCCTTGATTTACCTAACTTTAAAATAAAGATTAATAACAGTTTTAGTTCTCACACCAGTCACATGACTGACCTAGAGTTTATTGTTTTAACCTAAACTCTGGGTGCCCTTATTTTGACATAGGCAGCTAGTTGTTTTGGTTTTGCAGATTTATATTCACAGGATCCTGATTTACAGCTGGAATGATATCCGGAAAGCTCTGTATCCGTTTATCACTTCTAGTTGTGTATTGTATTATTTTCCGCTGTTATGTAATGTTTTGTAATCTCTGATATTTATCGATTGTAACATTTATTTATACTCTGTATATTCTTGTATTCTGATGGAAGTGTTGTAATTAACAATGAAATGTTCTTCTGTTTGCGTTCTAATTTGTCATGTTCTCAAAACAATTAGGCGTTTCGAATGATCTTGGTCGGTTTAGCGACTGATTCGGATCGAGCGAAAATTCCCGATCGTTACAACCTGTCTAATGTGGGTGGTTAGTGCATCAAGCCAAAAAAAAAACCCGAGGTTAGACTAAGTTGTGGTGTAAATCTTCCCGTAACCGACCGACACATCTAGTGACCACAACAAGACCTGTCTAATGTGAGTGGTTGGTGCATTAATAAATTAAAGCTAAGTCAGGATTGGTAGTGTAACACCCCGAATTTCAGTTAATACTAATATTCACTAATTACAGAATTAATAATCTCAGATGTGAGAATCAGGGGAAACGGGTTACGTCATTGTGTTCGTCTCGGAAAAATACGCGAAATAGAGTCTGAAATTTTGTAAATCGGAGTCCGTATGACCCGGTTAAGGCCCAAAGAAGTTTTCGGGAAATTTGAATTTCGAAACATGCAGAAATGGGGGCCAGGCGGGAAAACTCCTGCCCAGCCAAGTCGACTTGGCTGTCGACAGGGCTGTCGACTCGCCTGTCGACTTGGCAGTCGACAGGGCTGTCGGCTGATTCTGGCCTGGGTGCACCTGGTTGAGTTTTGGGCTGGGTTGGAGGGCTTGGGACGAAATCTGACGGACCTAAACTAACCTAGGGTTAATCTAAGGGTCTAAAACACAACCTAATCCTATAAATAAGACCCTAAGCTAGCCCTAAATGATCATAATCCTATCCTCTAACTAAACTATGCCAAAAATTTCTATGATCATGGCCTCCACTCAAAACCCTAGCCTCCATCCTCTTTCTAAACTATTTCTATGAAGGCTTTCATGTTCATACAAGCATTTTTAAGTTGTATGAGTGATCATTAGCTTGCATTCATCATCAAGTTGCAAGTTTTATTTTCAAGGCTAGAGTTTTTGGGTGATTTTTGGCAAGGGTTTGCTTATTGGAGTTTAGTGGTGAGTTTCTATAGCCTTAATAATCAATTGTTAAATTGATTATGATAGGATATGATAAGATATGGCTATGTTTGTGGATCAATGTGTTTATGCAAGTTTAGTATAGTGTATGTTGTGTGTTTTGCAAGTTTTATGCTATAGGTTATGCAAGTTTAATGCTATGTTTTATGAGGCTCATTATGCAAAACACTATGTTGAACATTGATTCATATGTAACATGTTATGCAAGCTATATGTGAGATTATATGCAAGTTCATATGTAACATGTAATGCAAGTTATGTGCATGATTATATGCAAGTTCATATGTAACATGTTATGCAAGTTATGTGTTTGGTTATATGCAAGTTATGTGCATGATTATATGCAAGTTCATATGTAACATGTTATGCAAGTTATGTGTTTGGTTATATGCAAGTTATGTGCATGATTATATGCAAGTTCATATGTAACATGTTATGCAAGTTATGTGTTTGGTTATATGCAAGTTATGTGCATGATTATATGCAAGTTCATATGTAACATGTCATGCAAGTTATGTGTTTAGTTATATGCAAGTTATGTGCATGATTATATGCAAGTTCATATGTAACATGTTATGCAAGTTATGTGTTTGGTTATATGCAAGTTAACATGTGACATGCTATGCAAGTTCACACCTTTGTATGACATAAGAATCATATGCAAGTTACCCCTTTGTGACATATGTGCTTCATGCAAGTTTGGGTTAAATGCTAGTTGGGTTTAATGTATGCTCATATATGCAAGTTGACACCTTTTAAACCCATGATAAAGTTATATGCTATGTTGGTTAAACCCATGGCATTTGTGATGAATCTTCCCTTTATTATGTCATGTTATGAGAACGAATTACGTGGGGAACGATGGGGTTAATATGCATGTTAATAAAATGGCGTGAAATGGGTATGCTTAAGCATAACATAAAGTGAATGGACATAATTGGGAATTTACCTATTAAGTTAGGTCTACCCATATTATGGAATTGGGAATTTACCTATTGAGTTAGGTCTACCCATATTCTTGAAATTGGTAATTAATTAGGGATAATTAATACAAATTATGGGGGTGATTAATTAGGTGTAACTAATCAACTAAGACACGAGTTTGGACCCTTTTGTAGCATAAGACTGCCCGGAACCGACCGGCAAATCCAGCGGCTACAAATGATTGGCCCAATGTGAGAGGTCTTAGTCATAAACTAAATACGTGACAAGTGTAAAGACACGAGGTTAGACTCTGTTATGGTGTAAGGCTGCCCGGAACCAACCGGCATATCCAGCTGCCATAAAAGACAGTCTAATGTGAGAGGTCTTTACAAAGGTTACGATCTTAATTAATTAAGAAACACTTAACCAAATTAGCATGTAGTGGGGCATGAGGGGTTAAGTGGGTGCCTTGGGTGGCATGTAGTAACTAGTGGGGGTGCCTTGGGTGGCATGAGGAAACTAGTGGGTTGCCTTGGGTGGCAATAGAAAATACGATTAGAATACTTAACTAAAGTGGAACATGTAATTAAACATGATTAAAGGGTTAAGTAAGTGCCTTGGGTGGCATGTGGGAATCAAGTAAGTGCCCTGGGTGGCATGTGGAAATCTAGTGGGTGCCTTGAGTGGCAATTAAAATATGATTAAAAGACTTAACCAAAATTTATAACATGTAAGTGGACATGGTTAAAGGTTTAAGTGGGATTCACTAGAAATGACAAGCTTAGGTGGGTAGCTTGTGGGGGCCCATTTCAACCAATATCCCAAACGTATCTTTGTGGGCTCGACCCAAGTCGAGGATGGGACACGCATATTGGGCTTGACTGTAAGAGGCCAAAACGGGTTAGCGGTGGCAACGCAAGTCCAACGGGTTTCATATGCATGTGTGTACCCGAGCTGGTAAGTAAGACGTTGTTGCATCGTGTAGGTATAAGCCGTGCACCGTTGATATTATCAGGTTGCCACTTTGGGGAATGATACACCCCTCTGTGGGGCCAGCACGGGTATCTACGTTAGGGAGCCGATCGCTTGGGGAGTAGTGGGTACACCTAGTGGAGATAGGGGCAGACGACACCTATGTAGTCAGCTAGGGGTGAACGAAACTACTATTAAAAATTACTAAGTACACTTATTGGGATCAACCTTTAAGTAGGAATTACCCTTGGGTGGGTAGAACTGGCGTGGTGCAGTGTAGGAATTACCCTTGGGTGGGTAGATCTGGGGTGGTGCAGTGTAGGAATTACCCTTGGGTGGGTAGATCTGGGGTGGTGCAGTGTAGTAATTATCCTTGGGTGGGTAAATGCGTCTTTTCGGTTATCTTAGTACATCCTGTGTTTAGTTGGCTACTTAGTGTAGTCATTATCCCCAGAGGTACCGTACCTTGTTTATATCAAACCCTAATTACTTTAATGATTGTATTGTTAAGGTTATAGGACTCGCTCAGACTTATGTCTGACCCCGTTGTTTTTTTATCTTTTTTTTTTCAACCCTCAGGTTTTCAGAGTGGGCCTAGCACTAGTGGGCTTGGATCAGACCGCTATATCTATCTTTTGGGGCTTGGACCGTAGAAGTAAAGCTCGGTTTATCTTTTCTATTATGGCTATTATCTATGTAGTGGGATTATGTACTTCTATTTTATCAGGATGGATATTATGTACTTGACTCTTGTTATGGTTTTGTGATGTAACCAAACATGTTTTACTTTCCGCTGCAATGAAATGATGTTTTAATTTTCAAGTATTACTTATATCTGTCTTGTTGTAATTTTTCTGTTCTATACTCACTAAAAATACTCCACCGAAACTAAGGCATTCCCTTAGTGAGTGACCTTAGCGGGTGTGGGGTGTTACACGTGGTATCAGAGCCAGGTTACCAGAACAGATAATTTTTTTAGAAAAACTGTTTTCTAAGAATATTTTTGAAAGGAGTATTTTAAAAAACATGTCTTTTAAGAGAAAAGTTTTTGAAAGTAAAGCATAATCCCCAATAGCCATATCTATATCTTTCAAATTCTCCGTTCTGAATCTCTTCCTCTCTCGTTTTGAGTTTCCCCTCCGCGTATAGATGATCTTTCTAAGATAGATAAGAATGGAAAACCACTTCAAGGGACTTAGACGTTAGTCGGATTAGAAGTTGGTTCAAGAAGGAGGAGGACTGGGAGGTACCTATAGGATAGATGATGGGAGGAAGGCTCAAATAGTTGTTTGGTTAATGAAGGATGAAACCTCATTGGTGGGAGGTTACGAGTGGAGAATGGGGAAGAAGAAGGCGAGTAGTTATCCTTTTGGGAGGAATAGGACACCTTATTAGGATTGTCCAAAGAGGCAAGGGCAAGGTACGGAATCTCCTGGAGGGTAGTTGTATTCCCTCACGGCTAGTGTACCAGATGGGGATAGGACCGTCTAGGTTGGAATTTGGATTTCTTTATTATCCGGTTCGAACTTTATTTGATTCTGACGCATCGAGTTCGTTTATCTCATCATTATTAGTTGAGTCACTGCACTTAGACACCAGTTTAGTAGATGATCCCTTAGTCGTTTCAAACCCAATTGGGGCTCCATGATGTGTTTGGGTTTGAAAGTTTCTATACTTAGCGTTGAGTTTAGATGTGATGCTTTTTGGGCTTCACGGGCTATGGGTTAGTTTTGGGCATGGACTGGTTATCCAGTAGTGGTGTCGTTCTTGATTTTGAAGGGAGAGTTGTTAGGCTTATGACCCGCTTGGGTAACACTCTCGAGATCTCTTGTAATCGCATGGAATCTGTTATGCTAAGTTATCTAGAATCGCTTGACACGTCGGTCGAGAGTTTGCGATCTGTTAGAGTGGTCCGGGAATACTCGGATTTGTTTGAGAAGGTGAAGGGCTTACCTCCGGAGCGGGAGATTGACTTCCGAATATATATGATAGACAATGCCAAACCAGTATCTTGGCCAGTGTACCACATGGCTCCTCGTGAGAGGAGGGAACTCCATAAGCAAGTAGGCGATTTGCTTGAGAAGGAGTTCATAAGACGAAGTATATCGGAGTGGGGTGCTCCAGTAGTTTTTGCCACGAAGGCGGATGGGTCCCTCAGACTTTGTGTAGGCTAAAGAGAACTAAATAAACTCACAAAGAAGAATAGACACCCATTGCCGAGGATTGATAATCTCTTTGATCAGTTGGTTGGCGCCTTAGTGTTTTCGTAGTTGGACGTAGCCACGGGGTTTCATCAGTTGAGAGTGGCTGAGGATAGTATAGAGAAGACTACATTTAGGACTCCGGATGGTTTTTATGAGTGGCTGGTGATGCCATTTGGTTTGACGAACGCCCCCGCATACTTTGTTGATTTGATGAGAAGGGTGTTCAGGGAGTACCTAAATAAGTTTGTGATGGTCTTTGTAAATGACATCTTGGTCTTTTCTAGGAGCGAAATAAGTTTTCGTGTGTGCTTAATAGGTTGAGCAAAGCCAGTTATAGGAAAAACGGTGGTTCTGGAGCGAGACTGGCGAGGACATCCAAAGTTGGTCAAAGGCTTAATTGTTTAGCCATTTTTACTAGTATCATCTCACGTAGGTCGTCTGAACTCGAAGGAGATATCCCTTGGGTGTTTGTCTGATATTGGTTTAGGCCTTTGGGGCTTGCACTTGGGGGATGTCAAGTTCGACTAGGATGGTCTGCGTGAGAGATGGACAGTTGTGATGATTTTGGATGGGGTAATATCCTGATTTTCTCTAAAAGTGGAGAAGAGCATGCCCTACATCTTAGGGAAGTATTGGAGACTCTTCGAGCGCATAGTCTTAGGACAGCAAAAGTGGATGGGATTCTTAGCATCCTATGAGTTTGAGATAGCGTATACCCATGGCAAGGGTAACGTGGTAGCGGACGCCTTAAGTAGAAAAAGGTTGTCCTTGAGTTCATTGTTCGTTGAACGACGGAGCTTAGAGTTTATTTCTATGTTTGACTTTAGACCTTCCGTTGACTTTGTACCCGGTTTGCTAGCCTCCTTGGAGGTTAAGCGTACTCTTTTGGGGCGGATTGGCGGAGCATAGCGAGACGCCCCACAGTTGGTTGAGTTAGTAGAGAAGCTCATGAGGAGGGGGAGTCGTCCAGCCATTTGAGTAGGTACACCCTAGATGGTAAGGGGTGGTTGCGTAGAGACGGTAGACTTTGTGTACCGCAAGACGAGGGTTTGAGGAAGGCTATACTTGATGATGCACATTGTTCGAAGATGAACATTCATCGCGGTAGGGACAAGATGTACCAAGACATGAAGCGAGTTTTCTTTTGGGCCGGTATGAAGAAAGACGCGGCCGAGTATGTCGCTAGATGCTGGTGTGCCAACAAGTAAAAGCGGAGCAAAAGAAACCCGGTGGGTTGCTTCACCCATTGGAAGTTCCGCTATGGAAGTGGGATAGTGTCTCGATGGATTTTGTCGATGGATTACCGAGATCGAGGAAGGGTAATACGGAAATTTGGGGTGTGGTAGACAGACTTACTAAGAGTGCCCATTTTATACCCGTGAAGAGTAAGAGAACTGCTGCATGGCTAGCTTCAGTTTACATTCGAGAGATTATTAGATTACATGGTGTACCTTCCAGTATAGTGAGCGATCGAGATCCTATCTTCACTAGCGAGTTTTGGAAGAGTTTGCAAGAGGCGGTAGGGACTCAGTTGTGTTTGAGCACTGCAAATCATCCTCAGACGGACGGCCAGACCGGGAGGGTGAATCGCATTTTAGAAGACCTTTTGAGGCTATGTATCTTTGATTTTGAAGGTACATGAGAAGAGCGTCTTCCATTGGTGGAGTTCGCATATAATAACAGCTTTCAGTCTAGTATTGGCATGGCTTCTTTCGAAGCTTTTTATGGAAGGCCTTGTCGATCACCTACATGTTGGTGGGAATCTACGGATAAGATCTTGCTTGGGCCCGATATGGTTAGGAAGACTTCGAAAAAGATTGATTTGATTCGAAGAAGGATGAAAGCGGCGCAAGACAGACAGAAATCTTATGCGGACAAGAGGAGAACAGAGCTTGAGTTTGATGTTGGGGACATGGTCTTTGTCAAAGTATCTCCGTTACGGAATGTGGTTCGCTTTGGATCTGTTAGGAAGTTAGCACCAAGGTTTGTTGGACCGTTTCCTATTAAGGAAAGGATTGGACAGATGGCATATAGAGTGGAGTTGCCCGACAGGCTTAGTGGTGTACATGATGTATTCCATGTGTCACATTTGAGGAAGTGCCTACATGAGACCGCTGAGGTGGTAGAGCCAAGCTTGCTTAAAGAAGTAGAGATAGAGCGTGATGAGACGATTCGACGAGCTCCTACTCGCATCCTTGGGTCAGAGACTAGGAAGTTGCGGAATCGAGAGGTTCAACTAGTCAAAGTGCAATGGGGAGAAGATGAGAGCAACGCTACTTTAGAGACGGAAGAGAAGATGCGTTCATTATACCCATTCCTTTTTAGGATATGCCTTTTAATTTCTCCTTTATCGTTTGACTAGTACTTATCTTATCTGTAGTATGTCCTCTCGTTAGTACCTTTGACCTTTAGATAGGGTAAACCTATGGTTGAAACATGTGTTTGAGACATGATATGATTGATGGATGCATGCGGATGCAAGTGTTTGCTAGTGGTTGCTCGTGGATGCATATACACACACTCTAGACACTAGATCGGCTCAGTCACTTCATATTGCATATAATTGTGTGTAGGTAGTTAAATTGATGGATGCATAATGGTTGTGTTATCATATGGATGATGCATTTTGGTGAATGATTGTGCACTCATATAGATACAGTATGTGTCGATAGGGTTCTCTCGCATACATATTGGATGCATGGCACTATCATGGTTTGCATATGTTCATACATTAGATAGGGAACATATACACACACTCTGTGCATATGCTCATACATCATTAGAAATTGTTTTAAGGACAATGGATGCCCGTGTTTGATGGATTGAGTAGATGGTTGTTTGGATGGTAGGATATGCATTCTCCTTAGCTTAGAGATTTCGGGGACGAAATCCTTTAAGGAGGGGAGAATGTAACACCCCGAATTTCAGTTAATACTAATATTCACTAATTACAGAATTAATAATCTCAGATGTGAGAATCAGGGGAAACGGGTTACGTCATTGTGTTCGTCTCGGAAAAATACGCGAAATAGAGTCTGAAATTTTGTAAATCGGAGTCCGTATGACCCGGTTAAGGCCCAAAGAAGTTTTCGGGAAATTTGAATTTCGAAACATGCAGAAATGGGGGCCAGGCGGGAAAACTCCCGCCCAGCCAAGTCGATTTGGCTTTCGACAGGGCTGTCGACTTGCCTGTCGACATGCCTGTCGACTTGGCAGTCGACAGGGCTGTCGACTTGCCCTGTCGGCTGATTCTGGCCTGGGTGCACCTGGTTGAGTTTTGGGCTGGGTTGGAGGGCTTGGGACGAAATCTGACGGACCTAAACTAACCTAGGGTTAATCTAAGGGTCTAAAACACAACCTAATCCTATAAATATAACACTAAGCTAGCCCTAAATGATCATAATCCTATCCTCTAACTAAACTATGCCAAAATTTTCTATGATCATGGCCTCCACTCAAAACCCTAGCCTCCATCCTCTTTCTAAACTATTTCTATGAAGGCTTTCATGTTCATACAAGCATTTTTAAGTTGTATGAGTGATCATTAGCTTGCATTCATCATCAAGTTGCAAGCTTTATTTTCAAGGCTAGAGTTTTTGGGTGATTTTTGGCAAGGGTTTGCTTATTGGAGTTTAGTGGTGAGTTTCTATAGCCTTAATAATCAATTGTTAAATTGATTATGATAGGATATGATAAGATATGGCTATGTTTGTGGATCAATGTGTTTATGCAAGTTTAATATAGTGTATGTTGTGTGTTTTGCAAGTTTTATGCTATAGGTTATGCAAGTTTAATGCTATGTTTTATGAGGCTCATTATGCAAAACACTATGTTGAACATTGATTCATATGTAACATGTTATGCAAGCTATATGTGAGATTATATGCATGTTCATATGTAACATGTAATGCAAGTTATGTGCATGATTATATGCAAGTTCATATGTAACATGTTATGCAAGTTATGTGTTTGGTTATATGCAAGTTATGTGCATGATTATATGCAAGTTCATATGTAACATGTTATGCAAGTTATGTGTTTGGTTATATGCAAGTTATGTGCATGATTATATGCAAGTTCATATGTAACATGTTATGCAAGTTATGTGTTTGGTCATATGCAAGTTATGTGCATGATTATATGCAAGTTCATATGTAACATGTCATGCAAGTTATGTGTTTGATTATATGCAAGTTATGTGCATGATTATATGCAAGTTCATATGTAACATGTTATGCAAGTTATGTGTTTGGTTATATGCAAGTTAACATGTGACATGCTATGCAAGTTCACGCCTTTGTATGACATAAGAATCATATGCAAGTTACCCCCTTTGTGACATATGTGCTTCATGCAAGTTTGGGTTAAATGCTAGTTGGGTTTAATGTATGCTCATATATGCAAGTTGACACCTTTTAAACCCATGATAAAGTTATATGCTATGTTGGTTAAACCCATGGCATTTGTGATGAATCTTCCCTTTATTATGTCATGTTATGAGAACGAATTACGTGGGGAACGATGGGGTTAATATGCATGTTAATAAAATGGTGCGAAATGGGTATGCTTAAGCATAACATAAAGTGAATGGACATAATTGGGAATTTACCTATTAAGTTAGGTCTACCCATATTATGGAATTAGGAATTTACCTATTAAGTTAGGTCTACCCATATTATGGAATTGGGAATTTACCTATTGAGTTAGGTCTACTCATATTCTTGAAATTGGTAATTAATTAGGGATAATTAATACAAATTATGGGGGTGATTAATTAGGTGTAATTAATCAACTAAGAGACGAGGTTGGACCCTTTTGTAGCATAAGACTGCCCGGAACCGACCGGCAAATCCAGCGGCTACAAATGATTGGCCCAATGTGAGAGGTCTTAGTCATAAACTAAATACGTGACAAGTGTAAAGACACGAGGTTAGACTCTGTTATGGTGTAAGGCTGCCCGGAACCAACCGGCATATCCAGCTGCCATAAAAGACAGTCTAATGTGAGAGGTCTTTACAAAGGTTACGATCTTAATTAATTAAGAAACACTTAACCAAATTAGCATGTAGTGGGGCATGAGGGGTTAAGTGGGTGCCTTGGGTGGCATGTAGTAACTAGTGGGGGTGCCTTGGGTGGCATGAGGAAACTAGTGGGTTGCCTTGGGTGGCAATAGAAAATACGATTAGAATACTTAACCAAAGTGGAACATGTAATTAAACATGATTAAAGGGTTAAGTAAGTGCCTTGGGTGCCATGTGGGAATCAAGTAAGTGCCCTGGGTGGCATGTGGAAATCTAGTGGGTGCCTTGAGTGGCAATTAAAATATGATTAAAAGACTTAACCAAAATTTATAACATGTAAGTGGACATGGTTACAGGTTTAAGTGGGATTCACTAGAAATGACAAGCTTAGGTGGGTAGCTTGTGGGGGCCCATTTCAACCAATATCCCAAACGTATCTTTGTGGGCTCGACCCAAGTCGAGGACGGGACACGCATATTGGGCTTGACTGTAAGAGGCCAAAACGGGTTAGCGGTGGCAACGCAAGTCCAACGGGTTTCATATGCGTGTGTGGACCCGGGCTGGTAAGTAAGACGTTGTTGCATCGTGTAGGTATAAGCCGTGCACCATTGATATTATCAGGTTGCCACTTTGGGGAATGATACACCCCACTGTGGGGCCAGCACGGGTATCTACATTAGGGAGCCGATCGCTTGGGGAGTAGTGGGTACACCTAGTGGAGATAGGGGCAGACGGCACCTATGTAGTCAGCTAGGGGTACACGAAACTATTATTAAAAATTACTAAGTACACTTAGTGGGATCAACCTTTAAGTATGAATTACCCTTGGGTGGGTAGAACTGGCGTGGTGCAGTGTAGGAATTACCCTTGGGTGGGTAGATCTGGGGTGGTGCAGTGTAAGAATTACCCTTGGGTGGGTAGATCTGGGGTGGTGCAGTGTAGTAATTATCCTTGGGTGGGTAAATGCGTCTTTTCGGTTATCTTAGTACATCCTGTGTTTAGTTGGCTACTTAGTGTAGTCATTATCCCCAGAGGTACCGTACCTTGTTTATATCAAACCCTAATTACTTTAATGATTGTATTGTTAAGGTTATAGGACTCGCTCAGACTTATGTCTGACCCCGTTGTTTTTTTATCTTTTTTTTCCAACCCTCAGGTTTTCAGAGTGGGCCTAGCACTAGTGGGCTTGGATCAGACCGCTATATCTATCTTTTGGGGCTTGGACCGTAGAAGTAAAGCTCGGTTTATCTTTTCTATTATGGCTATTATCTATGTAGTGGGATTATGTACTTCTATTTTATCAGGATGGATATTATGTACTTGACTCTTGTTGTGGTTTTGTGATGTAACCAAACATGTTTTACTTTCCGCTGCAATGAAATGATGTTTTAATTTTCAAGTATTACTTATATCTGTCTTGTTGTAATTTTTCTGTTCTATACTCACTAAAAATACTCCACCGAAACTAAGGCATTCCCTTAGTGAGTGACCTTAGCGGGTGTGGGGTGTTACAGGTAGGGTTAAGTCAATTTAGGGAAACACTTAACTGATTCAACATGTTAACTAAACGAATGGGTGGGGTTAGGTAAACTTGGACACTTAACCAAATAAACATGTTGATTAGAAAACCCTAGTAATGGGGACCCATTTCAGCAGTAACCCACATAGATGTATCATGGTACCCTGAAATTAGGCAGGTTGGGGCACGATTATTAGGCTGAATTATAAGCGGTCAAAACGTCGGCGGTTGATGGGCCAGTGTAGGTTCCGACGGAGTATGGGCATGCACGTACTCCGGAGTGGAAAAAGCAGGCACTGGGCATCAGTAGTGTACATTGTGCATCTTGAATCGTGTCGGGTTGCCACCAGAGGGACTGATACAACCCATGGTGGGACCAGCACAGGTAGCTACAGTCAAGCGGGGTCGAAGGACATAGGACATGAATGCATGCGAGTAGGAGCCGATCATTAAGGGGATCGTTCGGTATAAACACGTGGGGCTAGTTGAACCAATGGTTAGTAGGTGCAGAGACTTTAGTAATGGGTGCAATCACATGTTCAACTTATCTTATATTAGGGTATTGTCCTATATTCCGTCATTACTGTCATGATCCCTTGCCTTGTTTAAATACTAGTAATCACCGAACTTACCAGACTTATTGTCTGACCTGTTTTCTTTCGTCCTCTTTTCTTCCGTTCCCCCCCCCCCCAGGTCCACAGGGAGGGAATACTACAGCTTAGTCAGACTCTTTGCAAGCTTCAAGAAAGAAGATGTATGATTTGGACTCTCTCTCACCTTGGCTATGGCTCTTGGACATTATCCTTGGGGATTTGTGCACTTTTACTTTTGGTTTATGCTTCTTTATTGAATAATCAAGACAAAGATTATGTTGTAATGTTTTGGAAGTTATTTTGAGATAATTTGTTGTAGTGCTTTTGTATTGAACCACGTATGAAATAAATGTTTGCTTTTCGCTGCTTATATTTATCTATCTCGTAAATTTTTCTATGTCTTGTACCTATAACCCTCCACCAAAGTTAAGGCATTCCCTTTGTGAGTGACCTTAACGGAGGTGGGGTGTTTCAGAACCCATAAAAGTTTTATGTTGGATTACATACCTTCAAGGTACAAATGAATTTTTATTAGGGCCTAATCAGCAAATGGGGACAAAGGCGGAACCTTGGGAGCTTCATGCAACCATAGAAATTGTAGAGCACAGAAATTCAAGATTCTGCAATATTTAGTATGGTTCGAGTACATAAGAAAAATTCAAGGAAAGGCATGAAAATATTAAATTTTGTAGCCTCCCTCCGAAATTTAGGATGTTGGCTGCATTGTGGTTGCAAGATTGGATGTTAGGAAATAGATGCAACACAATTGCACAACGCACTCATATAGAAATATATGCATATTAGGATGTTTTTCATACATAATACATCACTTATTACACATATATGCTAGGATTGAGCTCACTTTAGTAAGTCTGCAGCTCATAATCTCTGCGAGTCATGGATGTTTATGGATGAATTATAAATAACATAGGTGTACAACATGGATATGTAGAGCGAGCTGTGTTTTTCACCCCCTTCAAACAGATTTCGGGACAAAATCTATTTTAATGGCGAAGAATGTAATACCCCGTAAAATATACATAAAATTATAAATACTAATAATTAACAAAAATAAACAATTAGATAATAAAATATAAAAATGAGATTTTCTAGCATTAAGAATTTGTCTATGAAAATCTTTTATTTGGATTCGTGGCAAAATTATGAATCGTTTTATATATAATATGTTGAAAACAATAATCGTACGTAGAAGTTACAATCAAATGAAATTGGACGGTGAACGCATATATATATCCTATAAATAAAATGAATTGGATAAGTTTTAATTTCAAATAGAAGATAAGAGGAAGGGGACAAAGAATTTTGTAAACAAGGTAAGATATAATGCATATTAATAAATATTATATGTAATTTAACACCTTAGCCCCACAAACGTTTATTGGGCACTTCAGTGATCAAGAGGTCGACCGTTTCTCTACAGGGGTTTCGACCGCCCTTCTAGAGGGGAGGTCGACCGCTTGGTGGCTAAAATGCCCAATAATGCTAGGTTTGGTTAAGTTTTTTGGGGTAATATATGTAAATGGTGACTAGGAATAAACCTTCGGAGGGATCCTAGTCCTAACCACTTAAGACCCAAACTAGATAAAAATGTGTGTCAGCCACCTAAGACCTTCTCAAGGCGTAGTAAACTTATTTGTTCTCACACATCAGACTAGTATATATATATACACACACTATACCTCTCTCATTAAACCGTATACCTGTAGATGCTGGATATGCTGGTCGATTCCGGCAGGCTTCTACTACAAGTCAGTTTAACCTCGTGTCTAGTGTACTAATTCTATGAATGACCCATTGCACCTAGACATCTCACATTAGTTGGGCTTACTTGTGGTTGCTAGATATGTCGGTCGGTTCTAGGCAGGCATCCACCACAAATGGAAACTAACCTTGTGTCCATGTATCACTTATTTATATATTTAAGCCATTCTATATATATGCACACACAAGTAAACAAATATATATATATATATATATATATATATATATATGTAATTTTTTTAAGGGGACATTTCGCATTCGAATTCTAATTTAATCGCAATTATTACGTTAATACAACTTTAATTACATTGATTAGGTTTATATAAGTAAAATAATGATAGTGCCGAATTAACATAAACATTCGTATAAACCGGGAAATGTTTTAATGAGGTGGTAAATTGTCAATTTTTCCAATTCAAGCACACAAGTTAGATTTTTTTTTTCATATTTTTACCGCTACAACATAGGCATGATGGCATGATGAACATATACAAATAGCAGTGAATGGAATACATATATACATAACAATTACAACTTGTATCCTAGGCATGTAGAAATGATCTAAATACTGAATTAAAATAGAGAGTTACATACACCTTCATTTGTATTTTTATAATTCATAATTCACCCAATTCACCTAGTTTGGTGTTATGCACCTAAAAATGTTTAGCTTTGACTTATTTTAATTATGAATGCGTTTAGATCCAACATAGAATCCATACCCAATTCAAACCATGAAACATTCAAATCCAAACCTTTTTAGGATACAATCTAATAATAATAAAGGTGAATCACATAAAATATAAATAATAGTACAACTCTCATATTACTTTTAATCCAATACAAAAACCACAATTCCACAAACCCAATTTATCATGAATTTTTCATACGTAATTAAAAGATAGAAGATTCGGGGATTTTCATGTTCATATTTTCGAATATCCAAGTCTTCCTAGGCATATCAATTCATATGACAAACTATTAAAAACATGAATATGCCTTTAAGAAAAACTAGATTCCGCTCACAAATTATGCAGAGATATGGTAGAATTGCAATATCTACAATGATTCATAATGCTTAAGCGAGCTCTGATTATCCTCCTGATAATATACATATAAGAAACATACAATTAGATTCTTATACATACATGTTCATGCTAAATTCCGAAATCCTAAACTTATATAAATTGAAATAGAGAGATTTAGAATAGAGTTAGAGAAGTAGAAGAAACCTTCACCTATTCACTTTGATTTTCTATGAAATTTAGCAACATAGAGGCAGAGATGTATAATGATTAGGGTTTCTAGTGTGCGGTATGAGGGGTTATTTATACTCGCCCATGTGAGTCTGAGACGTCGGATTAATTAAAATTAATCCAAGCCTTCAATATAAATATAACCTCTTAGAAAACCACATCCACATAGGATGATTGGACCTTCTAGCCGCCTAGCGGTCGACACCCCTTAAGGGGGAGCAGTCGATCCCTTCGGGGCCGGAATGCCCAATTTCGCTGCGTTGTTGAGCTGTTTATTTTATTAATTACTTTTTAATTTGCTTCAATCTTTTCCATATATCCAATATACGCTTTCCCCTAGATCTTAACCCAAAATTCAAAATTTGAATTTTCCCTTTTATTTTAAATTTATAATTCAGACAATATATATAATATTCACATAATTATATATATATATATATATTTTCTACGTACACTGTCCAAATTCATTTGTTCATAACTCCTTATACATTAACCGTTTTTAGCATATTATATATAAAAACGATTTAGAATTGCGCCACGAATCCAAATAAAAGAGTTTCATAGCCAAATTCCTAAAACTGCGAAATCTCATTTTCTAGCCATATCATTTAATTGCTTGTTTTTATTTATTTATTTATACTTATTAATTTTACATGGTGTTACATTCTACCCCTTTAAAATATATTTTATCCCGAAATTTGTTTAAGGGGTGAAAAATACAAGTCATTCGAAATATCCGTGTTGTACACCCATGTTATTTATAATTCATCCGTAAGCATCTAAGACTCATAGTGATTATGAACTACACATCCACTAAAGTGAGTTACAACCTAGTGTAACGCCCCGCCTCTATACCCACTATCGTCCAGTTCATTTCAGAGAAATGTCGTAGACCATAACGGAAAATGAGGTTTGTGAAGGGCGATCGATTGTATGATCACTCCATGTGAGGAATGCACATCGAATTCTAATACCAATTAAAATTTCGACATGACCATTCGGCACATAGGGCAACTACACAACGACTATATGCAATCCGGAAAGTAGTATAAAATAGACAACAAAAATAATATAAATATAGTATATCTCAAAGCCAGACACAGAATAATTATATCACAAAGGCGGAATAGATATGAATAAACCAAGGTTGTGTACACCAAGATAGTGGTCAACAAAGATCCACTAATCCCAAAAGAATAGAAACATGCACCATGATCTAAATAAAAGAATATGTACACAACAAGATAATGTCATAAGCATAAAAGTACATAAAACTGCGGAGACAGAGTAGCAAGCAGAAGATCAATCCTGCAATGAGAAGTCCCAGAGGAGTACCTAAAATGACTCGGCTGACCCGAGTATAATTTATAAGAAAGTAAACAATAAATGGATCAGTCTAGCCGTTCTTATCAAATAAACTGAGATAACAAGAGATATAACGTAGGATGACATGAACATGGAATATTGACACAATCAGGAAATGACAATGGAATGTCAGCATACAAATATCTCTAAATAATCTCCTAGCTAATATAGAATACAACATTCAAATAATAGCACACAACAGGAAATGACAACGGAATGCCAAATAAAATAAACACATGAATGACAACGGAATGCGAAATAAACTACATGAATGACAACGGAATGCCAAATACACATCAAATTGATGTCCATCGCATCAAAATAAATCATGAATCATAAATCATTTCTCATGTTGACGCGCATCGCATCAAAGTAATCAAGAATCCAGAAATCACTCGAAATCCAGAAAACGTCATAAAAAGGCAGGCCTGTTCATAGATGAGATACGATCTCTTGGTCGCGAACCCATAAGTTTGAGCCGAAGCTCCCCACAGAGCCGGGTCGTGACCCCGGTAGAAAGAAAACACATAAATTGTGAAATTCCTAGAAAACATCATAAATCATAGAAAGTTGGACCGAAGTCCCATAGGTGAAATCCAAGAATCGTAAATCCCATTCAGGTGATCGAGGACCACAAAAATATAAGTCACAAAGTAAGAAGAAGGTATCGACAGATAGTACAGAAACTATCTGACTGGAGTTCCCCTGATAGTGCAGAAACTATTCAGTGAGCCATAGTCCCCCGGAGACATAGCCAGGAAGCTAAGTCCAAATCATAAAACGGATCACATTAATCCAGGTGAATAGAAATTACTCCGAGCTAGTTAATATAAGAAAATAGCAACATGTCCCATAACCACATGCTATTCTCGAATATTTACACACTCGTAATTGGTTCCTATTCAAAACAGAGAAAATCATAGAAGGAGCATTGCCATGGTTTTCGATCGGACGAGTCCATGAATTAACCATCGAAGCAAAAGCAAGGGTTCATAGTCCTTGATTTTACTAAGACGTTTAATTAGATTTCTCATACGAACGAAAAAAGGTTTATATAATATATACTAGTAGATTTGGAGAAGATTCGTAAACGATTTCGTAAATTAGCTTCGTATAATGAAGTAAGATTGGAAACCATTTTAGTACAAGCATTTGATATCTACTAATGACATAAAATCTCTTCATATAACTTCAAAATGGCAATAAACAATAGTACGATTGCCGAGGCAAATCGATCAAGGGGGTTCACGTCACAATGACATGAATTCAAATCATAAATCATAAACTCACATCACAACAACATACATGAAATCAAAGGGATAACGGTTGTAATTTCGATCAACGAACGAATCGAGATCCCAAACTAGCACCCGAAGGTTTTAAACTACAACGGAATAGGCTCGAAGGATATCGAGTCGACAATCCACGTTTTAATGGCGCGAATCATCTTAATAAGAGTATCGAATAAATTCAATATACCAAAAGGAGCGCACGACTTTACGATGATCTCAACGTGCACGGAAGAGCCAAGGAGGAGTCCGGATACAAGCGGGATCGTGCGCGGGGGCTCACGATCGACATAGAGTCGGGCCTGGACAAAATTGTGCAGGCTCAGCCAAACCGGTCGACCGCCGGTTTGGAATCGGTCGACCGGTTCTGGCCTGGGCAATTGACCAGGCTGAACCAAGGCTGTTCGACCGGTGGAATCTGGTCGGTTGACCGGTTTCAAAAAGAGAATAAACCGGTCGACCGACCGGTTTCGGACCGGTCGACCGGTCCTGGCCTGGGCTGTTGCTCAGGCCGAACCTAGGAGGATTCGATCTCCTGCGAATGCCCGATGCCGATCGTCGAGACTCATGACTTCTTCGGGACGTCCATGAGATCTCTCCGATCCACCGTAACAACTCGACAAGCTCAAATGCAAGGACTATGAATATCGGTTCTAAACGAACCAAATTTCTAAACCAAACGAAGGAACGCGATATAAGTGAATCGTGAAGTCTTAGAACTTGCTGGGAGCGACAATGGTACGTCACAACACCACTTACTTGACTTACATCATGTGCAATGATCATGTAAACAACATATATCACAATTTCTACTTCAAATGAAATTCAAACTAATAAAATGGGAAGTGTTAACTATTCTAACCAATTCAACAAGCAAATGCAACTTGAAATGGTCCTAAATTACACTTGTGCAAGCCATAGACTTACGGCATAGATTTAAGTTCATCAAAGAACTCACCTTTGACTGATGAATGGCAAGAACAAGTTCCAATAAGGAAGACCAAGCACAAATCCAAGGAAAGAAGCTTTCTTTCTTTAATCACTCCTCTCAAATCACCACATGAACACATATGAAGACTCATGGATGTTAGAACATCATAAAAATCCAAAATTGAGAGGAGAATAGGATAGAGGAGATGAAGAGAGAGCTTACCCATTTTTTAGAATTGGATTTGCACTAGAATTGAGCTCAAGATTGGAAGCCCTAGCTTAGGAATTCTAAATTCCCTTTCCTCTCCCCATTTCTATCTTCTTTTGAGTGTTTGGAATGAATGAGAGGAAGAGGGGGCTGATTTGGGCTTATATGGTGAGCTAGGCTAGCTCAACTAAGCACTAGTCAAGGTGCCAATTTTCACGAACTCGAAACATGTCGATGCTTATAGTCAAAAAGGTCGTAAATGATGATCTAGACTCAATGGAAGTGGTCCCGAATCCTAATTTTATTGTTTGTGAAAAACGACATTTTCAGTGACACATAAGATATGACGATATATTTAAATAAAATATCTAAATCTAAAATCGTCGAACCAGCGGGTTGTTACAGACTTCCCCCCTTAAAAGAATTGCGTCCTCGCAATTCCTTAAGAATGAAGTAGTAAGTAACAACCAAAAACAATAACAAAGAGTGGTACCACAAGAACTGGCACGAAATGGAAAGATCATACCAACGGCTAGGTGAGATCCCCATCTCATCTCGCAAGATCATAAAAGATAGAGTTTAATCTCGAACTCCATTTTCCATGAAAGCAATCATTCCAAACAGGTAAAATAATTCAAGAAAAATTCATAAGCGCTATGAATCCAAATAGACTCGCCATTCTTCGTATGATTCTCAAGGGAATGAGAATCGATAGAATGCACCAAGACCATGTGGATCTAATTCGGAAATTCAAGAAGCAACGGGACTGCGTCCTACAGACACGAGATATCAATAGTTGATATTTCTCTTATGACATGAAATGGGAATTTACGATGGTTGACTAATCCATTCCCAAAACTCAATCACGACGATGTAGCGAACATCGAACACAAGCGCTTTAGTCCTGCAACAAGGTGGCTGACACCAACAAAAGCACAACACAGAGATTCCAACGAATTTAGCTAAGGAAAGCAATTTTCGAAGGAATAATCAATTTTAATATCAATGATTCAAGGTTAGTAACGGAATACCAACCAGCTAGAAACCGATAAACAAATATTGGCAATGGAATACCAATGAACTACAATTCGATAATCTAATATTGGTAATGGAATACCAATGAACTAGAAATCGATAACAAATATTGGTAACGGAATACCAATGAACTACTCAGGGAAATCGATTTCTAATTAGGTACTAAATCTCATTTAGTAACCATAAAGACGAATCATTAGGAATTATACGAAATTCCCAATATTCAGAAACTCAAGTATCGATTTTAGAAAATCTGAAACATCGAGAAGATGATGGATAAGTAGTGCACAACTTACCACTTCGGAACAACATGATTTAAGATAATTTTCCACCAAAAATCTCAGATCGCCAAAAACATCAGCAATTAATTAAAGAAGCAATAGACAATTTCTCTAATAAGATGAGATTATACCAAAGAGGTTGTAATCCCCAAAAAATTTGATTCACAAGGGTTAACAAGCGTGCGGAGACAATTGTCGATCCAAGTGATTCAAACAAACAAAGGAGGAATATCAAAAGAGCTCATCCTTTCGATATTCATTTCTAAGAACAACGCAAGGCTAAGTTCATAAGTGAATTGACTATAGCACTTCCGGATGGTCGACTAGATCATAGATTCGAAGAGAGGAATTATTGAGTTCGTCGCGGATTGCAAAAGCCAAATTTCCCTCCCCAACGGGAACTCCCAATCTCTCGAGTGATTGTTCACTAGAGAAAATAAGAAGACCTATGGAATCACAAGAATACTAAATTCACTCTAGCAAATCGAAACAAGGATTAAGAATTAGACGAGATTTTCAATCAGTAAGAATTCTCGAAAATCAAAGATCTGTAATCCAGCAACAAGAGACATAAATGAATAAATCTTTGGGTTGTTCCTGGAGTTATTTAATTTACTCAAAGAAAAGATTCAAGATAATTTCTAATTAAAAATCTTGAACCACTCAAATTCTTGGAATTGCTTCTAGGAAATCTAGAAATAAATTATCTAGAAAGATAACAAATGATTACGAAAAATCGCAAAAATCAAAAATATTATTATTTTGATTAACTTATTAACGATTAATTTAATTTTAGGGATCATTTCAAATGTCGGATTGCCACATAATGGTGTTTAGGAATTCCGAACTACAAATGGCGTCCCATATCTTGTTCGAATCCTTAACGCACCCGATGGACAAGTTACCACAAGAAAGTCCTCACAATTACTAACGTTCACGCATATCTTGCGAAAATATAAAAATTTAATAAATCATTCAGGATGGCATAAAGGAAATAAATTTCCTTTATCAACTTAAAAATAAAACACAATGATATCTTTTGATAACGAAGAACACGATCGATGTATATCAAAAGAACATAAATAAAATAATCTCTGAACAAGGTAAATGACATTAAGGAATTAGTGACACGTACATTGACTCAAGAAGAGGGATCAAAAGAAGCGGGATGCTTTCCCTCATTCTTGATCTTGAGTTTGGAACGCAACGAGGTAACACAAATGTATCGTTGCACATTTATTGAGTTAATTTAGTATAAGTGCTTGGTGACTCACACCGGCACAACGAGGTAACAAATGAGTTGTTTTAGCCCGAAGGCTTGGTGATCTCACACCGACCTAGAACTACATAGCTGACAACAAGGGAGTAGATTTAGTCACAACGACATGGTATCTCCATACCGATCGACAAGTGATCAATAGACCATGCTAGGTACATAGCGACGTACAAAACAATCTTAACCAGAAAACACGAAAAATCAGGATCAAAGGCGCTTACAACGCGCGTAACGACGCACGGGCAAGATATCGAATGATCAATAAACTACAAGGATCATAAATGATGAACATGATAAGTGTGATACACAATAGGCCAATTAATAAACAAATTCAACCAAACGTCCCATACCGTCGGCTTAACTCAAGAATTAACGAACGAATTGTTGAATCCAACTCAAATATTCAAAATGGTTATTATCATAGTTTTCAAATGCACAAGTCCAGTAATTATCCGTAAAAGCAAACACAAGGGTTCATAGTCCTCATGTTTACTAAGGTGTTTAATTAAATTTCTCGTACGATTGAAGTAGTCATGACAATGTCGAAATACGATCGCCGAAGCGATCGACAACTTGAAATTTATGTTGTAATAACGTAATTTATACAAAAACAGACATCGATTAGCAACTCGAGTCAAAGAATGAAACAAAAGCACGACTAGAGCACACGGGCCCTAGATGGACTATAGAAATCAACCAGAAGGAGAACGAGTCGATAACTATTCTAAAGACTAAAAATAGTCCACTCGATACATAATCACCCCTCCCGAATGAGGTACACTGGGTGAAACGGCACTTGCACGGCTGCGACCAACTATTTCTCTTCTCTAAGGAAAAAGAACAAAGACAAAGTTAGTCTCAAGTTGAATTCAAATGATGCGAATTCAATCAAAATGGAATCGTATTGGAAGATAGGTTATGACGGGTCTTAAGACTCTAACTAAAACCCTAAAGCACGATTCCTGAGAGAGGCTTAAGACAATACCATCGTCATACTATCTTACACTATTCCGAAAAGTTGATCTATACCAAACTGTAACGCCCCGCCTCTATACCCACTATCGTCCAGTTCATTTCAGAGAAATGTCATAGACCGTAACGGAAAATGAGGTTTGTAAAGGGCGACCGAATGTATGATCACTCCATATGAGGAATGCACATCGAATTCTGATACCGATTAAAATTTCGACATTACCATTCGACACATAGGGCGACTACACAATGGCTATATGCAATCCGGAAAGCAGTATAAAATAGACAACAACAATAATATAAATATGGTATATCTCAAAGCCAGACACATAATAATCATATCAAAAAGGCAGAATAGATATGAATAAACCAAGGATGTGTACAACGATATAGTGGTCAACAAAGATCCACTAATCCCAAAAGAATTGATACATGCACCATGATCTAAATAAAAGAATATGTAAACAACAAGATAATGTCATAAGCATAAAAGTACATAAAACTGCAGAGACAGAGTAGCAAGCTAAAAGCAGAAGATCAATCATGCAATGAGAAGTCCCAGAGGTGTACCTAAAATGATTCGGCCTGACCCGAGTATTATTTATAAGAAAGTAAACAATAAACGGATCAGTCTAGCTGTTCTTATCAAATAAATTGAGATAACAAGAGATGTAACATAGGATGACATGAACATGGCATGTCGACACAATCAGGAAATGACAATGGAATGTCAGCACACAAATATCTCTAAATAATCTCCTAGCTAATATAGAATACAACATTCAAATAATAGCACACAACAGGAAATGACAGCGGAATGCCAAATAAACTAAACACATGAATGACAGCGGAATGCCAAATAAACTAAACACATGAATGACAACGGAATGCCAAATAAACTAAACACATGAATGACAACGGAATGCCAAATACACATCAAATTGATGACCATCACATCAAGGTAAATCAAAAATCATTTCTCAAATTGACACGCATCGCGTCAAAGTAATCAAGAATCTAGAAATCAATTGAAATCCAGAAAACATCATAAAAAGGCAGGTTTGTTCATAGATGAGATACGATAGGTAGTGAACCCATAAGTTTGAGCCGAAGCTCCACACAGAGCCGGGTCGTGACCCCGGTAGAGAGAAAACACATAAATTGTGAAATCCCTAGAAAACATCATAAATCATAAAAAGTTGGACCGAAGTCCCATAGGTGAAATCCAAGAATCATAAATCCTATTCGGGCGATCGAGGACCACAAAAACATAAGTCACAAAGTAAGAAGGAGGTGTCGACAGATAGTGCGGAAACTATCTGACTGGAGTTCCCCTGATAGTACGGAAACTATTCAACGAGCCATAGTCCCCCAGATACATAGCCAGGAAGCTAAGTCCAAATCATAAAATGGGTCACATCGATCCGGGTGAATAGAAATTACTCCAAGCTAGTTAATATAAGAAAATAGCAACATGTCCCATAACCACATGCTATTCTCGAATATTTACACACTCGTAATTGGTTCCTATTCAAAACAGAGAAAATCATAGAAGGAGCATTGCCACAGTTTTCGATCGGACGAGTCAAAGAATTAACCATCGAAGCAAAAGCAAGGGTTCATAGTCCTTGATTTTACTAAGACGTTTAATTAGATTTCTCGTATGAACAAAAAAAGGTTTATAGAATATATACTAGTAGATTTTGAGAAGGTTCATAAAACGATTTCGTAAATTAGCTTCGTAAAATGAAGTAAGATTGGAAACCATTTTAGTACAAGCATTTGATATCTACTAATGACATAAAATCTCTTTATATAACTTCAAAGTGGCAACAAACAATAGTACGATTGCTGAGGAAAATCGATGAAGGGGGTTGACGTCACAATGATGTGAATTCTAATCATAAATCATAAACTCACATCACAACAACATACATGAAATCCAAGGGATAACGGTTGTAATTTCGATCAACGAACGAATTGAGATCCCAAACTAGCACTCGAAGGTTTTAAACTACAACGGAATAGGCTCGAAGGATATCAGTCAACAATCCATGTTTTAATGGCGCGAATCATCTTAATAAGAGTATTGAATAAATTCGATATACCAAAAGGAGCGAACGACTTTACGATGATCTCAACGTGCACAGAAGAGCGAAGGAGGAGTCCGGAAACAAGTGGGATCGTGTGTGGGGGCGCACGATCGACATAGAGTCGGGCCTGGGCAAAATTGCCTAGGCTCAGCCAAACCGGTCGACCACCGGTTTGGAACCGCTCGACCGGTTCTGGCCCGGGAAATTGCCCAGGCTGAACCAAGGCCGGTTGACCGGTGGAATCTGGTTGGTCGACCAGTTTCAAACAGAGAATAAACCGGTCGACCGACCGGTTTCAGACCGGTCGACCGGTCCTCGCCTGGGCTGTTGCCCAGGCCGAACCTAGGGGGATTCGATCCGCCGCGAATGCCCAGTGCCGATCGTCGAGGCTCATGACTTCTTCGGGACGTCCATGAGACCTCTCCGATCCGCCGTAACAACTCGACAAGCTCAAATGCAAGGATTATGATTATAGGTTCTAAACGAACCAAATTTCTAAACCAAACGAAGGAACGCGATATAAGTGAATCGTGAAGTCTTAGAACTTGCCGGGAGCGACAATGGTACGTCACAACACCACTTACTCAACTTACATCATGTGCAATGATAATGTGAACAACATATATCACAATTTCTATTTCAAATGAAATTCAAACTAATAAACCGGGAAGTGTAAACTATCCTAACCAATTCAACAAGTAAATGCAACATGAAATGGTCTGAAATTACACTTGTGCAAGCCATAGACTTGCGGCATAGATGTGAGTTCATCAAAGAACTCGCCTTTGACTCATGAATGGCAAGAACAAGATCCAACAAGGAAGACTAAGCACAAATCGAAGCAAAGAAGCTTTCTTTCTTTAATCACTCCTCTCAAATCACCACATGAACACATATGAAGACTCATGAATGTTAGAACATCATAAAAATCAAAAATTGAGAGGAGAATAGGATAGAGGAGATGAAGAGAGAGCTTACCCATGTTTTAGAATTGGATTTGCACTTGAATTGAGCTCTAGATTGGAAGCCCTAGCTTAGGAATTCTAATTTCACTTTCCTCTCCCCATTTATATCTTCTTTTGAGTGTTTGGAATGAATGAGAGGAAGAGGGGGTTGATTTGGGTTTATAGGTGAGCTAGGCTAGCTCAACTAAGCCCTAGCCAAGGTGCCAATTTTCACGAACTCGAAACATATCGATGCTTATAGTCAAAAAGGTCGTAAACGATGATCCGGACTCAATGGAAGTGGTCCCGAATCCTAATTTTATCGTTTGTGAAAAACGACATTTTCAGTTACACACAAGATATGACGATATATTTAGATAAAATATATAAATCTAAAATTGTCGAACGAGCGGGTTGTTACACCTAGTATGTAGGTGTAATTAGTGATGCAATATGTATGCAAACAACCAAAATAAGCATATATTTCTACGTGAGTACTTGGTGCACTAGTGTCGCATTCATCTCCTAACATCTAGCAATCACGATGTATCCATAAACAATATTTTGAGGAAAAAGTTTCATGTGAAAAGCTCTAGGTGAGTCTGTCTCATCTTGTCCTCAATCTCCCATGTGCTTTCCACAGGGTCATTTCCCCATTATACTCGTATGAGGAAAATAATTTTGTTGTGGAGTCTCTTGATTCCGTGCTCTACAATCCTTGCAATGGCACAGGGCACCCTGGACTCCAACTCGAGTTTCTCTATGTCCCCAATTTCATCAAGCTCGAGTTTAATAGCAAAATTATGAAGGCATTTCCTCAGATTAGATATATGAAAAACATTATGGATTCCCGATAGACACTCTAGGGGATCCACTCGATAAACCAAGGATCCTACCTTCTCATTGACACTAAAAGGCCCAATAAACCTGGAATCCAACTTCCTAGTCTTTCCAAACCGAATAGTTTTCTTGAGAGAGGATACTTTCACGAACAACAAGTTTCCAACTTTGAATTCTAGTACCCTCCTACGTTTATCGACATACGATTTCTAGCGGTCTTGGGCTACCTTCATTCTATGCCTAAACAAAAATATCTTCTCCATGGATTATGGACGAAGTCTGGTTTGAGTATAACCTTGTCGGTAGTTTCCCAACAACAATTTGGCGATTTGCATGGCCTTTCGTATAGGGCTTCGAAAGGGGCCATACCAATCATTGGTTGAAAACTATTATTATACGTGAACTCCACAAGAAGTAGGTGTTGCTCCCAAACTCCTCCAAAGTTGATGATACAAGTTCTGAGAAAGTCTTCTATGATTCTGTTTACTCTTTTTGTCTGTCCGTCGGTATGTGGATGATAAGTCGTGCTTAAGTTAAGGGTCGTCCCTAAAGCTGCTTGTAAGCTTCTCCGAAATTCGCTTGTGAATAAGGGATCTCTATCACTCATGATATTTGATGGAATACCATGGAGTTCGACTACTTCTTTGACATATAATTGGGCTAATGAGGCTGCAGTCCTTGTCTTCCCTACTGGTATGAAATGGACGCCTTTGGTTAAACGGTCTACCACAACCCAAATGGCCTCATTATCCTTTTGGCTTCTATGAAGTCCATATATAAAGTCTATGGAAATATGATCCCACTTCCACGTAGGGACCTCTAAATGTAACAAAAGTCCACCGGACTTCCCTTGCTCTGCCTTGACTTTTTGGCATGATAAACATTTAGCCACGAACTCGGCTATGTCTCTCTTCATTCCTTCCAATGGAAATTCCTCTTCATATCCTTGTACATTTATCCCCACCGGGGTTTATGGTCAATTTTACCTATGGTACTCTTCTAAAAAAATTCTTCTCAACCCTTCATCCTTAGGGACATAAATTCGCCCGTCCCAAAGTAAAGTTCCATCAACGTTAATCGAATACCTAACCGAATAAGGAAAGGTCTCTCTCTTTTTCACTTTTTCTTTATTCCTCTTAACAATTTGTCAAAGTTTTATGTGCTTTGGACTATTTCTCTTAGGGTAGGTGTAATTACAATGACCCCAAGAAAACCATTGGAAGTGGTTGGTGAGGGTTGCAAATTAAAATTAGCAAGGAACTCTAATTGTTTTCATTTTGTTATCGCATTTAAAGTTGCAGGTTTCGTACTTAAAGCATCTACCACAACATTCACTTTGCCTGGGGTATACTGAATTGTAAAGTCAAATGGGGCAATATATTCCATCCATCTTTGTTGTCTCAAGTTTAGGTCACGTTGAGAAAACAAATACTTAAGGAATTTATGGTCGTTAAATAGTTCAAACTTCTCCCCTAAGATTTAACGCCTCCACATTTTAAGAGCGAACACCACTGTGGCTAACTTAAGGTCATGCACTGGATATCATTTCTCTATATCCTTGAGTTGTCTACTAGCATAGGAAACCACTCTTCCTTCTTGCATAAGGATTGATCCTAAACTGATCCCGCATGCGTCAGTGTAAACGGTAAATGATTTTGAACTGTCAGGTATACATAGGACTAGTGCGCTAGTTAATGCTTCCTTTAATTTCATAAAGGCTGTATCACTTTTATTACTCTAAGTGAACAACAAATTCTTCCTTGTCAATTGGGTTAATGGAGTAGCAATCTTTGCGAAATATTTAATGGATTTCCTATAATATCCGCCCAATCCAAGGAAACTTCCTACCTCTATAGCATTTCAACGTACCCTCCATTCCTTGATTGCCTCAATCTTCATGGGGTCTACGGCCAAGCCTTTACTCGACACAATATGTCCTAAAAATCTTACTTCTTCCCTCCAAAAATGGCACTTCGAGAATTTTTCTTTCATTTGGTTCTTTCTTAGTATCCCCAAAACTTGTCTCAAGTGTTTTTCATGCTCTTCACTATCCTTCGAAAATATAAGGAAATCATCTACGAAGACTAACACAATTTTATTTTGAATGCCCCTAAACACTCTACCCATGAGGTCTATAAAGAAAGCGGGTGCATTCATTAATCCAAAGGGAATAACTTCCCATTGTAACAATCTGTCTGGCGTCCTAAATGCGGTTTTGTCCTTGATGTCCTCCGCAATTCTTAACTTGTGAAATCCAGTAGTGGGGGTCTAGTTGGGAAAATACTCGGGCTCCTCCCAAGTGGTCAAAAAGGTCATTGATTCTTGGTAGAGGGTACCTATTATTTTTGGTCAATTTATTAAGTTCCCTATGGTCCATAAAAGTTTCAAAGATCTATCTGCTTTGGTGGAAAGCACAACAAGTGCATCCCATTCTGAGGTACTTCGATGAATAAAACCTTTTTGCAATAAATTGGAAATCTGTTTATCTAACTCCCTTCTTTCCTTGGGCGCCATATGCTTCAAGGGCAGTGCTACAGGTCAAGCGCCCCCTCTAGGTCAATACGAAAGGAGATTTCCCTATGGGGTGGAGGTCCCATGACTTCCTCGAAGACATCCAAGAACTGACAAACTATAGGGACCGAAGCTGGTCCATTAGAACTAGGAGATAAGGAATATAATAAGGCTTTGTCCTTGTTTCTAACAATACAAGGAATATTTAGGTTGCTTCCTCCTGGCTCCTAAGACGAATGAGTCTCCTATCGCAATCTAGGACAGCCCCATAAAGCGATAGCCAGTCCATACCTAAGATAAGGTCATACCCCATAAAATCCAACACATACGCTTTGCAATGGAAATCAAAATTGTCGACCTCCAATACTAGGTCTTTGCAAAACAACTCAAGATACTTAGATCCTCCGATAGTATTGGTCACCTCTATCATACTATCCGAGACAGATACAAAAAGGTTTAGTAGATTTACTAATCGCTTGAAGATAAAACAATGGGTCACTCCAGAATCAAACAAGTTGTATGCTGAATTTCTTAAAATATAGATTATACCTTCAAGTGCGAGCTACCCTTGGTCTCGCCGGGGTAGGATTTGAACTGGGGTTGCTTCAATCGCATAGTTCTGTCCACTCTTGGCGGCTTTGGGATTTGGGCTTTGGGAAGTCTTCGGACATGTCTCCTACTTCGTGGCAGTTGTAACATTTTCCTTTGAACACGTTTTTCGCCAACGAGGTCCTACAATCCTTGGCCTCATGGCCCTTGAGGTTGCATCACGTACAAGTATTTGAGTCATTTTTGAATTTGTTCTTTTTCTTGTTCTTCCACTACTCCTTATTATTTTTACCTGGGCCTTCTCCTTTCTCTTCCCCTTTATCCTCTTTGGTGCTTTCGGCTGCACAGAGGCTAGCTGTCTCAACCAGAGTCTCAAAAGTTGCCCCGAACGTTACATGGGCTAATAAGGTCTCCTTCAATGGGGAATTCAGCCCTTTGACAAGCCTAAGGGCTTTGTTCATAGGAGTGTCTACCAACCCTCTCCAAAACTAACATAACTCGATGAATTTGAATACGTATTCTTGCAGACTCAAGCTTCCTTGGTTGAGGTTTATGAATTTCTCTCGCTGAATAGTCATTTCTTCCCTAAGCAAAAACTTTTCTTCAAATCAGGTCTTGAACTCGACCAACATAAAGATCCGTCCCTCGTTTTCCATCGATATTAAGCTTCAGTATTCAAGGGCCTCATCCTTTAATGCCAGGCCACTATCCTTCTTTTTTACTTCATCGGGCCAGGCAATAGCCCTAAAGATCCTTTCACAATCCATAACCCAAGATTAGGCACTAGCAAAGCTGTAACAACCCGAAAATCTGGGCCAGTTTAAAAATTTTATTTTGGAAATTTTAGCGAATTTTGAATATTTAAAATAGATTATTTTAAATAGAAACGACCTAAAATTTATTTTGAAAGGAATTCGAACGTATATATTATATACGTCGTCGTTAGAATATAAATAATTATATATAATTATAAAAGGAATTGAAAATGGCGCGATAGTTCGATAATTCGATTTCAAACTTCAATTGAATGTACCGGGTGCAAAACAATCCGGATTTTAGTGAAACCAAATATAATAGGATCTAATTGTGAATATCTTTCCAACGAATCCGAAAAATTGAAATTTCATAGCGGGGATCAAAAGATATGTCCAGGTGAAAATTCTGAATAGTCGCTATGGAATTCAGGCCGTTAATAATGGGAATTTTGCAAACGACCTCGGATTTCGACGAAACCACTTTTGTTGGATCCGTGATGTCAAATTATTGCTAGGTTTCAAATTTCATAATTTTTCGATTCAATATGTGAGCGTGGAAAAGGAAAACGCGTTTGACCAGTTTTAGTTGATTTTAATCGACTGGAAAATGGCCATTTTTCCAACGGTCTCAGAATTCGACGTAACTAGTTTTGTTAGGACCGTATCATCAATACGAAGCTAGAAAATATTTTTCTGGAATTTTTCAAGTTAGTATGTGACCCCAGTGAATTGAAATGCGTGTTCAAATTCAATATATAGAAGTACATGTTGATTTTGACGGAAATTGATCGAAACGATCGAATCAGCCTACGATACATATCCCATTGTGTTCGGAATGGGGGTTATTAGCTATGGACGACAGGCGGTGGGCCTTGTTTCGAAGTCGAATGAAAAAGTTACTTTTAGAATTAAAATAATATAAATTAAAAATAAAATAAAACCCTCTTCTCCCCTTATATACTATCTGCCCCCCCCCTTCAAAATCGATTTCAGGAAAAAAAAAAGCCGCAGCGCGGCAGCGCCGAGCCCCCACCGTCGATGAGTCGCAGCCGCCCCCTCTTCTTCTTCCCCGACCTCCTCCTCTCCTCCTTCCCCCATCTCGCGTTCAACCTCCACCACACCCTCGTCGAACACCCCGCCACCCCTCTAAACCCTAAGCCGCCGCATCAGCACCCCCCCTCCCGTCGCCTGACCTTCGCCTGCTTCCAGCTCCTACCCTACCCCCGAAGCCGACTGTTGCACCCCCTCCTCCGATCAAAGTAAGTTTTAATTACTAATCTAATTTTATTTTCAGTTTTAATTAAAATTAGCATAGGTAAAAACTGATTTTCTTATATGAATTTGCCTTGAGTTTAATTTCGTTTTTTTTTGAATATTTTTAAACAAAGAAAGAATAGATTTTTAAACCAAGAAAGCTTTGATTTTTTAAACAAGTAAGATTTGAATTTTATTTGGTTCGAGTAGCGGTAAAAAGATTCGTTTTAATCCATGTAAAAATATAATCTTTTTTTATTGTAGAAGTATAAAAATATAATTTTTATATAGGTAAGATAGTAAAAATATCATCTTCATAAATATAGCAAAATAAAAATATGATTTTTATTATATATATGTTGAAATAAAGAGGTGATTTTTATAGTGATGAAATAAAAATTAAATCTTCATATTTGAAAAGGCGAAATCTTTATGTAAAGAATAGCGTGGTAAAAATAGAATTTTTATCTATTTAGAAGCGAAGTAAAAATTCGATTTTTATATATTGAATAGCGAAGTAAAAATTCGATTTTTATATATTGAATAGCAAAGTAAAAAATTCGATTTTTATATATTGAATAGCAATATAAAAATGTGATTTTTATATATGTAGTGGCTACGGGTAACGAAGGTGACAAAAAGGCGAGAACGACGAAGATTTCTACAAATGAAGTGTCGTGAAGTTGGGATAGCTTTCGGTGAGAATTTCTCACCTTTCAATTTCTTTTTCTAGTTATATATATATACTAGGATGCAGACGGTGCTTAGCAGCACCCGACACCCGTCATCCACAGACCATGGATGGCTTGTATGCTTGTTTGATGTGTTGTGAAATTTGTTTGTGAAGTTGATGTGAAATAGATAATGAAATATATTCAGGTGTTGAAATAAATTTATTATCGTTAAAAATATAATTTTTAACGTGAAAGTGAATAAATAAATATTTATAAACAAATCAGCCGATTTGTTTATATACACTGATTTGACTGATATTGATTGGGTCGATAAATTTTACACATCGCCCAACTGCACAAATAAAATCTATGTTTGATTGTTTGAAACCCCACACGGGTGTTGGGACGAAATACGACATACACTAATCCCAATAATTAGTTGTATGTCGATCGATTGATTGACAGGCTGTTATAAGCGTTAGATATCTATATTTGATGCTTATACAGTGTAGTGCATTTTGGATGATGGTTGATTGTTTATCGTTGCTATTATATACATGTGTTGTATGGAATCCATATAATTAACTTAATATGGTAATTGATTGGGCCTCATTCCAATTTAGAAAATAAAGAATATTATAAAATAAAGGTTCATGTGTTGACAGTACTCATCCGTTGAGATTAGTCATGTGTTGAACGAAATATTTTAATAATAAAATTTACATCTTTATCATTATAAAATAAAGGTTCATGTGTTGACAGTACTCATCCGTTGAGATTAGTCATGTGTTGAACGAAGTATTTTAACAATAAAAACTACATCTTTATTAGATATAAAATTAGAAACTAACTGGAAAGTAGATAAGATGAGTGGTCTCCTGGATATTGATCTGATGTTGGTTTCGACCTTCGGGGTTAATATTCAGGGAATCGTTCTCTTACTAGTTTACGGTTGGAGTCTGATTTGAAATCAAACGATAGATACCATAATTTTTATAAAATATATTAAATAACAAAAATAGTCACACGTGGACAGTACTCATTCGTTGAGATTAGTCGTGTGTTGACAAAGATATAGAGTCGTGTATTGAAAGAAATATAGATCCATTTGTTGAATATAAAGCCGTGTTGATTAGAGATGCGCTATTTTGACGCGAACGATATTTATATCGATTACATTCGAATCGAATTTGAATTGAATTAGAAAACGAATTGAATTTGAATTGAATAGAAAACGAATTTGATTTAATTAGAAAACAAATTTGATTTGATTAAATTAGAAAACGAATTTGATTTGAATTGAATAGAAAACGAATTTGATTTAATTAGAAAACGAATTGAATTTGATTTGGATAGAAAACAAATTTAATTTGAATTGAATAGTAAACGAATTTGATTTAAATTAGAAAACGAATTGAATTTGATTTGAATAGTAAACGAATTTGAATTGAACTGAATAGAAAACCAATTCGAATTGAATTGAAAACCAATTCGAATTGAATTGAAAATGAATTCAAATAGAATTGAAATTTGAATTGAATAGAATTGAATATAAAACCAATTCGAATTGAATTGAAAACCAATTCGAATTGAATTGAATTGAAGATGAATTGAAATGAATTCAAATTGAATTGAAATTTGAATTGAATAGAAATGAATTTTAAAACGAATTTATAAGGAAGAATTCAATTTTGATTTGAATTGAAATGGAAGTTGAAATTGTTTTTGAAACGAATTTAAAACGATTTATAAAATTCGTTTTAAATAGAAATCGTTGAAATATATATTATATATATTATATATATAATATAATGGCCTTAAGAGAACGCGCCGCGCTGCGGCAGTTCGTGAATTTCGACCATTTATTTCGAACGGACATTACGGGAGATCCGACCGTTGGATTCTCCTAAAACCGAAACCGTTGGGTTCGTATCGAAAAGAGCTTTCTAACAAATATTAGAACTTTGAAATCTAACGGTTGGATTTGGAGATATGTCCAAATCACATTTAGAAAAGGTCGTTGTAAGTGCAGTTCGAAGGTCGTTGATGGAAATCGACTGTACAGGCCTTGATAAAATTATTAAAAATATCAATAATTTGTATAAAATCATAAGAAATGATTTGGGAAAAATTGGGATGAAAAACTCTATATTTGAAAAGATAAAAATAGATTTTTATCGAAATGAACTAATTTTGAACTGAGATTAAAACCCATTTATTTTTAAATAAATAAATTGGATTTGAAATGGGCTGTAAATTGAATTGATTTGTGGGTTTATCGTGAACAGTGTATTAAACAACACTTGTTCTTTAACCCGATAATAAATAGAATGTGATTTGGGTTTGTCGTGAACTGTGTTTTAAATGACACTTGTTCTTTAAACCAGTAAAAGGAGTTTTAATGAATCTGCAATTAGATTGAAACGTGGATTGATAATTTAGATTATCAAATTTGGCAAATGAGCGAGAATGGAGTATCACCAGTTTTGCTCCAAAGCGATAGTTAAATCTTTAATTCGATTTGAACGTGAAATGGTAATTAATTTTACCGATAACACTGTGATATTAGATATGGAGTATTACCAGTTTTGCTTCATGGGATGAATAGGTTGGGATTGGGAAATAAAACAAATAATTACTTCGGTGTGGTTCGCTAATCTCGACTAGTTTGGAAAACCATAATCTGGTTTGAAATGACATCCAAAGGAAGATTAAAGGATAAATTTTAAAGAATTTATCTTGGATAAAATTAATGGGAACCTTTCCCTAAGAATTGAGATTTAGAAACTGACTGTAGCTTAGATAAGAAGAATGGTTTCCTGGGTATTGATCTGATGTTGGTTTCGGCCTTCGGGGTTAATATTTGGGGAATTACCCTCTTACTGATTTACGGTTAGTGACTAATGAAATGGAATGAGGCGTATGTTGTGTTTGTGTAACATTTGTTTTTAATATACGCGGGTTGTTCGGAAAGGCCGGGTTTATACCCATTCTGAATAACCGATTCGACGATAAGTCGAAGATGAAGACGATGGTCGAAGACCGGAAGTCTTCACATCGTTTGGGTGATTACTGATGATCTTGATTGGGCTGTACACCCAAGATGAGGGAATCAGTTGGTGGTCGTCCAGACGTACTTGGAGATCAATGGATATGCGAGGAAAGTGCCTCCGGTTTCGTTCAGACCCAGAACGAACTTGTAAATGGATTGTGTATCTGACATTGGATTTTATTCTGTGTTGATTGATTTCTGTTAAATACATATCTGTTTGGCGGTGGAGAATTTATTCTCTTGCTTAACGCCCTTCTCTGAGACGTACGAGCTTAGAGGTTATATATCGATAGATATCAATCGCATGGCATGAATTGCCTGTGTGGCATGCTGAGTTGCATGGATCAAGGCTTCTGTTGAAAAGCAAATTCTTGTGGTTGATGATCAAAGCATGGCCTTTGTGGCATAGCTTTGTGTATAACGTGAATTCGCGAGCCTCACAACTCGGTATGAGTTAAAAACGGGATACGGACTGCAGGGAGAGCACGACGTTTCTTTCTAGCTTTGGTGGTGTCAGTGACTTACCAACCCTGACATTTATATACTTTTCACCTATGTGGTTGTTGGATGAGGCGCCTTGACTTTAGGTCTGTAAGGACCGGGAAACGTGTGTTTAGGAATAACTAATCCTCTAACGTAAGTGAGGACCGGCCCTGAAGCATCCAGGGTTACCCAGAGTGTGTAGTCCTGAGGCATTTGCTAGAGTGTCTCGAAGCGGAGAGGAGCTTGCCCCTTGCCTCGACTCATGACGGAAATCCAATTTCCAATACATGCATTTCGGTTTTAATTGTAGAACTAGTATGGCGACATAGTGGTATGGGACATTCATGCCGCCTATGATTTATATTTATGATTGAAATTGTTTTGACACTATACACTTATTATAGTATCAAATGATTTGTTTTAAACATACCAAGCATGTTTGGCTGTTATAAGGTAAAACCCTATCCTCCGGCTTGCGTTGCATTGTGTGATGGGACCTGGGTCTTATAATAGCTTCATTTTTCGAAAAAGCATTGCGTTGTTTATTCTATGCACTGGTATTCTTGGGAGGAAACCCATTCCGTGTTATACGGCGTGGTTCCTTGAATTACTCTCTTTTAAAGTAAAGTTTTAAATAACTGTTTTAGTTCTCACACCAGTCACATGACTGACCTGGAGTTTATTGTTTTAACCTAAACTCTGGGTGCCCCTATTTTCTACACGGGCAGCTAGTAGTTTTGGTTTTGCAGATTTATATTCATAGGATCCTGGTTTACAGCTGGAATGATATCCGGAAAGCTCTGTATCCGTATATCACCTTCAGTTGTGCTTTGTATTATTTTCCACTGCTATGTAATTTATTGTAATCTCTGATATTTATCGAATGTAATTTATTCAATTATACTCTATGTATTCTTGTATCTGATGGAATTGTTGTAATAACAATGAAATGTCCTCCCGTCTGCGTCCTGATTTGTCTTGTCCTCACAGTAATTTGTTCTTTCTCATCTCTTCGGAGACCGGGGAAGTTCGGGTCGCTTCATTTGGTATCAGAGCTTTGGTTTATAGAGCTCGAGAACAAGACACATTAGAACCATACGAAAGAATTCATCAGATATTGGATTAGTAATATGCAATTAGAATGACTCGTTAGAGATAGGATCAGTAGTATCCTAGAACGAGTGTGAAGAGTATATTTTTCAAATGAAAACAATTTTGTTTTGAAAATTTGAATCGTTTTACACGTATTTGGTTATTTATTTATATTGAATTTGGACAATCCAATATATAAAGATTTTGCATATACGCGTCATGAACGTATATTCGAAGTTTTAATATACTGGATAGATATATAATCACATTCTAGTCGCTCGGAGATGATTTTGATGATGGAGCTCCATCACCAATATTTATGTTCGTGTTTCGAAGGTGTGATATCTATATATTTCCATTAGACTGGTGTGAGAACCAAAACTTATATAGATAGATTCATTTGTTGTGAATTGGCATCAAAAACATGATTTTTGACTATATATCAAATTTATGAATTTGAAACGTTAGTCCACTAATTGATTGATGTTTGTGTTGTTTGTTTATTTGTTTGATAATTTTTGAACCATTTAGCCTAATTGTACCAAATATTGAATTATATTGAAAATTAGACGCATTTGCTTGCATATACATGCACTTACATTGAACAGGTCATAGCAAGGAGGCTAGAGCAGAGAATAAAAATTGTTTGCCCGACAAATAGGTACATGTTTACTACATAATTTACTGTTTTGTTTGGGTGATGATGATTTTATGAGCCTATTGGCTAGCCGCTTGGCTTTTTCTTTTTCTTTTTGAGATCAGAAGGCCTATATGGCAATTTCGGGATTTTCCCGTGGCTCCCGGTGCAGGGGAGGTTATGGCGAAATTTTTCGAAAATTTAGGGTGTTAGTCAAATTTTTGAAGAATTTGAAAATTCTCAAAAACTGAAAAGTTGGAGAATGGAAGCCAGATCGAACGTAGAGTTGATTAATCAAACCACTTTCGACTTTGTTCCTTTTCGGGGACAAAAAGTTTTAAGTGGGGGAGATTGTAACAACCCGAAAATCCGGGCCAGTTTAAAATTTTTAATTCAGAAATTTTAGCGAATTTTGAATATTTAAAATAGATTATTTTAAATAAAAACGACCAGAAATTTATTTTGAATGGAATTCGAACGTATATGTTATATACGTCGTCGTTAGAATATAAATAATTATATATAATTATAAAAGGAATTGAAAATGGCGCGGTAGTTCGATAATTCGATTTCAAACTTCAATTGAATGTACCGGGTGCAAAACAATCCAGATTTTAGTGAAACCAAAAATAATAGCATCTAATTGTGAATATCTTTCCAACGAATCCGAAAAATTGAAATTTCATAGCGGGGATCAAAAGATATGTACAGTTGAAAATTCTGAATAGTCGCTATGGAATTCAGGCCCTTAAAAATGGGAATTTTGCAAACGACCTCGGATTTCGACGAAACCACTTTTGTTGGATCCGTGATGTCAAATTATTGCTAGGTTTCAAATTTCATAATTTTTCGATTCAATATGTAAGCGTGGCAAAGGAAAACGCGTTTGACCAGTTTCAGTTGATTTTAATCGACTGGAAAATGGCCATTTTTCCAACGGTCTCAGAATTCGACGTAACTAGTTTTGTTAGGACCGTATCGTCAATACGAAGCTAGAAAATATTTTTCTGGAATTTTTCAAGTTAGTATGTGACCCCAGTGAATTGAAATACGTGTTCAAATTCAATATATAGAAGTATATATTGATTTTGACGGAAACTGGTCGAAATGATCAAATCAGCCTACGATACATATCCCATTGTGTTCGGAATGGGGGTTATTAGCTATGGACGATAGGCGGTGGGCCTTGTTTCGAAGTCGAATGAAAAAGTTACTTTTAGAATTAAAATAATATAAATTAAAAATAAAATAAAACCCTCTTCTCCCCTTATATACTATCTGCCCCCCCCTTCAAAATCGATTTCAGGAAAAAAAAAGAAAGCCGCAGCGCGGCAGCGCCGAGCCCCCACCGTCGATGAGCCGCCACCGCCCCCTCTTCTTCTTCCCCTACCTCCTCCTCTCCTCCTTCCCCCATCTCGCGTTCAACCTCCACCGCACCCTCGTCGAACACCCCGCCGCCCCTCTAAACCCTAAGCCGCCGCATCAGCACCCCCCCTCGCCTAACCTCTGCCCGCTTCCAGCTCCTCCCCTACCCCCGAAGCCAACTATTGCACCCCCTCCTCCGATCAAAGTAAGTTTTAATTACTAATCTAATTTTATTTTCAGTTTTAATTAAAATTAGCATAGGTAAAAACTGATTTACTTATATGAATTTGCCTTGAGTTTAATTTCGGTTTTTTTTTTGAATACTTTTAAACAAAGAAAGAATAGATTTTTAAACCAAGAAAGCTTTGATTTTTTAAACAAGTAAGATTTGAATTTTATTTGGTTCGAGTAGCGGTAAAAAGATTCGTTTTAATCCATGTAAAAATATAATCTTTTTTTATTGTAGAAGTATAAAAATATAATTTTTATATAGGTAAGATAGTAAAAAATCATCTTTATAAATATAGCAAAATAAAAATCTGATTTTTATTATATATATGTTGAAATAAAGAGGTGATTTTTATAGTGATGAAATAAAAATTAAATCTTTATATTTGAAAAGGCGAAATCTTTATGTAAAGAATAGCGTGGTAAAAATAGAATTTTTATCTATTTAGAAGCGAAGTAAAAATTCGATTTTTATATATTGAATAGCGAAGTAAAAATTCGATTTTTATATATTTAATAGCGAAGTAAAAAAATTCGATTTTTATATATTGAATAGCAATATAAAAATGTGATTTTTATATATATTGTGGCTACGGGTAACGAAGGTGACAAAAAGGCGAGAACGACGAAGATTTCTATAAATGAAGTGTCGTAAAGTTGGGATAGCTTTCGGTGAGAATTTCTCACCTTTCAATTTCTTTTTCTAGTTATATATATATATATATATACTAGGATGCAGACGGTGCTTAGCAGCACCCGACACCCGTCATCCACAGACCATGGATGGCTTGTATGCTTGTTTGATGTGTTGTGAAATTTGTTTGTGAAGTTGATGTGAAATAGATAATGAAATATATTCATGTGTTGAAATAAATTAATTATCGTTAAAAATATAATTTTTAACGTGAAAGTGAATAAACAAATATTTATAAACAAATCGGCCGATTCGTTTATATACACTGATTTGACTGATATTGATTGGGTCGATAAATTTTACACATCGCCCAACTGCACAAATAAAATCTATGTTTGATTGTTTGAAACTCCACACGGGTGTTGGGACGAAATACGACATACACTAATCCCAATAATTAGTTGTATGTCGATCGATTGATTGACAGGCTGTTATAAGCGTTAGATATCTATATTTGATGCTTATACAGTGTAGTGCACTTTGGATGATGGTTGATTGTTTATTGTTGCTATTATATACATGTGTTGTATGGAATCCATATAATTAACTTTATATGGTAATTGATTGGGCCTCATTCCAATTTAGAAAATAAAGAATATTATAAAATAAAGGTTCATGTGTTGACAGTACTCATCCGTTGAGATTAGTCATGCGTTGAACGAAATATTTTAATAATAAAATTTACATCTTTATCATTATAAAATAAAGGTTCATGTGTTGACAGTACTCATCCGTTGAGATTAGTCATGTGTTGAACAAAGTATTTTAACAATAAAAACTACATCTTTATTAGATATAAAATTAGAAACTAACTGGAAAGTAGATAAGATGAGTGGTCTCCTGGATATTGATCTGATGTTGGTTTCGGCCTTCGGGGTAATATTCAGGGAATCGTTCTCTTACTAGTTTACGGTTGGAGTCTGATTTGAAATCAAACGATAGATACCATAATTTTTATAAAATATATTAAATAACAAAAATAGTCACACGTGGACAGTACTCATTCGTTGAGATTAGTCGTGTGTTGACAAAGATATAGAGTCGTGTATTGAAAGAAATATAGATCCATTTGTTGAATATAAAGCCGTGTTGATTAGAGATGTGCTATTTTGACGCGAACGATATTTATATCGATTACATTCGAATCGAATTTGAATTGAATTAGAAAACGAATTGAATTTGAATTGAATAGAAAACGAATTTGATTTAATTAGAAAACAAATTTGATTTGATTAAATTAGAAAACGAATTTGATTTGAATTGAATAGAAAACGAATTTGATTTAATTAGAAAACGAATTGAATTTGATTTGGATAGAAAACGAATTTAATTTGAATTGAATAGAAAACGAATTTGATTCAAATTAGAAAACGAATTGAATTTGTTTTGAATAGTAAACGAATTTGAATTGAACTGAATAGAAAACCATTTCGAATTGAATTGAAAACCAATTCGAATTGAATTGAAAATGAATTCAAATAGAATTGAAATTTGAATTGAATAGAATTGAATATAAAACCAATTCGAATTGAATTGAAAACCAATTCGAATTGAATTGAAAACGAATTCGAATTGAATTGAAAACGAATTGAAATGAATTCAAATTGAATAGAAATTTGAATTGAATAGAAATGAATTTTAAAACGAATTTATAAGGAAGAATTCAATTTTGATTTGAATTGAAATGGAAGTTGAAATTGTGTTTGAAACGAATTTAAAATGATTTATAAAATTCGTTTTAAATAGAAATCGTTGAAATATATATATTATATATATAATATAATGGCCTGAAGAGAACGCACCGCGCTGCGGCAGTTCGTGAATTTCGACCATTTATTTCGAACGGACATTATGGGAGATCCGACCGTTGGATTCTCCTAAAACCGAAACCGTTGGGTTCGTATCGAAAAGAGCTTTCTAAGAATATTAGAAATTTGAAATCTAACGGTTGGATTTGGAGATATGTCCAAATCACATTTAGAAAAGGTCGCTGTAAGTGCAGTTCGAAGGTCGTTGATGGAAATCGACTGTACGGGCCTTGATAAAATTATTAAAAATATCAATAATTTGTATTGTTGGCTAGCTTTTTGACCAAGCCACCCAGGTCCACTCACAAGAAGAAAGTATAAAACTACGTTCCCTAAGTACATGAAGGAACGGATCGCACCATCGGATCGCCCCTCATTGGATCGCACCTCATCGGATCGCCCCCATTGCATCAGCGAAACGACCACCTCTATGCGACTCGATCCGTACATGCATTACTGCCCAGTATAGACCGATCCGATCCCCTGATGCACGGCGAAGCCCCTGACCCGTTCAAGCACGAGCTAGTCTTCGGCGATCCGAGATGCACGGATCCAGCGACGCGTGTCCCCAACCGTCATTTTGACTGATTCTCCCCATTTGCTCGATCCGATTCTCAAGGGGATCGCGACACCTGCCCACAACGGCTAAGTTGACTATTTCTTCATCGGTTGCGATGCGATCCGATGTTCTCGGGATTCGTGCCACGTGTTACCACGATCCGCCTGACAAAATCAGCTGTAAATAGCCCGGAGCTTGGCATTTTTTGGGATCCTTTTGGCAATATTGAGTACTGATTCCGCCATTATTGTCATACTACCATTTCTTATCAGTTTTATTACTAGATTACTAAGAGAAATCACAATTGTAAAAGTGAGCAAGTGAGAAATCATTGATTGTATTAGCATTCAAAATATAATCGATAACATATAAAGTGGACGTAGGCTTGTTAACGCCGAACCACTATAAATTCTGTGTGTTTTCTGCTTTTTCTTCATTCTCCAGTTAAAACTCTATAAGAATCAGAACAATTTGGGTGTTAGGTCCAAATTTTGATCTAACATTTTGGTGCTTTCACTGAGAGAACAGTCCTAAAGCTTCACTATTCAGTTCTTTGAAGATTCCAGCGACATCTGATATCATGGCTGGAAAGAGGTCTAAGGAAGTACGCGCTTCACGAACCAATGAAATCGCGAAGGAAGCGGTTGAAGAAAGTGTGCACGAGCTAGGCAACGAGGGAACTTTGGATCGCGGAGCGCCAGGGACGAACAGATCCGATGAAGGTACCACGCTCCGAGTCGACGAGGACGAGGCGATCCGAACTGCTGAAGGGGTTGTTACTCGATCCTGTGATAACGCCTCGAATCCTCCGCGAACCGTGACCACGAACCGATCCCAAGGGGGCGCCGCGAGCCACCTTCCTCGATCCACAGCGATCCGAATTGATGATCAGACTACAACTAGACCTGGAAAGGAGCCTATGGCTCGCTCCAATCGTCCTGGCCCCTCCGCTCGACCTGGCTCAAGCTCTTTGCGCATAAGAGAAATTAATGATGATCAATATGACCCTTCTGCCCCCGTTACTGAGGGGGACCTCTCTCGCTTTTCTGAAATGTGGGAAAGGCTGTTTGATGAGCTGGCTGCTCAGAGGCAGGAAAGCTCCGTTCTGCGACAGAATTTGACCGCTATGGATAGAAGGCTTAATGATCTCGTAAGGCAAAGGACGCCACCAGTTCGTCCGCTCACCCCAGAATACTCTTCTTCGTCAGAGGAATCGCCGAGACCTCCGCGGCGACCATATGAGAGACCCAAAAACATAGAGCAACTTCGATTTGGAACCCTGCCGTCATGGGAAGAAGAGGCGCTAGGTGCAGGGCCCTCAAACCGTAATGTGAACGATCACGCCGCAACTCCCAGAGCTCGGGGTGTGGATAGCCCTGTACAGGACAGACGGCCTCAGCCCCGTCGCCGCGCAAATGCTCATGGTAACAGGGGACAACGAAGCCCAATCCGAGCCCCTGATTTTGTGACTGCTCCCAGAAGAGAGATTAGAGAACCCCGCCGACCAAGAAGCACTGACACTGAACCTCCGTTAACCAGTGAAAATGTTGCAGCTATGATCCATCAAATTCTGGCAGATAGCCGTGGACAACGGAATGAAGATTGGGGAATTGACCGCAGTCATACCCCTTTCACTGATGATATTTTAGATGCGACTTTCCCGAGGCGTTTCAACATGCCACAGATGAATCGTTACGCGGGTAGATCTGATCCCGTCCAGCATCTGATGAGATATTCTTGGTCAATGACCGCCGCCGCAGCTTCTGACGCTGTCAAGTGCAAAGCATTTCCCATATTCTTGGAAGATGTAGCATTGTTATGGTTTACTCGCTTACCAGCAAGATCAATTTCCAGCTTCAGGGAGTTGAGTGAAAGGTTCGTGGAACAGTTCAGCATCTACGCACAAAAGACAAAGAGTGTGATTGACTTGTTCCTTGTTAAGCAACGACCAGGCGAGAGTTTGAGGGTGTACCTAGACCGTTTCAACCTGGCCGCTACTGAAGTTAAAGATCCTCATGAGCCAATCGTTGTCGCAGCTTTGATTGATGGAGTAGATAAAGACACTGAATTTGGGAGATACCTGGCCGGCAAGCCACCCCATACTAGAGAGTTATTCTACGAAAAAGCTAACGTACATTTACGCCGGGAAGAAGTATATGCTAACCGAAAGACAAAAACGGCCGATAAGGAAGAAATCCAGAGCAATGTTGCCATTAAGCAGACAGGAGACAGCTCGGGTAAGGTCGAAGTCAATGTCGGAAATCAGAATCAGGGTGGTCGTCAGTCAGGGAATAATGATAATAACAGTAATGGCAACAACCAGAAGAGGAATCGAGGGAACGACTCCCAGAGAAGGACTCGTCCCAGGCCTTTGAGAGTTATACGCCAATAAATGATACTTTGGAAAATATCTTCATGGATTCGTACAACGTCCTCCAGAATAAGAGGCCACCTCCCAGAGAGTCGACAGAGAAAGAACGCGAAACAGGGAAGTTTTGTCTCTTTCATCAGATTCATGGCCATTCGACAAATGAATGCCGTCACCTAAGAGATGTAGTCGAGAGGCTTCTTCGAGAAGGAAAATTAGATGAATACAGATTAACGCCCAGAGATAGGGGGCAAGCCGTACAGGCCCCAAATCAGAACCAGAATCAACTTGCTGTCAGGCCAACTGCCCAGCAAAAGGGAAAAGACCTTGTTATCAATACCGTAATCGGAGGGCTTTATCTCGCTGGGCATAGTTCCAAGGCATTGGATCAGTATGTCAATGCAGCCAAGCAACACCTCGAGGTAGGGGAGTGTAGCAACCCCGAGGTCAACGTCCCGATAAAGCAACAAAAGATGATATCCGACGATGTCGTTTTCCGAGAACAAGAAAGTATTGGAGTCCATGCTCCGACTGAAGATCCATTTGTAATCACAGTACCTATTGGCCCGGCCACTGTTCATAAGGATTTGGTGAACAACAGGAGTTCCGTCAACATTCTTTTCAAAAGGACATTCGACCAGATGAACCTAGAGATAAAAGACTTGAAGCCCTGTCAGGGATGGATCCGTGGATTTAACGGAGCATCCACCACTCCAATGGGTTATGCAGAGTTACCAGTTACGCTTGGGGAAGGAGAACGCCAGAGACTGAGAATCCTTCCCTTCGTGGTTTTGGATGTTGAATCACCCTACAATGCCTTCCTGGGCCGACCGGCCCTCGCAAAGTTTAGAGCCTCTATAGCCCCCTGGTGCTTATTATTGAAATTTCCTACGGAAGCTGGCATTGGTATTGTCAGAGGAGATCAGGTTGTCGCACGAGCATGTTATGTTGCAGAGCTAAAACTACTCCGCAATGGAGGGGACATAGAAACCAAGGGCGCTTCTCCCCCTACAAGGGCGGAGACCTTATAGCAACTAAAGAGGATAACCGTAGGAGAGTCGCCCAGAGAGTTTCCCGAGGATATAGATCCCAGAGAGGACCAAGAACCTGGGGGCGGAATGGCGACTCCCAACGAGACAACTGTGGATGTAATGATCGATGATAGTGACCCAGAGAAGGTCCTTAAGATTGGATCCCAGTTAAATCCGAATCTCGCTAAAGAATTGACGAATTTCTTAAAAAATAACTTGGATGTATTTGCTTGGACCCACGTAGACATGTGCGGGATATCTCCATCAATCATGAGCCATTCACTAAGCATTAACCCTAAACATCCTCTGGTAAAACAAAAAAGGCGAATGCTGGGCCCAGAGAGGTCCGCTGCCTTGAAAGAAGAAGTTGGCAAGCTAAAAAGTAATGGATTTATCAGAGACTCGATCTACCCAGACTGGATTTCAAATCCAGTCCTGGTAAAGAAGGCCAACGGGAAGTGGCGAACGTGTATCGACTTCTCGGATTTGAACAAAGCCAGCCCAAAAGACAGTTTTCCGTTACCCCGGATCGACCAGTTGGTGGACTCGACGGCTGGTCATGAACTTCTCTCATTTATGGACGCTTATTCAGGATATAACCAGATTCCAATGCACGTTCCAGATCAAGAACACACTAGTTTTATTACGGATCTGGGATTGTATTGCTATGTAGTGATGCCCTTTGGCTTGAAGAACGCAGGCGCTACATATCAACGGTTAGTCAACAGAATGTTCTATAACCAGATCGGCAAAACAATGGAAGTATACGTCGACGACATGTTGGTTAAGTTCAAGCAATCCTCCCATCACACTACGGACTTGGCAGAGATGTTCGGCATTCTTCGAAAGCACGGGATGAAACTCAACCCAACAAAATGTTCATTCGGTGTCGCCTCCGGAAAATTCTTGGGGTTCATCGTCAGTTCTCGTGGGATTGAGATTAATCCAGACCAGATCGCGGCAATCATAGACATTCAGGAACCTAGGCAAATCAGGGATGTGCAAAGCCTTGCAGGAAAAGTAGCCGCACTAAGCAGATTTATCTCCAGAGCTACGGACAAATGCATCCCATTCTTCGAATTGATAAAGCGAGGAAAACGCCACTTCAAATGGACGCCCGACTGCGTAGAAGCATTTCGGAACTTGCTGAGACACCTGGAGAAACCTCCGATATTATCTAAGCCGATGGATCACGACTTATTCGTGTACTTGGCAGTGTCATCCCATGCGATCAGCTTAGCGTTAGTAAGAGAAGAAGATAAGGTCCAAAGACCTGTATATTACGTGAGCAAAAAATTGACGGCAACAGAGTGTTATTATCCAAGGATAGAAAAGTTGGCGTATAGTTTACTGATCGCCTCTAGAAAGCTTCGACATTATTTTCAGGCGCATCCCATTACCGTATACACCGATCATCCACTCAAGCAGGTTCTACAGAGACCAGAAGCATCTGGAAGATTACTCAAATGGAACATTGAGTTAAGTCAATTTGATCTGAACATTCAGCCCCGACGGTCAATTCGGGGGCAAGTGATAGCCGACTTCGTATCAGAGTTTACCATCCCGGAGGAGGATATAGCAAACGAAGAAGTTGACCACTCAAAATTACTTCTCGATCCCAGTGCCTGGAGATTGTATACTGATGGCGCTAGGAATGACGAGAGATCCGGCGCTGGAATAGTGCTTGAAACTCCCGAGAAACGATTGATATCCTATGATATCCGAATGGAGTTTCACTCCACTAACAACGACTCCGAATATGAAGCCCTGATAGCCGGACTAAGGATCGCAAAGGAGTTAGAAGTCACAAAGCTGGACATCTTTTGCGATTCCAAGTTAGTTGTAAACCAGGTTACTGGAAAATTCCAAGCCAAAAGTGCAAGATTGATTTTATACTTGAAGAAAGTGAAGGAGTTGCTGAACGACTTTGATCACTACAACATATCTCACATTCCGCGGTCAGAGAATCAGCAGGCGGATAAGTTGGCAAAGATGGCTAGTTCCGACGATCCTGAAGAGATCGGGCTAGCCCCCGTTGAAGTACTTCGGTCCCCTAGTATAGATCAAATGGAAATCGATCCAATAATAGAGACGGAACCAGAAAGGGAGTCGTGGATGACCCCTCTAAAGAATTTCTTGATGAATGGAGCGCTTCTGACAAAGAAAAGCGAGAGGCGTAAAGTAATTCGTAAAGCTGCCCGATACGTTCTGCAAGGCGGAGTTCTTTACAGACAAGGATTTTCGATGCCCCTTCTTCGGTGTATAGCTCATGATGACATCAAGCGTGTGCTGCAGGAGGTACACGAAGGTGAATGCGGCGATCACGCTGGAGGGCAAACATTGGCGAAAAAGGTGTTGCGGCATGGTTATTTCTGGCCTACCATAAACAAGGATGCGGCGAAATACGCACGACGATGTGATGCGTGCCAGAGATTTTCCAAGATACCTAGAGCACCTCCTAATCAGTTAAAAACAATGACGAGCCCATGGCCTTTCGCTATGTGGGGAATTGATATCATCGGAAGTCTCCCCATAGCTAGGGGCGGAGCAAAGTTCGCTATCGTAGCCGTAGATTATTTCACTAAGTGGGTCGAGGCTGAACCGCTGACTACAATCACAACCAAACGAGTGATCAATTTTATTGTTAGAAACATCATCTGCCGATTTGGGATTCCAAAGATTGTTATAACTGATAACGGAACTCAGTTCGATATCACTGAATTCAGAAACTTCTGCCAGAAATACCACATTGAGAAACGATACACCTCTGTGGCGCACCCGCAATCGAACGGACAAGTCGAAGCGGCGAATAAAGTGATTAAGTCCATTCTGAAAAGAAGATTGAAGCGGGACAGAGCCATGTGGGCTGACGAATTACCCTTGGCACTATGGGCCTACAGGACAACGTATAAATCGACAACAGGGCATACCCCCTTCTCCCTTGCTTTTGGAGCAGAAGCAGTCATCCCGGTTGAGATAAAGGTACCTTCTCACCGAGTGACTTACTACGATCCGATGACTAATAACGAATTGCTCCTTGAGTCCCTGGATATGATCGAAGAAAAGAGGGATGAAGCAGACCTGCGTGCCTTGAGATGCAAACAACAGGTCGCTCGATACTACAACAAAAAGGTTCGAACCCGAACCTTAGAACCCGGAGACTTGGTTCTGAAACGTGTCTTTCCACCCCCAACTCATATGGGTGTGAAGTGGGAAGGACCGTACTCCATTCTGAGCAAGCTTGATAATGGAACCTTCAAGCTAGCAACCGTAGATAGAAAGGAAATCCCCAGAGTGTGGAATGCCCAACATTTACGGCCATACTTAACATAAAAATTTCAAATCTGTTCTTTTGCTTTGTTGAGAACCATGTACAAGGCACGACTTGCCTAGAATAGTCTGATTCCTTAAAGCAAAAAGTTATAAAGTGGACATAGGTCATGATTCGACCGAACCACTATAAAAACATTGTGTGTCATTTACCTTTATTGCATTATTTATCTGTCTTTCTATTTTTATGGAAATTGCTGTAAATCATGCAACGAACCCAAAAGCATATAATTATAGATGCCTTCCATCAGAATGGAATGTAATCACTAGTCAAAATTCTGAGGATGCAATAAAGTAAATTATATCATTGATAGCGCTCTAACTCTCCAGAGAGAGAGAGAGAGTATAAAAGCGTCTCCGATTGAGCGGTGAGAAAGAGCTCCTTCCCCGCTGAAGAATCGGGGAGCGATTGAACTGCTGAGCTCGAACTCTAACTCTCCAGAGAGAGAGAGAGAGAGAGTATAAAAGCGACTCCGATTGAGCGCTGAGAAAGAGCTCCTTCCCCGCTGAAGGATCGGGGAGCGATTGAACTGCTGAGCTCGAACTCTAATTCTCCAGAGAGAGAGAGAGAGAGAGAGAGAGTATAAAAGCATCTCCGATTGAACGCTGAGAAAGAGCTTCTTCCCTGCTGAAGGAACAGGGACCGACTAAGTTATTGAATTTGAACTCTAACCTCGGCGATCGCCAGGAGAGTATAAAGGAGTCTATGGTTAAGCACTGAGAAAGGTGCCAGAAATTCAGTACCACAAGAACAGTTATCTTATGAAATTTTCTAAGTCCCCCATATTCAGAAATAGGGGGCAACATGCGAATAATCCTAATCAATCTTTAATAAGCCCTAGTTAAGCGCTACATTAACGATTGATTGGGGGCCATATGCATATACACATGAACTTTAATGCAGCAATGCAACACGAATTTTTTTAATTTTTTCTTTCTGTTGTTTGACTGATTTGTAGCTATAATCAGATGATCTATGACTAAGCATGAAAAGTTTATTTGAATACAGGTACACAATGATGCAAAAAGAGATAAACTTTCATTTATGCACTGCAAGCCTACCAAGTGAAAAACAACCTAGGAAACAAAAGTAAGGGCCAGTCTCATAATTACATTTGCTGGCCAGTGGGAAACCTAAAGACAAAATATAAACAAGCGACAATATCCTATTTACGCTTTGACCTCTTCTCCTGCTTCTGTTTCTCCAGCTTCGCCTTGTCAGCGTCGGATTGATCTCCTTTCTTTCTCTTCCTTTTGTCTATGAGAGGAACATCCGACTCTTCAGAAGATTCCTCTTCCGCCTCCTTTCTCTTCCTTTTATCAGTAAGGGAAGCTGGGAAATCATCAGGATTCGCAAAATGAAGTTGTCTGCTGATGGATTTGGGCTGGATTTTCAAAATCATCCCAGTTTTGGGATCAAGTTCCGCGATAGGGACTATGTCCAGAGGCTCTTGTCCCACCTTCTTCAAAGCCCTCTCCTTTTCCTGCCTAGCTTTTCTGTTGGCCAAAGTTTCGTCGTCATCGTCTTCAGTTTCTTTGGCTCTAATAACATCTTCTTCGTCCTCCACATGGCGCCCATCCATATCTTTCAAGGCCTCGATGGTTTCATCATCCTTGGGCACATCAGCACTGGGTGCGAGGACGCTTTTCTCTGCTATTGCACCCTCAGCCTGCATCGATATATCAACACCGGCACCTGGCGAGACGACCTCCTTCTCCGCCTCTTTCCCTTTTTCAACACCCTTGTCGACGGGCTCACCACCTGTATGATGGGGAACACATGTTACTAATTCAATTGGTTGTTCTACCAGACGATGACAATTCACAATTGCTTTGACAAATTGTGGGGAAAAGAGGGAGATACCTTCCGCAGATCCTCCATTTAGGGTAGCTGCAGGAGCTCCAACAACCACAGGAGTTAGGCCCAAAGGGATTTACGGATCATCAGGATGATATTCCTCAACTCAGGAGGTCTTGGGCTCCACGACTGAACTCGAACCTTCGTCAGCCTTGCTTTTGCCCTTAGCCAGGGCCCTCTCCTTTTCTATTTCCGCTTGAATCAAATAACGACCTTCTGCCAGATCCTCCCTGAGGATGGTCTTCATCAGCTCATCTTCGTCGATTTCTTCGACTCCCAATCTCTGCTTCTCACCCTCAACAATGGCATCCCATAAATTAGCTAAAGTAACGTGTTAGTCCGGGATCCACGAGATGTTGCGGGTTTTGAGGACTTGGCCCAGGAAGTCAAAGATCATCTCCTCAAACCCTTCGATATCCTTTTCTCTCTCGAGGAGCTTGTTGTTAGAAGCAGTAGCCATTTCAATGGCACTTTCAACATTCCTTTCGGCAAGAGCCGCCCGTCTCTCCGCATCCACGACTTGATCATTCAAAATCACCTTTTCCGCTTCAGCCAAGGCTAAACTTTCTCTTAAACTTGCTTTTTCTGCCTCCCAGGCAGCTCTCTCAGCTTCGAAATGGCCTTGTGTTGTCTTCAACTCAATGTTGGACATTTTAAGATCTTCTACCTCCTTCTTTAAGGCCATCTTTTCTTGGCTATTTGAGTCAAGTTCCGAATGAAAGCGCTTCTTAGCATTCTCCAATTCGATCCTATAATTTTCAGCATCTCTTCGCGCTAAGGCGAGTTGGGATTGAGCATCTTCTAAGTCCTTCTCCATCTTTTCCCTGGCCCTTTCGTTGTTATCAATTTTCACTTTAGATCTATGTGCTTCCATTTCGAGCGTTCGAATGACTTCTGAAAGATTAACCGCATGTTTCTTCATCATCTCATACTGTCTGGCTACATGGCGAATGTGCCCGACAACTTCATTATCCCAGTTCCTAGGGACTGGTTCGAAGGCTGGAACAAACGTCATCCTCTCGAAGAAGATGTTGGGGAATTGTTCCCGCAACGTTTCCAGCCTGCCTTGATTCTCGGGACCGTGGATGTGATCTCGTGACCCGGGGGCAGCTAAATCTGGCTGGCTGAAAGGGACAATGTCACTTCTCTCCTTTTCAGAATCTTTAATTGGATCCTTGCTTTTATCCTTAGACTCGTAATGTCTTTTTGACGACCTACTGTGAGAGGGTGCACTCTTCGGAGGAGTTAACTCTTTAGGAAGTTGTTTTCCCCCTGCAGGAGCTACCGGATAACTGGGAAGCTTGCCAGATGTCGATTTCGGTGGAGACCGGGGTTGGGAAGAAGTAGGCCTGTGAGGAAGGCCGCGAGAGCGCTCGGTACTCGGATGAAGACTGGGTGTGCCTTCACGAAGAGAGCGATAGGAATAAGACCGCTTGCGAGACATCTTTCCTGCAAAGGAGAAAAGAGCATATTAAAACTTTGAATACAATTGATATAAAAGTGCGGGGTCAGGCAGTGTGTGTGATTTGCCATATAATTCCCCCTAACAGACCCGGGCCTGAAGACAGGCTCATCTGAGTAGTTTCTTGTTCTCTAGTTGGAGCGATGGTCTCCTCAGAAGCAGGGAAAAATGGTTCCCCTTCAAAGTCCCTCTCTGTGTATACATCATCGGGCAGAGGAATTTTTCTCAGCTCTTTGAATAGTTGTTCTTCTGTCAAATCATCGGGAGCAGCGGGTTCGATCGGAGGAAAAGCCCTGGAGGGGAAGCCCCCCGGAGAAACTGGGATTTTCTTGGACTTGTCACCACGGGCCTCATCCCTCTGTATATGTTCAGGTCCTCATCATCTTGAATGATTATCGGGGAAGGACTCTTGCGAAATTTAGTTGTTTCTACTACCTGCGATGTTCCCTCTCCCTCCGTTGGGGGCACGTATCTATAGGTTTGCCGTCAGCGCCAAGTCCAAATCTTGTATCTAGAAGATGATGCTTATGAAGATTCTCATCAGTGATGCACTTCTTGATCCTTAGAAAGTCGGATCTGCTTTGTAGAAGAATAGACAATCGATTATTGTATAACGGGCCTTCCGTCTTCGGGAAGACGTGATCTGTTTAAAACAAAGAAAAAGGGGGGAGAATGTTAATGCTTCGGCTTCTTGAACAAGATATTCAGCCAAAAGATTAAAGTTTACTTGATTTAAGCCATCTTCTTGAGCACCCGGCCTGTTTCTTTATATAGAACCAATCAGATTTGGGATCCCCTATATTGTTGTATCCATCATACAGAACCTTCCTATTCGCCACCGATTCAAAGAAAGAGAAATTTGGGGTTGCCGAGGAGCCATGCTTGAAAAGAAAGAAGAATGTTAAATCTCTAAATGTGAGTTCGGTATGTAGGATCTCCGCGTATGCAACATATAGGGTGTATAGAGATGCGTAGGCGTTAGGATGAAGCTGCATCGGAGCGATACCCAGTCGTTTTAAGGTCTCGATGACGATTGGAGGAAACGGAGGAATAGCTCCTACCAAGCACATGGTTCGGCTGACTTCCATATACCCTTCCGGAGCTAAGTGGGGTCTATCTTCGCTAACGGGTGTCCTCACATCATCCCAAGGGATCCCATGTCTGAGGCAGATTCTTCTAAGCTTTATATCATCAAGTTTAGATGCTAAAGAATCAGAAAATTTCTCTATCCCGAGAGCGCCAGGAATCTCGTCGGGAGCTCGCCTGTCTATCTCAGACTCTTCACTAGACGAAGTACTTTCAGACGGATCTGATTCCGTTGCCTCGTATTCAGATCCAGAATCTTCACCTCCTGGGTTAATTGGAGGGACCTCGAGGTTGTATTGCTCAGGAACCTCGGACTTCGTTTCTGTAACGGATCTTGAAGAGGATTTATTATCCGACATTACTGTTAGGCGAGAAAACATGAAAAATGAGATTAAAACTACCCGTCCCCCGTGTGTGTAGGTGCCGGTGTGTGTGCTTGTGCATGCATTAAAGAAAAGTACAAGGGTCAATAAAATCATCCAGACATTGGTCATCGTTCGATTGATAGATTATGCATTTGTTCGATCTGGAATGTTCGTATCAAGGGCTCTAACCTAACTGTTCATCGATTTATTAAAGTCGCACTATATTATTTAGTCAGCAGTCGAATCGCAAGACAGGTTTGGATCGCCACATGTGGACGGATCGCGGTGAAGGACTCGATACGCGGAAGGGTATTAGGTTACGGAAAAGCTTCGAACCGTGAGGCGCACCAACTCATCCTGAACGGATCGCGATGGCTTCTTGGCGATCCGCATCGCCCCCATCCTCTACGATCCGAAGCTCTGGTATCTCCGCGATCCGACACTCACACGAATCGCAGCCTTGTCATTTCCGCGATCCGATCCGCTACCCAAATCAACTTTCCATTCAGTACCCTCTCCCCTCGTTTTGCCACCACTCCGAACTCAGACCTTGCCCACGAACCGACCTGGCCATCATTTCCTTCTCCTTTCTCAACTCTCCTCTTCGCACCAGGCACGCTCACGTCCACTCTCACCAAATCCTATAAAATCCCGCTGGCCATACTCTCTAAACTAGTGCGAACACGGTAGAAACTCAAAAGAAATTGTCTAGTTACCTTTTTAAAGTTCGAAATCAGGAAAGAATTTGGAAATCGAAACTAAGGTTTTTCCTTGATGGAGCTGGCGATACGATACAAAAGCGAGAAGAAAGAAGAAAGTGGAGAGGGGGGTCGGCTTATATAGGCAAAAGGGCGACCGTTTGTGTCCCTTTTTTTGTCTTATTCGATCCGCGAAAATAGACAGGCCGCGAGTCAAAATCCCACCACGTCTCGAAGAGAAGCCCACCTCATTCCGTTCCGTAAAGAGGCCCAAATGCTCACCCAAGGACAAGGCGAATGACTCGCTAACAGACCGCGACTCGCGCATGCGATCCGAACCGATAAACGACTGATGGATTCGATGATGAAGACTCTGAAAGATCCCAGAAAAGAAATTGTTCACTGATTCGCTTCTCTTTATGGAAAGACGTTTTTATAGTTTCGAAGCATGTTCCATCATCGATAAAACATACTTCGAGGGGGCAAAATGTTGGCTAGCTTTATGACCAAGCCACCCAGGTCCACTCACAAGAAGAAAGTATAAAACTATGTTCCCTAAGTACATAAAGGAACGGATCGCACCATCGGATCGCCCCTCATTGGATCGCACCTCATCGGATTGCCCCCATTGCATCAGCGAAACGACCACCTCTATGCGACTCGATCCGTACATGCATTGCTGCCCAGTATAGACCGATCCGATCCCCTGATGCACGGTGAAGCCCCTGACCCGTTCAAGAACGAGCTAGTCTTCGGCGATCCGAGATGCACGGATCCAGCGACGTGTGTCCCCAACCGTCATTTTGACTGATTCTCCCCATTTGCTCGATCCGATTCTCAAGGGGATCGCAACACCTGTCCACAACGGCTAAGTTGACTATTTCTTCATCGGCTGCGATGCGATCCGATGTTCTCGAGATTCGTGCCACGTGTTACCACGATCCGCCTGACAAAATCAGCTATAAATAGCCCGGAGCTTGGCATTTTTTGGGATCATTTTGGCAATATTGAGTACTGATTTCGCCATTATTGTCATACTACCATTTCTTATCAGTTTTATTACTAGATTACTGAGAGAAATCACAATTGTAAAAGTGAGCAAGAGAGAAATCATTGATTGTATTAGCATTCAAAATATAATCGATAACATATAAAGTGGACGTAGGCTTGTTAACGCCGAACCACTATAAATTCTGTGTGTTTTCTGCTTTTTCTTCATTCTCCAATTAAAACTCTATAAGAATCAGAACAATTTGGGTGTTAGGTCCAAATTTTGATCTAACATGTATAAAATCATAAGAAATGATTTGGGAAAAATTGGGATGAAAAACTCCATATTTGAAAAGATAAAAATAGATTTTTATCGAAATGAAATAATTTTGAACTGAGATTAAAACCCATTTATTTTTAAATAAATAAATTGGATTTGAAATGGGCTGTAAATAGAATTGATTTGTGGGTTTATCGTGAACAGTTTATTAAACAACACTTGTTCTTTAACCCGATAATAAATAGAATGTGATTTGGGTTTGTCGTGAACTGTGTTTTAAATGACACTTGTTCTTTAACCCAGTAAAAGGAGTTTTAATGAATCTGCAATTATATTGAAACGTGGATTGATAATCTAAATTATCAAATTTGGCAAATGAGCGAGAACGGAGTTTCACCAGTTTTGCTCCAAAGCGATAGTTAAATCTTTAATCAGATTTGAACGTGAAATGATAATTAATTTTACCGATAACACTGTGATATTAGATATGGAGTATTACCAGTTTTGCTTCATGGGATGAATAGGTTGGGATTGGGAAATAAAACAAATAATTACTTCGGTGTGGTTCGCTAATCTCGACTAGTTTGGAAAACCATAATCTGGTTTGAAATGACATCCAAAGGAAGATTAAAGGATAAATTTTAAAGAATTTATCTTGGATAAAATTAATGGGAACCTTTCCCTAAGAATTGAGATTTAGAAACTAACTGTAGGTTAGTTAAGAAGAATGGTTTCCTGGGTATTGATCTGATGTTGGTTTCGGCCTTCAGGGTTAATATTTGGGGAATTGCCCTCTTACTGATTTACGGTTAGTGACTAATGAAATGGAATGAGGCGTATCTTGTGTTTGTGTAACATTTTTTTTAATATACGCGGGTTGTTCGGAAAGGCCGGGTTTATACCCATTCTGAATAACCGATTCGACGATAAGTCGAAGATGAAGACGGTAGTCGAAGACCGAAAGTCTTCACATCGTTTGGGTGATTACTGATGATCTTGATTGGGCTGTACACCCAAGATGAGGGAATCAGTTGGTAGTCGTCCAGACGTACTTGGAGATCGATGGATATGCAAGGAAAGTGCCTCCGGTTTTGTTTAGACCCAGAACGAACTTGTAAATGGATTGTGTGTCTGACATTGGATTTTATTCTGTGTTGATTGATTTCTGTTAAATACATATCTGTTTGGCGGTGGAGAATTTATTCTCTTGCTTAACGCCCTTCTCTGAGACGTACGAGCTTAGAGGTTATATATCGATACATATCAATCGCATGGCATGAATTGCCTGTGTGGCATGCTGAGTTGCATGGATCAAGGCTTCTGTTGAAAAGCAAAGTCTTGTGGTTGATGATCAAAGCACGACCTTTATGGCGTAGCTTTGTGTATAACGTGAATTCGTGAGCCTCACACCTCAGTATGAGTTAAAAACGGGATATGGACTGCAGGGAGAGCACGACGTTTCTTTCTAGCTTTGGTGGTGTCAGTGACTTACCAGCCCTGACATTTATATACTTTTCACCTATGTGGTTGTTGGATGAGGCACCTTGACTTTAGGTCTGTAAGGACCGGGAAACGTGTGTTCAGGAATAACTAATCCTCTAACGTAAGTGAGGACCGGCCCTGAAGCATCCAGGGTTACCCAGAGTGTGTAGTCCTGAGGCATTTGCTAGAGTGTCTCGAAGCGGAGAGGAGCTTTCCCCTTGCCTCGACTCATGACGGAAATCCAATTTCCAATACGTGCATTTCGGTTTTAATTGTAGAACTAGTATGGCGACATAGTGGTATGGGACATTCATGTCGCCTATGATTTATATTTATGATTGAAATTGTTTTGACACTATACACTTATTATAGTATCAAATGATTTGTCTTAAACGTACCAAGCATGTTTGGCTGTTATAAGGTAAAACCATATCCTCCGGCTTGCGTTGCATTGTGTGATGGGACTTGGGTCTTATAATAGCTTCATTTTTCGAAAAAGCATTGCGCTGTTTATTCTATGCACTGGTATTCTTAGGAGGAAACCCGTTCCGTGTTATACGGCGTGGTCCCTTGAATTACTCTCTTTTAAAGTAAAGTTTTAAATAACTGTTTTAGTTCTCACACCAGTCACATGACTGACCTGGAGTTTATTGTTTTAACCTAAACTCTGGGTGCCCCTATTTTCTACACGGGCAGCTAGTAGTTTTGGTTTTGCAGATTTATATTCACAGGATCCTGGTTTACAGCTGGAATGATATCCGGAAAGCTCTGTATCCGTATATCACCTTCAGTTGTGCTTTGTATTATTTTCCGCTGCTATGTAATTTATTGTAATATCTGATATTTATCGAATGTAATTTATTCAATTATACTCTGTGTATTCTTGTATCTGATGGAATTGTTGTAATAACAATGAAATGTCCTCCCATCTGCGTCCTGATTTGTCTTGTCCCCACAGTAATTCGTTCTTTCTCATCTCTTCGGAGACCGGGGAAGTTCGGGTCGCTTCAAAAGCCTTCCTTTCTAGAAAACGATTTCCCTCCATATTTCATAAAGATTTTACATAAGCAAGAAAAATCAAAGACTGTATCTGCAGCAGGATCTGCAGGAGCCGCTGGGCCAGGATTTTCAACAGGGACTTGTTCAACAGTATAAAGATACCATTGAAACCATTCAGGTAAGCATCAGGTTCTTGCCTGGTTACCCTGCTTATTTGGATTTGCAGCCATTCTACTATCTAAAAAGAAAAGGAAGAATCCTTTAGTGGATACTCCTATGATAGTATCTAAGCTAAAAAAGGAAGAAACGATAAAGGTGCCTAGTAAAAATGCGTATGCTTATTAAGATGAGTATATATATAGTTTGAAAAACCTTTTTCAGTATAAAAATGCGCCTCTCTTACAAATATTTTTCCTTAAATCGGGTAACCTATGCTCTGATACCAAATGTAACAACCCACCCGGAGTGGGCCTAAATTTCGAACCATAAAAGGCACATCGAAACTTAGAGCCATCCTAAAATGGTCGTTGGTTCCTATAAGGTTTACATTTGCATAGATAATAATAACATATACTTCGAATGGAAATATCATACAACGGAAAGAGAAAATATAATACCAAAAATAAGATGTACCATTTATTTCAAAATCACAAAAATACAAAGTCGCAGTTATATTGGTTCAATATGTACATCAAATAGTTCATTTTCTTAGGTTTCCAAAAGAAGTGAAGAAATAACCGCTAATAATATCATAATAACTTCATCTTCTTCATCGGCTTCAATCACGACTTCATCCATGGCTTTACCCCATCTACTGACCTGTTAGATGTTAAGGAGATGGGGTCAGAACATAAAGTTCTATGTGACTGAAATATAGTGTTACTTAATGTCCAAACTCTATATTTTTAGCAATTTACACATGTCAATGTATGTCTACGCAGTACACAACAAAGACCAAATTTCTAACCAATGGGGTGGATATCCAAGTCAGTCATCCGTTAGTGTTTTTAGGGAAAACACCCAACAAGGTGGCATTCTCGGTCACTTATGGCCCTATTAAAGGTGGATTCTTACGATCTTTTATAACCCTGAGGCGGACTCTTAGCCCTTTCAAACCCCGTCCTAGTATGTCAACATTCTTAAGTCTATTCTCTCATTTGTAATATGAGAAGTGGTATTGTGAACGTTACTACTTAACTGATATAACCCTGTAAGACACCTACATCGCTTAAGACTTCCCTTAGACAGTCGGTGAGCATGCAACGACCACATATTCTTTCAATTACCAATTTGTCCCTAGTTAAGCCCTTACAAGATTCTAGTGGAAGTGGACATCTCCGTGAACTACCCTACTCCATTGTCGTTTTATGCCTAACCACTTTTAAAGAAGGAGGGCCCAAAGACCTACCTTAATTCTAATAAGAGTGGGTCCCATGACTTTGGTTCCTCTCTAATGAATAAACTTTCGGAGGGATCCTAGTCCTAACCACTTAAGACCAAATTAGATAAAAAGGTGAGTCAGCCACTTAATAACTTCTCAAGGCGTAGTAAACTTATCTGTTTTCACACATCAAACTTATATATATGGTTACATTTATACACACTAGACCTCTCACATTAAACCGTATACCTATAGATGCTGGATATGCCGATCGATTCCAGCAGGTTTCTACCACAAGTTGGTTTTACCTCTTGTCTAGTGTACTAAGTTTATGAATGGCCCATGTCACTCAGACATCTCACATTAGTTGGTCCTACTTGTGCTTGCTGGATATGCTGGTAGGTTCCAGGCAGGCTTCTACCATAAATGGCAACTAACCTCGTGTCCATGTGCCACTTATTTCTATATTTAAGCCATTCTATATATACGCATGCGCAAGCAAACAAACATATATATGTATTTTGTTGAGGGGACATTTCACATTCAAATTCTAACTTAATCGTATTTATTACATCAATAAAACATTAATTACATTGATTAAGTTGATTACGTTTATATAAGTAAAATAATAATAGCGCCTAATCAACGTAAACATTCGTATAAACGGGGAAATGTTCTAATGAGGTGGAAATTTGTCAATTTTTCTAGTTTAAGGCATACAAGTTAGATTTTTCCATATTTTTACAGCTACAACATAGGCATGATGGCATAATGAACATATACAAATAGCAGTGAATGGAAAACATATATACATAGCAATTACCACTTGTATACTAGGCATGTAGAAATGATTTAAATACTAAATTAAAATAGAGTGTTACATACACCTACATATATATATATTTATAATTCATATTTCACCCAATTCACCTAGTTTGGTGTTATGCACCTAAAAATGATTACCTCTGAGTTATTTCAATTATGATTGCGTTTAGATCCAACATTGGATCCATACCCAATTCAAACCATGAAATATTCAAATCCAAACCTTTTTAGGATAAAATTTAATGATAATAAAGGTGAATCACATAAATATAAACAATAGTACAATGCTTACATTTACTTTTAATCCAATACAAAAATCACAATTCTGCAAACCTAATTCATCGTGACAGTTTCATACGTAATTACAAGATAGAAGATTTGGGTATTTTAACATTCATATTATCAAATATATAAATCTTCCTAGGCCTATCAATTCATATGACAAATTATTAAAAACATTAATATCCCTTTAAGCAAAACTAAATTCCACTCACAAATTAGGCGAAGATGTGGTAGAATTGTAAGATCTACAACGATTCTTAACATTCAAGCGAGCTCTGATTATCCTCCTAACAATATACATGTAAGAAACATACAATTAGAGTCTTATACATATATGTTTATGCTAAATTCTGAAATACTAAACTTGTATAAATTGAAATAGATAGATTTAAAATTGTGACGACAAGGAATCTCGCTCGGTCCGAACCAGTCGCTAAACCGATCCAGGCCGTTCGAAACGCCCTATCGTTTGAGAACACGACAAAACAGAACGCATACAGAAGAACATTTCACTGTATATTACAACAATGCATCAGATTACAAGAATATACAGAGTATAAATGAATATTACACAGAAATATCAGAGATTTAAATTACATTTAAATACATAGCAGCGGAAAATAATACAATACACAACTAGAAGGAGATATACGGATACAAAGCTTTCCGGATATCGTTCCAGCTGTAAACCAGGATCCTGTGAATATAAATCTGCAAAACCAAAACTACTAGCTGCCCGTGTCAAAATAAGGGCACCCAGAGTTTAGGTTAAAACAATAAACTCCAGGTCAGTCATGGGACTGGTGTGAGAACTAAAACAGCTAATCTTTATTTTCAAAGGTAAATCAAGGGACCACGCCGTATAACACGGAACGGGTTTCCTCCCAAGAATACCAGTGCATAAAACAAACAGCGCAATGCTAAATAAAGAAAAATGAAGCTGTTATAAGACCCAGGTCCCATCACACAATGCAACGCAGCCGAGGATAGGGTTTTCCCTTATAACAGCCAAAGAATGCTTGATACGTTTAAAACAAATCATTTGATACTATTATAAGTGCATAGTGTATAAAACAACTGCAAATCATAAGTATCAATCATAGGCGGCATGGGTACCATATATCATGTCGCCATATATAGGTTTACAAATAAAACCGCAAATGTCACGTATTTGGAAATTGGGTTTCCATCTATGAACCGAGGCTAGGGGCAAGATCCTCAACCGATTCGAGACTGCCTAGCCCGAGTCTCAGGATCAGAACGCATCGACCCTTGGAGCGACAGGGCCGGTCCACACGGAGTAGATTAAAAATGCCTGAGCACTACGTTTCGCCGCCCTTTGGGGCGTAAGCGAGCCAACTAAATGACTCCATCGGTTCGAGAACGACCGATCAATCCGAGGCGCCTCGCAACAGCAACAACCACATAAGTCAAACTCGTCAGGGCGTGTAAAACCACTGACGCCACTTCTAGCTAGGAGGAAACGCAGGCCCTCCCTGAGGTCCGTCTCCCGTTTTTGGTTCATACCTGGTGTGAAACACGCGAGGTAAACGTTACACAAAGCTACGCCACAAAGGCCGTGCTTTGATCATCACCGCAAGACTTTGCTTTTCAACAGAAGCCTTGATCATTTGCATCTTAGCATGCCACACAGGCAAACCATTCTATGCAACCGATATCAGTCACACAGAATGAAATCCGATGTCAGACACACAGTCCATTTACAAGTCCGTCCTGGGTCTGAACGAAACCGGAGGCACCTAGTACCCCGCATATCCATCGATCTCCAAGTACGTCTGGACGATCACTAACTGTTTCCATCTTCTTGGGTGTACAGCCCAATCAAGATCATCAGTTATCACCCAAACGACGTGAAGACCTCCGGTCTTCGACCATCGTCTTCATCTTCGACTTATCGTCGTATCAGTTATCCAGAATGGGATAAACCCGGTCTTTCCGAATAACTCGCGTATATTTTAAATAAGTGTTACACAAACACATCATACGCCTCATTCCAATTCATTAGTCACTAACCGTAAATTAATCAAGAGAATAATTTCCCAAATATTAACCCCGAAGGCCGAAACCAACATCAGATCAATATCCAGAAAACCATTCTGCTTGGCTAACCGACAGTTAGTTTCTAAATTTCACATTCAAATCTAATTAAAGATTCATTAAAACTCCACTTAGTTTTAATCTGTGACTGGGTTAAAGAATCAGTGTCATTTAAAACACGGTTCACGATAAACCCAAAGTCACATCCCATTAATTATCGGGTTAAAGAACAAGTGTTATTTAAAACACTGTTCACGATAAACCCAAAAATCAATATCAATTCAATTCCAATTAAATATTATTTAATAGGCACACTTCATTAAATCTAAATAAAAAGATTTAATCTTTTCTCAACTGGGTTCAAGAACAGTGTTAGTGAAGACACCATTCACGACAAACCCAAATCACATTCATTAATTATCGGGTTAAAGAACAAGTGTTATTTAAAACACTGTTCACGATAAACCCAAAAATCAATATCAATTCAATTCCAATTAAATATTATTTAATTGGCACACTTCATTAAATCTAAATAAAAAGATTTAATCTTTTCTCAACTGGGTTCAAGAACAGTGTTAGTGAAGACACCATTCACGACAAACCCAAATCACATTCATTAATTATCGGGTTAAAGAACAAGTGTTATTTAAAACACTGTTCACGATAAACCCAAAAATCAATATCAATTCAATTCCAATTAAATATTATTTAATTGGCACACTTCATTAAATCTAAATAAAAAGATTTAATCTTTTCTCAACTGGGTTCAAGAACAGTGTTAGTGAAGACACCATTCACGACAAACCCAAATCACATTCATTAATTATCGGGTTAAAGAACAAGTGTTATTTAAAACACTGTTCACGATAAACCCAAAAATCAATATCAATTCAATTCCAATTAAATATTATTTAATTGGCACACTTCATTAAATCTAAATAAAAAGATTTAATCTTTTCTCAACTGGGTTCAAGAACAGTGTTAGTGAAGACACCATTCACGACAAACCCAAATCACATTCATTAATTATCGGGTTAAAGAACAAGTGTTATTTAAAACACTGTTCACGATAAACCCAAAAATCAATATCAATTCAATTCCAATTAAATATTATTTAATTGGCACACTTCATTAAATAAAAAGATTTAATCTTTTCTCAACTGGGTTCAAGAACGGTGTTAGTGAAGACACCATTCACGACAAACCCAAATCACATTCGATATTCAATACAAGGCTCTGAATAGAAAATATATCAGCTTATATTCAATATCGAATTCTACGACTAACAAATGTCGTATTGGAAATAACGATATAAATATATATATCTTTCAAATTTCCATAACAACACCTGTATAATCACGAAATCCAACATCGAAATATTCCGAAGACAATTTCGATTCAAATCCACTCCAATGCAATCATTGGAAATTTTGGTTATTTTCAAAACCCTTTTCGAATTCAATTTATTTATTTAAAAATAAATAGAATTATAATTCTAGTTCAAAACTAGTTCATTTCGATAAAAATCTATTTTTATCTTTTCAAATATGGAGTTTTTCATCCCAAATCTTCACAAATCATTTCTTATGATTTTACATAAATTATTACTATTTTTAATAATTTTATCAAGGCCCGTACAGTCGATTTCCATCAATGGCCATCGAACTGCACTTACAGCGACCTTTTTCGAATTTGATTTGGACATAATTCCAAATCCAACCGTTAGATTTCTAATTTCTAATATTCGTTAGAAAGCTCTTTTCGATACGAACCCAACGGTTCCGGTTTTAGGAGAATCCGACGGTCGGATCTCCCGTAATGTCCGTTAGAAATAAATGGTCGAAATTCACGAACTGCCGCGGCGCGGCGCGTTCTATTTAGGCCATTATATTATATATATAATATATATAATATATATTTCGTCGATTTCTATTCAAAACGAATTATATAAATAGTTTTAAAATCGTTTCAAAACCTATTTCAACTTCCATTTCAATTCAAAGCAAAATTGAATTTTTCTTTATAAATTCGTTTCAAAATTCATTTCTATTCAATTCAAATTTCAATTCAATTTGAATTCATTTCAATTCAATTCATTTCGAAATCGTTTTCAATTCAATTCATTTCGAAATCGTTTTCAATTCAATTCATTTCGAAATCGTTTTTAAAATCGATATAAATATCGTTCACGTCAAAATGGCGTCAATCTAATCAACACGGCTTCATATATTCCTTTATTTTCAAATATTCTATTTCAAATATTTCTTTTTCAAATATTTCTTTTTCAAAACTGGAATGAGGCCCAATCAATTACCATATAAAATTATATGGATTTTCATACAACACATGTATATCATAGCATTGAAAAATAATCAACCATCAACCAAAGTGCACTACACTGTATAAGCATCAAATATAGATATTCAACGCTTATAACAGCCTGTCAATCTATCGATCGACATATTTAATCAATCAGGATGAGTGAACTTCAAATTTCATCCTAACACCCGTGTGGGGTTTCAAACAATCAAACACATATTTTATTTGTGCAGTTAGGCGATGTGTAAAATTTATCGACCCAATCAACGTCATTCAAATAGGTGTACATAAACAAACCGTCTGGTTTGTAAATGAATATTTATTTATTCACATTCACGTTAAAAATTATATTTTTAACGATAACACATTTTATTTTAACATATGAATTTCTATTCAGTTCATTCTTTAAATAAAATGCTATTTTTATTTTTCTAACTTATTTTAGAAAAATTCGGCGGCATAACGGCACGATACTAGAAACGGGACAAGGCCTAGCCTTATCCCCGGTCTAGTGAAGGCCCACGCCATTCACACATCAATCAAATTCACTTTCGTTATGCAAACCACAAAATTTGGAGTAAGGGTCTAACCTAGCCTTACTCCTTCGCCTTATAACGGCGCACGTCTAATCCTAACCAATTTATCGATTCGGTTTTTCACACCACAAACCACATTCAAACCAATATCACAATCAATAACCAAACAGCCAAACAAACAAGTCCATGGTCTGTGGACGATTGTGTCGGGTGCTACTAAGCACCGTCTGCATCCTAGTATATATATATATAACTAGAAAAATAAATTGAAAGGTGAGAAATTCTCACTTATAGCTATCCTAGCTCCACGGCTCTTCATTGATAGAAATCTTCGTCGCTATCGCATCCTCGTCGTCTTCGTTGCCCGTAGCCACTACATATGTAAAGATCGAATTTTTACTTCGTTATTCGATACATAAAAATCATATTTTTATTTCGAAGTTCAACACATAAAAATTCTATTTTTCTATCGAAGTTCAATATATAAAAAACCTATTTTTCACTAATATAGATTCCGCCTTTTCCATTTCAAAGATCTAAGCTTTTCTTTCTTTTTTAAAAACCAGTTTTTTATAACTTTAAAAAAAAAAGTTTTCTTTCTTTTTTTTAAAAAAAACAGTTTTTATAACTTAAAAAAAACAGTTTTCTTTCTTTTTAAAAAAAAACAGTTTTTAAAGCTTTAACAAATCAGTTTTAAACTTTCTTTAAAAACAGTTTTAATCTTTTAAAGAAAATCAGTTTAAAATATTTTTATAAAAAACTGTTTTTACTTTCTTAAAAAAACAGTTTTATGCTTTTTAAAAATTTCAGTCTTAAACTACTTTTTAAAAATTCAGTTATTATTTTAAAAACAAATCAGTTTTTCTTTTTTAAAAACAAATCAGTTTTCACTTTTTAAAATAAAATCAGTTTACACTTTTTTTTCCTCTAAAACAGTTTCAGTTTTTTTTTTCACGAATAAAAATATAAATAGCATACAATAAAATACTTACCGCTCAATCTCGAAGAAGAAGGGGGAAAGGGCGCAGGGGGGGGTCGGGGTTCATCTCAGGTGGTAGGTCGGCGGCTTCATCTTCGCGAGCGAGGGAGGGTTCGAATCGGGTCTGGGGGGGGGGGAGGCTGCTTCGCGACAGGGGTGGTTTCTGGGTGGCTCGCGGCGTCGCTGCGGGCGGGGGTCTTGAGCGAGGTGGCGGGAGGAGGTGAGGGTTGAACGGAGGGGGGGGCGCTCTGGTTGGAGGAGCGATGGCTGCTCCTCCTTCCTCCGTCATCCCTTTTTTTTTTTTTTTTTTTATCATCGATTTAAAATGAAATTTAGGGGGGGGGGGGGGCCAGAGATAAACGAAAGGGGATTTTTCTTTTTTTTTTTTTTTTTTTTTTTTTTTTTTATTTAATTCAACCAAAAGTTGACTTTTACATACGACCTCGAAACGAGGCCCACCGCCTGTCGTCCATAGCGTTCTACCCCCATTCTGAACCCAATGGGATATATATCGCAAGCTGATTCGATCGCTATAGTCAGTTTCTTTTTGAATTTTCATTTAAATCATTATATTGAATTTTAAACGCACATTTCAAATTACCGGGGTCACATACTAACTAGAAAAATTCCAGAAAAATATTTTCTAGCTTCGTATTGACGATACGGTCCTAACAAAACTAGTTTCATCGAATTCTGAGACCGTTTGAAAAATGGCCAATTTCCAGTCGATTAAAATCAACTGAAATGGTCAAAACACGTTTTCCTTTGCCACGCTCACATATTGATTTGAAAAATTATGAAATTTGAAACCTAGCAATAACTTGACATCACGGACCCAACAAAACTGGTTTCGTCGAAATCCGAGGTCGTTTGCAAAATGTCCATTTTTAAGGGCCTGAATTCCATAGCGACTATTCAGAATTTTCAACCGGACATATCTTTTGATTCCCGCTATGAAATCTCGATTATTCGGATTCGGTGGAAAGATATTATTAATTAGATCCCATTATTTTTGGTTTCACTAAAATCCGGATTGTTTTGCACCCGGTACATTCAATTGAATTTTGAAATCGAATTATCGAACTACCGCGCCATTTTCAATTCTATTTATAAATATATATATAAATATTTATATTCTAACGACGACGCGTAATATATACGTTCGAATTATATTCAAAATAAATTTCTCGTCGATATTATTTAAAATAATCCATTTTAAATAATCAAAATTCGCCAAAATTGCCGAAATAAAAAATTTTAAATTGGCCCAGATTTTACGGGTTGTTACAATCTCCCCCACTTAAAACTTTTCGTCCCCGAAAAGGAACAAAGTCGAAAGTGGTTTGATCATTCAGCTCTACGCTCGATCTGGCTTCTATTCCCCAACTCTTTAGTTTCTGAGAATTTTCAAAATCTCAAAAATTTGGCTAACACCCTAAAATTTCGAAAAATTTCGCCATAACCTCCCCTGCAATGGGAGCATCGGGGAATTTCAAATAGCTTCCCCGGTCCTTCAGATCTCAAAAAGAAAAAGAAAAAGCCAAGCGGCTAGCCAATAGGCTCACAAAATCATCATCACCCAAACAAAACAGGAAATTATGTAGTAAACATGTACCTATTTGTCGGGCAAACAAATTTTATTCTCTGGCTCTAGCCTCCTTGCTATGACCTGTTCAAGGTAAGTACATATATGCAAGCAAATGCAACCAATCTTCAATATAATTCAATATGTGATTCAATTAGGCTAAATGGCTAAAAATTAGCAAACAAATAAACAAACAACACAAACATCAATCAATTAGTGAATTAGAGTTTTCAAATTGATAACTTTGATACATATACAAAAATCAGATTTTTGATGCCAAATCACAACAATAGGCCCTATCTAAATTTGGTTCTCACACCAGTCAATAGGAAATATATAGATATCTCACTTTCGTCACTCGAACATAAATTCTAATGATGGAGCTCCATCATCAAAATCATCTCCGGGCGATTAGAGTGTAATTCTATATCTATCCAGTATATTAAAACTTCAAATACACGTTTGCAAGGCGTATATGCAAAATCTTTATATACTGGACTGTCCAAACCAATATAAATCAATAATCAAATACGAATAATTGATTTAAATTTTCAAAACAAAATTTGTTTTCATTTGAAAAATATACTCTTCACACTCGTTCTAGGATACTACTGATCTCATCTCTAACGAGTCATTCTAATTGGATATTACCAATCCAATATCTGATGAATTCTTTCGTAGGGTTCTAATGTGTCTTGTTCTCTAGCTTTGTAAACCAAAGCTCTGATACCAACTGTGACGACAAGGAATCTCGCTCGGTCCGAACCAGTCGCTAAACCGATCCAGGCCGTTCGAAACGCCCTATCGTTTGAGAACACGACAAAACAGAACGCATACAGAAGAACATTTCACTGTATATTACAACAATGCATCAGATTACAAGAATATACAGAGTATAAATGAATATTACACAGAAATATCAGAGATTTAAATTACATTTAAATACATAGCAGCGGAAAATAATACAATACACAACTAGAAGGAGATATACGGATACAAAGCTTTCCGGATATCGTTCCAGCTGTAAACCAGGATCCTGTGAATATAAATCTGCAAAACCAAAACTACTAGCTGCCCGTGTCAAAATAAGGGCACCCAGAGTTTAGGTTAAAACAATAAACTCCAGGTCAGTCATGGGACTGGTGTGAGAACTAAAACAGCTAATCTTTATTTTCAAAGGTAAATCAAGGGACCACGCCGTATAACACGGAACGGGTTTCCTCCCAAGAATACCAGTGCATAAAACAAACAGCGCAATGCTAAATAAAGAAAAATGAAGCTGTTATAAGACCCAGGTCCCATCACACAATGCAACGCAGCCGAGGATAGGGTTTTCCCTTATAACAGCCAAAGAATGCTTGATACGTTTAAAACAAATCATTTGATACTATTATAAGTGCATAGTGTATAAAACAACTGCAAATCATAAGTATCAATCATAGGCGGCATGGGTACCATATATCATGTCGCCATATATAGGTTTACAAATAAAACCGCAAATGTCACGTATTTGGAAATTGGGTTTCCATCTATGAACCGAGGCTAGGGGCAAGATCCTCAACCGATTCGAGACTGCCTAGCCCGAGTCTCAGGATCAGAACGCATCGACCCTTGGAGCGACAGGGCCGGTCCACACGGAGTGGATTAAAAATGCCTGAGCACTACGTTTCGCCGCCCTTTGGGGCGTAAGCGAGCCAACTAAATGACTCCATCGGTTCGAGAACGACCGATCAATCCGAGGCGCCTCGCAACAGCAACAACCACATAAGTCAAACTCGTCAGGGCGTGTAAAACCACTGACGCCACTTCTAGCTAGGAGGAAACGCAGGCCCTCCCTGAGGTCCGTCTCCCGTTTTTGGTTCATACCTGGTGTGAAACACGCGAGGTAAACGTTACACAAAGCTACGCCACAAAGGCCGTGCTTTGATCATCACCGCAAGACTTTGCTTTTCAACAGAAGCCTTGATCATTTGCATCTTAGCATGCCACACAGGCAAACCATTCTATGCAACCGATATCAGTCACACAGAATGAAATCCGATGTCAGACACACAGTCCATTTACAAGTCCGTCCTGGGTCTGAACGAAACCGGAGGCACCTAGTACCCCGCATATCCATCGATCTCCAAGTACGTCTGGACGATCACTAACTGTTTCCATCTTCTTGGGTGTACAGCCCAATCAAGATCATCAGTTATCACCCAAACGACGTGAAGACCTCCGGTCTTCGACCATCGTCTTCATCTTCGACTTATCGTCGTATCAGTTATCCAGAATGGGATAAACCCGGTCTTTCCGAATAACTCGCGTATATTTTAAATAAGTGTTACACAAACACATCATACGCCTCATTCCAATTCATTAGTCACTAACCGTAAATTAATCAAGAGAATAATTTCCCAAATATTAACCCCGAAGGCCGAAACCAACATCAGATCAATATCCAGAAAACCATTCTGCTTGGCTAACCGACAGTTAGTTTCTAAATTTCACATTCAAATCTAATTAAAGATTCATTAAAACTCCACTTAGTTTTAATCTGTGACTGGGTTAAAGAATCAGTGTCATTTAAAACACGGTTCACGATAAACCCAAAGTCACATCCCATTAATTATCGGGTTAAAGAACAAGTGTTATTTAAAACACTGTTCACGATAAACCCAAAAATCAATATCAATTCAATTCCAATTAAATATTATTTAATAGGCACACTTCATTAAATCTAAATAAAAAGATTTAATCTTTTCTCAACTGGGTTCAAGAACAGTGTTAGTGAAGACACCATTCACGACAAACCCAAATCACATTCATTAATTATCGGGTTAAAGAACAAGTGTTATTTAAAACACTGTTCACGATAAACCCAAAAATCAATATCAATTCAATTCCAATTAAATATTATTTAATTGGCACACTTCATTAAATCTAAATAAAAAGATTTAATCTTTTCTCAACTGGGTTCAAGAACAGTGTTAGTGAAGACACCATTCACGACAAACCCAAATCACATTCATTAATTATCGGGTTAAAGAACAAGTGTTATTTAAAACACTGTTCACGATAAACCCAAAAATCAATATCAATTCAATTCCAATTAAATATTATTTAATTGGCACACTTCATTAAATCTAAATAAAAAGATTTAATCTTTTCTCAACTGGGTTCAAGAACAGTGTTAGTGAAGACACCATTCACGACAAACCCAAATCACATTCATTAATTATCGGGTTAAAGAACAAGTGTTATTTAAAACACTGTTCACGATAAACCCAAAAATCAATATCAATTCAATTCCAATTAAATATTATTTAATTGGCACACTTCATTAAATCTAAATAAAAAGATTTAATCTTTTCTCAACTGGGTTCAAGAACAGTGTTAGTGAAGACACCATTCACGACAAACCCAAATCACATTCATTAATTATCGGGTTAAAGAACAAGTGTTATTTAAAACACTGTTCACGATAAACCCAAAAATCAATATCAATTCAATTCCAATTAAATATTATTTAATTGGCACACTTCATTAAATCTAAATAAAAAGATTTAATCTTTTCTCAACTGGGTTCAAGAACGGTGTTAGTGAAGACACCATTCACGACAAACCCAAATCACATTCGATATTCAATACAAGGCTCTGAATAGAAAATATATCAGCTTATATTCAATATCGAATTCTACGACTAACAAATGTCGTATTGGAAATAACGATATAAATATATATATCTTTCAAATTTCCATAACAACACCTGTATAATCACGAAATCCAACATCGAAATATTCCGAAGACAATTTCGATTCAAATCCACTCCAATGCAATCATTGGAAATTTTGGTTATTTTCAAAACCCTTTTCGAATTCAATTTATTTATTTAAAAATAAATAGAATTATAATTCTAGTTCAAAACTAGTTCATTTCGATAAAAATCTATTTTTATCTTTTCAAATATGGAGTTTTTCATCCCAAATCTTCACAAATCATTTCTTATGATTTTACATAAATTATTACTATTTTTAATAATTTTATCAAGGCCCGTACAGTCGATTTCCATCAATGGCCATCGAACTGCACTTACAGCGACCTTTTTCGAATTTGATTTGGACATAATTCCAAATCCAACCGTTAGATTTCTAATTTCTAATATTCGTTAGAAAGCTCTTTTCGATACGAACCCAACGGTTCCGGTTTTAGGAGAATCCGACGGTCGGATCTCCCGTAATGTCCGTTAGAAATAAATGGTCGAAATTCACGAACTGCCGCGGCGCGGCGCGTTCTATTTAGGCCATTATATTATATATATAATATATATAATATATATTTCGTCGATTTCTATTCAAAACGAATTATATAAATAGTTTTAAAATCGTTTCAAAACCTATTTCAACTTCCATTTCAATTCAAAGCAAAATTGAATTTTTCTTTATAAATTCGTTTCAAAATTCATTTCTATTCAATTCAAATTTCAATTCAATTTGAATTCATTTCAATTCAATTCATTTCGAAATCGTTTTCAATTCAATTCATTTCGAAATCGTTTTCAATTCAATTCATTTCGAAATCGTTTTTAAAATCGATATAAATATCGTTCACGTCAAAATGGCGTCAATCTAATCAACACGGCTTCATATATTCCTTTATTTTCAAATATTCTATTTCAAATATTTCTTTTTCAAATATTTCTTTTTCAAAACTGGAATGAGGCCCAATCAATTACCATATAAAATTATATGGATTTTCATACAACACATGTATATCATAGCATTGAAAAATAATCAACCATCAACCAAAGTGCACTACACTGTATAAGCATCAAATATAGATATTCAACGCTTATAACAGCCTGTCAATCTATCGATCGACATATTTAATCAATCAGGATGAGTGAACTTCAAATTTCATCCTAACACCCGTGTGGGGTTTCAAACAATCAAACACATATTTTATTTGTGCAGTTAGGCGATGTGTAAAATTTATCGACCCAATCAACGTCATTCAAATAGGTGTACATAAACAAACCGTCTGGTTTGTAAATGAATATTTATTTATTCACATTCACGTTAAAAATTATATTTTTAACGATAACACATTTTATTTTAACATATGAATTTCTATTCAGTTCATTCTTTAAATAAAATGCTATTTTTATTTTTCTAACTTATTTTAGAAAAATTCGGCGGCATAACGGCACGATACTAGAAACGGGACAAGGCCTAGCCTTATCCCCGGTCTAGTGAAGGCCCACGCCATTCACACATCAATCAAATTCACTTTCGTTATGCAAACCACAAAATTTGGAGTAAGGGTCTAACCTAGCCTTACTCCTTCGCCTTATAACGGCGCACGTCTAATCCTAACCAATTTATCGATTCGGTTTTTCACACCACAAACCACATTCAAACCAATATCACAATCAATAACCAAACAGCCAAACAAACAAGTCCATGGTCTGTGGACGATTGTGTCGGGTGCTACTAAGCACCGTCTGCATCCTAGTATATATATATATAACTAGAAAAATAAATTGAAAGGTGAGAAATTCTCACTTATAGCTATCCTAGCTCCACGGCTCTTCATTGATAGAAATCTTCGTCGCTATCGCATCCTCGTCGTCTTCGTTGCCCGTAGCCACTACATATGTAAAGATCGAATTTTTACTTCGTTATTCGATACATAAAAATCATATTTTTATTTCGAAGTTCAACACATAAAAATTCTATTTTTCTATCGAAGTTCAATATATAAAAAACCTATTTTTCACTAATATAGATTCCGCCTTTTCCATTTCAAAGATCTAAGCTTTTCTTTCTTTTTTAAAAACCAGTTTTTTATAACTTTAAAAAAAAAAGTTTTCTTTCTTTTTTTTAAAAAAAACAGTTTTTATAACTTAAAAAAAACAGTTTTCTTTCTTTTTTAAAAAAAACAGTTTTTAAAGCTTTAACAAATCAGTTTTAAACTTTCTTTAAAAACAGTTTTAATCTTTTAAAGAAAATCAGTTTAAAATATTTTTATAAAAATCTGTTTTTACTTTCTTAAAAAAACAGTTTTATGCTTTTTAAAAATTTCAGTCTTAAACTACTTTTTAAAAATTCAGTTATTATTTTAAAAACAAATCAGTTTTTCTTTTTTAAAAACAAATCAGTTTTCACTTTTTAAAATAAAATCAGTTTACACTTTTTTTTCCTCTAAAACAGTTTCAGTTTTTTTTTTCACGAATAAAAATATAAATAGCATACAATAAAATACTTACCGCTCAATCTCGAAGAAGAAGGGGGAAAGGGCGCAGGGGGGGGTCGGGGTTCATCTCAGGTGGTAGGTCGGCGGCTTCATCTTCGCGAGCGAGGGAGGGTTCGAATCGGGTCTGGGGGGGGGGGGAGGCTGCTTCGCGACAGGGGTGGTTTCTGGGTGGCTCGCGGCGTCGCTGCGGGCGGGGGTCTTGAGCGAGGTGGCGGGAGGAGGTGAGGGTTGAACGGAGGGGGGGGCGCTCTGGTTGGAGGAGCGATGGCTGCTCCTCCTTCCTCCGTCATCCCTTTTTTTTTTTTTTTTTTTATCATCGATTTAAAATGAAATTTAGGGGGGGGGGGCAGAGATAAACGAAAGGGGATTTTTCTTTTTTTTTTTTTTTATTTATTTTTTTATTTATTTTTTATTTTATTTAATTCAACCAAAAGTTGACTTTTACATACGACCTCGAAACGAGGCCCACCGCCTGTCGTCCATAGCGTTCTACCCCCATTCTGAACCCAATGGGATATATATCGCAAGCTGATTCGATCGCTATAGTCAGTTTCTTTTTGAATTTTCATTTAAATCATTATATTGAATTTTAAACGCACATTTCAAATTACCGGGGTCACATACTAACTAGAAAAATTCCAGAAAAATATTTTCTAGCTTCGTATTGACGATACGGTCCTAACAAAACTAGTTTCATCGAATTCTGAGACCGTTTGAAAAATGGCCAATTTCCAGTCGATTAAAATCAACTGAAATGGTCAAAACACGTTTTCCTTTGCCACGCTCACATATTGATTTGAAAAATTATGAAATTTGAAACCTAGCAATAACTTGACATCACGGACCCAACAAAACTGGTTTCGTCGAAATCCGAGGTCGTTTGCAAAATGTCCATTTTTAAGGGCCTGAATTCCATAGCGACTATTCAGAATTTTCAACCGGACATATCTTTTGATTCCCGCTATGAAATCTCGATTATTCGGATTCGGTGGAAAGATATTATTAATTAGATCCCATTATTTTTGGTTTCACTAAAATCCGGATTGTTTTGCACCCGGTACATTCAATTGAATTTTGAAATCGAATTATCGAACTACCGCGCCATTTTCAATTCTATTTATAAATATATATATAAATATTTATATTCTAACGACGACGCGTAATATATACGTTCGAATTATATTCAAAATAAATTTCTCGTCGATATTATTTAAAATAATCCATTTTAAATAATCAAAATTCGCCAAAATTGCCGAAATAAAAAATTTTAAATTGGCCCAGATTTTACGGGTTGTTACAAAAATAGAGTTAGAGAAGTAGAAGAAACCATCACCTATTCTCTTTGTTATTTTATTGAATTTAGCAGCATGGAGGCAGAGATGTATAATGATTAGGGTTTCTTGTGTGTGTATGAGGGGTTATTTATACTTGGTCATGTGAGTGTGAGCCGTTAGATTAAATAAAATTAATCCAAGTCTTCCATACAAATATAACCTCTTAGAAAACCATCATCCATGTAGGCTGATGGGCCTTCCAGCCGCCTAGCAGTCGACCACTAGCGATCGACTGACGATCGAACTCCCTTAAGGAGGAGCGGTCGACCGGTGGTCGACACACCTCAAAGGAGAGCATTTGACCCATTCGGGGCTGGAACACCCAATTTCGCTGCGTTACTAAGCTGTTTATTTTATTAATTGCATTTTTATTTGATTCATTCTTTTCCATATATCTAATAAACGTTGTCCCCTAGATCTTATCTCCAAATTCAAAATTTGAATTTCCCTCTTTTATTTTAAATTTATAATTTGGACAATATATAATATTCACATAATTATATATATATTTTTTGCGTACACTGTCCAAATTCATTTGTTCATAACTCCTTCATACATTAACCGTTTTCAGCATATTATTTATGAAAACGAATCATAATTTCTCCACGAATCCAAATAAAAGAGTTTCGTAGCTAATTCCTAAACTGCAAGTTTTTAATAATTTGTTTATTTATTAATAATTATGAATTTTACGGGGTGTTACAAGTGGTTAGGACTTGGATCCCCTCCGAAGGTTTATTCCTTAGAGAGAAACCAAAGTCATTGGACCTACTCTTATTAGATTCAAAGTAAGTCTATGGGTCCTCCTTCTCTAAAGTGGTTAGGCATAGCGGTAACGGAGCAGGGTTGTTCACGGGAGATGTCCACTTCCTCTAGAAGCTTGTAGGGGCTCAACTAGGGACAGGACTGGTTATAAAATATATGTGGTCATAGCATGCTCACCAGCTGTCTAAGGTAAGTCTTAAGCGACATAGGTGTTCTACCGTAATAACAGTTAAGTAGTAACGTTTTCTACTACTTCTCATATTACAAGTGAGAGTAAAGACTTAGAACATTGATGTATAAGGGCGGGGTCTTAAAAGGCTAGGGTCCACCTTAGGGTTATAAGAGATCATAAGAATCCACCTTTAATAGGGCCATAAGTGACCTAGAATGCTCGCCTCTTTGGGTCTTTACCCTAAATACACTAATGAGAGATTGACTTGGATATCCACCTCATTGGTTAGATATTTTTTGTTTGTGTGTTGCGTGAATGTTTCTGTGTTGCATAGACATGCCTTGATATATGTTACCTGCTAAGCCTAGGGTATGGACTTTAAGTAAATATTATATTTCAGCCACACAGAACTTTATGTTTTGACCCCGCTCCTCAACATATCTATAGGTATTTAGGTGGAGTAACGACTCGATGGAAGAAATGATGATAGAGCCTAATGGTGGTACCTATTAGGCATTATGGAAATTTTATTATATTGGGATATTTGATATTGGTCTACCTATTATTGCATGAGACTCGTTGCAGTTAATGTTTATGATGGTTTTAAATTAAAAGCACATCTATTTTTTAGTTATTATATTTTTTTCCTCCTCGGCTGTGTGAGATTTCTATTTCATTGTAGCATGCTATGAATATTTGTTATACCATTTCCTTATAGGAATTAACGATCCGTATACAGTGGCTCTAAGTTTCGATTTTCCTTTTTAGGATCAAAATTTAGGCCCATTTAGGGTGGGTTGTTACAGCATTGACTGTAAGAAAAAGAAAAATTAGTCAACTCCTTTACATTTGTCAAATTATCTTCACTCTAAATGAGAAACGTACTAATTAAAGTACAACACTTCATGTACTTTACCCAGTTCAAAGTATAGAATATTTGTATTTGTGCGTTAATACCATATTTAACACATAAGATTTTCTAAGTAAAATCAACTTTAGGAAATTCATATCAATGAAAGGGAATACTTGAAAAATCCCAAAATTTGACAAAATGAGTAGTATATCCTCCTCTATCATTCAAAAAATTTTAGGTTTAAAATAATTAGTTAACCCGTTTAATTAATTATTCTAGTAATTAACAAACAAATTTTTTTTGAAAATTCACATAATGTTTCTAATTTCTTAGAAAATTAAGAAATCGGCAATCCATCATTTAAGTCATGTGACAAACAAAATATCCAAATTTCATTATATTTGGAGATATATAACTATAGGTTTTTCCTCAAAACCTATCCATTTTCATGTAAAATAAGCATATAATCTAACACAAAAACATGGGCATTGCTAAACAATCAAGTAGCAGCCGTTAACATGAAAACAATCAACAAATAATTACAAATAGTTTAGGTATAAGCAAATAGTTGAATCAAAACATGGATAGAGAATATTATTTACCTTGTTTTGATTAAGAGCTTGAGATTTGCAAACATTGATTTCCTAGGCTTTAATATCTAGCTTTCTTTAGGTTTTCTTCTTCCTCCTCTATCTTTTAATAGCCAAGCGTTCTTAGTTTTATTTTAGGTTGACAGAGAATGAGAAAATTGAGAAAGAAGAGGTAGGAAATATCTTATACAGAAGGCCAAATGTTACACATTGTTCCCCTTTCATATTTAATTCGTTCTCACGACTGAACCATACTAATACTTGTTCAATGTACAAATCTCAATTCAACATTCTAACTTCATTACTTTTACTCAATTCATTTAATTAAATATCCTAATTAATGTCTTACAAAAATGAGGGATGCAACAAACGGCTTTCAAAATTTCCAGATTCAATTTAGATTTGTTCATATTATTTGTATATTCCCCTTTTTTTATTTGAAATTTGGGACTTATTTATACAGGTTTTGTAGTATACATCACACTACCATGGAAGGAGTCCAACCAAATCGAACTCATGAAACCTTACATCATGTCCCGATGTCTTAACCAATTGCGATAAAGATGCATGTCTTATATACTCCTCCTTTGTAATTTACTATTTAGATTTACATATGATATTTGTACAAACAAATTAGTCTATATTGAAAAATAAACAGAGATTTGAATTTAGATTAGCAAATTAAAACCATATTTAAAGGTTTGCGTTTTTGTTGTAGCTTTTTGTTTTGAAATCATTTCCTAATCTTCTATTTTATTTATATCTAATTCAAATATGAGAATCTTAGATCTAAAATTTTACCCTTTGAAGTTTCGGAGGAAAAAGAAAAATGACAAATCTTCCGCACTCATAAGAAAATAGTGAATTTAAAATGAAGCCCTATGCATTTATTTATAGAAGTTCAAATCAGTGCAATTTGTTGAATGAAATTCTATAAGATCTAAGCCACAAAGGCCACCATGGTCGACCGTTGGTAATCACAGTTATACATGCATACATACATGTAGATTGATATATCTTAAAAATGGAATCCTTAAGTAGTGGAAATCCTAATCCACCTGATGTCTCCTCTGATTACGTTGGTAAAGAAGATGAAAGAGGCTGGAAAGTGGTACAGAGCAAAGGTAAGGAAAAAGTTAACGCTACTGTGGCATAATCAATAGGTAACACCAAGAACCAAAAGACATAACCCCCGGCTTTCAAGGAGAGGACCCGCTCTTGGGTGGCGGCAGATGTTGGTAACATGTGTATTAAAGGTAGGATAGCCTGGTTTTATGCATATAATGAAGAGGAATGTGAGTATGCTGATATTAATGATGTCATTTTCTTAGATGCCAAACCCAAGTGTAAGGGTTCTATTTGCATTTATTTAACTAGTAAGTGGCCCTACTATGTCCACTTAAATGCATTTATTAAAATGAAACAGAACCTTACAGGAAGATGGGACGCATGTGCAAGACAAAATTAGTTTTATCTCATTAAATTTAGCAGCGAAAGTGATTGCATGAAGTACTTGAAGGGGGTCCATGGTTCATTGATATTAAGTTTATTTTAATCAAAAAATGGGAGGCTAACTTGCAACTAGAAAGGGATATGCTGGAATCTCTCCACAATTTGGATCAGATTTCCAAATTTAGACTTATCACTATCGATTGCACGTGGAACGGGTAGATTATCTAGTCTAATTGGTACATCACTGAAATTAGATGATGATACAAAAGTGGTGAAAAGGATTAACTACGCAAGAGTCTCAATAGACAATAAGGCTACTGAGAAAATGAAAAATCAATTTAGGGGCAAGGATAGAAAAGCCTATTTACATTCAAGATGTTGAATGTGAACATTATGCCACCATTGTGTAATTAGTACAAATGTTTTAGACATTCCAATGCCCAATGTGAAGTCACATTTTCACCTATTAAGAAAATATGGAAACAAAAGAATCGAGCGGACTGAGTGGTCAACCCCTTAAAGGAGCTACTTCCATTCCAGCATCTACTAGTATGGTCGTTCAGACCCGAAATGTGGAGCTCAATTCGGTAAGTAAGACCCAAAATGTGGACATAATGATTCATCAGCAAGCAACCTAGTCAATCGGACCTAAAATGAGGTACACCTACCTACTATTTGCACTACACTTGGTGAAACTGTCAATACCCAAGATCTATCCTCTCCCCCAGAAGGTGTAGAGGAGGCTGGTGAGACCCAGTTCCCTGCGACGCTATCCCAAACAAAAGACACATCAATGATGAACCCCTATTGCGGTAAAGTAGAAGCTCTAGCACAGCTTGGTATAGGATATGACATAAGTGAGCCAAAAATGTCAAAATTGAATATATATCAAAAGGAGAGGAAAACATTTCTTCTTTCCCTACAAAAAGTGTAAGTAAATCGAACATAGATTATGAGCAGTAGTTTAAACCTTCCTATAGAAAGATTAAGTTGAAGGAAACATCTTCTAGGAAGTTAAGAAGCAGAACCTCCGCTTCCAAACCCATTATGTCTATTATAAGCATCATAAGTTGGAATGTTAGGAGTCTAAACAATGATACTGTACATTTTGACCTTCTTTACCATCGAAGCAACATCTACCTTCGATTTTTAGTATTATTGGAAATAAGTTCAGTATAGAAACTCTAAACTTTTTTGTTGAAAATATGGGTAGAAGTAGTTGTTTCTACATAATAATAACGTTGGTGGCAAAGGAAGAATCTTAGTTATGTAGAACAAAGTGGTGCGGAGTTTCAACCTCATAGATAAAGATGATCAGATTATTACTGTTAGTGTCGTTAATGCAGGGGGTTTCAGAGTATAAATATCAATTGTCTATGCTAGTAACTTGGCATCTCATAGCACTAAATTATAGTCCAACATAAACAGAACTGATAAATTGTGGTGGGGTCATGGTTTATTATTAGGGATTTTAATGCAATGTTGAAAGTAGAAGTGTAACACCTCAAAATTCAATACACAATAACTATACATTAAGATGATAATTTTGTATAACTTAATTTAATGTTCATAATTAAGTGAACTGATATTAATGTTGTGTTTGTCTCGGAATTTTGGTTCAGATAGACACCAAGTTTGCATAGAACGGATAATGCATGTAGAAGTTATGAACCATAGAAGTTTGCATATGTATAAGAATCTTATATGTATCTATAATATTTCTGAAAAATCAAACGATCAAACAGGAAAAAAGAGCGGGAAAATGGGTCATTAGAGGCCGACCCATGCTCAATCTGGGTCGACCCAAATGGTGTCGGGTTGACCTTAGCGTCGACCCACCCCAGATCTTGGCGAGTGTTGATTCTATGTGATTTTTAGACTAGATTATTTAACAAGGTTTTAGATAGTAAATTAGATTGGATCTAATATGAGAAGTGCCTAAAATAATCCACACATACGTTTGTACATGTTTTTCTATTCAGATCCACAAGTTATAGCATGAACTTTAATCTTCCTTATCCCTACTATGCCTTTTATTTAATTACCATCTTTTTTATATGACTTTATCAGTCTGAGATCTGTTTTCCCCCTTTTTCCATTTATTTTACGCAGAACCTAGGTTACTCAAGCGTAGGCTATCACGTTAAATGCGTATAAAGGACATAAAATGGAATAATTTGATAATGACACTTAAACGGGGGAAATCAGGCATATTATATACAAGAACCCTTGACTGTAAGAATTAGGACAATTACATGTAAACCTATTAGGGTTGGACAATTACATGTTAACCTATTTTGGATAATTTACATGTTTACTAATTAGGTTTGAATAATTATATGTTAATTACATGTTAACCTGTTAGGGTTGGATAATTACATGTTCATCTATTTGGAATTATTAAATTTTATTCTTTTAAGATTAGGTTAATTACATGAACATGCGACATGATAATCAGTTGAATGGGACTTAATTTGATATTAAGTATGACATGTAAAGATTGAGTAGTATCAGATGTTAAAACAAAGTAAATTACCATAAGTCTAGATGTACATTTGGGCAGGTGTTTGTTGGGGTAAATGGGTTGTACACTAATAACATTTAGATAAATGTAATTTTACAACCGGGCTTATTATTTGACTTAAACCAGCTAAGTTACAATTGTTAAATGATAAGCTAAAGAGGTCCCAATTCTAGTTATTATATCAGTTTGTCGGGACTCTTAAATCATCCTAGGTACACGGGGGCACAAGTCTAGGATCTGGCTTGTGTCAAGTTGTGTGGAACCCATATTAGTTAGTATCCCTGTTGTTATCATGGTATGGACCGCGCACTAGATCGTGGTAAGGGCATGCTTTACTGAACTTGATTATAAGAGGTTCAAGATTTAGGGGGTGTACATGGCGCGTTTCGGTGGAGTCATGAGCGTGCATGAGCCCGACTACAGGATACTAAAAAGAAAATAACACTTATGGATATGGCTATGTTCTATAAGTTGCTGGGTTAGGGACTGATACACCCTACTTCTCGAGCTAACACTGGTATTCGTGTATTAAAGAGCACGCATGGGTAGTAATCGGGATAATACCTAATCATGTTAATACTGGTAAAGTTGGTGTCGTTAGTTTAAGCTTTGGGATATGAATGAGAAATTTAATCTATCTTTACGTCGTTGACATCTCATTTACCATTTGCATATATACATGTTTTACTGTACCTTCTCTACCAGAATTATTGACCTGGCTTGACACCTTTTCATATGAAAATGCTAGAAATTACTAGAACTCGTCGTACTTTATGTCTGACCCTTTTTGTTTTCCTTCTCTCCCTTCCTGTCCCCCCTTAGGTTCTCAGAGTGGGAGTTATCAATAGTTGAGGTCGTAATTATTCTTGGACTTGGATAGCTCTTCTTTTGCAAGTATTTTATTCAGTCTTTCATGCTTATTGTAATGCCACTTGAGGGATATGATTACGGTTTTGTACTCTGATTATGAGACATATTGCTTTTGCTATGTGAGAAACATGATGATGTAACTTTGGGTTGGAAATATTGTTTTCTGATTAATAAAAAGTTTAAGTTTTTCCACTGCATTATTTATCTGTCTTGTACATTTAGTTACTATTTATCTATTGTACTTTACGGAACTTAATGCATTCTCATAAGAGTGACACTAAAGGACGTGGGGTGTCACATTTGGTATCAGAGCCTCCAGTTACAAGATCAGAGGAAAAGTTTTTGAAAAGTGTTTTCAAAACAAAGGATTTTCAAATAAAAAGTGAGCAAAATCCCCTCAAATTATTTACAATATTCCTTTGATTTCTTTCTAAATTATTATTTCGTTCTTTTTCAGCATGTCTGCAACTCCTAACTTTCCAGAGGGCATTCCCCCCACCTGGTTTAGTAGATACATAGAAGCTACGACGCCTGTTAGGGGTACTAGCGAATGTCCCTCCCCCTGCTGCAGCCGCGGTAGCACCTCCTCCTCCTCCTCCTCCCGTTATCAACTAAGCTCAGCAAAGACTTCAGCGCAATGGAAGGAAAACCTTGTCATATAACCGAAAGTTTTGTAGAAGCGTGTACTTGGTTAAGAGAAACGGAGCATGTGTTCAACTTGTTAGAACTCAGTGATATGAGGAGAGTCCAGTCATCAACTTTTCAGCTTAAGGATGAAGCATCATACTAATGGGAAATAGTTCAAGCCGGACCAGAAGTAGCTACTTGGGATAACTTTAAAGTTTTCTTTGAGGAAAGATTCTTATCATAAATCAAAGAAGGAATGCAAGTGGAAAATTTTCTAAACTTAAAATAAGGGATCATGACTATAAAGGTGTATGTCAACGCTTTTAACCAACTAGCAATGTTTGGATTGGAGTTAGTAAATACCCCTTACAAAAAGGCCTTGAGATTTGCTAAGGTATTAAACCAGCCACTCCAAGAATTAGCACTATCACATGTACCTATGGGAGCAACCTTTGAAAAACTAGTAGACATGTCCTTGATGCACGAGGAGGGCAAAAAAGGAGACAAAGAAACAATGAAGGAAGAAAAGAAAGAGGAAGAGAAACCCAAAGTAGAGAAAAAGAAATGGTGGAATAATAAGAAAAAGAAAGGGGTAAATCCCGATAAACCTCAAATCAAGACAGAAGTGAAATGTCGTGGTTGTGGTGCTTTAGGACACTTTGTGAAAGATTGCAGAAGAGCAAAGAATGCTTGTTTTCATTGTAGCCAAGTTGGGCATTTCAAGGGAAAATGCCCTTAGAGACAAGGAAAGAAGGCTGGAACATCTGGATGGCAGGTTAACGCTTAAAAGATGGAGGATCAGACCGGGGAAGGGAGTCGTGGCTGAAGGTTTGACTTCTATTTTAGACTATCCAATTAGAACTCTTTTTGATTCCGGCGCATCTCACTCATTCACATCCAACTAAGTAGTAGAAAATCTACACCTAAGTACATGTATTGTTTCTGATCCTGTCATAGTCTCAAACTCTATAGGAGGGACGACTCGTTTATCCATGAACTGTAGGGGTTTTAGGATTTTAGTTCTTGGCATCGAATTTGAATGTGACACGTATGTTCTTGGTTTCATGGGCTACAGATTAATTCTAGGAATAGATTGGCTAGCTATGTATGGTGTCATCCTTGATTGTGAAAAGAGAGTTTTTAGACTCCTCACTTGCCATGGTAGAACTCTAGAAATCTCTTATGACCCACGGGGGTCAGTAATGCTTAGTTACCTAGAATCTCTTGATGCTTCCGTTGATGATTTTCGATCAGTACCCATAGCTAGAAAATTTCCAGATGTATTCGATAAGGTAAAAGGGTTACCTCCAAGGAGGTAGATAGATTTCCGAATATACTTGGTGGAAAATGCAAAGCCAGTCCATTACCAGTGTGCCACATGGCTCCCAAGAAGAGGAGGGAGCTCAGCAAACAAGTGGGTGAGTGTTGGAAAAAGGATTCATTAGGCGGGGTATTTTAGAATGGGGAGCTCCGGTCGTCTTCTCAACCAAGGTGGACGGCTCTCTCCATATATGTGTAGATTACGGAGAACTGAACAAGCTCACCAAGAAAAATAGGCACCTTCTACCAAGGATTGATGAGTTGTTTGACCAACTAGTTAGCACTTTATTTTTGTTACATATCGATCTAGCCATGGGATTTCATCAGCTCGTAGTGGCGGATAATAGTATGGACAAGACAACTTTTAGAACTCCGGATAATTTCTTCGAATGGATGTTTATGCCTTTTGGGCTAACCAATGCACCTGCATATTTTGTAGACTTGATGAGTCAGGTGTTTAGGGAGTATCTGAACAAGTTCGTGGTGGTGTTCGTGGATGACATTCTGATCTTCTCCAAAACTGAAGAAGAACATGCCCAAACTTAGAGGAGGTTTTAAGTACATTTAGAGCACACCAACTTAAAACAAAATTTTCTAAGTGCCATTTCTGGAGGAAGGAAGTGAAGTTCGCTGGGCATGTAGTCTCTAAGGAAGGGATAATAGTAGATCCTACTAAAGTCATTGCAATGCAAGATTGAAAGACTTCAAAGAATGCGACGGAGGTGAGAAGTTTTCTTGGGTTGGCGGGTTACCATAGAAAGTTTATTAAAGACTTTGCAAGGGTCCTAGCTCCGTTACCTGTCTAACAAAGAAGAACCTGACTTTTTCTTGGAGCTTGCATTTTGTGTATGCTTTCCAAAGGTTGAAACGGGCACTAACAATTGCCCCAATTCTGACTCTCCTAGACGGAAGCAAGATTTTCACATTTTACGCAGATGCTTGCGGCACGAGATTAGGTGTCGTACTAATGCAGTGGGGCAGGGTAGTATTCTATGGGAGTAGGAAACTAAGGTCTCATGTGAAGAACTACCCCACACATGACTTGGAGTTAGCAGCAATAGTGTTCGCACTTAAGTCATGGTGGGACTATCTACTTGGAGAAATATTTGAGCTATATACAGATCATAAATCGCTCAAATACTTGTTCTCGCAAAAGAACCTCAACCTAAGGAAGCAAAGGTGGATGAAGTTCCTAACGTCCTACGACTTTGAGATAGCTTATACTCCAGGCAAGGGTAATGTAGTAGCAGACGTATTGATTAGGAATTAGATGATCTTGAGTCCTCTATTCGTAGAAAGGCAAAGTTTCGAGTTCATCTCAACCTTTAATTTTAAGCCATCTACGAATTTCACATATTGTTTGTTGGCATCGTTGGAGGTACGACCTACTCTATTAGAGCGAATTGGATCTTTGCAGCAAGAGGACCAGCAATTGAAGGGCATCCTAGGAAGACTTGGTTAAGGAGAAACTTCTAATCACCTTGGTAGACATACCATGGACGAGAAGGGGTGGCTAAGACGAGATGGAATACTGTGTGTCCTAAGAATTAAGTAACTGCAAAAGGCAATACAAGAGGAAGCTCATCACTCTCGGATGTCCATCCATCCGGGGAGAGATAAGATGTATAGGGACATGAAGCATGTTTTCCATTGGAAGGGCATGAAGAAGGATGTGGCAGAATTCGCGGCCCAATGTTTGACTTGTCAACAAGTCAAGGTTGAACAAAAAAAACCTGGTGGATTACTTCAGCCCTTGGATATACCGCAATGGAAATGAGAGAGCGTATCTATGGATTTCATTGATGGACTGCCCAAATCAAGGAAGGGAAACATGAGCATTCAGGTGATAGTGGATAGGCTTACAAAGAGTGCTCATTTCATCCCAGTCAAGAGCAAGAGGACGATAACTTGGCTAGCCTCAGTTTACCTCAAAGAAATCATCTGACTACATAGGATACCCTCAAGTATACTAAGTGACTGTGACCCCATATTTAGTAGTGAATTTTGGAGGTGCTTACAAGAAGCTCTAGTATACGGTTAAGACTTAGCACGTCTTATCTCCCGCAGACAGATGAGCAGACTGAGCGTGTTAATAGAGTTCTTGAGGATCTATTAAGACTGTGTATACTAGACTTCGGAGGGAATTGGGAGGATCATCTCCCATTGGTGAAGTTCGTATATAATAATAGCTATAATTCAAGCATAGGCATGGCACCCTTCAAAGCGGTATATGGACAACCTTGCAGATCACCGACTTGTTAGTGGGAATCTACTTACAAACTTCTACCAGGGCCTGACATGATAAGAGAGACTTCGAAAAAGATAGACCTCATTCAAAGAAGGATGAAAGTAGGTCAAGATCAACATAAATCTTATGCCGACAAAAGGAGGACCGACTTAGAATTTGAAGTGGGATATATGGTCTTCATCAAAGTTTCAATGCTAAGGAATGCAGTCCTCTTTAGCACAGTAGGAAAGTTGGCGCCGAAATTCATAGGGCCATCCCCTATAGTAGAGAGGATAGGTCGGATGGCCTATAGGGTCAAGCTACCAGATAGGTTGGCGGGAGTGCACAATGTATTCCATGTTTTCCATTTGACGAAATGTCACCATGATACAGTAGAGATAGTAAAGCCTGGCATACTTGAAGGCATGGAAATTGAGAAGGAAACATCAGTAAGAAGAATTTCTACTCGTATCCTTGGATATGAAATCAAGAAGCTATGTAACAAGGAGATAAGATTAGTGAAAGTACAATGGGGAGAAGACCGTGCAATGTTGGAATTTGAAGATAGGATTTGCACTTCTTACCCTTTTCTTTTTAAAAGTACGTTCTTGACATCTTTTCCAAATCTTTTTACTTAGCATTTGCTTCTGTCATTTAAGTTTAGCATCCTATCGTTTGAACCTTTTGACTCTTAGGTAGAATCCAATGGTTGGAAACGTGTGTTTGAAACATGTTATGGTTGATGGTTTCAATTGGATGCAAGTGTTTGCTAGTGGTTGCTCGTGGATGCATATACACACACTAGGCACTAGATCGACTCAATCACTTACATATTACTTATGGATGTGTGTGCATTTAATTTTTCTGTGGATGGAAATGGATGGATCATCATTTGGATGTTGCATTTGGATGAATGGATGAGCACACAAATAAAACTTATACATGACACAAACATATATTGCATTAAGGAGGTCAACTGAATCAGTTGACCGCCTGATTTTCGCATTAGTTTAAGGACATATACACACACTTTTGCATATGATCATACAAGCATTAGAAATACTTAAGGACAATGGATGCATGTGGATAATGGATGAGTATATGGTTGTGGTTGTTAGGATTATAACATTCTTCTTAACTAAGAGATTTTAGGGACAAAATCCTTTAAGTAGGGGGAATCTAACACCCTAAATTTAATACACAATAACTATACATTAAGATGATAATTTTGGTATAATTTAATCAAATATTCAGAATTAAGTGAAACCGGAATTATCGTTGCGTTCGTCTCGGAATTCTGGTTCAAATAGACACCAAGTTTGCATGAAACAGATAACGTTTGGAGAAGTTATGAATCTTAGAAGTTTGCATACGTATAAGGAGCTTATATGTATATATAATATTCCAGGAAAATCAAACGATTGAAGAAGAAAACAGAGAGGGAAAATAGCCCATTGGGGCCCACCCACGCTCAGCCCAGGTCGGCCCAAGGAGGGCTGGCTCGACCCTAGGGTCGACACAGCGATCGACCCACCCCAGATCTGGGCGGGTGCTGAGTGACGAACCAACACAATTTTGTGGCTTTATTCGTTGTTGACTCAACAATACGTGTACGGTCTAGGTCTAAAACCTAAAATCTAAAGGCTAAGGTTGGCTCTATGCATCTATAAATAGGTGGCTTCTCCCATTTCCAAACTCACACAAATTCTTCACAACTTCTTCTGCCTCTGTGAAATTATCTTGAAAAAAATGTAAACATATAATGGGGGAATGCTGCTAAGGATTGGATCAAACAAAGGCAACATCAGGACTTGTATACACACAAGATTTCAGTTGACATTTTCTTCATTGGTATATTCAGATTCTTCACCAAGTCCCACTGTGAGTTCTATGTGATTTCTAAATTAGATTATTTAAAAAGGCTTTAGATACTAAATCAGATTGATCTGATATGAGCAGTGCCTAAAATAATCCATACATATGTTTATACATGTTTTCCTATTCAGATCCACAAGTTATAGCATGAACTTTAATCTTCCTTATCCCTATTGTGCTTTTCATTTATTTACAGTCATTTCTATATGCCTTTATCAGTCTAAGATCTGTTTTATCCCTTTTTCCTTTTATTTTACACAGAACCTAGGTTACTCAAGCCTAGGCTATCATGTTAAATGTATATAAAGGACATAAAATGGAATAATTAGATATTGACACATAAACGGGGGAAATCAGGCATATTATGTACTAGAACCCTTGACTGTAAGAATTGGGACAATTACATGTTAACCTATTAGGCGTAGACAATTACATGTTATTTTGGATAATTTACATGTTGACCTATTAGGTTAGGATAATTATATGTTAACCTGTTAGGGTTTGATAGTTACATGTTCATCTATTTGGAATAATTACGTGTTATTCTTTTAAGGTTGGGTTAATTACATGAACATGCAACATGATAATCAATTGAATTGGGCATAATGTGATATTAAGTATGACATGTAAAGATTGAGTAGCATCAGATGCAAAAACCAAGTAAATTACCATAAGTCTAGTTGTACATCTGGTCAGGTGTTTGTTAGGGTAAAAGGGTTGTACACTAAGAACATTTAGATAAATGTAATTTTACAACCGGGCTTAGTATTGGACTTAAACTTGCTAAGTTACACTTTTTAAATGGTAAGCTAAAGAGACCCCAAGTTTAGTTAATGTATCAGGTTGTCGGGACTCTTAAATCCTAGGTACACAGGGGCACAAGTTTAAGGGTTGGCTTGTGTCAAGTTGAGTGGAATCCATATCTTTCAGTATCTCTGTTTGTATCACGTTACGGACCCCACACTAGGTAGGGGTAAGGGCAAGCTTTACTGAACTTCCTTATAAGAAGTTCAAGGTTTAAGGGGTATACAGGGTGCATTCCGGTGGAGTCATGAGTGTGCATGAGTCTGACTACAGGATACTCATACGCAAGTAACACCTACGGATATGGTTGTGTTCTATAAGTTGCTGGGTTAGGGACTGATACACCCTACTTCTGGGGCTGACACAGGATATTCAGGTATTAGGGAGTCGATCACATGGTTAGTAATTAGGGTAACACCTAATCATGTTAATACTAGTAAAGTTGGTGTAGTTAGTTTGACCTTTAGGATATGAATGAGAAATTTAATCTATCTTTACCTCGTTGACATCTCGTTTACCTTTTGTGTATATACATGTTTTACTGTACTTCCTCTTCCAGTATTATTGACCAGTCTTGACACCTTTTCATATAAATATGCTAGAAATTACTAGAACTTGTCATACTTTATGTCTGACCCTTTTTGTTTTCCTTCTCTCCCTTCCTTCCCCATCCTCCCCCCTCGATTTCTCAGAGTGGGAGTGGTCAATAGTTGAGGTCATGATTCTGCTTGGACTTGGATTGCTCTTCTTTTTCAAGTATTTTCTTTAGTCTTTCATGCTTATTGTAATGCCACTTGAGGGATATTATTATGGTTTTTGTACTCAGATTATGAGACAGATTGCTTTTGATATTTGAGAAACACGATGATGTAACTTTGGTTTTGAAATATTGTTTTTTGATTAAAAAAGTTTAACTTTTTCCACTGCAATAAGCATGAACACTTAATTAAAAGAGTGGAATAGATGCAGACCGAAGAATAAAGACTCAATCTTCCATACGCAAAAATGTTACGAAGATCTACTAAAGGCTATTGACCACTAGGATAACTCTGATACCTTGTGGAAGGAATACTATGATTTGCAAGGGTCACTTAAAGAGGCGTTGAAAATCAAGGCACTTGAATCAAAGAAAATTGGATAACTGAGGCAGAAGAATACACTAAATTTTTTTGCACTAAAATGTCTGCAAGAAATAACACTAATTACAATTTCAAATGATTGGCCAGGATGGCAATAGGTATACAGGCTTGAAGAAAATTGAGGAGGAAGCTATCAACTACTTTTTTGAGCTGTATAATGGAGATATTGAATTGAACCTACCCAATATTCAGTGTCGCGGGTTGATCAACAATCATGGCCGCAGGCTGCTGACTAAGGACATTAATTACTAAAGATGGAGTTTGGGCTACCAACGATTCCATACATGTTGATTCCAGTCTTGGGCCCGAGGGGTTAAGTACTATATTCTTCCATGTGCATTGGATAAAACTGAAACAAAACATCTTATCAGGTATGAAAGAAGCTTTTCAGAATGCAAGATTCATCAAAGAAATTAATCACACTTTCTTATGCCTTACTCCAAAAATAGACAGACCAACTAGAATAGAAGACTACGAGCCTATGCCGTGTTGTAATGTTGTGTGCAAAATCTTAAGCTAAATCATTTGAAGTAGAATGAAGTTTACCCTTCGAGATTTAATAGCAGAGTGTCAAGGTACTTTCATAAAAGGGAGGAGTATATCTAAGATTTCGCCTCTCGCTCATGAACTTATCGAAAATTTCAATAAGAAAGAGACGTACAAATTTTTCTTAAAAGTGGACCTAAACAAAGCTTATGATAAATTCAATAGACACTACATTATATATATACATATGCATGATGTATGGATTTCCCCGTAAATTTGTAGAACTGATTTAGGAATGTATTGATTCTCCAACTTATCCATCCTGACTAATGGGATTTGGAAAGGCTATATCAACTCCAAAATAGGTATACGACTAGGTGATCCCCTTTTCCGAACATATTTGCTATGGCTATGGAATGTTTCTCTTTTTATATGGAATTGGGGTTCCAGCCTAAGGCTAGCCATCTGATATATATGCTAAGGCAGCTAGTGGAACAGTTACATCCATTAATCGTATCTTTCAAGATCTTGAAAGGATAGTAGGTCTCAAGCTTAATGCTAACAAAAACCAAATGTAATTTTAATAAAATTGGCAAAAACAAAGAAGCAGTTTTGGCCGCACTATGTTTACGTTGGACAACTGCCAGTTGAATACTTAGGGTTCCCCTATTTCGAAAAAAAATATGCTAACAAAGAATGTGTGGATCTTTCCACTAATGTACGTGACAAGCTTCAAGGCTGGAGCTCTAGTTTGCTTTCTCTCGTAAGTAGAATTGAATTAGTGCACACGACCATTCAAGCTAAAGTCACCTTTTGGTTGCAAACTTTTCAACCACCTGATGCCTCTCTTAATAAGATAGAGAAAGTATGTGCTGCCTTTATTTGGAGGGGAGGTCTGCATAAAATCAAATATGATGACCTATGCAAATATAAAGTTAAAGGAGGAGTTGGCCTGAGAAAGTTTTGAGATATGAGACACGTTTAAGTAGGGCTGGAAAATCATAAATAACAATGGTCTATGGGCTAGATGGACGAGATAGAAATACATCCATGAGGATTTTTAGCAATGAGCTCTAATAATAATGTGCCAGCCACTTGGAAAGCTATCCTGGGAATTAGGAGAAAATTAGCTTCTTGGTATGAAAGGAAGACAGTTAGTGTGGAAAACTTTGATTTATGGGGAGATCCATGGATAGAAGGAGAATCGATAAATTCTTGTTGGGATTCACACTTTTTTCGAACTATGAAAGCGCGAATAAGCTAGTTCAAGACATCATACATGACAATCAATGGAACATCACTATCATCCCACTAAATAAAAATCAGAAAAAAAAATCAAGTACATGCCTCTATACTTTGAAAGGAAGAATGAACACATAGACATGGAAAACGACTAGTCAAGAGTTCACGACGAGTCAGCATGGAACGAAATCAAGCTAAAAGAGCAACCCAAGAATTGGAGTAAAATCATTTGGGACCACGTTAATAATCCTAAAATGGCATTTAATGCCTGCAAGGCTATCTTGTATAAACTCCCGACCATGGATAGGTTACACAGATGGGGAGTTACAAATGAAACAATATGAATTTTCTATAATTAAGGGAAAGAAACTCACACTTAACTTTTTTTTGAATGCCATTTTTCAACTAATATCATGTAAGAATTCAATTTGCTATGAGAATCAACACGAGATCTAAGAAACTGCAAGAAATTATAGATTACCTCGTTTACAGTGGAAGAACGGTAGATCTGGGGGAAAAAAGCACATCATCTCCTTCATAATAGTTGTATAGGTTGTTTGGAAAGAAAATAACAAACGAATATTTCAAAGAAGCATATCAAATTAGAAGATCTAGATCGAATTTTGGTTGGAGAATTGGGGCTAGTAAGTTTGAGGATCCCTAGTAAATTTACCTCGATGGATAGAAATGCAATTCATGCTGTAGGAGAGGATGCGAGCTCATCAATGACAAGAAACCCATGAAGACACTTTCATTCGCCATGAAAATAGAGAAAGGAAAAGCAGATTCTTTATTTATTTTTTTGTATTTTGGTTTCTTTTGAATATTTCTATCTCGAATAGTCCAGACTTGGACTTTTCGCTTCCACTTGTCCATGTGGTGTTGGCATGTTCACCGCGTATATCAGGTTTTATGGGCTGAAAGCCTAACACAAGTTTGATCCAATTTCCCAAAAAAAATACATACATACATACATATATATACATACATTTATACATATATATATATATATATATATATATATATATTGACGCAGACACTCTAATTTTATTTAAACGTGTGTATGTATTTACGTAAATAAACTAACTTGTTTTCAGTTTTTATACATTCTCCTAATAAACTTCTCTTGTTATCAAATTCCGTTGACTAGATGTTGACTGTGCAATTATATCCTCTAGTTTGAATTTTGAACGTTGGTATTCAATTAAATCCCTCTAATACCTAATTGCACATAATTCCAAATTTATTTTATATACTAATTTATTACATGCATTATATTATTTTTTGGAAAGACCGACCGGTTTTTAAAGTGATTCGTAACACATTTTATTATAAAAAATAATAATTACAATAAGTACAGTAGATATATTGAGTATCTATCTACTACATTGGTTTACCGTCCACCGCTAAAAAACACACTTAGACCGACTATCTTCACTAATGGATTAATTACCTTCATTAATAGATAAAGAATTAATTATATTGATTAATAGATTGCACATGTTGCTTTCATTAATTGATTGTATATGTAATATTCAATTTTGATCTTGATACTTATCAAACAATCAGTCAATCTTAATTAATTGAGTTTTCAAATTTACACACATAATTTTTTTCAACGTTAAAACTTTGAAGGTTTATAGCTTCTCCATTTAAACTCTAATCAGAAAACATTATGTATAAAAATTAATAAGAAAATTATCACAAACACAACAATATAAGTTTCCTGACCAAATTCCAGAATATCCGTTTTTACCGTTTTCATATTTTATTAATTAAGTCCATATTAATTAATTGTTATAAAAATATAGGATGTTACATGTGGTCTTTGTTTTGATGTTCTAACTCCTATGGATCTGTGCTTTGGTAAAAGCCCAGTTAAACATTCCCATGTTGGTGATTTTGAGTTAGTATAGCATTATTAATCAATCTGCAATACAAGAAGTTTTTATTTTGTTTTTTATCTCTATCACATACCCTAAGTAGTAGAGGAAAATAGCTTGACTGGCAGTTAGTTTCTCATACCGTAGCATAAAACTGAATGGTATTTTCCTTTTCCCTTCCTATAGAAGCTCCAGATCACTATCAAAATGCAGCTTCATGGAAGTAAGATCAAGATGTCCCATGGTTGTCTGATGATAAGTGCTGCCTCAGTGAGGAAGAGTTAAGGTGTTGTCAAAAATGCCTTTCCCCAGTAAAGTGGTTTCGAATCCAAGAACTCCACAAGCTTCTTCTACGACCGAAGCCATCCATGAGCTGTGTAGATTTTGTCCATGGTGACAGATAAATTAGCATGCGTAAAGAACTTCAACTGACATCAAAACGTTCAAAAGAGTCTAATATTCTCTACCAAAAAATAACTGTTCTCACGTATCTAACTTGCTACAACCTTTAATGTTGCGAGTAAAAAAAAAAAAAGTTTCCAGTGTAGATCCTTGTATTGATCTATGTGAGAATAACATGGTTAACTATCGATTGGATGGCACATGGGATGGAGTATCCATGATGTTCCTTATCCTACCAAAACTTTCATATATTGCGTAATACTTTGTATAACAACGTATATTTGTCAGTCCAGCATTATCTGTCGTTCTCAAGATTGCTTTACGCAACACACTGGTTACCCAATAATTATATTAAGGGTGCGTTCGCAGCAAAGTTTTGGCACGCTCAACTTTATGTTCGCGTCCGACGCGTCGGACGCGAGCACTTTTTTCCACTTCCAAATGGAACGACCGCTGGATGTTGGCCAACGGCTTGATTTCCAACTTCTCTTCATCCCTATATATTACCCCCTCTATCTTAACACCTTACACAATACTACTCCTTCAACTCTTTCTACTTATTCGACTAATGTCAAACTCCGATTCATCCTCCGAGAACGACGATTTGATGGAGCTCTACGGGGTTTATCTGGTTCAGAATGAAAGGAGAAATCATATGACGCGGATTAATACTTCGGAGTTCACTGGTTTATCTTGGATCAACGAAATTTTGAATGACCATCAAAGCCGTTGTCAAAATAATTTTCGGATGAAAAGGCTTTGTTTCTATGCATTATGTGAGAAACTACAACATCATGGTCTCGCTTCCAGACCAGAAATCTTTGTCGTCGAAATGGTTGGAATATTCATTTATACAATGGCTACTGGGCTTTCAAATAGACAACTACAAGAAAGATTTCAACGATCATGTAGCACAATTTCCGTTTGTTTTCATGATGTCCTAAACGCTTTTCAATTACTCGCTGCTGATGTAATAAAGCCAGCGGAACAACAATTTAATACTGTTCCACATCACATCAGAACTTCCACCCGGTATTACCCGTATTTCAAAAACTGTATTGGAGCTATAGACGGTACCCACGTATCTGCACATTTACCCGCTGATCAAATTATCCCTTATATTGAAAGAAAAGGGTTTACAACTCAAAATATATTAGCGGTTTGTGATTTCGATTTACAGTTTACGTATGTTATGCCTGGTTGGGAAGGGACTGCACATGATAGCAGAATTTTTAATGCTGTTACAAACGATAAAAACTATAACTTTCCTTACCCTCCAGCTGGACAGTATTATTTAGTTGATTCGGGCTATCCACTACAGACTGGATATTTACCGCCATATCGAAATATGAGATATCATAATCCGCATTTCCGTGATACAATGAATCAACCAAAGTCGGCCAATGAAGTGTTTAATTACTACCATTCGAGTTTACGGATGGCCGTAGAACGAACATTCGGCATTTGGAAGAAAAAATTTATCATTCTCAACAAGATACCTACATATCGGTTTCAAACTCAAGTGAATGTTGTGGTGTCTACAATGGCCTTACACAACTTCATACGCAAATACAATAGTGGTGACCCAGATTTTATGGCTTTTGATGATGATCCTGAACGAATACCCTATAATTACTTCACGGAATATTATAGTATGAGAAATACGACGAATAGAGGCACGGAACGTGTTCAAGCAGTAGGATTCCGAGAAATGTCATTAGTTCGAGATACCATTAGAGATCGGTTGGTTGCTGCGGGTCTGCACTAATTTGTGTTTGTATTTGTAACTGTACTTGTATCTGTATTAGAAACTGTATTTGTATTTGTATTTGTATTTGTATTCGAATTCCCCTTCGCTACAGTACCACGCTCAAATGACACACTCAAATGCCACGCTCAAATGTCACGTTCACGTTCGTTAAGAACGCACCCTAACTTGTAGAGGATTAACACAGAATACCTCAATTAAAAATATAATAGAATTACAGCAGGTTGTTGTTAAAAAAAAATTATTCGGTAGTACTGAAGAAAAAAAGATGTAAGCAAATTTAAAAAAAATTAGAATCAGCCCAAAATTAAATATGGTTTAGTCCCAATCACAATCAGTAGTCCACAACTAGTTTATCTCACATGACAAATCTGTCTATTTGCGTACAACAATGAAATACAACAAGTAAATAAATCTTTTCCCAAAGTTAACTAAAAAACATGAACCCCTGATATCGAGCGTGGAGACGTAGACAAGTTTCATGCACCACAAATTAAGATTAATATTATTATTATTATTATTATTATTATTATTATTATTATTTTGTTTTTTTTTTTGAATTTGGTCAGAAGGTGGCTTATCAGATTCGTAAAACCCTCCCTAGTGCACATAGTCTGGTTCGCGAGCACCACATAACACACAAATTAGTATTAATTTAAACAAATGTATTTATATTCTGTGAATTAAAGTTCATTCTTAGTTAACCGGGTTATAATGCAAATCTCTTAGGAAGATAACTTCGGTAGGCTTTCAAATATTTATAATGAATGCATTAATTACTTGAAGTTATACAGTAATGTTGATATGATATCTTATTCTCTTGCACTGGTGAAGACAATCAATATAAATGCACTCCTTCCCCCAGTCTTTAACAAAATCCATGTCTCCTTAACTCATATATATCTACATTCATATTTCTAGTATTTGTCAGAATGTCTAGCATGAAGATTATTGTATGCTTTCTATTATCAATATTTGTTGGAGCAAATGGCATCACTCCTATATGGCCTATGTCAAAAACACTGAGCTGTGGAAACAAACCAGTGTATTTGAGTAATGATTTCAAGTTGATTACAAATGGAAGCAAATATCATGATGATTCAGGAATTTTGAAAGATGGTTTTGCACGAATCATAAATCTTGTCAAAGCAGGCCATGTAGTAGATGGAAGTTTAGAAGGACTTAAAGTTCTTGAGGGTATACAAGTCCATATCCAATCGCCTAATGATACGGTATATCTGTTTCCATGCTTTTAGATTTATGCTTATTTTCTTCTCTTATAGTAACACTAAAGTATATCTTGATTTATAATTGTTATCTGGCGTACATGAAATTTATCAGTAGTGTTCCTAGATCTTGCCAAGTTGTAAACCAGTTTATCAATTTTACAGCTGACTTATGGCATTGATGAATCCTACAAATTGTTAATTCCTTTGCTTGGAAAGGATCCTTTGCATGCATACATTGAGGTCAGTATATTGCTTTACGGACTCCAATCTTCTTCTTGATATATATTTCCATGTGTTGATTCTTAGTCTGTGATATTTAATTCGATCAAATTCTGTATTGCAGGCACAAACAGTGTATGGAGCTCTTCATGCATTACAGGTAATCTAATACCTTCAATCTATATAAGGCAATTTGACGTTGTCTTGACAGGAGTACTCTTCTTAGTCATGGCACAAATTAAGACGTCTATTTGAAATTCAAGGGTCTTTAATTATGAGCATTTATGTTATCATCATTCACTTCATACAGTGACAATAATTAATCCGTAAAACTTATTTTCAGACGTTTAGTCAATTATGCGAAATTAATCTTCGGAGAAGGACTATTGAACTAAATCATGCTCCTTGCAACATCACTGATGGGCCAAGGTTTACGTATAGAGGGCTTCTAATTGGTGGGTTGAAACCGAATTTGTGTTCAATGCAGTACCCAAACCATGGCTGCTGCTATTCAGTGAAATGCAATTTTGTAACTGTTTATTCCAATTGCAGATACTGCAAGACACTATTTGCCTGTGCCAGTTATAAAGAGCGTGATTGATTCAATGTCATATACAAAATTGGTAAGACCTCCTTTCTTAGGATCACGAAAATATTTCTAGTATGCAAGAATACCGATGAGGTGCGTACATATCAAAATTATACCTTGAATGCAGAATGTTTTACATTGGCATATTGTGGACGAACAGTCTTTCCCTCTAGAAATACCGTCCTACCCAAAACTATGGTGGGGAGCTTTCTCTTCTTCAGAAAGATATACAATGGCTGATGCTAAGGATATTGTAAAGTGAGTTCAGATATACTAATCTCTAATGAATCGTACAGCCTCTCTAAAAGTACATATAATTTTGCAGCTATGCAGCTCGAAGAGGAATCCATGTGCTGGCCGAGCTTGATGTACCAGGTCATTCAAAGTCATGGTACTAATGCATGATTATGTTAACATATATTCGATTAATTTTGATACAGCTATATGTTAGTCTAAGATAAAATGTGCTTCACAGCCTTTGATTTTACTAAACATTAACCCTACATTTTTTGCAGGGGAATAGGTTATCCTCAATTGTGGCCGTCTGCAGATTGCCAACAACCACTTGATGTTAGTAATGAAACCACCTTCCAAACCATTGATGGCATACTTTCAGGTGATTCCCATTTCTTCAAGAATATGTTTATCTCCTTTAATATTGGTTTTGCTGGTAATTTATAAACTGATTATTATTTTCTTTATATTGATTTAGATTTTAGCAAGGTGTTCAAGTTCAAATTTGTTCATTTGGGAGGCGATGAAGTTGATACAAGTAAGACTATATCTTGCCTTCTATCTGTTCCAGCACTCATTCTTAAAAATGATCATTTTACACAGCCTTTCTGATTAATTTTCATGCTTCATAAGAACATTATTTTAAACTGTTTCAGTCTGTTTGTGCATATTTTTTGTGCCTATGTATTGTAACTACTTTGTCTATATATGTGCACCGTACAATTCATTTTGCGAAATCTGATTTCAGGTTGTTGGAAATCCAGCCCTCAGGTGCAGCAATGGTATGTACATGAAACAACCTTTTAATTCTCTATCCAAATAGATAAAGAAAATGCTGTAAACGAAATAACTGTCAAGTCTTTTTTCTCACTCTATTCGGTCCTCGATTGATCGCCCTATGAAAAGAATTATACAGAAAATGTCACGGAATACGATAACTTAAAGCTGCTCAATGAGCAATCTATAATTCTCCTTCTGTTCCTTCTTATAATATGGATAATAATACATTTAAAATCCATTCCCAATTTTGAAACCTTGCTAATGATTTTACGGCATACAATAGCTGAAATGTTCATGTCAATTAATCACAAGCTCAACTAGTACATTATTTCTTCTATAGCTTGACATGTTAAAAGTGTAGTCTTACCCACATTGAACAATTTGTGTCATGTTTCCTGTATATATACTATGAGACCGTTGTTTTTATTATCAATTGGTTCTAGGAATACTTGTTTGATTCTATAGTATTTTACATGGTATCAAAGCTTAATTGGTTTCTGTCCTAAAACCTTGTTTCGGCTCATGTGGCTTGGGCACGTGTCACACGTGTAAGGGTGGTGTTGGCCTTATTTTGTCTCACATTAAGCAATTTGTGTCATCTTTCCTATATATATGCTATGAGACTGTTAAAAATAATAAAAATTTGTTGACAGTACAATATTTAGACTTAGATGCTTAATAAACACGATCAATTACAGGTTAAGGAAAAACAACTTAAATGAATCAGGGGCATATGAATACTTCGTCTTAAAAGCTCAGAGAATAGCTGCTTCCCATGAATATGAAGTCATTAACTGGTAAGCAAGCTATATAGTCTACGTATTTTCTTTTTCCTCCTTTTCTGCTTCTTCCTCACACAGTTCAACATTTCTCTATCAGGGAGGAGACATTCAACAATTTTGGAAATAAACTAAGCCCTGGAACTGTGGTGCATAATTGGTACTCTTATACATACTTTTGTTTCATATTTTTGTTTAAAATCCCAATACGTTTTATAAAACTGTAGACAATGTAATAAAGGATATGTTTTAAATTTTCACAAGGCTTGAAGGTGGTGTGGCAGCACAAGTTGTTGATGCAGGACTAAGGTGCATAGTAAGCAACCAAGATATGTGGTATTTAGATCATTTGGACACACCATGGCAGAAGTTCTACGACAACGAGCCTTACACAAATATAACTGACGTGGAAAAACAAAAGCTGGTTCTTGGAGGTGAAGTGTGCTTATGGGGTGAACATATCGATGCGTCGGATATACTCCGAACTATTTGGCCACGAGCAGCTGCCGCCGCGGGTATATTTCTTTTGATTATGCTTAAATTTCCTTCAAGTTTAACTCTTTTTTTTGGCGCATAAAGTTATAGTTTGATATTAACAAGATAAGATGCAACATAGTAAAATGTCTAGAACATTAATTTACTGAGTAATGAGTTTCTTGGACAGAGAGATTGTGGACACCAGAGAATAAATTGTGGATGTGGAATACAACAACTAGATTGGCCAGTTTCAGGTGTCTACTCAATCAGAGAGGAATTGCGGCTGCACCACTTAATGCATTTGGAGGAGCAGAACCATCAGGACCTGGCTCTTGCATTCTGCAGTGATATATAATGTATGCTGACTTTTTTTGTAAACCGTTGGTGTGGTGTGTTCATGGAAATGTTGAACATTCAGTGGATGCATAAATGGGAAAGAGATATATCTTTCTTTGTCTGCGTATTTTCTTTTATGTTGATTTTTTAATCAACAATTTGTTTCAATTACTCTTTGTCTGCGTATTTCCTTTTTATGTTGATTTCTTTATCGACAATTTGTTTCATGTAGATGGCAGAAACATGTTGGTTTAGATAAAACATGATAACAAAGATGACTCAAAAATAAACCAAATCAAAGCGAAATATGTAATAGGCCAAGTCAGATTAGATAGCTTGGAATTTTATTTAGAGCCAAATCAAAATAATAGTCTGCTTTATCATTTAAAACCGATTTACTAATTAGAAAAGGTCAATTCTATTTTAATCCAGAAATATGCTGATTAGCCACAATTTTTTATTTTTTTTGGGCAAAACTAGAAAAAATTACGATTTTACTGGGTAGCCCCATCTGAATTAAAAAAAACGAAAATACTCTTCCATTCTAGAGCTCTACATGGTACTGTAAAGGCTTCACGTATGGCAATTGCATTGATCCAGTAAGATACCACGTAGTAACCCTACGTGGTGCCTTGAAGGCACTACAAAGGGCAAGTGGGTGGTGGACACAAAACTTAAGAAAAAGAAGGTATTTTTATCTTTCAATTAAAAAAAAAAAAAAAAACTCGGGCTGCTCGGTGCTTTCTCGGATTCGAATAGAATTTAACACTAAAAAAAGGTTAACTCTATTTTTACCTAAAAAATCAATACTATTATTGTTGTCCACTTTTTGTAGCTCAATAACTCACTAATATTTTTTTTTAATTTTGCTCCACTTTGTCATTCAAGCAGAAAATGAAATAAGAAAAAGGCTTGATGCCATTAGGATTGGATATGATTGCATTACCATGCGATTTGTGAGTTCAACGTGATTACTAGTTATTCATTTCATCAAAAATATGAATGCATACATTGTTTCTATATCATTTTAGTTGTTTACATATATTTTCTTTTGAATCATGTACTCTATACACTAGTACAAAATATGTCTGTTGCATCGCCTCATTTGCATCAGTTGTCCATACAACCGATGCAAATAATATTATTTGTATCGGTCTTCGAGAAATCGATGCAAAAATAGATCAAAGCAAATAGCATTATTTGCATCAGTTCTCTTTACAACTGATGTAAATAACATTATTTGCAACCATTTCTAGGAACTGATACAAATGGATCAATGCAAATAATTTATTTGCATTGGCTCTTAGTAACTGATGCAAACGCACTGAAGCAAATAATATTACCTGCATTGTTGTTTAAGAACCGATGCAAATTCACCGAAGAAAATAATTTTATTTAATAAATAACAAGAAGTAATAGGTAACAATCAAAAAATCATAAGTGAACTAGAAAATTTTGTTTAATAAACTAGAAATAAATAATTGTTTATACAGTAAAAGTAAATTAGTTGATCATAGCTAATAAATACAATTAGTAAACAGTAGCTAATAAACTTGAAATAAATAATTGTTACGAAAATATTTAATATTTAATTCTCAATATATAGTGTCTACTAAATAATATTTAACAAATAAAAATTATAATTCAACAACAACATTAAATACTAAATAATAGATTATTAATTTTTTAATAAATACTATTAAGTAATTAGGTAGTATTTAAATAAGTAATTAATAACTAATAATTACATTTAATACTAATTAAATAAATAATTAATTAATAGTAAGTAATTAATATTTAATATTTAATCAGTAATGTTTAATAATTAATATTTAATACTTAATCAGTAATGTTTAACATTTAATACCAATTGCGAAAAACATCTTTTGCAACTATGTTATTTTTCCAGTAGCAATAAATATGTTTTACAACTAGCATTTCCCGCCAATTGCAAAAAATATATCTTTAATAACAACAATTTTTTACCAATTGCGATAAACATGTTTTCAGCAACCGAGCTTTCCTACCTGTTGCGATAAATGTAGTTTTTAGAATTGTATTTTTCTTACTAACTGCAACAAATATACTTTAAACAGTTGTTTATTTTCGTCGGTTGCCACAGAAATTTATAACAGCTAACTAATTTTTGAACATTAATATCTAATTAACAAATAATTAATTTTGCCATTTAGTATTTAATATATAGTCAATTTAATATGATACTAATTAATATTAATAATTATTTTAATATATTAATAATATATTTAACAATTGATATTCAATAATTAATGATTAAAAATTAACAATACTTACATAATAATAGGTATTTAACAGTCAAATACTATTCAATTACAGTCAACAAGTAACAATTAATTATTAGTAATAAATAAGTAAGAAATAATAATTAGTAATTAGCAACTAATAATTACTATAAAATAATTCCTACTAAATAATTAATAATTAATGATTAACTCTAATTTTAATAACTAATAATTAATAAGTAATCAAGAAGTAACATTTATTGTTTAGTATTCGATATTCAATAATTATGAGTATTAATTATATTTATTTTTTATTATTCCAAAAAAACATTCTCTAAAATAAACATAAAGATATTAACAAAATTTATGATTATTTTAATTTAAAGAAAACAATTTACATTAATGTTCTTAAAATAATGATGTTGTTATTGACACTCCAGTTTTGGTTAAGAGGCGCCACATCCAAAAAGAAAAATTTGGTATAACCCCACTATTTTTTGATTTTAATCATTTTCAACGGTTATTTGTCGACATTCAAATCTAAACTCGGCATACACTCGTCGAATTTCACTGATAAATTCGACAGCAACTTACCGAACTTCAACTGAGTTTCCTTTAATCAAAATTGAAATGTCAATAACAATGGAAAAATAAAAGGTAAGACGCTAGTTTTCCCTCATGGTTTAATACACAAACTAACACACTTAGTTGCCTAGGCTTATTTCGTTGCCCATTTTTCATGCTACCGCCCAATTTTTAATGCTACCGCCCATTTTTCACTTCACGTTTTATTCCACCAACTCAATCTCAATGTTTGCACTTGTTCCATGATTCTTCCTCTCCTCGGTCGTGATATTCTCATCGTTTTAGAAAATATTAAAATGTAGTGAAAAACTATGGCTTCATCCTCTGTCAGGCCATCTATTTCAACTTTGCTAGACATCTCCTCGAGAACGACGACTTCTACCTCTCCGCCCTCAACCATAAATCCTTCCTGTCCCTTCCTCCCCGTAGTCCGATCGCATCTGGGTCCCTACTGGCTACTCCTCTAGTGCCTCCTTTTATTGTCAGACCGGTGTCTACGCTAACGCCTCAGCTTCTCCGACCTTCTATTTCAATATGTAATCCTTCCGTCACATAACTTCTCTCTATCTCCCCTTCTCTCCTTCCCTGAAAATTCCAGATCTCTTTTTAGGGTTTCCCACATTTGCAATCAGCCTCTTTAATTCGATTTTAGATCTGGTCTTTTTGGGTTTTGATTTCATTCCAATAAATTTTTCCTTTTTTTGGATGATCGAGGTTAACTGTTCGATCTTTACTTCTAGGGTTTCTATATTCTGAATTCTGGATATATCTATTTTGTAAATCAATATAATCCCTACTGTTGGATTCGATAATATGAAGTAGAGCTTCCGTGATCGGTTTGTCGGGAATTCGATAACAATTTGACTGTAATTGATACGAGGTACGTATTTCCTAGTTTTTTTTATGTGTATAACGTTGGTTGTAAATATGATCTTAAGTTAATTTTAGGTTTATCTGAGTTGGTTATAAGATGTTTACTCTGTAAATATATTGTTTTCTAGAATAAAAGCTACTATGATAGTAAAATACGTGTAGTGATATGCATAACGATAGACATAACCATTGTAGATATATACTTTTTACTATCAGAATGATATGAAAAAAATCTCGTACTACTGCTATTTACTATCACAATGATATATACTTTTTACTATCATCTGAATCAGTTACATTAAGAACCCATGTGCACATGTTGCGCATATGACATTGGTTGTTTTAGAAATCCAGATTTAAGGGGTGTCTCTGAGAAAACAAGTGGTTGTTTTAGAGAAATTTAATTATTGACTAGTAGGTATGATTACATATAGAGACAGGAATCAAGATCTGTGACACCCCAGGTCCATTAATGTCACTCTATATTGAATGCATTAAGTTTCGTGAAGCATTATAGGTAAATTAGAACATAATATCACAAGACAGACACGCAAAATAGCAGCGGAATTAAAAACTTTATTTAAATCAAAACATCATGGTCCCAAATACTGAGTTTACATCATAAGTTCGAAATAATCAATTACATTAATAATCTGTCTTGCTAAAAATATCAGAGTATAAAAGCATAAAACCATATTTCCCTTGTGAAGCCATAAGAGAGTTGACAAGAAGTCAAAGCGGTAAATCAATATCCAAAATCCAAGCTAAGCTGAAAGAATCCGAATTACTTCTAACCACTTCCACCTTGAGAACCTGGGGAGGGGGGAGGACGGAAGAGAGAGAAGATGAAACAAAATGGGTCAGACATAAAGTCTGGCGTGTCCAGTTACTTTTAAATATAAATTAATAAAAGTATCATGGCAGGTATATAAAAACTGGAAGAACAAGATAACAATAACAAGGACAAGTGTGAACTAAGCAAGATAAGTTTGAACAGAATATACTGCGCTTCTTAAATACGTTTCTCTACACCGCACCAGTACTAGTATCTCTAAAACAGAATGGTGCCTACAAATACCATTCCATTACATTTTCTTGATTTTTAGGTTACTTGGGTTAACGGCACTCAACGCTTATACACACGACGTACTCGTTTACTTCCTAATGGATTAACCTAATATTGTATATATGTAGTCACCTCTCAATACTGAGGTACACCCCATGGTATCCCACTAGCACGGTCTCCCTCGTAATTCCACAGAGAAGTACGTAGTCCCTCATCCTACGCCGGGGTGACATACAGATCTCTATATAACAATGTTACGTTCTTCATATATCTGTCATTACTATGCAACATAAACGTACGGACTGCCACCATCGATCGAATCAGATTTCATTCCGTAGTAATGCCCTCAAGTATACGATACATCACCCAGAGTAGTCATGCATGTATCTAGACTATCCCACGTATGTATTGTAATTGTAACTCGATGCATCAATCGCACGTCCTCTAATATGCACTGAGTTCCATGGCGGGGCGATACAAGAAACATGAACTCAGTCAGGAGCTTTTCCATACCTGTACAGGCCCTCCTTTAAGAGCCTCAAAATACAGATACTCCTATGGTCTGTTTTTCATGGTGGCTATGGCCCCACCTCAGCCCCTCCCTCGACTAGTAAAGACTATAAGAGCTAAACGACTGCCCCTAATAACAAACAATCTAAACATCCATTTGGCTTCTTCCCTCAGCCACCCGTACCCCAATAGTGAAAGGTGAAATGGTCTATTGGTTTTAGCTCTAGTCTTTTTCGCATCCCACTGGCTGCCGATGACGGGTATCCGACGATCTACTATCTTTGTTGGTCGTGACCCTTCACCTCCCCGTAGAGGCAACCACCGAATCACGCTAACGTCACCGCGTCACAGCATTCTGACTGTATAGCTACTTTTGCAGTCAAGGCCCACCTACCTAGTAGTTACGCGCAGACCCAACCTCTGCGGGCACATTCTAATCATCTGCCACCACACAGAGGACTACCAGGAGCACCGTACGTATCTCAGGAAGTTGCGTGCTTCCCCTTCTAGTCCTTCGGAGCCACCAGAATAATCAGATGAACGTGCACTCCCCTCGTGCCTAATAACATCACGATGATCTACCCCGATGGGTTATTCACTCTCACACGTACGAACTGGTCCAAGCACCTAAATTTAATGTGTCATTAGACCCTATGTCTAAACATTCTTTTACGCGCTTGCTTTACCATACCAGGTTTCCATTTAACTTGGTTATCCCATTCGCATTGATTTCTTATTCAAGTTACCAAGTCTCTCTTGCTTATTAATTTTAGTTATATAACTTGACCCATTAATAAGTTCACAACATGTTATTCTCTAGACTGTAATTCAAGGTCTGTACTTTACAATCTCTTCATATTTTCGTCGTCCGATTCCATAGTTATAATAACATGTTCTTACTTAATGTGTAATTAATTATGTCTCATTTTACATGTTTCCTTTTTAACATGCCCCTTATCAATTATGATTAAATTTAACTTATATCATTTTATAAGTTTCCCTCATTCTTTCTCATTTAATCATAATTTCATTTTACACCGTTACTACGACTTAGCATTGTTTACTTATTAACCTAGTTCTCTTAACTAATGTCCACTAATAAGTTTCTCTCCCCACCAATATAACTTATGTTGTCCTAAACCGTAGATTTCAGATTCTTGTTCTTGTAAATAGCTTAATTTACAATTAAGTATAGCTTATCCCCTTACATAAGTTATTCTATTCCCTTTTCCATTTATTATAAGCTAAGCTATAATTTCCACTTGTCCCTACGACAAGCCCAAACTTCTTGTAATGACCCAGAAATTCTCGCACTTTGAATCGACCATAAACCACACAGGTCTGACCCAAAGGTTGGAAATCTTCGAATACTTTAACTTTGGGAATACAATACATCAGAACAATAACAGCAGACTTTTATTACATTACAATAATGTTACATCAGAGTACAGAATATATCAGAGTACATTGAAATAAAATTACAGCGGAAGATAAATTACAAAAGATTTAATACATTAAATAAAATACAGTAAACAGCGGTAGACTACTAAGCTCTGGACACAGCTTTAGGCTTCGATCCAGGATCCTGCTAAAAGAATAGATATCTGCAAAAAGCTACTCGACTGCCCGTGTGGAAAAGAGGGCACCCGAGTTTGCAAAGTGAAACAAACTACGAGTCAGTCATGGGACTGGTGTGAGAATTCTAAACTAATTTAATTAATAAGACAAATCCAAGGACCACACCGCTAATGCGGAACGGGTTTTATTCCAATGGATTGCCGGTGCATAAATTAAAGTACAACGCAATGCTTTTTGGAAAATGAAACCATTATAAGACCCAAGTCCCATCACACAATGCAACGCACACCAGAGGATAGGGTTTTACCTTATAATGGTCAAAAGATGCTAAATACGTAAAACGGATTACTACTAGTGTGTATATGTTTTAAATAAAAACATTTCAATCATAAGTGTCAATCCTAGACGGCATGGGTACCATATATCATGTCGCCAATACTAGTTCTACAATCAAAATCGCAAGGTCGTATTGGAAATTGGATTTCCATCATGAGTCGAGGCTAGGGGCAAGCTCCTCTCCGATTCGAGACACTCTAGCAAATGCCTCAGGATCCCCCGCAGTGAACCCTTGGATGCGGTAGGGTCGGTCCCCGCCTATCGGCAGTGGATTGGTTATGCCTGAACACACGTTTCCCGGTTCCTTTGAACCTATAATATGACCACTATCGGCCTATAAAAATACGAGGCGCCTCAAAATCCATCATCCACATAAGTAAAATGTCAGGGCTGCTAGGTGGCTGACACCACTCTAGCTAGAAAGAAACGTGTGCACTCCCTACGGTCCATATCCCGTTTTTGACTCATACCGGGGTGTGAGGCTCGCGAAGTCACGATATACACAAAGCTATGCCGTAATAGGCTATGCTTTGATCATCAACCACAAGGCCCTGCTTTTCAACAAAAGCCTTGATCAATGCATCTTAGCATGCCACATTGTCAGTCCATACTATACCATTGATTTCTGCCAATATATAACCTCTAAGCTCATATGTCTCAGAGAAGGGTGTTAACCACCAAGCAGATATATATTAACAGAGATCAACGAATGTAGTATAAAGGACTACAATGTCAGACATACATTCCATTTATAAACTTATGCTCTGGGTCTGAGCGAAAGTCAAATCCGTACAAATCAACACTACGTCCGGATAAATACCATCTTAGCCCCGTCTTGGGAGCAAATCAATCAAGGACCTCAACGCTAGTTACCCATTCGATGTGAAGATCGTCGGTCTTCAATCGCCGTCTTCAACTCTTAGATTTAGAACGTCGTATAATCATTTGAAATGAGATTGAACTCGGTCTTCTCAAATGATTCTCGCATATATATATAATTATTTGAAAATATTTCCTATCGTTATTAATATTTGATAACGACCTATCGCTATTTTTATTTATATAAAAATAGCCTAAATTAATTTAACGACGCTTCGCGTCAATGGGTGACCCTGGCGCTGTTTTCAACGAAATTTGATTTACACATAACTTGAAATCTAACCGTTGGATTTTGGCGAAATTTATGTCGTTGGAAAGATCTTCCCAAAGCAGTCCTAACGGCTCCAGTTTTGGGAAAATCCGACGGTCGGATCTCTCGGTATAACCATTTAAAGTTACGATTGCCGATACGCGAACTGCCGTGCGCGTTCCGTTTAATTTTTAATTTATATTTATATATATAAATATAAATCATTTGGCGATTTCAACCATTTACGTCTATTCTTTTATCACATTTAAAATGACGATAAAAATATCACTTTTATTTTACTCTGTTTTTATTTACATTTAAAATGTAAATAAAATGTGCTTTTTAAATTCACTTTAATTCATGCTTTATTTACACCAAATATAAATAGATGTTCTTTTTCTATCTTTGGTTCATTTACACTAAATGTAAATAAATAATTAAATAATCTTTTTCTATCTTTTGATTTATTTACTCTAAATGTAAATAAATATTCTTTCTTACCATTTATTTATTTACCTAGATATAAATAATGTTTTCAGTTTCCTTTTCTTATTTCTTTACCCAAATGTAAATAAATGGTTTTTCTACTTCTACTTTTTCTTATTTATTTACACTATTTGTAAATAAATGTTTTTACTTTTCTTTTATCTTATTTATTTACACTATTTGTAAATAAATGTCTTACTTTTACTTTTGCTATATTTATTAATTGTAAATAAATGTATCTAATTTCTTATTCATATTTATTTACGCTATTTGTAAATAAATGGTTTCAATTTCCTTGCCAATCTTATTTACATAGTAAATGTAAATAAATGTATTTCTTTTATTCTTTTCTAATATTTCATTTTTTTTTAAATAAAAAGAATATCTTATGTTAATTCTTTTCTAACATTTCTTTTTATTATTTACATAAGAAAATGTAAATAATTACCATCCACATTTTGGTTCTTTTTATTCCTTTTTTTTTTACATAAGAAAATGTAAATAAATTCTAATTCACATGTTTAATCTTATAATCTTAATTACATAGAAATGTAATTTTATTTACAATGTAAAAACATGTTCTTTAATTACATAAAAGTATAATTTTATTAAATCTTTTATTTATCTAATGTAAATAAATGTCTTACTTTTTCTATGTTTTATTTTATTTACACTAAATATTTTACATATGCTTTAACCTCCCACATTGGATAGGTATTGTTGTGATTACTGGACAGCCGGGCGGGTCCGGGCAGGTTTACATCACAACTCAATCCAACCTCGGGTTAAGCATACTAATTCATATTAAGAAAAATGGAATAAATGTTTTTTTTATCCTTTTTATTTTCTTTTCTCATTTATTTACCTATTTGTAAATGAATGTCTAAATTACTTTACCTTATTTATTTACCTAAACGTAAATAAATGTTTCAATTACTTTATCTTAAGTATTTACATAAGAAATGTAAATGCTTATTCCCTATTCTTTTACATTGAAAAATGTAAATACTTAATCCTTTTTATTATTTCTTCTTAACAAAATGTTTATTTTGTTTTTATCCTTTTATCTACTTTAAACAAAAATGCGAGTTTTGACGCTACTAATTTATATTGATAAACCTGTGAATTTTTGTCGCAACTAATTTATATTGATAAATAGTATATTTTTAACGCTACTAATTTATATTGACAAAATTGTTTACTTTAATCCAACCATCATAATTTGACAAATATGTCAATTCTAATTCAACTACTATAATTTGACAAAAATGTCAATTTTAATCCCACTATCATAGTTTGATAATTAGGTCAATTCTAAAGGTAAAAAGCGACATTTCTATTTATCATGCACAAATCCTATGTAATTGACATTTTTATTTATCACAACACTCTTAACTAAAATGACATGTTTATATTAGTATAACATGACTAACTAAATGACATGTTTAACAATCCTAATATCAGAATAAAAATAAGTATTTTTATTCACATGACATGACATTATTATAACATAAATGGTATTTTTATTCTAATGACATATTTGCATTGTGAAAATATAACCATTTCGCTAATTCGCTCTTAATATACAAAATGTCCACTTTGTCTAATTCACTTTTAATATACAAAAATGTATATTTTGTCTAATTCTTCTCCATGCAAAAAAATGCTAATTTTGTTTATTCAATTCAATGCAAACAAAAATGCTAATTTTGTTTATTCTATTCAATGCAAACAAAAATGCTAATTTTGTTTATTCTATTCTAATATTCATTTTAATCTTTACATTGAAAAAAAAATGTAAATTTACTATTTCTATGTAATATTTGCATTTTAGGATGCAAATGCAAAGGCAAACTTATTTCTAATGTAAACGTCCTTTCTAGTGTCAACATTTCAAAAATAACTATATTTCCCAATGCCAATATTTGATTCACTTCAATCATATAATATGACGATGAAATATATGTCACAATACTCAAATTATCATAACGGTGGTTTTGGTGTCATAATATTCAGAATAACACAACGATGGTTCTGGCGTCATAATATTCAAAATAACACAATGATGGTTTGGCGTCGTAACATTCAAAGTAACACAATGATGGTTTTAGCGTCATAATATCTATTTTAACACAACAGTATAAATTGTGTCATTGTTACTATACTAACACAATGATGTAAATTGTGGTGTACTTTTGATGAATCACAATACAAGCCTCATCTTTATTTGTAAATGAAAATAAAGATCATTAAACTTACATTCTGTTATATGTAAATGAAGACAAAGATAGAAATTGTCCCTTTACTTAAGTTGACAAAATGAGCACAAAATTTTGTTCTTTTATTATGTCAACAAACAACATAAGAATTTGTCTTTTTATCAAGTTAACAAAATGACATAAAACTTGTCCCTTTTAATTTAACAAACAAAATTATGTAAAAATTGTCTTTTATTTTACAAAACAAAATTACATAAGAATTGTCTTTTATTTTAACAAACAAAATAAATGTTAAAAATTGTCCTTTTAATTTGTTAACAAAAATAGTGTTAAAAATTGTCCTTTTTATTCGTTGACAAAATAATGTTAAAAATTGTCCTTTTTATTTGTTGACAAAATTGGACATAAAATAATCCTTTTTTATTTTGTCTACAAAAATTTGTCTTTTTCTTATGTAAACAAAATAGCATAAAAATAATTTCCTTTTAATTTGTATACAAAATTTTGCCTTTTCTTCTTTTGTAACAAGGATAAACAAAATAAAGATTTAATATTTTTATGTAAGAAATAAAAATAAAAACAAAAACAATAACGATGAGGATTTATCGGGAATGCATCAGAAGTACAGATCTAAACAAAAGTCCACAACATGATATCATACATCATCACATCAACAGATAATAAACTTAATCATCACATCACAGATAACTTATGTAACAATTTTAATTAAAATTTTATATTAATTAAAAATCAGAAATCTCACATGCGTTGGAGATTTAGTCCAAATTTTCAAACAGTTCAGAAAGGCCTCGTGTCAGTCCAGGAATGTAGATCTGATCTCTACGATCACACAGCTTCTGAAATCGTTAATTTCGTTGATGTACGCATTAGTTATGGTCAAAATAAGATTGGAAATAAATTTCATTTATTAATTAAATAATTAAATTAAAAATATACCCTCTTCTTCTTGTTCAAAGTCACGGCCGTGACTTTCAACTATTGTTCAAAACTTCACCTTCAGTTTTCGGGAGCTTGGATGCACGAAACGAGACGCCGTCAGTTGGAGGAGGTGCGGCCAGGGGAGGCTCACGTGCGCCTGGGGTGTTGGGGGTGTGGTTGGAAAGAGGATAGAAAGAGGAGGTGAAGAAGAGCCGCCATGAACCTATGAAGAAGGAGGCTAGGTTTCATTAGGGTTATGGGGTTGGGTCTATGAGATATTATATAGACATTCGCAAATTGTTGTTTAGTCCTTATGTATTCTATAATATTTAATTCTATTAATTTTACCCCCTTTATGTAAGTTATTTAATACAATTTGGTCCCTTTATTATAAACAAATAATACTTTTCTTTCAATCTTTTCAATGTAGTAAAAATGATACATTTAAATGCAACTTTTTAATGTGATAAAAACGATACATTTCATTGCAACTTTTTAATGCAAATAAAAATGATACATTTGTAAATTCTAATGTGACTAAATTAATGAGTTTAATTTTGTCCATTCACATTCAACAAAAATGTATATTTTGTTGTACCTTTCGAACACCACACAAAAATGTATAACCTAACATGTTTTGTTGACATTTCTAATAGGGTGCGTTTTTTAGAGGTCCCTATTAAGTTTCAAAATATAAAAAAAACCCGGTCATAAACTTATTGTAAATTAGGTCCCTATTTTCTGAAAAGTCATCAAAAAAATATTAAAAAAATATAAAAAAATCACGTAAATTCGTATTTAAATAAAACATGTAATCGCCCAAAAATTCAGATCATAATAAAATCAAAACATGCATCAAAATCGAAAAAATACAGAAAACAGCGAAAAATGCAGTAATCTGCATCAAATCATGCACATATTTGGAATACTTGCATTCATCTGTGCAAGTATTTCTCTGTTATATTTTTACATGTAATACTTGCATACATGTGTGCAAGTATTTAAAATAGTTGCATACATGTATGCAAGTTTCTGCACATATTTTATTTTCACATGTAAATACTTGCATACATGTGTGCAAGTATTTCAAATAGTTGCACACATGTATGCAGGTTTCTGCATGCATTTTCAACTAAAACAGCTTCAGAAATACTTGCATACATGTATGCAACTATTGGCAAAAGTTGCATACATGTATGCAACTATTTGCAAGTTTTTAAATTCACAATACATCCCTGTAATTAATGTTTTCTCTGTAAACCCGCCCCCTATTTTAGCTGCCGCCTGGAATCTTCCGCCTGCCACTTTCCATACCTCCGCCTCTTTCGTTTTCTGTCCAAATTTTCAGGCGCTATCACTTAAAAAAAAAAAAAAAAAATTTCTAAAATCTGTAAACATTCTCGGAAGTCCACAGAAATTTAAAAAAAAAAGTTGCATAAATGTATGCAACTTTTACGAATAGTTGCATACATTTATGCAACTATTCGAATACACATGCATATACTTATGCACGCCTGTTTGAAAAATTGCATACATGTATGCAGTTTTTCTATATAACTGCATACATGTGTGCATATATGTCAAAATACATGCAAACGAGAATAAGTTGCACGTAGGTATGCGGTTTTTAAATAAATGCATCAGCAGATGCATGTTTTAACAATATGTGCATACATGTATGCATTTATACTGCAGTTTTGACGCAGATTTGAAATAAATGCATACATGTATGCAACTAATCTATTTATATGCATGTTTTGATGCAATTTACTGCATTTCGTTGATTTTCTGTATTTCGTGATTTCGACGTTGTTTTTGATGTTTTTTTGGTCTGATTTTTTTCACGATTATTTGATTTAATTAATTACGAATTTACATGATTTTTTTATATTTTTTTTGTATGTTTTTATATGTTTTTGAAAATAGGGACTAAATTTACAATAAGTTTATGACCGGGGGTGAGCCTAATTAAGTTTCGTTTTAGGGACCTGTGCCTAATATTCACTTTCGAATATAACCTAACATGTTTTGTTGACATTTCTAATGCACATTTTTAATAAAAGTGGAATCTCCAATCCTCTAAATAGATGACATGTTTAATTCTCTAAATAGATGACATAAATGACATTTCATGACATTTCAAATCTAATGACATATTTAATCCAATTTAACCTTCCTAACAAAAGTGACCTTCTTATTTTAACATAAACATTACTAATAAAAATGTTCTCATGACAAATCCTATATTTCAAATGCAAATAATAAGAACCTTTTTTTTTTAAATTATCACATCAAAACATATTTTTTTTTTTTGAATGCATAGTGAGTTAAGAAATTGAAAAGTTACCAGGTTGAAATAAAGATACATGCAGGCATGATTTGGAAAGAATAAACATGGCATTTATGATATGAATGTGCATGATTTATTTGTTTATTAATGTCAACATTAACTAACGAACGTTACTTTGTCTATCACATGCGACATGAAATTTACTATATAAATAAACAAATAGATTTTATCATTTAATTTCTCAAATCAAACATATCTTATAGTTGACACTCAACTTAGTGTCAATTTCTTATTAAAAATTATATTGAACCTTTAAAATAAAATCAAGGATTCAACTACTATTATTACTTTAATTTAAAAATAGAATTTTTAATTTCTCCCGTATTTTCTAACAAAATTTTATGAAATAAAATTTTTAAATTTATCATCAATTTCCGGGTTGTTACACTTCTTATCTTTTATGTTCATACAAGTTAATGCCACAGACCTCTCACATTAAGTCAACCACTTGTGGATGCTGGATATGCCGGGTGGCTCTGGGCAGGCTTAAACCACAAGTTTAGACTTAACCTCGTGTCATGGTGCTGCTATGCATTAGACCCTTCACATTAGATTAGCCACTTGTGGTCGCTGAATTTGCTACGGGCAGACTTATACCACAAGTGCAATCTAACCTCGTGTCTAAGCGTTACTAGGGTTCCATTATTTTCAGCATATTCATATTAATAAATTTCCCTATTCCAAATATAGATTTTCATGCCCCTTTTTAATTCATATTTCATTATGCACAATATGCCCCTTTTCCCAAGTCATAAATCAAGATATATATATATATATATATATATATTATGCCCAAATCCATATTCGCATATTTGCTAATTTATGTCCCGAGTTCATGTTCACATATTTCAGCACAAGTTATGCCCAAATTCATATTCACATATATTCCAATTTACGGCCAAATCATATGCTAAATCATATTTTACATATGTTCCAACTTATGCCCAAATCATATTTTACATATGTTCCAATTTACGCCCAAATCATATGCCAAATCCTATTTTACATATGTTCCAATTTACGCCCAAATCATTTTTTCCAATGTATGCCTAAATTCATATTCACATTATCCAACACGATATACATTCCCAGTCGTTCCCAATTTCGCACGTTCGCATATTTCAGCGTTAGGCCTAGGCTCGAAGGTAGCCTGGCTATATAAAAATAAAAGGAAAAAAGAGGGAGAGAAAAGAATCAGAACAGGCATGATAATGAATCAATAATATAACGGTAGAAATAGGCATAAATACTGAATAAGCATGTTATGACAAGATTAAACATGGTGACGATATAAACATATAAGAATAGATCTGATGAATATGTCATAATAAAATTGATTAGGCACCGATTCAAGATCCAATTTTTATATACATATCAAGATTACTATTAAAATATTTAGATCTAAAAATAACATGAACTCACAGTGAATAGATCTAAGAAATGGATGCAAATTAATGCGAAGAACACGTTGAATTCGTTGTTGTAGAAATCGTTGAATTTGTATTATCTTTGCTGTTTAGATTTGGTGAAGAAAAGGCCATTCAGTTTACGTTGCGGCAGAGCTCCGCCATTGCCACCATTTTTTTTAGATGACTAAAACCTAGGTTTATGGTCCTTTATATAGCCTAGAACCAACAAATCTAGCCCCGAAATCGGTCCAAGTTCAGAAAAATGTATTCTGCCCAGATTTGCAGGGGGGTCAATCCCCCTTCATGGGTGTCGACCCTTGGGTCGACCGCCAAGAGCCTGGGTTGACCCCTGGGTAGACCCAGCGGGGTCTCAGGTCGACCTCATATGGTTGCCCTTTCCGTGTTTCGCGTACCAAATTTTCGGATTTCTGATTTTTTTTTTGGATATTTTTGAATTTATATGTATATATATATATATATATCTTTCTTATATGCATACAAACTTCAAACCTTAATAACTTCTTCATACGAAGTCCATTTTACACAAACTTGGTGTCTATCTTGACATTCCGAGACGGACGCAATAGTGCGGTGCGTTTTACTTAATTCTGAATACTTAATTAAGTTTTCCTTAATTCATTGTTAACAATGTATTTCACATTAGTTATTCTTTAATTCATTATCTTTAGTGTCATTAAAATTTCGGGGTGTTACATTATCCCTTACTCAAAGGATTCGTCCCCGAAATCTCTAAGTTAAGAAGAGTGTATATCCTAACATCCAACAATCATACATTCATCTAGCAATCACAGGCATCCATTGTCCTTAGGGGATTTCTAATGCTTTTATGAACACATGCAATAGTGTGTGTATATGTCCGTAAACAAATGTGAAAGATCAGGCGGTCTACTGATTCAGTTGACCTCCTTAATGCAATGTATGTTTGTGCCATGCAACCGAAATGTATGCAAATCATCCTAATCTATGTAAGTTCTATATGTGTGCACAATCATCCATTCAAATGAAACATTAATGTAACAATACAACCATTTTCATCCGTAAAAATTTAAAATGTACAAACATCCATATGCAATATGTAAGTGATTGAGCCAATCTAGTGCCTATTATGTGTGTATATGCATCAATGAGAAATCACTAGCAAACACTTGCATGCATCAAACATAACATGTCTCGAACACATGTTACATTCATTAGTTTTCCACCTAAAGACTCGATCGATTGAAGATATTCAAATGATAGATACAAGTATTAATTCGAAGCTTGGAAAAAGAAGTTAAGAACTTATTGTCGAAACGAAAAGGATATGAAGCGTGAATCTTGTCTTAGCCTCCCAAGTAGCGTTCTCGCGGCCCTTTCCCCATTGCACTCTTACTAGCTTCACTTCTTTGTTGCACAATTTCTTAACCTCTGATCCAAGTATTCAAGTCGGAACTCGTACAATCATTGCTTTCTTCTCTATTTTCACTTCCTCTCGCAAGTTTGGCTCCACTACCTCGAACTCTATACATTTTATCGCCTCTTGAATGAATAGTCATCTTAGAATGATGAGTTTCCTTAAGGACTGTCTTCAATAGGTTTCCCATCCTGATATGATTCACATTCAAACCTCTTCTTAAGTAGCTCCCCTACTTGCTTACAAAGTTCCCTCTTTTCTTTAGGAGTCACATGTCGCACACGCAATGCAACTGGCTTTGCGTCGTTCACCAAGTATATGCAGAAACCAATCTCGTGCCTTGGGGATAAACCCCAAACCTCATCAAAACATCAGGATACTCACAACTATTGGTACAGATCGCAAATCTTCGATAGATATATCAAGAGGTTCTAGGAGACTAAGCATGACAGACCCTTTGGGGTCATAAGAAATCTCGAGAGTATTTCTATGGCAAGTCAGAAGTCTAACGACCTTCCTGCTAGATGAAATCTCAAGACTAAGCAAGACAGACCCTTTTGGGGTCATAGTAAATCTCGAGACTAAGCATGACAGAATGGCTCCATATATGGTTAATGTAACGGCCGCGAAATTTTCGACCCCGAAAATCAATCTAAAACACAACGTTGACTATTCAAGTATCGAAAATACTAGGTCATTAATAGAAAGAAATAAGAGGATGAGAAAGATAAAGATAGAACTAATAGAATAGAAGAGTAAGAAGAACATCTGAACCGAACTGAATCAGAGTAAACGCGAAACTCACAGCGGAAAGAATAAATTTTATTATAACATAACTTCGAAATACAAGTATGAATTTGTACTTACATATCATATCAGAGTATAACTCATATACATCACAGTGGAAATAATCTCCAAATAACTAGCGGTCAAGCCTCCTGCTTCGAGTTCCTCCAAGTGAATCTGCAAAACCTGAAACACTTGACTGCCCACACAAATTTGGGCACCCAAGAGTTCAGGGAAAACACAAACAAAATAAACTCTGGGTCAGTCATGGGACTGGTGTGAGTAAACTTCAACCATATTGTTTAACTTTGAAAATCCTTTTAAAAGAAATGGATAATAGTAAGATCATCCCAACATAAACATAGATGGCTTTTACCTTACTATAACCCAAACATTATGATATCAAAATACAGTGATACTATAATAATGTCTAATCAAATAAATATCAAAATAGCAGAACGCTTGCATCTCAAGCTCCACATATATAATTTAAAATCAAAAACCGCAAGGTGCTATTGGAGATTGGATTCCAACAGACAAGGTATGGGATCACCTTCCGATCAGTGTACTATAGAGGGTATACACCGGGGTTCAATAAGAACGTCTTGCAACCCGGCCACACATGACCTCCCACTCATTTAACTTGAGCTTAACGAATATATTGTCACCTATGGTTGTTGGCCATCCAACCGTAAATCTGAAGATACAGAATCAAAAGAAGAACAAACATGAATTTTCTCTAGATCGGTGACAATACACCCTGCTTGGGTATGACCCAATTAGTCATGCTGCCCGCCCGATTTCTATCATTTCCAAGTTGTGAGGCTAGAGGCTACGTCTATCTTTTCAGAACATCTGGCCACCATTCACTTTGAATGCCACATCGTCAAACCCATCAATTCACTAATCGATTTCCAAAAATATAATGGGTATAAAAAGCTAAGAGGAACGAATTCCTCCGCCACCGGACGTAATACCTTTAAGAGATCAATCGTACGTGATTTGTTAGGTATACTGTCAGACATCCATCCATACAAGTTGTCCTGGGACTGGACAAACAGAAAGCACCATTCTGGAATAGAACGACCCTTGCATTTCACTCCGTCTTCAATTGTCTTCAGCATAATCTAACTCGCAGCGCTTATGCCAACACGGAGTGGTTTTCGGATAATAAATCTAACCAATCTCTCCGTATTGAAATTGATGGTCTAAACACTTTGATAGTCTGTTATTAAACTATCGAAGTAAAAACAAACATTCATATGTACAACTAAACATCACACAACCATGGGTACTTTTTATTTAACATTCGTTTTTTTATTCAAATTCCCATATCATACCAGATATTTCTCAAACCCCGTTTTATCCTTTTCACATTTCTTGGAAAACATTCCCAGTTATTTTAAACTCTTATTCTACCATGTTCCATAAAATATAAGTTATTAACATTCGAAACATTTCCATTCTTTTCACATTCTTTATTTTCTACCCTTGGATAATATACCTTATCTACATTGGAAAAATATTTCCAATTTCATTATAAACATTTTAATCTGCCCAACGTTCACTTTTAAAAACATTATTCACTTTAAAATGTGAATATCATCCCTATTATAGAAATCTGAACACCTTTATCAAATAACTCTTTATTCAAGTAATAAATAACCTTATCTTGTTTACTGAAATCTCATTCATAATTTTATATTCCCATTCCACTTTATAAACTCTGTTTCTAAGTCAACTTCTTGTTAAATCAATATCAAGTTTATAACTAAATATTGATTACATATCCTATTATAATTTATTGGTTTAAAACTACATATTATCTATCCTATCAGATTATAATTCCTAAAAATAATTTACTTTAATGCATTCGACATCGTCGAATTATAGTTCCAATTCCTAATAGTGTTATTTAGTTTTAACCATATTCCAAACATCGAAATGATGTTATCGTTTTCTAAAACGATTCTCTAATTTCTCTTTCTAAACTCATTCTTATATTTCTTTGGACAAACATCGTTACTTATTACTTTAGAATAAGTGGATTTCAAACCAAACTGTTTTTCATTCCCTAGGGATAGTGTTGTATATAAATATCACACTTAAGTTTTCTTAACAACGTTACTTTATCGTTATTGTTCAAAAACTTGCAATACACTGCCATATTCCCTTTATACTAATCTTGACATCTCTTTCCGTTACAAACTGATACCATTCCTCGATAATAGTGAAGCCATTCAAGTTGGGGTATTTTATTTACCTCTTAGACCTTGATTGACAACGTTTTTATCTTAGAATAGATATAAGCCCATAACTCTAACCCCTTATTATTTCTAATCTCGATCAATCCATATTTCTTATTTCATTTTTACAATATAGTTTTATAACGCCATATACTTACTTTGAAATCTCTGTTCTTTGTGGCTATTTATATTAAATATTAACCCTTCACTTCAATCTTGTTATACAACTCCATTTATAACCCCTTTACCCAAAAACTCTTTAACGCTCTTTGTCTTTTGACAATTCTCTTTTCATTCGAATTATTTAATTCAACTAAAACATCTCATTACAAACCTAATACCATTTTAAATGAATCCCTTTTTGAGAAACAATAATTGATTAATACTTATTTATCTCTAAAGCAAAACAGTTTACTTCATTATTAATCTAAATTAGATTACTTGCTTACTTTATATAAACCATAACTAATTATATTAGTTCAACAATCATTTAAGCTTCATAAAAAGGGTAATTAATAATAAAGAAAATCTTATTAACTTAAACAATTAATTTCTAAGCTATTACCATTATATTAATTGAAGACCTTTTTAATCTAATAATCGTTTTCCAATAAATCGGTTGATTTAGTCCACCTCAAACCATCAGTTAATTTGTTAATTGATTCTAATTACTTCACTTCATTACATTAATATGATTAACCTATTAATATTTGTTAACCAATTGCCTTAAAATAATTATCCAAATTATTAACTCATAGGATAATTACAGCTTCATAACTTTTTTTACCAAAGCGTTATAGCTTCATAACTTATTTTAAATATCAAATAATCGTTTATATTTACTTTATAAAAACGAACTATAAAATACCAGTTTGTAATAGAACTTCTACCATCGTTTAAAACTTCGCTTTAATTATAAAAATATAACTTTTATAACTAACTTCATTGATTTGCCTGACAGCCAATCAACTTCTTAACAAAAAGATGGGTTTATGCTCGACTGTTGCCACTTTCTTAATCGATATCGTCTATTGATTAAATCAAAATAAATGTTGAATTTCCATTCAACAACAATATCCACACAGGGTTTCAATATCATTTGGGTTCAAACAGTGTATATATAAATAATATAAAACAAACAGTACATATAAAAATTGAGGAATCCGGTTGGATTCCCCTAACCGGTTTCCTGCATCCACAGATGTTAGTCAACACAATTAACACTAATTCTGAAACGACCTGAGCTTCCCCGGTAAGGATAGCCCGGATTGAATTGAGGACAAGACACATCGGGACGCAAACAGAAGAACATTTCATTGTTTATTACAACGATTCCATCAGAATACAAGAATATACAGAGTATGAATCAATATTACACAACATAAAATATCAGAGATTACAATACATTACATAGCAGCGGAAAATAATACAAAACACAACTGAAAACAGATACATGGATACAGAGCTTTCCGAATATCACTTCAGCTGTAAATCAGGATCCTGTGAATATAAATCTGCAAAACTAAAACTACTAGCTGCCCATGTCAAAATAAGGGCACCCAGAGTTTAGGTTAAAACAATAAACTCCAGGTCAGTCATGTGACTGGTGTGATAACTAAAACAGTTATTAATCTTTATTTTAAAGTTAGGTAAATCAAGGGACCACATCGTATAACACGAAACGGGTTTCCTCCCAAGAATACCAGTGCATAAAACAACAACGTAATGCTAAATAAAGAACAATGAAGCTATTATAAGACCCAGGTCCCATCACACATTGCAACACAAGCCGGAGGATAGGGTTTTACCTTATAATAGCCAAAGCATGCTTGATACGCTAAATTTCAACTTTTATTACTATAAGTGTATAGTGTCAAAACAATTTCAATCATAGGTATCAATCATAGATGGCATAAGTACCCCATACCACTATGTCGCCATATATAAGTATACAATCAAAACCGCAAAATCACGTATTGGAAGTTGGATTTCCATTTGTGAACCAAGGCAAGGGATCGTCCTTACCGAAGTTGAGACTCTCTAGACCGAGCCTAAGGAACAGAATGCATCGTCCCTTGGAGCCACAAGGCCGGTCCACTCGTTGTGGATTAAACAAAACCCTGAACACTACGTCTCCCCGCCCTATGGGGCGTAAATGAGCCAAATGACTCCATTGGCTCCACACAGTCACCGATATATCCGAGGCGCCTCGCAACAGCAACAACCACATAAGTTAAACTTGTCAGGGCATGTAAAACCACTGACGCCACTTCTAGCTAGAAAGAGACGCACGTTCTCCTTGGATCCTTCTCCCGTTTCTGGTTCACACCGGTGTGTGAGGCTCGCGAATCAACTCTACACAAAGCTATGCCCCACAGGCCGTGCTTTGATCATCAAGCACAAGACTCTGCTTTTCAATAGAAGCCTTGATCAATTGCCACTTAGGCATGCCACACAGGCAATTCACACCATGCGACTGATGTCTATCGATATACAACCTCTGATCCCGTACGTCTCAGAGAAGGTTGAAGTAAGGGACTGAATTCCCCTTCACCAGGCATATGTATATTTAATAGAGATCAATCAACACAGAGCAAAATCCAATGTCAGACACACAGTCCATACAATTTCGTTCTGGGTCTGAACGAAACCGGAGGCACCTTGTACCTCGCATATCCATCGATCTCCAAGCACGTCTGGATGATCACCAACTGATTCCCTCCTCTTGGGTGTATAGCCCAATCAAGATCATCAGTAATCACCCAAACGATGTGAAGACCTCCGTTCTTCGACCACCGTCTTCATCCTCGACACCACGTCGAATCAGTTATTCAGAATGAGATAAACCCGGTCTTTCTGAATAACTCGTGTATATAATAAACAAGTGTTACACAAACACAACATACACCTCATTCCAATTCAGAATATTCTTTTATTCAAATATTCTTATACTTTGGGAAAAGTTCCCATTAATTTTATCAAAGATAAATTCTTTAAATTTATTCTTTAATCTTCTTTTGAATATCAATTCAAACTAGTCGGGATTAGCGAACCACACCGAAGTAATCATTTATTTTATTTCCCAATTCCAACCTATTCATCCCATGAAGTAAAACTGGTCATACTTCATATCTAACACCACGATGTTATCGGTAAATTCAATTACCATTTCACGTTCAAATCTAATTAAAGATTTAACTATCACCTGGAGCAAAACTGGTGATACTCCATTCTCGATCATTTCAATCTAATTAAAGATTCATTAAAACTCCACTTGGTTTTAATCTTCCCAAAAATCAATACCAATGATTGTTTAACTTGGGAAATCATATCCTGTCTTTAACTGGGTTAAAGAACCAATGTCATTTAAAACACGGTTAACTATAACCCCAAAATCACATTCCATTCCAATTCAATTATTGAAACTTCTGGTTACTTTTAATACCCTTTCAAATCCAATTTATTTATTTAAAAATAAATAAATTATTATTCTAGTTCAAAACTAGTTCATTTCGGTAAAAATCTATTTTTATCTTTTCAAATTTGGAATTTTTCATCTCAATTCTTCACAAATCATTTCTTATGATTTTACACAAATTATTACTATTTTTAATAATTTTATCAAGGCCCGTACATTCGAATTCCATCAACGGCCATCGAACTGCACTTACAGCGACCTTTCTCAAATTAGATTTGGACATAATTCCAAATCCAACCGTTAGATTTCAAATCTCTGATATTCGTTAGAAAGCTCTTTTAGATACGAACCCAACGGTTCTGGTTTTAGGAGAATCCGACAGTCGGATCTCCCATTATATCCATTCGAAGACAATGGTCGAAATTCACGAACTGCCGCAGCGCGGCGCGTTCTATTCAGGCCATTATATATAATATATGTATTATATATATTTCGTCGATTTCTTTTCAAAACGTATTTTATAAATCATTTTAATTCATTTTCGAAACGATTTCAACTTCATATTCAATTTCGAATCAACATTGAATATTCCACATCATCGATATGCAAATGATAATATTTTCAAAACGTTATAATTTTAAATCACATTCTTTTCTATATTCATTATAAAAATGAATAAAATCGATATAAATATCGTTCACGTCAAAATGGCATCAATCTAATCAACACGGCTTTTATTCAACACATGAATGTTTATTCTATTCAACACATGAATATTTATTCTATTCAACACATGAATTTATTCTATTCAACACATGAATTTATTTTCTATTCAACACATGAATTTATCCATTCAACACATGAAATTATTCTTATAATATTCCTTATTTTCCAAATTGGAATGAGGCCCAATCAATCACCGTATAATGTTAATTATATGGATTTTCTACAACACATGTAGGTAACAACAACGATAAATTATCAACCATCATCCAGAGTGCACCACACAACTGCATAAGCATTAAATATCAATAATTAACGCTTACACAGTCTATCAATCCATCGATTGACATACAACTAAACAATCGGGATTAGTGTACGTCAAATCTCATCCCAATACCCGTGTGAGGTTTCAGATCAACAAACACAGATTTTATTTGTGCAGTTGGGCAATGTGTAAAATTTATCGTCCCAATCAATATCAGTCAAATCGGTGTACATAAACAAATCGTTCAATTTGTAAATGAATATTTATTTTATTTCAGCACATGAATATATATTTTATTTCAAAATATGAATATATATTTTATTTCAACACAATCAACAGTCATATTTCACAACACAATCAATCAAACAAACAAGCCGTCCATAGTCTGTGGACGATGGGTGTCGGGTGCTGCTAAGCACCGTCTGCATCCTAGTATATATTTCAACTAGAAAATAAATTAAAAGTGAGGAGTTCCCACCGAGGGTTCCACTCCTCCATTCTATTTGTGGAATTCAGAACTTCTGGATCTGGCCGTACTTCCAACGCAGTCTTCTCCACGCTGTTCATATTAAAAATCACATTTTAATATGATGCTTATATATTTCTAAAAATCTCGTCTTTCTATTTTTAGAGATCTAACTTTTCACTTATAAAAATATAATCTTTTTATCGCTTCCCTGCATATGTCAAAATCATATTTTTATGTTTTCTATTATATAAAAATTCTATTTTTAATCCACTACTCATATATGTAAAAATATAATTTTTATCGCTAATTTCCATATATAGGTTATATTTTTATTTCTACGCTATGCAGATAAAAATCACATTTTTCTACCGCTACTATATAGATAAAAATTCTATTTTTATACCGCTATTATATATATATATATATAAAGATTCTATTTTTATACCACTCTTCATACATAAGAAAAATATAATATCTACTTCTACTTCATATGAATAAAAATCACACCTTTTATGTTGGTAAAAATTATAACTTCCATGTCGATAAAAATCACACCTTTTTACTTTTAAAAATCTATTCTTTCTATTTAAAAATCTAACTTTTATAAATTAAAAATCAAATCTTTTATAATTTAAAATCATGCCCGTTGCTAATCTAAAAATATAATCTTTTCTTTTCAGTTTTATATAGAAAAATTATATATAAAATTATATTCTTATTAGCAAAACAAAATCAGAAAGAGAATGAAGAACTTACATTGATCAAGGAAGGAGGGGGAGGTTCACTGCCATCGACTGAAGGGGGGAAAGCTGCTCGCTGGCGGCGTCGGAGGACTGGCGCGCGAGGTGGGTGGGGTCCGTTCAGGGAGGCGACGGCTGTATCGAGGGGCTATTGTTCGTCGAGGGGTGCTTTGGGGGAACTCGAATCGGAAGAAAGAGGAGGGGGGGGGGGTCTCACGATGCCGGGGGAGGGGGTCTGTTTGCCTTGGAGGAAAAGCATGGGACGGCGACGGGGATTTGGGATCGAGGGGGGGGGCTAGCGGGTTTCTTTTTCATTTTGTTTTCATGCGTTGACTGATAAGTAGAATAAAGACGGCAGGGGTATTATAAATTTTTTATTTAATTATTATTTTATTTCTCCTAAAAAGTAACTTTTTATTCGAACCCCAAATGAGAACCAACGACTGTCACCCCTAGCTAATTACCCCCATTCCGAACACAATGGGATATGTTTCATAAGCTGATTCGATCGTTTCGATCAGTTTTCATCAAAATCAAAATATAAATCTATATATTGAATTCGAACGCAAATTTCAATTTACCGGGGCCACATACAGACTCTAAAAATTTCGGAAAAAATATTTTCTAGCTTCGTATTGATGATACAGTCCTAAAAAAAACTAATTTCGTCATGTTCTGAGACCGTTTGAAAAATGGCCATTTTCCAGTCGATTAAAATCAACTGAAACTGATCAAACGCGTTTTCCTTTGCCAGGCTCACATATTGAATCGGAAAGTTACGAATTTTGAAACCTAGAGATAACTTGTCATCACGGATCCAATAAAAGTGGTTTCATCGAAAACCGATGTAATTTGCAAAATTTCCATTTTTAAGGGCCAGAATCCCATAGCGACTATTCTGAATTTTCAACTGGACGTAACTTTTGATTCCCGCTATGAAATTTCAATTTTTCGGATTTGTTGGAAAGATATTTTCAAATAGATTCTAGTATTTTTGGTTTCGCTAAAATCCGGTTTATTTTGAATCCTGCGCATTTATTTGAACTTTGAAATCGAATTTTCAAACTGCTGCGCCATTTTCAATTCCTTTTATAAACAGAAATAAATATTTATATTCTAACGACGATCTATATAAATATATACGTTCTAATTCTATTCATAATAAAATTCTCGTCGTTATTATTTAAAATAATTCATTTTAAATATTCAAAATTCATTAAAATTGCCAAAATAAATTTTTTAAATTGGCTCGGATTTCCGGGTTATTACGAATTCCAAACTAGGTAATATTATAATTGATGGAATCTGTATCCAACCAATGATGTGTACATATGCAACGATATATATATATATACATCAACCAATTTAATTGTAATCTACCTAAACGACCATCACACAACATTCAACCATTTTTTATCACTATTAAAATCTAATTATAATACTTTAAAATAGAACATAGTCAGTGAATTTGCTCACCTTGCTTTAACCGTTAAATAACGATTTGCGTCAGTTGATAGATCTGAATTCTGCGTTTTATTTCGTCTAAAACCAAACGAGCTCCAATTCACGCTGGACCAACTCCGGTTCGTAGTCCGCGTCCGTCATTATCAGCCCATCTTCATATTTAACATGTTATCGAAATGAACGGTACGTTCTCCTCTGCTTTTACAGACCGCAAGGATATTTTCTTCTTTGATACATTTCTACCTTGCCATGTGCTAATTTATCCTCCAAACCTTATGCATGGAAAGTAACAGGCCTCCTATTGTCTTGGCCAATTCACGTTCCCTCGATTTCGTTAACTTCCCTTACCATTGGTTTTGTAACTCCTATCCCCTGCGCAGACAACCCACTTTAGAAACATCAGCCCTCTTCAATCAGTTCACCACTACAGCATCCTATTAACCCCATGTTACATCCAAGCTTTCGCTCCAACAAAACCCTTCTTCCATGTTGCAATTTCCACCACAGGCTCCTCTACATGAACATCTCTATGCTAACACTCACGTCCCCCTTCCCTTGTACGCCTGCCAACCGAACTTACCACCTAGACTTTTCCAAACCAACCTTATAAAGCGTGCCTTCCCCCAGTTAAAACGAACAACTTCTTCACTTTGGATTTGCTGCAAACTCCATCACGAACTAACCAATGATAAGCTTCACAAGCACATAAATACTTCTATTTTAAAACGCCTGGCTCCGAAAAATTACTTTATTTCTTTACAAGCATCAAAACAGCCTCCCTGTAACAACCCGAAAATCTGGGCCAGTTTAAAATTTTTATTTGGCAATTTTAGCGAATTTTGATTATTTAAAATAGATTATTTTAAATAATATCGACGAGAAATTTATTTTGAATATATTTAGAACGTATATATTATACGCGTCGTCGTTAGAATATAAATAATTATTTACAATTATATAATAGAATTGAAAATGGCGCGGTAGTTCGATAATTCGATTTCAAACTTCAATTGAATGTATCGGGTGCAAAACAATCCGGATTTTAGTGAAACCAAAAACATTAGGATCTAATTGTGAATATCTTTCCATCGAATCCGAAAAATTGAAGTTTCATAGCGGGAATCAAAAGATACGTCCAGTTGAAAACTCTGAATAGTCGCTATGGAATTCAGGCCCTTAAAAATAGACATTTTGCAAACGACCTCGGATTTCGACGAAACTTGTTTTGTTGGGTCCGTGATGTCAAATTATTGTTAGATCCCAAATTTCATAATTTTCTGAATCAATATGTGAGCGTGGCAAAGGAAAACGCGTTTGACCAGTTTAAGTTGATTTTAATCGACTGGAAATTGGCCATTTTTTCCAACGGTCTCAGAATTCGACGAAACTTGTTTTGTTAGGACCGTATCGTCAATACGAAGCTAGAAAATATTTTTTGGAAATTTTTCTAGTTAGTATGTGACCCCGGTAAATTGAAATGCGCATTCAAATTCAATATATAGAGTTATATGTTGATTTTGACGAAAACTGATCGAAACAGTCGAATTGGCTTACGAAATATATCCCATTGTGTTCGGAATGGGGGTAATTAGCTAGGGGCGACAGTCGTTGGGCTTGATTCAGGATTCGAATGAAAAGTCAACTAATAGAGAATTAAATTAAATTTAAATAATATATATTATTATATATTCCTACCCTCACATCTCTCCCTTTCTTGTTTTCAGTTCAGAAGAAAATATAAAATAAATAAATAAAACCCTCGATCCCCTTTTCTCGCCCCCCCTTTCCTCGATCGCCACCACCCCAAGGCGGCGCCGCGCCTGGCTTCCCCCCCCCTCCGACCAGCCCCCACCTCAGCTCGACCCCCTCTGGCTTCTCTCTTCTCCATCCTCTTGAAGCGCCGCTGCAAAGCCAAGCCCCCAACCGACGCTGAGACCACCCACCTCCGCCTGACCGCTTCCCCCACCTTCTCCTTCCCCCCCCCCGCCGTTCTGATGTCCGCCGTTCTAATGAACGCTAGGCCACCCCACCCCTCGACAACAAGTTCCACTTCAACAACACAGTGGTGAGCTTTTAATTAATTATTTATATAGTTTAAATAAATTTTTGGCCATTAAATAAAATCAGTTTTAATTATATATGTAGAAGCATATGAGAAAGCTTAGATTTTTATGTTGTTAGTAATAAAAAGTTTGAATTTTTATGAGGTGAAAGTTCAATTTTTTTTTATAAGGTGAAAGATCGGATCTTTGATAAGGTAAAAATACGATTTTTAATATGAAGTTGAAATTATAAAGATACGATTTTTATAAAGGAAATAATGAAGTAAAATACGATTTTTATTTAATTAGAGTAATAAAAATATGATCTTTTATAAAAGGAAAAGAATAAAAATGTGATTTTTATATATTGAACATCGAAGTAAAAATATGATTTTTATATATTGAATAGCGAAGTAAAAATTCGATTTTTATATATGTAGTGGCTACGGGCGAAGAAAGTGATAAGAGACGAGATCAGTGAAGATTTCCTGCATTAGAAGTGCCGTGGAGATTAGGATAGCTATCGGTGAGAATTTCTCACCTTTCAATTTCTTTTTCTAGTTATATATATATACTAGGATGCAGACGGTGCTTAGTAGCACCCGACACAATCGTCCACAGACCATGGACTTGTTTGTTTGATTGCAAAAATTAGTTAGATTACTTGGTTTGAATTGAATGGGTTGGTGAAATGAAATTGATTTGATTGATGTGTGAATGGCGTGGGCCTTCACTAGACCGGGGATAAGGCTAGGCCTCGTCCCGTTTCTAGTATCGTGCCGTTATGCCACCGAAATTTTCTAAAATATGTTAGAAAATTAAAAATATCATTTTATTTGATTAATGAACTGAATAGAAATTCATATGTTGAAATAAAATGTTTTTATCGTTAAAAATATAATTTTTAACGTGAATATGAATATAGTGAATGTGAATAAATAAATATTCATTTACAAACCGGACGGTTTGTTTATGTACACTGATTTGACTGACATTGATTGGGTCGATAAATTTTACACATCGCCCAACTGCACAAATAAAATCTGTGTTTGATTGTTTGAAACCCCACACGGGTGTTGGGATGATATTTGAAGTTCACTCATCCTGATTGATTAAATATGTCGATCGATTGATTGACAGGCTGTTATAAGCGTTAGATATCTATATTTGATGCTTATACAGTGTAGTGCACTTTGGTTGATGGTTGATTATTTTTCAATGCTATTATATACACGTGTTGTATGAAAATCCATATAATTAACATTATATGGTGATTGATTGGGCCTCATTCCAATTTAGAAAATAAAGAATATTATAAAATAAAGGTTCATGTGTTGACTGTACTCATCCGTTGAGATTAGTCACGTGTTGAACGAAATATTTTAATAATAAAATTTACATCTTTATCAATATAAAATAAAGGTTCATGTGTTGACTGTACTCATCCGTTGAGATTAGTCATGTGTTGAACGAAATATTTTGATAATAACAAATATTTTGATAATAGGAAATATTTGAAATAGAATATTTGAAAATAGAAATACATTAAGCCGTGTTGATTAGATTGACGCCATTTTGACGTGAACGATATTTATATCGATATTATTCATTTCGAAATGAATTGAATTGAAAACGATTGCGAAATAAATTGAATATATAACGATTTCGAAATGAATTGAATATAAAACGATTTCGAAATGAATTGAATATATAATGAATTCGAATTGAATTGAATAGATAACGAATTTGAATTGAATTGAATATAAAACCAATTCGAATTGAATTAAAAATGAATTCGAATTGAATTGAAAACGAATTCGAATTGAATTGGAAACAAATCGAAATGAATTCAAATTGAATTGAAACTTGAATTGAATAGAAATGAATTTTAAAACGAATTTATAAGGAAAGATTCAATTTTGAATTGAATTGAAATGGAAGTTGAAATTGTTTTTGAAACGAATTTAAAACTATTTATAAAATTCGTTTTAAATAGTAGTCGACGAAATATATATTATATATATTATATATATAATATAATGGCCTGAATAGAACGCGCCGCGGTAGTTCGCGAATTTCGACCATTTATTTCAAACGGACATTACGGGAGATCCGACCGTCGGATTCTCCTAAAACCGGAACCGTTGGGTTCGTATCGAAAAGAGCTTTCTAACGAATATTAGAAATTTGAAATCTAACGGTTGGATTTGGAATTATGTCCAAATCAAATTTGAAAAAGGTCGCTGTAAGTGCAGTTCGATGGCCGTTGATGGAAATCGACTGAACGGACCTTGATAAAATTATTAAAATTAGTAATAATTTGTGTAAAATCATAAGAAATGATTTAGAAAGGATTGGGATGAAAAAACTCCATATTTGAAAAGATAAAAATAGATTTTTATCGAAATGAACTAGTTTTGAACTAGAATTACAATTCTATTTATTTTTAAATAAATAAATTGAATTTGAAATGGTTTTGAAAATAACCAGAATTTCCAATGATTGCATTGGAATGGAATTGAATCGAAATTTTCTTCGGAATATTTCGATGTTGGATTTCGTGATTGTACATATGTTGTTATGGAAATTTGAAAGATATAGATATATATATCGTTATTTCCAATACGATATTGGTTAGTCGTGGAATTTGATATTGAATATAAGCCGGTATATTTTCTATTCAGAGCCTTGTGTTTAATATCAAATGTGATTTGGGTTTGTCGTGAATGGTGTCTTCATTAACACTGTTCTTGAACCCAGTTGAGAAAGATTAAATCTTTTTATTTAGATTTAATGAAGTGTACCAATTAAACAATATTTAATTGGAATTGAATAGATATTGATTTTTGGGTTTATCGTGGACAGTGTTTTAAATAACACTTGTTCTTTAACCCGATAATTAATGAAATGTGATTTTGGATTTATCGTGAACTGTGTTTTAAATGACACTGATTCTTTAACCCAGTTAACGATTAAAACTAAGTGGAGTTTTGATGAATCTTTAATTAGATTGAAATGACCGAGAATGGAGTATCACCAGTTTTGCTCCAGGCGATAGTTATATCTTTAATTAGATTTGAACGTGAAATGGTAATTGAATTTACCGATAACACCGTGGTGTTAGATATGAAGTACTACCAGTTTTACTTCATGGGATGAATAGGTTGGGATTGGGAAATTAAAACCAATGATTACTTCGGTAAGGTTCGTTAATCCCGACTAGTTGAATCGAAATTCAAAAGATGATTAAAGAATAAATTCAAGGAATTTATCTTGGATAAAATTAATGGGAACCTTTCCCTATGAATGTGAAATTTAGAAACTAACTGCCGGTTAGCCAAGCAGAATGGTTTTCTGGATATTAATCTGATGTTGGTTTCGGCCTTCGGGGTTAATATTTGGGGAATTATTCTCTTGATTAATTTACGGTTAGTGACTGATGAATTGGAATGAGGCGTATGTTGTGTTTGTGTAACACTTATTTAAAATATACGTGAGTTATTCGGGAAGACCGGGTTTATCCCATTCTGAATAACTGATACGACGATAAGTCGAAGATGAAGACGGTGGTCGAAGACCGGAAGTCTTCACGTCGTTTGGGTGATAACTGATGATCTTGATTGGGCTGTACACCCAAGAAGATGGAAACAGTTGGTGATCGTCCAGACGTGCTTGGAGATCGATGGATATGCAGGGTACTAGGTGCCTCCGGTTTCGTTCAGACCCAGAACGGACTTGTAAATGGACTGTGTGTCTGACATTGGATTTTAGTCCGTGTGATTAATCTCTATTAAATATATACCTGTTTGGCGGCGGAGAATTTATTCTCTTGCTTAACGCCCTTCTCTGAGACGTACGAGCTCAGGGGTTATATATTGATGGATATCAAACGCATGGAGTGAATTGCCTGTGTGGCATGCCTAAGTGGCAATTGATCGAGGCTTCTGTTGAAAAGCAAAGTCTTGTGGTGATGATCAAAGCACGACCTTTGTGGCGTAGCTTTGTGTAACGTTTACTTCGCGAGTTTCGCACCCCGGTTGTGAACCAAAAACAGGAGAGGACCTCAGGGAGGGCATGCGTTTCTTTCTAGCTAGGGTGGTGTCAGTGACCTACCAGCCCTGACATTTATATACTTTTCACCTATGTGGTTGTTGCTGTTGCGAGGCGCCTCGGTTAGATCGGACGATCCGGGTCCGATGGAGCCATTCGTTGGCTCATTTACGCCCCAAAGGGCGGAGAAACGTATTGTTCAGGCACTATAATCCACATCGGTGGACCGGCCCTGTCGCTCCAAGGGGCAGTTGCGGCTGTTCCGGAGACATGGGCTAGATTGTCTCAAAGACGGTAAGGACGATCCCTGGCCTCGGTTCATAGATGGAAATCCAATTTCCAAATACGTGACTTTGCGGTTTTATTTGTAAACCTATTTATGGCGACATAGTGGCATGGGACGCTCATGTCGCCTATGATTGATACTTATGATTTGAAGTTGTTTTATACACTATGCACTTATTATAGTATCAAATGATTTGTTTTAAACGTATCAAGCATTCTTTGGCTGTTATAAGGGAAAACCCTATCCCCCGGCTTGCGTTGCATTGTGTGATAGGACCTGGGTCTTACAACAGCTTCATTTTTCTTTATTTAGCATTGAGCTGTTTGTTTTATGCACTGGTATTCTTGGGAGGAAACCCGTTCCGTGTTATACGGCGTGGTCCCTTGATTTACCTAACTTTAAAAATAAAGATTAACTGTTTTAGTTCTCACACCAGTCACATGACTGACCTGGAGTTTATTGTTTTAACCTAAACTCTGGGTGCCCCTATTTTGACACGGGCAGCTAGTAGTTTTGGTTTTGCAGATTTATATTCATAGGATCCTGGTTTACAGCTGGAACGATATCCGGAAAGCTTTGTATCCGTATATCTCCTTCTAGTTGTGTATTGTATTATGTTCCGCTGCGATGTATTTAAATGTAATTTAAATCTCTGATATTTCTGTGTAATATTTATTTGTTTATACTCTGTATATTCTTGTAATCTGATGCGTTGTTGTGATATACAGTGAAATGCTCTTTTGTATGCGTTCTATTTTGTCATGTTCTCAAACGATAGGGCGTTTCGAACGGTCTGGGTCGGTTTAGCGACTGGTTCGGACCGAGCGAGATTCTTGATCGTCACACGTGGTATCAGAGCTTTGGTTTACAAAGCAGAGAACAAGGCACATTAGAACCGTACGAAAGAATTCATCAGATATTGGATTACCAATATCCAATGGAATGACTCGTTAGAGATGGGATCAATAGTATCCTAGAACGAGTGTGAAGGGTATATTTTTCAAATGAAAACAATTCTGTTTTGAAATTTAAATCGTTTTACACGTATTTGAATAATTTATTTATATTGATTTTGGACAATTCAGTATATAAAGAATTTGCATATACGTCTTGCAAACTTATATTCAAAGTTTTAATATACTGGATAGATATAGCATCACACTCTAGTCGCCCGGAGATATTATTGATGATAGCGATCGCATCATCAACATTTATGTTCGAGTTTCGAAGGTGGGATTTCTATATATTTCCATTAGAATTGTGTGAGAACAAAAATTAGATAGGGCTTATTGTTGTGATTTGGCATCAAAAATCTGATTTTTGACTATGTATCAAAATTATGAATTTGAAACGTTAATTCACTAATTGATTGATGTTTGTGTTGTTTGCCTATTTGTTTGCTAATTTTGAACCATTATGCCTAATTGAATCAAATATTGACTTATATTGAAAATTGGTCGCATTTGCTTGCATATACATATACTTACATTGAACAGGTCATAGCAAGGAGGCTAGAGCAGAGAATAAAATTTGTTTGCCCGACAAATAGGTACATGTTTACTACATAATTTACTGTTTTGTTTGGGTGATGATGATTTTATGAGCCGATTGGCTAGCCGCTTTGCTGTTTCTTTTTCTTTTTGAGATCAGAAGGACCGGGGAAGCCATTTGAGATTTCCCGATGCTCCCATTGCAGGGGAGGTTATGGCGAAATTTTTCGAAAATTTAGGGTGTTAGCAAAATTTTTGAAGAATTTGAAAATTCTCAGAAACTGAAAAGTTGGAGAATGGAAGCCGGATCGAACGTAGAGTTGATTAATCAAACCACTTTCGACTTTGTTCCTTTTCGGGGACGAAAAGTTTTAAGTGGGGGAGATTGTAACAACCCGAAAATCTGGGCCAGTTTAAAATTTTTATTTGGCAATTTTAGCGAATTTTGATTATTTAAAATAGATTATTTTAAATAATATCGACGAGAAATTTATTTTGAATATATTTAGAACGTATATATTATACACGTCGTCGTTAGAATATAAATAATTATTTATAATTATATAATAGAATTGAAAATGGCGCGGTAGTTCGATAATTCGATTACAAACTTCAATTGAATGTACCAGGTGCAAAACAATCCGGATTTTAGTGAAACCAAAAACATTAGGATCTAATTGTGAATATCTTTCCATCGAATCCGAAAAATCGAAGTTTCATAGCGGGAATCAAAAGATACGTCCAGTTGAAAATTCTGAGTAGTCGCTATGGAATTCAGGCCCTTAAAAATTGACATTTTGCAAACGACCTCGGATTTCGACGAAACCAGTTTTGTTGGGTCCATGATGTCAAATTATTGTTAGATCCCAAATTTCATAATTTTCTGAATCAATATGTGAGCGTGGCAAAGGAAAACGCGTTTGACCAGTTTTAGTTGATTTTAATCGACTGGAAATTGGTCATTTTTTCCAACGGTCTCAGAATTCGACCAAACTAGTTTTGTTAGGACCGTATCGTCAATACGAAGCTAGAAAATATTTTTCTGGAATTTTTCTAGTTAGTATGTGACACCGGTAAATTGAAATGCGCGTTCAAATTCAATATATAGAGTTATATGTTGATTTTGACGAAAACTGATCGAAACAGTCGAATTGGCTTACGAAACATATCCCATTGTGTTTGGAATGGGGGTAATTAGCTAGGGGCGACAGTCGTTGGGCTTGATTCAGGATTCGAATGAAAAGTCAACTAATAGAGAATTAAATTAAATTTAAATAATATATTATTATATATTCCTACCCTCACATCTCTCCCTTTCTCGTTTTCAGTTCAGAAGAAAATATAAAATAAATAAATAAAACCCTCGATCCCCTTTTCTCGCCCCCCCTTTCCTCGATCGCCACCACCCCAAGGCGGCGCCGCGCCTGGCTTCCCCCCCTCCGACCAGCCCCCACCTCAGCTCGACCCCCTCTCGCTTCTCTCTTCTCCATCCTCTTGAAGCGCCGCTGCAAACCCAAGCCCCCAACCGACGCTGAGACCACCCACCTCCGCCTGACCGCTTCCCCCACCTTCTCCTTCCCCCCCCCCCCCCCCCCGCCGTTCTGATGAACGCTAGGCCACCCCACCCCTCGACAACAAGTTCCACTTCAACAACACAGTGGTGAGCTTTTAATTAATTATTTATATAGTTTAAATAAATTTTTGGCCATTAAATAAAATCAGTTTTAATTATATATGTAGAAGCATATGAGAAAGCTTATATTTTTATGTTGTTAGTAATAAAAAGTTTGAATTTTTATGAGGTGAAAGTTCAAATTTTTTTTTATAAGGTGAAAGATCGGATCTTTGATAAGGTAAAAATACGATTTTTAATATGAAGTTGAAATTATAAAGATACGATTTTTATAAAGGAAATAATGAAGTAAAAATATGATTTTTATTTAATTAGAGTAATAAAAATATGATCTTTTATAAAAGGAAAAGAATAAAAATGTGATTTTTATATATTGAACATCGAAGTAAAAATATGATTTTTATATATTGAATAGCGAAGTAAAAATTCAATTTTTATATATGTAGTGGCTACGGGCGAAGAAAGTGATAAGAGACGAGATCAGTGAAGATTTCCTGCATTAGAAGTGCCGTGGAGATTAGGATAGCTATCGGTGAGAATTTCTCACCTTTCAATTTCTTTTTCTAGTTATATATATATACTAGGATGCAGATGGTGCTTAGTAGCACCCGACACAATCGTCCACAGACCATGGACTTGTTTGTTTGATTGCAAAAATTAGTTAGATTATTTGGTTTGAATTGAATGGGTTGGTGAAATGAAATTGATTTGATTGATGTGTGAATGGCGTGGGCCTTCACTAGACCGGGGATAAGGCTAGGCCTCGTCCCGTTTCTAGTATCGTGCCGTTATGCCGCCGAAATTTTCTAAAATATGTTAGAAAAATAAAAATATCATTTTATTTGATTAATGAACTGAATAGAAATTCATATGTTGAAATAAAATGTTTTTATCGTTAAAAATATAATTTTTAACGTGAATATGAATATAGTGAATGTGAATAAATAAATATTCATTTACAAACCGGACGGTTTGTTTATGTACACTGATTTGACTGACATTGATTGGGTCGATAAATTTTACACATCGCCCAACTGCACAAATAAAATCTGTGTTTGATTGTTTGAAACCCCACACGGGTGTTGGGATGATATTTGAAGTTCACTCATCCTGATTGATTAAATATGTCGATCGATTGATTGACAGGCTGTTATAAGCGTTAGATATCTATATTTGATGCTTATACAGTGTAGTGCACTTTGGTTGATGGTTGATTATTTTTCAATGCTATTATATACACGTGTTGTATGAAAATCCATATAATTAACATTATATGGTGATTGATTGGGCCTCATTCCAATTTAGAAAATAAAGAATATTATAAAATAAAGGTTCATGTGTTGACTGTACTCATCCGTTGAGATTAGTCATGTGTTGAACGAAATATTTTAATAATAAAATTTACATCTTTATCAATATAAAATAAAGGTTCATGTGTTGACTGTACTCATCCGTTGAGATTAGTCATGTGTTGAACGAAATATTTTGATAATAACAAATATTTTGATAATAGGAAATATTTGAAATAGAATATTTGAAAATAGAAATACATTAAGCCGTGTTGATTAGATTGACGCCATTTTGACGTGAACGATATTTATATCGATATTATTCATTTCGAAATGAATTGAATTGAAAACGATTGCGAAATAAATTGAATATATAACGATTTCGAAATGAATTGAATATAAAACGATTTCGAAATGAATTGAATATATAATGAATTCGAATTGAATTGAATAGATAACGAATTTGAATTGAATTGAATATAAAACAAATTCGAATTGAATTAAAAACGAATTCGAATTGAATTGAAAACGAATTCGAATTGAATTGGAAACAAATCGAAATGAATTCAAATTGAATTGAAACTTGAATTGAATAGAAATGAATTTTAAAATGAATTTATAAGGAAAGATTCAATTTTGAATTGAATTGAAATGGAAGTTGAAATTGTTTTTGAAACGAATTTAAAACTATTTATAAAATTCGTTTTAAATAGTAGTCGACGAAATATATATTATATATATTATATATATAATATAATGGCCTGAATAGAACGCGCCGCGCCGCGGCAGTTCGCGAATTTCGACCATTTATTTCGAACGGACATTACGGGAGATCCGACCGTCGGATTCTCCTAAAACCGGGACCGTTGGGTTCGTATCGAAAAGAGCTTTCTAATGAATATTAGAAATTTGAAATCTAACGGTTGGATTTGGAATTATGTCCAAATCAAATTTGAAAAAGGTCGCTGTAAGTGCAGTTCGATGGCCGTTGATGGAAATCGACTGAACGGACCTTGATAAAATTATTAAAATTAGTAATAATTTGTGTAAAATCATAAGAAATGATCTAGAAAGGATTGGGATGAAAAAACTCCATATTTGAAAAGATAAAAATAGATTTTTATCGAAATGAACTAGTTTTGAACTAGAATTACAATTCTATTTATTTTTAAATAAATAAATTGAATTTGAAATGGTTTTGAAAATAACCAGAATTTCCAATGATTGCATTGGAATGGATTTGAATCGAAATTGTCTTCGGAATATTTCGATGTTGGATTTCGTGATTGTACAGATGTTGTTATGGAAATTTGAAAGATATAGATATATATATCGTTATTTCCAATACGATATTGGTTAGTCGTGGAATTTGATATTGAATATAAGCCGGTATATTTTCTATTCAGAGCCTTGTGTTTAATATCAAATGTGATTTGGGTTTGTCGTGAATGGTGTCTTCATTAACACTGTTCTTGAACCCAGTTGAGAAAGATTAAATCTTTTTATTTAGATTTAATGAAGTGTACCAATTAAACAATATTTAATTGGAATTGAATAGATATTGATTTTTGGGTTTATCGTGGACAGTGTTTTAAATAACATTTGTTCTTTAACCCGATAATTAATGAAATGTGATTTTGGGTTTATCGTGAACTGTGTTATAAATGACACTGATTCTTTAACCCAGTTAACGATTAAAACTAAGTGGAGTTTTGATGAATCTTTAATTAGATTGAAATGACCGAGAATGGAGTATCACCAGTTTTGCTCCAGGCGATAGTTAAATCTTTAATTAGATTTGAACGTGAAATGGTAATTGAATTTACCGATAACACCGTGGTGTTAGATATGAAGTACTACCAGTTTTACTTCATGGGATGAATAGGTTGGGATTGGGAAATTAAAACCAATGATTACTTCGGTAAGGTTCGTTAATCCCGGCTAGTTGAATCGAAATTCAAAAGATGATTAAAGAATAAATTCAAGGAATTTATCTTGGATAAAATTAATGGGAACCTTTCCCTACGAATGTGAAATTTAGAAACTAACTACCGGTTAGCCAAGCAGAATGGTTTTCTGGATATTGATCTGATGTTGGTTTCGGCCTTCGGGGTTAATATTTGGGGAATTATTCTATTGATTAATTTACGGTTAGTGACTGATGAATTGGAAAGAGGCGTATGTTGTGTTTGTGTAACAATTATTTAAAATATACGTGAGTTATTCGGGAAGACCGGGTTTATCCCATTCTGAATAACTGATACGACGATAAGTCGAAGATGAAGACGGTGGTCGAAGACCGGAAGTCTTCACGTCGTTTGGGTGATAACTGATGATCTTGATTGGGCTGTACACCCAAGAAGATGGAAACAATTGGTGATCGTCCAGACGTGCTTGGAGATCGATGGATATGCGGGGTACTAGGTGCCTCCGGTTTCGTTCAGACCCAGAACGGACTTGTAAATGGACTGTGTGTCTGACATTGGATTTTAGTCCGTGTGATTGATCTCTATTAAATATATACCTGTTTAGCGGCGGAGAATTTATTCTCTTGCTTAACGCCCTTCTCTGAGACGTACGAGTTCAGGGGTTATATATTGATGGATATCAAACGCATGGAGTGAATTGCCTGTGTGGCATGCCTAAGTGGCAATTGATCGAGGCTTCTGTTGAAAAGCAAAGTCTTGTGGTGATGATCAAAGCACGACCTTTGTGGCGTAGCTTTGTGTAACGTTTACTTCGCGAGTTTCGCACCCCGGGGAGGGCATGCGTTTCTTTCTAGCTAGGGTGGTGTCAGTGACCTACCAGCCCTGACATTTATATACTTTCACCTATGTGGTTGTTGCTGTTGCGAGGCGCCTCGGTTAGATCAGACGATCCGGGTCCGATGGAGCCATTCGTTGGCTCATTTACGCCCCAAAGGGCGGAGAAACGTATTGTTCAGGCACTATAATCCACATCGGTGGACCGGCCCTGTCGCTCCAAGGGGCAGTTGCGGCTGTTCCGGAGACATGGGCTAGATTGTCTCGAAGACGGTGAGGACGATCCCTGGCCTCGGTTCATAGATGGAAATCCAATTTCCAAATACGTGACTTTGCGGTTTTATTTGTAAACCTATTTATGGAGACATAGTGGCATGGGACGCTCTTGTCGCCTATGATTGATACTTATGATTTGAAGTTGTTTTATACACTATGCACTTATTATAGTATCAAATGATTTGTTTTAAACGTATCAAGCATTCTTTGGCTGTTATAAGGGAAAACCCTATCCCCCGGCTTGCGTTGCATTGTGTGATAGGACCTGGGTCTTATAACAGCTTCATTTTTCTTTATTTAGCATTGCGCTGTTTGTTTTATGCACTGGTATTCTTGGGAGGAAACCCGTTCCGTGTTATACGGCGTGGTCCCTTGATTTACCTAACTTTAAAAATAAAGATTAACTGTTTTAGTTCTCACACCAGTTACATGACTGACCTGGAGTTTATTGTTTTAACCTAAACTCTGGGTGCCCCTATTTTGACACGGGCAGCTAGTAGTTTTGGTTTTGTAGATTTATATTCATAGGATCCTGGTTTACAGCTGGAACGATATCCGGAAAGCTTTGTATCCGTATATCTCCTTCTAGTTGTGTATTGTATTATGTTCCGCTGCGATGTATTTAAATGTAATTTAAATCTATGATATTTCTATGTAATATTTATTTGTTTATACTCTGTATATTCTTGTAATCTGATGCGTTGTTGTGATATACAGTGAAATGCTCTTTTGTATGCGTTCTATTTTGTCATGTTCTCAAACGATAGGGCGTTTCGAACGGTCTGGGTCGGTTTAGCGACTGGTTCGGACCGAGCGAGATTCTTGATCGTCACACTCCCCCATTCAATGGTTCGCACCTATGAAAACGTAGCAAACAACATGTCCTTCACCGTTCTTTGCCTGTACTCCTCACATGTTTCTACATCTTCTTCCCATTTTCCAGAGTTTCTTAACACCATCTTGCTTCCAGAACCTTACGCAACATCCCCTTTACCTCGCCGCAAGCTTCTGTACATCACCTTTATGTTGATCTCGCCAAACTCCACGCATGAACTCACGGAATATTTTTTTTCTTTTTATTTGAAGCCATTGAATTTTAATGCTTTGGGTTCATGTTTTCGAATGAACGAAGGCTTTCAGCTCAAATAAATGACGAAAGAAAGTGATAAGGACGATGTCAATTATCAAATATTTCACAGTAGGGTATGGGATAGGCTCACAGGTTATGGTTCACATGTATGGCGTATTTAATTTGGTGAAGAGATAGATTGTCAGCGCCCATTTTTCCTTTGTTGCACATGCTGGAAAAAGTCAAGCAAAGATGTCCCGTTCGTTTTGGTACAAGTTTTCAAGGCTATATATACGTTTGGTAGCATAATTGAAAGATGGTCTGTAATTTAAAATATTTGATATAAGATTTGGTATATTTTTCGTAACAGGTTCCTGGCATTTTAATAAACACAACTTATAAATTTCTTCAGTTATAAATTTCTGAACAAATGCTACCTGTACTATAAAGAAAGTATTTGACAGTAACAAATGATACTTACCGTGGGTGCACTATTTCACATATATAAGTTAATATGGTACTGTTATACATAATTTTTTGTTTATTAACGACCGCTACAGACAAAAATAAAAATGCAGTCGTGTCCAACGAGGTGCCACGATCCCAAAAATATAATAATATAGACTATTTAATTGATTTTTTGAGACTCCAAAATGCAGATATAGGGTGTAAAACACTCCAAATAAAAAGTAGCTTATTTTACAAAATAAAAATTACAATAAAATTCTAAAAATTAAATTATAACTATGTCTCAGAAATCTTGTCCAAATATGAAACCCATATCTAGTTATATTTATATAACCAAACCATTATATTAAAATAATTAAATTAATTAATTGTTAAACCGATAAAATTCCGAGACGTTACGTTCCTTCCCCTTAAAAAAATTCGTCCCCAAAATTACTAAGGTAGGATAAATGCTGCAATCTCTATTAATTTGGTTTTCTTAATTTCAGTTTCAACTGCACCAGTTAATTTTAATTAAAATATTAATTTTATTTCTATTATAGGAAATTTTTAAAAATTCTAAAAATTCTCTAACACTCTAAATTTTCGTGAAATTTTGTCAGCATCTCTTCTGCACGGTTCAATTTGTACAACTACAACTTGCCTCTCTGGTCTGTCTCCAACCTAAAAGAAAATCAAACAGCCAAACGGCTTGCCAAACAGACTCATAAAAATCTCATACTCGTATAAAATATAAACATGTACCTTTTTGGTTGGGCATCCAATTCTAACTCTTCCATTGGATATTCCATCAGCATATACCCATGCATTCCAAATATTGACCTCTAATCCAATTATCCACATCCAATCATTCTCTAGTACCCGAACCAAATTCCAGTTCAAACTCCAATTCAAATCCCAATTCTGAATTCTTACTCAACAATTCAATCCCATAACCATATTCAGTTCCATTCCAACAAACTTATTTCACATGTTCAATTACTTTGCCAAGTTAAATTCTGTTCCAATATGATTTCCATTTAATTAGCTTCAATTCAATTCCAATTTTTTTTCAGTACCATTTTCCATCAAATTTAATTTCTGCTTAACTGTGTTTTTAATCTCCATTTGCTTTGACAATCTTTACTTAACTTCTTAAGTAAAAATTTATTCCATCATTACAAATTCATCTTGTATACTTGTTTTAATTCAAAACAATATCGTCATGGAGTTTTTAAATAGCTTTGCCTTTCTAGAATAAATATTCCTTTTCAGGATTCAAAATAATTTGTTTTCTCAAAACAAATTCAAAACAATATCCTTTGGTAGTAATCCGTCACTTTAGAAACTCGAAAATGAATACTGGTGATGTAGCCAACCATCATTGGTATTATTTTTCGGTTGCCGAAGTGAGTTCAGTACTATATCACATTCAAAACTTATTTTTCAAACCCTTTTATCTTGAAATTCACTTCCAAATATCCTTTCCAAATGCTTGGAACACATTTCCAAATCTCTCCCAGGATTTTAAATTTTCCATACATTCAATTCAAAATTCATTTACAACAACTTTCCAAGTTTCTAGAGTTTTATTTCAATTCTAGCTTTAAATTCATATTTAATCCATCTAATTCTAGATATTATATTACAGTTGTACGAATTTTGATTGGTTATTTATATAACCATCTCAATTATAATCTTATGCGATTATAATAACAACCAACACATCCAATATATATAATAATGATTCCAATATATTTTACTCCTTTTTATATTAGAATATATTTTGGTAAAATTATTTCATTTACCCAGCTTTTTAAAACAATACTATGTCGAATTTCTCTATCCAAGCGTTTATAAATCCCTATCGACCACGTCGATCTCGAATTTATCTACAACTCAACAGATCAATCAACACAATATAAAATAGTTTTTATACTAATTTACAGATACGTGCTCATATATATACACTCAAACTAAATTTAGAGTATTACTATCTCCATCTCTATTGAGTTACCCCACAGAGCCAAGGTAATAACTTAACCTTCAGCTCTGATACCGCTATAACGGCCGCGAAATTTTCAACCTCGAAAATCAACATAAATCACAACGTTGACTATTCAAGTATCGAAAATACTAGGTCATTAATAGAAAGAAATAAGAGGATGAGAAAGATAAAGAAAGATCTAATAGAATAGAAGAGTAAAAAGAACATCCGAACCGAACTGAATCAGAGTAAACACAAAACTCACAGCGGAATGAATAAATTTTATTATAACATAACTTTAAAATACAAGTCTGAATTTGTACTTACATATCATATCAGAGTATAACTCATATACATCACAGCGGAAGTAATCTCTAAATAACTAACGGTGAATCCTCCTGCTTCGAGCTCCGCCAAGTGAATCTGCAAAGCCTGAAACACTTGACTGCCCGTACAAATTTGGGCACCCAAGAGTATAGGGAAAACACAAACAAAATAAACTCTGGGTTAGTCATGGGACTGGTGTGAGTAAACTTCAACCATATTGTTTAACTTTGAAAATCCTTTTTAAAGAAAAGGATAATAGTAAGACCAGTCCACACATAAACACGGACAGTTTTTACCTTACTATAACCCATTCTGATATCAGAATACAGTGATATTATAATAACGTCTAATCAAATAAATATCCAAATAGCAGAACACTTGCATCTCACTCTCCACATATATAATATAAAATCAAAAAGCGCAAGGCGCTTATTGGATATTGGATTCCAACAGACAAGGTATGGGATCACCTTCCGATCAGTGTACTCTAGAGGGTATACACCGGGGTTCAACAAGAACGTCTTGCAACCCGACAACACATGACCGCCCACTCATTTAACTTGAGCGTAACAAATATATTGTCACCCACGGTTGTTGGCCATCCAAATGTAAATCCGAAGATACAGAATCGAAAAGAAGAACAAATATGAATTTTCTCTAGATCGGTGACAATACATCATGCTTGGGTATGATCCAACTAGCCATGCTGCCCGCCCGATTTCTGTCATTTCCCAGTTGTGAGGCAAAAGGCTATGTCTATCTTTTCAGAACATCTAGCTACCATTCACTTTGAATGCCACATCATCAAACCCGTTAATTCACTAATCGATTTCCAAAAATATCACGGGTACAAAAAGCTAAGAGGAACGAATTCCTCCTTTACCTGACGTAATACCTTTAAGAGATCAATCGTACGTGATTTGTTAGGTTTACTCTGTTAGACATCCATCCATACAAGTTGTCTTGGGACTGGACAAATAGAAAGCACCACTCTGGAATAGAACGACCCTTGCATTTCACTCCGTCCTCAATTGTCTTCAGCATAATCTAATTCACAGCTCTTATGCCTATATGGAGTGGTTTTCGGATAATAAATCCAACTGGTCCCTCCGTATTGACACCGATGGTCAAAACACTTCGATAGTCAGTTATTTAACTATCGAAGTAAAAAATATTTCTTGGAAAACATTCCCATTTATTATAAACTCTTAGTCTCCCATGTTCCAGAAAATATTCGTTATTAGCATTCGAAACATTTCCATTCTTTTCACATTCTTTATTTTCTACACTTGAATAATATACCCTATCTACATTGGAAAAATATTTCCAATTTCATTATAAACATTTTTAATCTGCCCAACGTTCACTTTTAAAAACATTATTCAATTTAAAACGTGAATATCATCCCTATTATAGAAATTTGAACACCTTTATCAAATAACTCTTTATTCAAGTAATAAATAACCTTATCTTGTTTACCAGAATCTCTTTCACAATTTTATATTCCCATTCCACTTTATAAACTCTGTGTCTAAGTCAACTTCTTGTTAAATCAATATCAAGTTTATAACTAAATATTGATTAAATATCCTATTATAATTTATTGGTTTAAAACTAAATATTAACTATCCTATCAGATTATAATTCCTAAAAATAATTTACTTTAATACATTCGACATCGTCGAATTATATTTCCAATACCTAATAGTGTTATTTAGTTCTAATCATATTCCAAACATCGAAATGATGTCATCGTTTTCTGAAACGATTCTCCGATTTCTCTTTCTAAACTCATTCTTATATTTCTTTGGACAAACATCGTTACATATTACTTTAGAATAAGTGGATTTCAAACCAAACTGTTTTTCATTCCCTAGGGATAGTGTTTTATATAAATATCACGCTTAAGTTTGCTTAACAACATTGCGTTATCGTTCTAGTTCTAAAACTTTCAATACGCTGCCATATTCCCTTTATACTAATCTTGACATCTCTTTCCATTACAAACTGATACCATTCCTCAATAATAGTGAATCCATTCAAGTTGGGGTATTTTATTTACCTCTCAGACCTTGATCGACAACGTTCTTATCTTAGAATAGATATAAGCCCGTAACTCTAGCTCCTTATTATTTCTAATCTCGATCAATCCGTATTTCTTATTTCATTTTTACAATATAGTTTTATAACGCCATATACTTACTTTGAAATCTCCGTTGTTTATGGCTATTTATATTAAATATTAGCCCTTCGCTTCAATCTCGTTATACAACTCCATTTATAATTCCTTTACCCAAAAATTCTTTAACGCTCTTTGTCTTTTGACAATTCTCTTTTCATTCGAATTATTTAATTCAAGTAAAGCATCTCATTACAAACTTAATACCATTTTAAATGAATCCCTTTCTGAGAAACAATAATTGACTAATAATTGTTCATCTCTGAAGTAAAACAGTTTACTTCATTATTAATCTAAATTAGATTAATTGCTTACTTTATATAAACCATAACTAATTATATTAGTTCAAAAATCATTTAAGCTTCATAAAAAGGGTAATTAATAATTAAGAAAATCTTATTAATTTAAACAATTAATTATTAAGCTATTACCATTAGATTAATTGAAGACCTTTTTAATCTAATAATCATTTTCCAATAAACCAGTTGACTTAGTCCACTTCAAACCATCAAGTAATTCGTTGACTGATTCTAATTACTTCACTTCATTACATTAATATGATTAACTTAATAATATTTCTTAACCGTTTGACTTAAAATAATTATCCAAGTTATTTACTTGTAGGATAATTACATCTTCATAACCTTTTTTTGGCAAAGCATTACAGCTTCATAACTTATTTTAAATATCAAATAATCGTTTATATTTACTTTATAAAAGCAAACTATAAAATACTAGTTTATAATAGAACTTCGATCATCGTTTAAAACTTCGCTTTAATTATTAAAAAATAATTTTTGTAATTAACTTCATTGATTTGCCTGATGACCAATCAACTTCTTAACAAAAAATGGGCTTATGGTCGACTGTTGCCATTTTCTTAATCGATATCGTCTATTGATTAATTCAAAATAAATGTTGAGTTTTCATTCAACATCAATATTTACATAGGGTTTCAATGTCATTTGGGTTCAAATAGTGTATATATAAATATTATAAAACAAACAGTACATATAAAAATTGAGGAATCCGGTTGGATTCCTCCAATTGGTTTCCTGCATCCACAGATGTTAGTCGACACAATTAACACTAATTCCATACTAGGGAATATTATAATTGATGGAATCAGTATCCAACCAATGATGTGTATGTATGCAACGATATATATATATATATATATATATATATATATACATATCAACCAATTTAATTGTAATCTACCTAAATGAGCATCACACAACATTCAACCATTTTATTATCACTATTAAAATCTAATTATAATTCTTTAAAATAGAACAGAGTCAGTGAATTTACTCACCTTGTGCGTTAACCGTTAAATAACGATTTGCATTAGTTGATAGATCTGAATTCAGCGTTTTATTTTGTCTAAAATACAAACGAGCTCCAATTCACGCGGGATCAACTCCGGTACGTAGTCTACGTCCATTTGATCCGTCATTATCTGCCCTTCTTCATATTTAGCATGTTACCAAAATGAACGGTACGTTCTCCTCTCCTTTTACAGACCGCAAGCTTATTTTCTTCTTTGATACATCTCTATCTCACCATCACGTGCCAATTCAGCTTCCAAACCTTATTCATGCAAAGCAACAGACCTCCTATTGTCTTGGTCAATTCACGTTCCACCGATTTCATTAACTTCCCTTACCATTGGTTTTGCGACCCCTATCCCCTGCGCAGACAACCCACTTCAGAAACATCCGCCCTCTTCATGCAATTCACCACTACAGCATCCTATTAACCCAACGTTCCATCCAAGCTTTCGCTCCTACACAACCTTTCTTCCATGTTGCAATTTCCACCACAGGCTCCTGTACATGAACATCTCCATGCTAACACTCACGTCCCCCCTTCCCTTGTACGCCTGCCAACCGAATTTACCACCCAGACTTTTCCAAACCAACCTGACAAAGCGTGCCTTCCCCCAGTTAAAACAAACCACTTCTTCACTTTGGATTTGCCGCAAACTCCATCACAAACTGACCAATGAAAAGCTTTACAAGCATATAACTACTTCCATTTTAAAATGCTTGGCTCCGGAAAAGTACCTTATTTCTTTACAGGCATCAAAACAGCGTCCCCATTCAATGGTTTGCACCTATGAAAATGCAGCAAACAACATGTCCTTCACCGTTCGTCGCCTCTACTCCTCACATGTTTCTATGTCTTCTTCCCATTTTCCAGAGTTTCTCAACACCGTCTTGCTTCCAGAACCTCACGCAACATCCCCTTTACCTCACTGCAAGCTTTTGTACGTCACCCTTATGTTGATCTCGCTGAACTCCACGCATGAACTCACAAAATATTTTCTTTCTTTTTATTTAAAGCCATTGAATTTTAACGCTTTGGGTTCAAGTTTTCAAATGAACAAAGGCTTTCAGCTCAAATAGATGAGGGAAGAAAATGATAAGGACGATGTCAATTATCAACTATTTTATAGTAGGGTATGGTTCACATGTATGGCGTATTTAATTTGGTGAAGAGATAGATTGTCAACACCCATTTTCCCTTTGTTGCACATGTTGGAAAAAGTCAAGCAAAGATGTCCCATTCGTTTTGGTACAAATTTTCAAGGCTACATATATGTTTGGTAGTATAGTTGAAAGATGGTCTACAGTTATAATATTTGATATAAGATTTGGTATATTTTTTGTATTAGGTTCCTGGCTTTTTAATGAACACAACTTATAAATTTCTTTAATTATAAATTTATGAACAAATGCTACCTGTACTATAAAGAAAGTTTTTGACGCTAACAAATGGTACTTAACGTGGGTGCACTATTTCGCATATATAAGTTAATGTGGTACCGCTATACCGAATTTTTTGTTTATTAACGACGGCTATAGATAAAAATAAAAATACAGTCGTGTCCGACAAGGTGCCATGATCCCCAAAATATAATAATATAGACTGTTTAACTAATTTTGTGAGACCCCAAAATGCAGATATAGGGCGTAAAACACTCCAAATAAAAAGTAGCTTATTTTCCAAAATAAAAATTATAGTAAAATTCTAAAAATTAAATTATAACTACATCTCAGAAATCTTGTCCAAATATGAAACCCATATCTAGTTATACTTAAATAACCAAACAATTGTATTAAAATAATTAAATTAATTAATTAGTTATTAAATCGATAAAATTCCGGGACGTTACAATTAACCAACCCGTCCCTAGAATCAAACTGTATCTCATGAAATCAAGAACATATGCGTCGCAATCAAACTCGACGCCTTGCACAGAGTTTCTCAAACCCCGACAAATCCTCGATAATTGAGTCGTACCTCCAATGGGGTTTGAGACAATAACGGGATCCAATACCATACAAGTATCTAGGTGCAGAGACTCAACTAAAGGATCAAATATAAAAGCTTGTGAAGCGCAGGAAAAAAATCCCAATAGGATAATCATAAATAGAATTGAAACCTTTGATGGAAACTTTCCTACCCCTATCCTGTCCTCCAGCTATGAGAACATTAGCTTGTCCTCTATAAGTTCCTGCTCTCTGCCCTTGTCCTTATCACTTTGGGCACTCCTTAGTAAGGTGTCTCGCCTTACCAAAGTGGTAACAAACATCTTTCCTCTTTCCGTAATCCTTTTTTCAGATGACCCACCATTCTGTAATTATGGTATTTTCTCTTTTCTTCTTTCATCTTCGGGCTGTGATCCTTAGCCCCAACTCCCTTATTCTCCTTTTTACCATCCTTGTGCAACATGCTAACAAGTCTCTTGAAAGTTGCCTCCATCGCATGGAAATCCTTACGAGGCTTGAGAGAAAATAAGCCGTAGGTGAAACTACTGTGGCTACAGATGGAGGTTGGGCAATTCTTTGCCCTTCGACATGTATCATAGTTTTAACATGCCTACGGAACCATGCAGAAATGGGGATACCCTTCCAGGAAGAAACGGTTCCCCGAACAAAAAGGAAAAGGAATCAAGCAGAGAATCGAGAAGATATTTATGGCTTTGGGAAATATGTTTTCAAAAACAGAATTTTCATTTTAAAATACTTTGTTTTGAGACCGTTTTAAAAACCATTTTCAAAATATTTTATCCGATCTTATAACCATACGCTCTGATACCAAATGTGACACCCCACGCCCGTTAATGTCACTCTATATAGAATGCCTTATGTTTTGCGAAGCGTTATAGTTAAATAAGAACATAATATCACAAAACAGACATATGAAATAGCAGCGGAATTAAAAACTTTATTTAAATCAAAACATCATGGTCCCAAATACTGAGTTTACATCATAAGTTTGAAATAACCAATTACATTAATAATCTGTCTTGCCAAAATATTAGAATACAAAAGCATAAACCATATTTCCCTTCTGAAGCCATTAGAGAGTTGACAAGAAGTCAAAGCGGTAAATCAATATCGAAAATCAAAGATAAGCTGTAACAACACGTTATTTTTAACGATTTAAATTCTGATTTAAATCGATATTTTTATTTTGAAAATATTTTATAATTTCTCATAACGGGAATTTGATATTTGAAATACGTACAGTGAGATATAGCAGTAGTGAAAATTTCATCGAAAAATTTGAATGTTTTTCGATCGTGCAATTTTCAGTGCAATGCTGCGCATAACCGTTCAAATTTTATCGATTTTAAAATCTTTTCGAATCCCGTTCGAACAAACTTGAAAAATATTCTATTCGTTGTCAGTAATCCAACGGCAGAATTCGTTTCGCGAAAAACGGGCGTTTTGACATCCGTTTTCCATCAGCATTTTACGTCAAAGGGGTCCATAACGCGCTTTTGAACGGAGCATCCTGACACTGCAAATTTCATACCGTTGTGTCCGTCTCGTCGCGCTGATTACCACAATATATTCATTTGTCAGTTTTGGTGTTCGGTTTGTGCTGAAATTGTGAAATTGCTTGCACGGTTCATTTTTGAAACAATGCAATTTGAGTTCGATGTGTCCATATTTGGATCCTGCATATTATTCTAATTATTTTGGGTCTGCAAAACTTGTACTTTTATTTTCTAAAATAACAAAAAAAAATTTTTTTTGGATGTACTCATTTGCATGCAACGCATAACCATGCATGCATGTACCATTACACTTACATTTCAAAACCAACACGTTATGTGTATCCATGCATGTTTCAATTATTATTTTTAGCATCTGTTCCTTGTTATTTTAGCATGGGGTCTTTTATTTTCCAAGCTATACATATTGTCCCTTACATGCAAACCTTTAACACGTCTTTCCATTTTTCATTTTGAAACCATTCAGCTTTCATACGGTTGCTATTTTATTATTTAAACAGCTCATCATATATTGCCACTTCACTAATGAACGTGATCGGATTGTTTTGAATTTTAAACCCCTTTAAAGTCGGTACAATTTGCCAAAGGAAGCTTTCAAATGGCTGTCCTTTTCCAATGCCGCATTTAAATTGCTTCGTGAATATTAGAATATGGTAGCCACTCATGCTTTATCTCCGCATTTATTCCCATCCCACTTCATCATTGAGATCTGCTCCATTTCTTTAAATCCCTTCATCATTCTTTTTCTTCCATTCACCAATCCGTTTCTCACCATTTTTTCTTATTCATGCCCTTTTGTTTTAGTCGATGTAAATAATAATCAATGGATAACAGCAGTTTTCCCCTTTGCTCTCATCCCATCGCAACCTCCCCTCACGTTATTTCCATCCTTCCTTGTACCCGCGCCCTGCCCCCTCTTGCACCTCGAACAGCGAGCCCAAGCTCCACCTGAAACCGCCGCCAACTTCCATAGCTCCTCCATCGTCGGCCAGTCGAGCTTCCTGCACCGAGTCCGTTCGAAGACCTGAGCCTCGCAAGCTGACCTGAACCCGACTTCCCGTATCAACCCCCTTGCAGCCTTCCTCGCTCAGCTGAGAAGCCCGCGCCACCACCCTTGAAGGAAGCCGAGAACCTTATCCTTTTTCTTGGTCTTGCATGAGTTATTAATTTCTGTGTGTGAGCGTAAACAAACGTATATAAAATATCTGAGAAATATTTTTATGTGGGTGTACAGTTATTCCTGCAAATGTGGGTATGGCGTGTATATTTTGTTGTGTGTGGTGTTTGTATTTTTATTGTGTGGCGTCAGTGATTCTATATTTGTATGAGAGCCTTGTTGTGTGGTATGTGAGTTGGTGTGTGCGTTGGTTATGGGTGTGTGCGAGTTCTCTGTGTGTATTATGTGAGTGAGCATTTGTTTGTGTGTGTACTGTTTAAAAAAAAATTATATGTATTTTGAAATCTTATGTTTGAATATATATATATATATTGTTTTAAAAAAAATTATATGAATATATACACATGACTTCAGAAGTGTTTGTATATTTTATATAATATTACTGCATTTATTCATACAAAATGTAATATTTTGTGTAAAAGAAGTGTTGTGTTTATTTGTTTGGCATTGAGTTAAAAACTGTCCTAGAGAACCAATAGTCGAACCGTACAAAACCCAATACCCATACCGATCCATTTAAACATTTCCCCGTCTCCTCTTGTTGAAAAAAAACAATATTGAGCGACCATCGAGTTGGATCTATTCTGAACCATGCTTGGAAATCGTCGCTTCATTCAGTGTCAATCTGTCTTCTGTCTCTATTTCCATGCCACGAAAGGTGAGTTTATCTCACACCTGACTCACATTTATTTCATGGATGTTAGATCAATAATGAACTGTTATATGAAATGTATAGGACTGCTGATAGAAATTTTATTTTGGTTTGATATATATGCACATTTCATATGTGACACGATATTCATATGACACGTAGTTGCACTAATGATATATATGCTGTGATTATTGCTATGTGATTGTTGCTTGTGATTGTTAATACCCCAGTTTAGGAAAAATCACTAAGGGTTGAAATGATACAAACCCGAACGGACAATAGAATAGGGAAAAATTGTTATGGGTTGAAATGATAAACCTAAATGATTTTTACTGAATTTGGGATCGCGGGTTGAAATGATAGACCTATAGGAATTTTATAAATTGCGGGTTGAAATGATAAATATCCGTATCACTTGACCATAGGGTAGAAAACTATATACAGACACCGTTGGTCGTATTTTCGAAGTATTGTTATGTAGGAATTTGATTTTTAAAGTAATAACTTAAGATTTTTTATATTTTATGTATTTATATTTTAAATATTTTAAACTTAAAATTTTATTATTTCTGAATTATATGTTTAAAGTGATTTTTATAAGTAAACATAGATTTAATGCTTATTTAAGTTTTACTTATTATTTATTTATTTTAAAAACTATATAATTTAATTACATAAGTATTTTTTTACTTTTTATGTTATTATAAATAATTATTTTAAACTTATTTTCCATATTATTTTAATTTTATATATATGTTTATAATTTATATTCTAATTAATTTTTGAATTTTGTAAACTTATATATATATATATCTATTTTCAAATTTTATTTTTCTTATATATATTTATAAACTTTAATAATAAACCGAAGACGGATAAGTAAGATTTGCGATTTAAATTCGAGGTTTAAGATCCGGATTTATGTAACGATACAGATTTAACAAATGAACTGATATAAGATATGAATTTAAAATTTGACTTGAGTTACAAATTATGATATAATTTGGTGAAATTGAAATGTAAGATTTGATTCGAATTGCATTAACTGAATTTGAACCTAAGTGTTGAATTTCATCAATCGACTAAAATGAATGGTTTAAGGGGGTAAAACCAAATTATATGAGTTATGAATAACGATTTCGAATTATATGACTTGAATTACATAACTCGATATGTTTTGTTTAAATTGAAGTGTAAGTTTTAAATTGAATCTTATATTTCGAATTTCGTACCAAAGTGTTGGATTCAAATGAATCGACTTGAAATGATTTCTTATAAAGGAATGTTTTTGAATCATTTGAATGGTTTCAAACTTAAATTTTTGCGAATATAAGCTAAACAAAATTTTTAATCAAAGTTAGATATTTAAATTTGATTTCAAATTCGAATATGGGAATTCGTATAAATTATTTATAAAGTGATTTATAAAATAATGACCACGGTGTGAAAAATGTAAACGATAGGTTGTTAAAGAGACCGGGATCGGCTATTGTCATACTCTCTGCTAATACCGAAAACCACTTTAACAACTGTGTACGCGGTGGAGTTCTAGAATGAAGGGGATGATTTGGCGAACGACTCCATTTTATTTTATTTCATATTAATTACGAGACCCCGACTACCTTGAGTCAGCTTGATGTGGCTAAAACAGGAGCTACGCACGGAACAAGTGAGGTCATACCTCTTATCGAGCACACTTCGTCCATATTATTCTATTACTGTTGAGATTCGATTTGGGCCCTTTTGATTATGGGAGTGTGTATCGAGGTCGGCGGTAGTATCTACTATGCGTTACCACCAGTCCGGCTCTGCAAACGGTGAATCCACCCTGGCATTCCTTGTGTGCCTTGTCACATGCCTTATACGATCCCACTACGTCTTTGTTTTGTACCGTTTTATATGGAGTGCCCTCTGATCAACCTCCAGTTTACGGAGGAATTATGGTACTGTATATACTATGGGAATATATAAACGGTGTAAGGGTAATCATGGTAATCCCGCTTACGCTATTTTGATATTTTTACTTTACTGATAGACACTAATGTACATAGCGTATTCTACTATATATTATTAGTCTGACGGATCCTTAAAGGATGGTGATCCCAAACATCCTTTAAGTTATTGATTGCATTTCATCGAACATTTCATTTGAGTTGATTTACTTTCATGAGAATGTTAGTCCTGATCCAAGTTGTTTTGTTTTGCATTATTGCTCGGGTCAGATCGATTATCACAGTTTCGAGATTTATCCTGGAGTTAGAGCTTATATTGGATTTTGCTCACCTATGTCTACCTATTGATCAGTTGTTCCAGTCATCCTGTTTATTATCGTCTCTGTTTCAAACTGTTATTATTTATTTATGTATCTGCAAACATTGTATTAGACTTCCGCTATATTATTTATGTAAACTTTGATGTAAATTTATTTAGTAGCTTCATGAACTACTATTTTATTATTTATTTCCGCTGCGAGATGTTATATTGCTCTGTATCTGTGTCTGTGATCTATGATTCTGTGATTTATTCTATTTACCTCGGAAGCTAATAACAATCTGTTGTTTTGAACGATTTGAGTTGACATGTTTGTCGATTCGGCACGGTCAAAATGGCGGGTCGTTACATAAGCTAAAAGAATCCAAATCAACTCTAAGCACTTCCACCTTGAAAACCTGAGGGGGGGGGGAGGTAAACGGAAGAGAGAGAAGAGGAAACAAAAAGGGTCAGACATAAAGTCTGGCGAGTCTAGTTACTTTTAAATATAAATAAATAAAAGTATCATGGCAGGATATAAAAACTGGAAGAACAAGATAACAATAACAAGGACAAGTGTGAACTGAGCAAGATAAGTTTGAACATAATATATTACGCTTCTTAAATATGTTTCTCTGCACTGCACCAATACTAGTATCTCTGAAACATAATAATCCCTACAAATACCGTTCTAATACATTTTATTGATTTTTAGGTTATGTAACGACTCAGGGATTTTCGACTCCGAAAATCGACATAAAACACGATGTTGACTATTCAGACATCGGAAATACCTGATCATTAATAGAAAGAATTTAGAGGGTGAGAATAGATAAGGCAGAAATTGAGAATAGGAGAAGAAGAAGAACACAATAACATCAGAGTAACCCGAATCTCACAGTGGAATGGAAAAAAATATAGTATCTAAAATAACTTTGAACACAAATATGTATTTGTATATTAGAGTACAACACTCACATCACAGCAGAAATAAACAATAGCTATAAAATGCTGCTAAAGCCTCCTGCTCCAAGCTCCATCTAGTTTATCTGTTAAATCCCGACTACTTGACTGCCCGTACAAATTTTGGGCACCCAAGAGTTTAGGAAAACAAAACAAACTCTAGGTCAATCATGGGACTGGTGTGAGTAAACCCCAACCATTCGGTTTAACTTTTCAAAATCCTTTTCAAAGAAATGATAATCGTAAGACCGATCTACACAAAAACACGGATGGTTTTTACCTTACGATAACCCAAAACATTTTCAAAATCAATACTTTTCTAATATTATAATAATGTCTAATCACAAGTAAATACAATCTAGCAGAATGCTTTCATCTCACGCACCACATATATATATTATACAATCAACACCGCAGGCGCTTATTGGAGATTGGATTCTGACTATGACAAGGTATGGAACCGCATATCGATAGTATATCTCTAGAGAGGAATACACTGGGTTCAACAAGAACATCTTGCAACCGAACCACACATGACCGACCACTCATTTCTCTTGAGTTTATCGAATATATTGTCACCTACGGTTGCTAGCAACATAACCGTTCCCGCGAGATACAGAAGCTAAAAGAATTAACAAACATGAATATTCTCTAGATGGTGACAATACACCCTAATGAGGGCGACCCACATAGTCATGCTGCCTGCTTGATTTTTGTAATTTCCCTGTAACACCCCACCTCCGCTAGGGTCACTCACAAAGGGAATGCACTAGGTTTGGTGAAGCATTATCGAGGTAAACATGCACAGAAATATTACAAGACAGAACATATATAAAACAGCGGAAGTAAAACAAATTTCATTTACCTTATAAAACAAGGTCTATAGCCTTTTACATCAGAATACATCAAAACCTATCTTGCAATAATAAAGAAGCATAAAACCTTTTCATAAATTTATTCCCCAAGTAAAACAGTAAAGTAGCCATAGCCAAGAAAAGTCCAAGCCATGCGTGATGACCTTCAAGCAGAAGAAGTCCGAACTAGATAACAGTGTTTCCTCCCTGAAACCTAGGGGGAGAAACGGAAGACAAAGAGGCGAAACAAAACGGGGTCAGTCATAAAGACTGGTAAGTCCTATCTACTTCCAGTATAAAAACAGGTAAAGGTAACATGACATGCATAAACTGAAAGTAAACATAAGGATTACTACAAGATAGATAAACTAAACCAGGATAACAGGCTGAACTACTGTAGCAAGATAAACTAAGATATCATGATAAACTACGGTGTCATGATAAATCAAGGTATCACATCGTCAGGTTTCTATCAAGTATACTATCCCAAGGTATCTATCATGTATACCATCCCATGGTGTCTATCATGTATACCATCCCAAGGTATTTATCATGTATATTTGCTCTGCACCTCTCGTACTAGTATCCCAACCCGCGTCATGTGTCAACTATGAATGTCCCTTGCCCAATGTCATGTAATGGTCCATGTCAACCAAATATATAACATATGTAGGTTTTCCCAATTCGTATGTTTCTTTCCATGTATAAGTTCAGTCCTTTGTCGTAGGCCATACGGGCTTTCCCATGTAAACGTTTTATCCTTGAGGTTATTTTGGACTGCTACCCTTGATCTGGTTATGTTTTCTTACCATGAACTATCGCGTGTTCACTTAGGGTTTATGCCACCTAGGACCACTAGGGATTATGCTACCTAATGAACGTTTCCGTGTCTCGGTTTGGGTTCAAGCCACCTAGGGCCACTAGGGATTATGCCACCCGTCAACCGCGCCCCTTTATCCCACGTATGTATCGTGAATCGTTTTCCATGTCTAGACGCACATGTATCCCAATGTGCCATCCGAGTTCTGTGCCAGGGCAAATCAAGAAATACGAAACTCGGTCGGGAGCTTTAAGTCGTCTGCTGATGCAGATATCAAGGTCTGTTTTTATATCCATGGCTATGGTCCCACGTGACCCCTCCCTCAACTACTGAAAGGCAATCCAAGAAAAATCATGTATGAGAACTACATCCCGGCCCCACTATAGCCCCACTTTCCTATGGGCCAACCTCACCCATGACTCGATAGCAAGAACATGGTCTGTTGGGAGTTCTCTGCCTTTCTGTTCGTACACGATTGACTAAAGATGGTAGGTAGTCGGCGACGTGCTATCCAGGGCAAAAACAAGTATCGTCGACTCCACGCTAATCCATCCCAGTCTTTAGGTCGCTCGCATAGCAACCAAGGCATACTCTAGGCTCTTCTATCGCAGACCTTAACCTCTGTGAGGCCGGGTTTCATGGACCACCTGCCACCTCACAGAGGGATACCAAGAGTACCCTCACGTCCCCCGAAGCTACCGCTTCGTCACCCAGTTCGCTGGAGCTTTTTATCCAAGTCAGATAAGTTGCTCCTCCTCGTATACTAAGCGATGACCTACCGTATCAGGTTACTCATCTATTTATGAACTAGTCCCATGTCCTTGGCTAAGAATTATTACTTAGTTATCCTTAACTAAGGTTTACCACTTAGCTTCTCTTCCCACTATCCTTGTTAACTACGATTTTCAACCTAGTCCCCTGAGCTAGGGTTTTGTCTAATGGGTTAAGTGTTGTCATTCAAGTTCATGACTTAACCCGCCCACGAATCGTGTCAAAATTGGCTAAGTACTCAAGTTCAAGGCTTAGCCCTACAAGTTGGTTAAGTGTACCAAGAAGCTCATGACTTAACCCTATCAAGTCAAATTGGTTAAGTATTTATTTGTCTTAACCTTATCAGATTATCATGTTAGATTGATTAAGCATAGATTATCTTAATCCCATCAGATTATCGAGTCGGATTGGTTAAGTATGGGTTAGCTTAACCTCATCCACTAATCGTATTACAATGGTTAAGCCTAATTTAAAAGGTCTTGTGACTTAACCCTATCAGGTCCACATATTAGATTGGTTAAGTATAGGTTACTTAACCTCATCAAATCATCATGTATAATTGGTTAAGTATATGTTACTTAACCCCATTAAATTATCGTGTTAAGTTGGTTAAGTATTGGTTACTTAACCTCATTGAATTACCAAGTTTAGATTGGTTAAGTGTTTAACTTAACCCCATCGAATTACCGTGCTTAGATTAGTTAAGTGAAGGTTACTTAACCCCATCTAATTACCATGTTTAGATTAGTTAAGTCTAAGTTACTTAACCCCATCTAATTACCAAGTCGGATTAGTTAAGTGTAAATTACTTAACCCCATCGAATTTACCATGTTAGATTAGTTAAGTATGGATTACTTAACCCCATCCCCTAATTGTCTTATATTGTTAAGTGTCATTGAGAAACCAAGTCCGGTTTAACTTAACCTACCCATTTGTGTCATATTGGTTAAGTGTCATTAATCAAAATTACTTAACCTTTTCATGTGGCATTAATTAGATTAATGCACCCCAACCTCTCACATTAGACTTTGTTGTGGTTACTAGTTAAGCCGGGCGGGTCCGGGTAGATTTACACCACAACCTAGTCTAACCTCGGGTTTTAAGTGCTATGTGACCAACTACTCACATTGGGTCCTATTGTTTGTAGCCACTAGTTAAGCCGGGCGGGTCCAGGTAGATTTATGCTACAAACTCAACCCAACCTCGAGTTGGCCACTTTCATGTTTGGTCTAGTGTCTTATTACACTTACAACCCACCCATGTCTAGTTCAAGTTCCATGTCTTCCCACGTGTCATGACCATATTTAAATGTATCATGAATGTCATGTTCTCATGTAAACCCCATGTCAAGTTTTTTTTCATGTCATACCCACGTTTTTCCTAAACTACCCAAACGTATTTCCAACCCAAGTGGAAGCGAGTCACATAGTAGGGTATTATGCCAACATATTGGCTACAAACATGCATAGTATCATAAGAGAACTTAGCCACAAACATGCATGGTATCATAAGGGAATTTGGCCACAAGCATGCATAGTTTCATAAGGGAATTTGGCCACAAACATGCATAGTTTCATAAGGGAATTTGGCCACAAACATGCATAGTATCATAAGTGAATTTGGCCACAAACATGCATGATACATAAGGGGTTTGGGTTCATTTACATGCATAAGCCCCAAAGTCAAGTCTTTGCCCATGTTTCACAAGTCAAGTGGTTCCCAAAGGTTCATGCTAACATTCCATAGATAAAGATTCAAACTTGCAAGATATACTAGGTTAAACATAACATTAGTGGCATGATTAAGTCGCTACAACTTAGCCCAAGGTCATAGATCATAGAAAAGGGCAAAACTAGTTTCACATAAGCTAGCATACTTATGTTTCATCGCATTTTATCCCATGTCACATTAGAACCACCGTTAGAATCTACAAGTAGCTAGAACTTACATAGCGTGGCAAGAGGGCTAGGAGCATGAATCGTTTTGACGAAGAAAGGTGGCTCCTTTGTTGAAGAATCGTCATGAAATTGGCCTAGCAACATTATTCCACTCCCTTGATTTGATGTAGCAAGCTAGCACCTTTGATTCGGATCTTGTTTGAATGCATAGTCTCTTGGAGTTGGAGATGGAGGCCATGATCAATGAAGATTTGGGCAGCACTTCGTTGCAAGAGTGATTTGTGAGGGTTTAAGCTAGGTCTAGGGGTCTTTTTATAGAGATTAGGAGTAGTTTAGGCCATAGGATTAACCCTAGGATAGATCCAAGCCCTCAAAAATCGTCACAAGCCTCCAAAACAAGACCCAGGAGCCAAAACAGGTGCACCAGGCTGACCTGGCCGACCAGGGAGGTCGACACCCAGGTCGACCCCCAGGTCGACTCTAGTGTCGACCTGGTTGGGGGGGAGGTCGACCCTAGTGTCGACCCCCCTGTCGACCTGTTTGGGCGGGATCTTTCCCGCCTACCCTGAATTCTGAAAATTTTGAATCTGTTTTCGAATTTGAATTTTTCGTGAAACTTTGCGAGGCCATATCTTGGTCATACAGACTCCAATTTACGAAATTTCAGACTTTATTTCGCGTATTTTTCCGAGACGAACGCAATGGCGCAACTCGTTTTCCCTGATTCAGATTTTAACATTTAATTCTGCCTTGATTCTTGTCTTAACACGTTGTTAAAATTCGGGTTGTTACATTCTCCCCTCCTTTAAGGATTTCGTCCCCGAAATCTCCAAGTTAGGAAGAACGCATCCTACCATCCATCATCCATCTACTCGAAACATCATCCACAGGCAACCATTGTCCTTAGACGATTTCTAATGCCATATGAACAGATGCAAAACGTGTGTGTATATGCTCCTTAGCTAATGCTAATGATCAGGCCTGAATGATCTTTCTAATGCAAAATGTGTTTAGTGCCATGAGTCCAACATGTATGCAAATAGTCCTAGTCATATAAGTACTATATGCGTGCGCAAACATTCATTCATATGCAACATCCGCATGATTACACATTCAATTTCATCCATAGACAAGTATAAATACTCGTGCATATGCAACATGAATCGTGACCGCGTCAATCTAGTATCTAATGTGTATTCGTGCATCCACGAGCAACCACTTGCAACCATTTGCAACCATATCAATCATAAAATGTTTCAAATACATGTTTACATCCATAGAGTTCTATCTAAGGTTCCCAAGATAGGATCGAGGAGATAAACAAGACAAACTCCTTACGGGGTTCGTAACAGAAACAGGACCGAAAGGATATCCACCAAGCGATAGCATGCAAGTAAGCTCTACAAGTGAACCAAGGATCAAAGATATACTCTTAAAAAGAGACATGATGCGCGTGTCTAAGCCGCATTTCCATGAGCTTAATTCCATTGTGCCTTGACCGCCTTTGACTTCATGATTTCATAGCTCCTTGATTCCTATTTCCAAGGTATGAGTTGGAACTTATTTCTCTGTCGCCTCTCGTTTCACTTTCACTTACTTTTTCCCTAGTATGCTCGGCTCAAACATATTTGCGTAATCATGCAAGCTCTCCAAAATCCACTAGTGAATTCTGGACCTCGTTTACCGATGCCAATCCATGTTACCACGTGCACTTACTAGGGTGGTTCCTATAACCCATGCTCAAGCGGAATGAACCATCCGTCTTATTGGCGGACGTTACTCGATTGGATCAGAGATTTCCAATAAATGCATCAAGAGATTCTAGGTAACTAACCATGACAGAACCCAAAGGTTATACAAGACTTCGAGGGTATTACCAAGGCAAGTTAAGAGTTTAACTACCCTCCTTTCAAACCCGAGAATGGCATCCCTTACTGGATAACCACTTCATCCCTAGAATCCATCCATAGCTCAACAATAGAAGCATTGCTTCTAATCTCAACACTTGGCATAGACGTTCTCAAATCCAAGCAAGTCATGAATAAATGGACCGACTCTCCAACTAGATTTTGGGACTAAAGTGGGATCTTCTACCATGCTAGTACTAAGGTGCAGAGACTTAACTATCGAAGCAGTCTTAAATGATGCTATGATCAAAACAAATTCCTGACGGGATGATAGAGAGGAAAAGCTAAACGTTTAACAAGATCGTTACCATCCTTACGAGATACGCTAGAAATGAGAGTATATAATTGCCCTCTCGATGATCTTGTCCTTGTCCCATAATTCTTAACTATCCGTCCCATTTTTCCTCCATTGTGGCTTAAGCCATACCAACAAGTTGCCTATCCTTAAGCTTGTGTCCCTTATCCTCGTTCTCACTATCCTTTCTTATAACGCGGCAACAGGTCTCTCGAGAACTTCTTCCATCGCACGGGAAACACTTACGTGGCTAGACAAGGATTAGTCGCAGTTAAAACTACTGTGACTACCGATGGAGGAAAGAAAGGAAAAGAGGTTCAATCAAGGAAACAAAGGATAGTGCTAATGGCCTATTGGGGAATAGCCTTTAAAAACAAAATTTTCTTGAAAAATGCTTCTTTGTAAACGGTTTTTCAAATAGTTTTCAGAAGGTTTTAAAAACTTTTTCCCAGTCTGGTAACCTTCTACTCTGATACCAAATGTAACACCCCACCTCCGCTAGGGTCACTCACAAAGGGAATGCACTAGGTTTGGTGAAGCATTATCGAGGTAAACATGCACAGAAATATTACAAGACAGAACATATATAAAACAGCGGAAGTAAAACAAATTTCATTTACCTTATAAAACAAGGTCTAAAGCCTTTTACATCAGAATACATCAAACCCTATCTTGCAATAATAAAGAAGCATAAAACCTTTTCATAAATTTATTCCCCAAGTAAAACAGTAAAGTAGCCATAGCCAAGAAAAGTCCAAGCCATGCGTGATGACCTTCAAGCAGAAGAAGACCGAACTAGATAACAGTGTTTCCTCCCTAAAACCTGGGGGGAGAAACGGAAGACAAAGAGGCGAAACAAAACGGGGTCAGTCATAAAGACTGGTAAGTCCTATCTACTTCCAGTATAAAAACAGGTAAAGGTAACATGACATGCATAAACTGAAAGTAAACAAAAGGATGACTACAAGATAGATAAACTAAACCAGGATAACAGGCTGAACTACTGTAGCAAGATAAACTAAGATATCATGATAAACTACGGTGTCATGATAAATAAAGGTATCACATCGTCAGGTTTCTATCAAGTATACTATCCCAAGGTATCTATCATGTATACCATCCCATGGTGTCTATCATGTATACCATCCCAAGGTATTTATCATGTATATTTGCTCTGCACCTCTCGTACTAGTATCCCAACCCGCGTCATGTGTCAACTATGAATGTCCCTTGCCCAATGTCATGTAATGGTCCATGTCAACCAAATATATAACATATGTAGGTTTTCCCAATTCGTATGTTTCTTTCCATGTATAAGTTCAGTCCTTTGTCGTAGGCCATACGGGCTTTCCCATGTAAACGTTTTATCCTTGAGGTTATTTTGGACTGCTACCCTTGATCTGGTTATGTTTTCTTACCATGAACTATCGCGTGTTCACTTAGGGTTTATGCCACCTAGGACCACTAGGGATTATGCTACCTAATGAACGTTTCCGTGTCTCGGTTTGGGTTCAAGCCACCTAGGGCCACTAGGGATTATGCCACCCGTCAACCGCGCCCCTTTATCCCACGTATGTATCGTGAATCGTTTTCCATGTCTAGACGCACATGTATCCCAATGTGCTATCCGAGTTCCGTGCCAGGGAAAATCAAGAAATACAAAACTTGGTCGGGAGCTTTAAGTCGTCTGCTGATGCAGATATCAAGGTCTGTTTTTATATCCATGGCTATGGTCCCACGTGACCCCTCCCTCAACTACTGAAAGGCAATCCAAGAAAAATCATGTATGAGAACTACATCCCGGCCCCACTATAGCCCCACTTTCCTATGGCCCAACCTCACCCATGACTCGATAGCAAGAACATGGTCTGTTGGGAGTTCTCTGCCTTTCCGTTCGTACACAATTGGCTAAAGATGGTAGGTAGTCGGCGACGTGCTATCCAGGGAAAAAACAAGTATCGTCGACTCCACGCTAATCCATCCCAGTCTTTAGGTCGCTCGCATAGCAACCAAGGCATACTCTAGGCTCTTCTATCGCAGACCTTAACCTCTGTGAGGCCGGGTTTCATGGACCACCTGCCACCTCACAGAGGGATACCAAGAGTACCCTCACGTCCCCCGAAGCTACCGCTTCGTCACCCGGTTCGCTGGAGCTTTTTATCCAAGTCAGATAAGTTTCTCCTCCTCGTATACTAAGCGATGACCTACCGTATCAGGTTACTCATCTATTTATGAACTAGTCCCATGTCCTTGGCTAAGAATTATTACTTAGTTATCCTTAACTAAGATTTACCACTTAGCTTCTCTTCCCACTATCCTTGTTAACTACGATTTTCAACCTAGTCCCCTGATCTAGGGTTTTGTCTAATGGGTTAAGTGTTGTCATTCAAGTTCATGACTTAACCCGCCCACGAATCGTGTCAAGATTGGCTAAGTACTCAAGTTCAAGGCTTAGCCCTACAAGTTGGTTAAGTGTACCAAGAAGCTCATGACTTAACCCTATCAAGTCAAATTGGTTAAGTATTTATTTGTCTTAACCTTATCAGATTATCATGTTAGATTGATTAAGCATAGATTATCTTAATCCCATCAGATTATCGAGTCGGATTGGTTAAGTATGGGTTAGCTTAACCCCATCCACTAATCGTATTACAATGGTTAAGCCTAATTTAAAAGGTCTTGTGACTTAACCCTATCAGGTCCACATATTAGATTGGTTAAGTATAGGTTACTTAACCTCATCAAATCATCATGTATAATTGGTTAAGTATATGTTACTTAACCCCATTAAATTATCGTGTTAAGTTGGTTAAGTATTGGTTACTTAACCTCATTGAATTACCAAGTTTAGATTGGTTAAGTGTTTAACTTAACCCCATCGAATTACCGTGCTTAGATTAGTTAAGTGAAGGTTACTTAACCCCGTCTAATTACCATGTTTAGATTAGTTAAGTCTAAGTTACTTAACCCCATCTAATTACCAAGTCGGATTAGTTAAGTGTAAATTACTTAACCCCATCGAATTTACCGTGTTAGATTAGTTAAGTATGGATTACTTAACCCCATCCCCTAATTGTCTTATATGGTTAAGTGTCATTGAGAAACCAAGTCCGGTTTAACTTAACCTACCCATTTGTGTCATATTGGTTAAGTGTCATTAATCAAAATTACTTAACCTTTTCATGTGGCATTAATTAGATTAATGCACCCCAACCTCTCACATTAGACTTTGTTGTGGTTACTAGTTAAGCCGGGCGGGTCCGGGTAGATTTACACCACAACCTAGTCTAAACTCGGGTTTTAAGTGCTATGTGACCAACTACTCACATTGGGTCCTATTGTTTGTAGCCACTAGTTAAGCCGGGCGGGTCCGGGTAGATTTATGCTACAAACTCAACCCAACCTCGAGTTGGCCACTTTCATGTTTGGTCTAGTGTCTTATTACACTTACAACCCACCCATGTCTAGTTCAAGTTCCATGTCTTCCCACGTGTCATGACCATATTTAAATGTATCATGAATGTCATGTTCTCATGTCAACCCCATGTCAAGTTTTTTTTCATGTCATACCCACGTTTTTCCTAAACTACCCAAACGTATTTCCAACCCAAGTGGAAGCGAGTCACATAGTAGGGTATTATGCCAACATATTGGCTACAAACATGCATAGTATCATAAGAGAACTTGGCCACAAACATGCATGGTATCATAAGGGAATTTGGCCACAAGCATGCATAGTTTCATAAGGGAATTTGGCCACAAACACGCATAGTTTCATAAGGGAATTTGGCCACAAACATGCATAGTATCATAAGTGAATTTGGCCACAAACATGCATGATACATAAGGGGTTTGGGTTCATTTACATGCATAAGCCCCAAAGTCAAGTCTTTGCCCATGTTTCACAAGTCAAGTGGTTCCCAAAGGTTCATGCTAACATTCCATAGATAAAGATTCAAACTTGCAAGATATACTAGGTTAAACATAACATTAGTGGCATGATTAAGTCGCTACAACTTAGCCCAAGGTCATAGATCATAGAAAAGGGCAGAACTAGTTTCACATAAGCTAGCATACTTATGTTTCATCGCATTTTATCCCATGTCACATTAGAACCACCGTTAGAATCTACAAGTGTAACGGCTGGAAATTTTCGACTCCTCGAGAGTCGAAAATTCCGCGACGTTAGTGAAAGAATTTAGAAGGTGAGAAAGAAAAGATAGAACTAATAGAATAGAAGAAGAAGAAGAACATCAGAATCATCAGAGTAACACGAATCTCACAGCGGAACGAATAACATGTAATATATAACATAACTTTGAAGTAAACAGTTATATATATACAATAGCACTTATCAGAGTACAACACTTACAACACAGCGGAAATAACTATAGCTATAAAATCTTGCAGCCTCCTGCTCCAAGCTCTCCAAGTATATCTGTAAATCCCGTCTACTTGACTGCCCGTACAAATTTAGGCACCCAAGAGTTTAGGGAAAACAACAAAGTAAACTCCGGGTCAGTCATGGGACTGGTATGAGTAAAACAGTTTAAAACAATTGAACAGGTATATGATATCTCATAAGACCACGCCGTGAATACGGAACGGGTTTTTCCTTATGAGTATCTAAACAACTTTGACAAGCAATATCATTGTGATATTATAATAATGTCTAAGTACAAATAGGTATCAATCTAGCAGAAACGCTTGCATCTCACGTTCTACATACATAGTATAAAACCATAAACCGCAGGGCACTTATCGGAGAATGGATTCCAACAGACAAGGTATGGGAGCACCTTCTGAATAGTGTACTCTAGAGGTGATACGCTCAGGTTCAACAAGAACGTCTTGCAACCCGGCCACACATGACCGCTCACTCATTTAGCTTGAGTGTCGCGAATATATTGCCACCACGGTTATAGGCCATCAAACCGTCATCCGAAGATACAGAATCAAAAAGAAGTATAAATATGAATATTCCCTAAATCGGTGACAATACACCCTGCTTGGGGATGACCCAACTAGCCATGCTGCCTAGCCCAACTTTTGTTACTTCCCGGTGTGAGGCTAGAAGCTACGTCTATCTTCAGAACATCTGATCACCATTCACTTTGAATGCCACATCGTCATACCCGCCAAATCACAAATTGACTTATCCAAAAATAACACGGGTATATAGCTAAGAGAAACGAATTCCTCCGCCACCAAACGTGAATACGTTTGAACAGATCAACTTACGCGATCCATTGGATATACTCTGTCAGACCTTCTTCCATATACGTTGTCCTGGGACTGGACAAACCGAAGGCACTATTCAGTATATCCATCTTAGTCACTGTTATCTAAGACTTATACAACAGCCCTTGCACTTTACTCCGTCTTCAATTTATCTTTGGCAGCTATTGCTCGCAACGCTTATGCCAATACAGAGTGGTTCTTTGGATAGTAATCCAACCGGTCTCTCCATATTAACAACGTTAAAATGGTAAAAACTTTGATAGTCTGTGATTCAACTATCAAATGAAAACATGTCGGTGTACAAACAACGATCTTATTTCCAAATGGAAATTCGATCGATCAATCATCATATGTTCATATTTCCCTTTTTCATATATTTAGAAAATATATGTTATTAATCATTGGAAAACATTTCCATAGCTTATTTTCACATCACTATTATTTCGCAACTATCAGTCCCTAACTGTAACTAGTATGAGAACAATTCTCTAAGTATCAATCCGGAAGGTCGAAACCAACATCAGATCGTCACTTAGAAAACCGTTCAACTTACCCTCTCCAGTTAGTTTCTGAATTTGCTTAACTCTATTTCTTAAATTCTTATCATGAAAACATTTCATTTTCTATGTTTAGAAAACATATCTGACTATATTTGGAAAACGTTTCCAAAACTCATTTACGGATTTCCAATGAACGTTGTATAAAACATCGTTACGCTTAATCCATTAATCGCTTATTACTTAACTATATTTCAAATCAACCTTTTCTATCGAACCACAACTATTCCTTTGTCAATTCTGAAGTCAATCAAGTTGGGGTATAATTACCTCTCAGACCTTAATTGAACAACGTCCTTTACTGTGAAATAGATGAAGCTCGTCACTCACTTTTTCCAATCATCTGTTTACACAAATTCTCGGATTCAGGTTACGAATCTACTTCTTATATGACAATGTTTGATTATAACTATAACGTTATAATTCCTACTTCTACAATATCTAACCTAAATTATAACTTTATCTCCTAACTCGAATAATTAAACGGACACCTAATTTCTTAATCAATAACTAAACCTTGATTTAAAACCCGGAAAGTAAATAGTACTTTCCCGAATTCGATATAATTGAATTCGACGTATTACTCTCTTTCGAGTAATCTCTATTCGATTAACTCTCCCTTTTTAATAACTGATATTCGATAAACTCTATTTCGATTAACTCCTATCGAATAACTAATATTCGAATAACTCTTCTTGGTTGGCTCTATTTCATTAACTCTTATCGAATAACAAATATTCAATTTTCTTAAATGTGTCAATTCTTATCGAATAACTAACATACGATTTAACTTAAATGGATTTACTCTTATCGAATAACTTATTCGATTAACTCAACTTGATTTTCTTAACTCGATTATCTCAACTCGATTACTTAACTCGATTACTTAACTCGATAAATCTTAACTCGATAACTTAACTTAACCCAAATCGATTAACTCAACCCTAATCGATTAACTTAATTTGATTTACTCCTTCGAATAACTCATTCGAATAACTTAATTGATTAACCCCTTCGAATAACTAATTCGAATAACTTACCTTCGAATAACTAATATTCGATTTACTCTAACTCGATTAACTTAATTCTAATCGATTTACTCCATTTCGATTCAACTTAATTCAAATCGATTAACTTAACTCAAATTGATTAACTCTTTTCGAATAACTAAATTCGATTTAACTCTTCTCGAATAACCACATTCGATTAACTCAAATTGAATAACTAATATTCAATTAACTCTTACGTGTTTAACTCTATTCGAATAACTAATTCGAATAACTCTAATGTGTTTAACTCTATCCAAATATCTAATTCGAATAACTCATTTCGAATAACTAAATTTGATTAACTCTTTTAACTTTACTCGAATAACTATATTCGATTAACACCTTCTTTCGAATAACTATATTCGATTAACTCTTCGACTAACTCCTTTGGATTAACTAACTTCGAATAACTCCTTTGGATTTGCTAACTTCGAATAACTCCTTTGGATTAACTAACTTCGAATAACTCCTTTGGATTAGCTAACTTCGAATAACTCCTTTGGATTAACTAACTTCGAATAACTCCTTTGGATTAACTAACTTTGAATAACTCCTTCGGATTAACTCTTCGATTAACTCCTTTGGATTAGCTAACTTCGAATAACTCCTTTGGATTAACTAACTTCGAATAACCAATATTCGATAACTACTCTTCGATTAACTCCTTCGGATTAACTCTTCGACTAACTCCTTTGGATTAATTCTTCGACTAACTCCTTCGGATTAACTCTTCGATTAACTCCTTCAGATTAACTTAACTTCGAATAACTCCTTTGGATTAACTAACTTCGAATAACCAATATTCGATAACTACTCTTCGAATAAATAATATTCGATAACTCTTCTCAAATGAATCACATTTGATTTCTCCACTCGAATAAACTATATTCGATAACTCTTCTCAAATGAATAACATTTGATTTCTCCACTCGAATAAACTATATTCGATAACTCTTCTCAAATGAATAACATTTGATTTCTCCACTCGAATAAACTATATTCGATAACTCTTCTCAAATGAATAACATTTGATTTCTCCACTCGAATAAACTATATTCGATAACTCTTCTCAAATGAATAACATTTGATTTCTCCACTCGAATAAACTATATTCGATAACTCTTCTCTCGAATACACTATATTCGATAACTCTGCTTCGGATAAGTGATATTCGACAACTCTACTCGATTAACTCTACTTGGATAACTCTAACTGATCAACTCTAACTGGTCAACTCTAACTGGTCAACTCTAACTGGTCAACTCTAACTGGTTAACTCAACTGGTTAACTCTAACTGGATTACTCAACTGGTTTAACCTAACTGGTTAACTCTAACTGGTTAACTCAACTAGTTAACTCTACTGGTTTAACCTAACTGGTTAACTCGTCTTGATTAACTGAACAAATCCACTTAGTTTAACTTAGCTAATTCACGTTGATTAACTCTAACCGATTCACTTAGTTTAACTCAACTAATTCACTTTGATTAACCACTTAGTTAACTTAACTAATTTACTTCGATTAACCACTTAGTTTAACTTAACTAATTCACATCGATTTATCGCTTAGTTTAACTTAACTAACTTACTTTGGTTAACCTAACCAATTACTTTGTTTAACTCGACTAACTCGCTTTGGTTAACTTATGGTTTTTAACACATCATCTAACAACGGTGAATATTTGTCCAAACACGCATAATCACAACGGATTATATACATCACATTATATGTCACAATATGTAAATCACAGTAAAAATAACTGTTGAGGAATCCAGTTGGATTCCTCCAACCTGTTTCCCTGCACCACAGATGTTAGACAACAACAGTATAATATTCTGATAAACAGAATCAACATATAACTATTTGACGGTTTATATATATATATATACGTAAATATATATATATAATCTCTACTAACTGACTAGCAGTTCAATCAAACAGTCAACATACAGTCAAACAGACAATATCTAGCAGTTCTAAGAATACACTGTAAAAATAGAACTATTTAGAGTTTGTGAGATTTACTCACATTGGCAGTTCATCGTTAAAGAACGATAAACTGTTGTTTGATATGAATCAAACAATTTATTTTTCCATAAATTCAAATGAGCTCCAATCCATTCCTTGTCAGTCCCACGGTGTAGCCACCGTCCATACGATCCCAATGCAACTTACGGTTCTTCAATCTCCATTTAAACGGCCCATCACCCTACATCATAACCGCATGTTACAGAACCCATCTCCCCTTCTTTTAAAACTTGCTCATTTGTTCTTCACTACGATATATATATATATATATATCCCTTTTTTTTTAATTGTATACGAGGCCTCATTGTTAATTCATCGGCCCACATCCAATACCCTTCTTCCTCTTTAACTACATTTCTAACTCCGGCGTTATTCCAAACTACCCACGCAAGCCATTTGTCTCGCATCCTGTCCATAACCGAAACTTGCTTCCACCTTCTTCCCTGTTTCACCATGCCACCAACAACCTTTTCACCCCAATATTCTCTCAGTCCTCCACTTTACTTCAAACCGACCACACCATTATAACACTTTAACCCTACGTTATACCATCACCATCCACACAGTATACTAAGGGAAACCCCATGTATATCACGCAACAGACCATCACTGTACACCGTGCTTCTCCTCCTACTACTACATAGGAAAACCGCTCTCCCATCCCATGCTTTTAGTCACGTAACCAACCTCATTCACGTCCATCAGTGGAGTGCTTCATCACGCCATGCCACAAACACCCTCTCGCTCACATACACTCCCCTTCCAATCACTCATCCCCTTTCACGTTTGCCTTTAGCAAACTCATTCAAACAAGAAAACAGTGCCTCCTTTCACCCTTATGCAACTCGCTTGTGAGCTTCCCTTTCACCAATTCCAGCTCCACCGCTGGTGAACTTCAGGCGCTGCACCCCATCCCCTCTGACGCGCCACCAACACCACAGACCGACCCCCCTTCCTCAGAGCTTCGCCCTGACCTCGACGCTGCTGCGAAGTGCTCGAGTTCCAGAAGAAAAAGTCCACCCCGATATAATAAGAGGGAAAAAGGAACTCATGTTGATTTTTATTTATTCTCGCGATTTTCGTTTCTGCTGAGAAATGAGGATTTATGGCGGCTCATCTATTTGGATCGGAGGGGTGAAAAGTGTTTAGGTTAGAGAAGGATAAAAGATATTATATGGTTGCAGGGAGAGGTTGTTACACACCCACGTTTTCTTGTTTTGGCTATCGGCTGAAAGGAAATGGAGACGTGGATTCTGTTCTGACCGGAGAATCAATAATTAGGTTAAGTTATATAGTGTGTTTAAAGTTTGGTTTTTCAAAGTACCATGTTACCTAAATTCCATTCACGTACGGACAGAAATCAAAATACCATTGTATCGAGCTCGGTTCCATGATCCCAAAAATATAATAATACCGGTAGATGGACTCATATTTTGAAACTTCAAAATGTTGATTTCAGGGTGCGAAATACTTCAAATAAAAAGTCGCTTATTAAATTAATTAAAAATTACCATAAAATTCTAAAAATTAAATTATCACTACTTCCCAAAAGAACCTTGTTCAAATTCGAATCTGATAACTAGTTATATCGAATAAACCGTTATGGTCGATCAACGATTCTATAGCGACTATTCTAAATTTTGATTTGGACATATCTCCAAATCTACACGACGAAATCCCGATTCTTCTCTTCCACTAGAAAGATATATTCCACCAGCTCCACACATTTCTTGTTTCACAGAAATCCGGCTTAAAACGAATCCTGTACATTCAGTTGAAGTTCAACTCGCCAAATAACGAACTGCCGCGTCGTTACGGGCTTGATTATAATTATTATTATAATTTATATGTTCAACTATCGTTTATTTAATATATTCGTTATTTAAATAATTAAATAACTTCATTATTATACCTTACAAAACGCGCCATTACAGACTTCCCCACTTAAAATAATTTCGTCCTCGAAATTGCTAAGTTAGAGGTTGACCCTATATATTGGAACTCCTAAGATTGGTTTACCCCTTATTTCTGATTTCAACCGTACCAATTAATATCGACTGAAATATTTATTCTTCCGACAAACTAAAATTTTCAAAAATTCTGAAAATTTTCTAACACTTTAAATTTTCGGAAAATTTCGCCATAACCTCCTTTGTACAGCCCTATCGGTAAAACCACAACTCGCCTCTCTAGGCCATCTCCAACCCAAAAGAAGATCAAATAGCCAAGCGGCTTGCCGATTCGGCTCATAAATCTCATGCTTATATCAAAAATAAACTTGTACCTTTTTGTCGGGCATATCAACCTTATCACTTTCAACTGTATCAACCCAACATATACCAAGGTCTTCTCAATCCAATCTTCAACTCAACCACTTGGTTCTATCCAAGTCAAATTTCTATTCAAACTCTTAACCCATCAACTTAATTCCAATCCAGATTATTCTCTAACCGAATCCCGATTTATTTAACTTGGTTCAAGTTAAATTTTAATTTACTATTTGTTTTTACCATCTTGATTCATTCAACTTAACCAGTTAAATTTTAAATTTCAAGATTTAAATTCCTGGGATTTATTTCAAATCAATTTCAAATCCTAACACCAATTCAAAACTTTTGAATTTCTAAACAACTTGTTTTCCTCAACACCATTTGAAAACAAAACCATTGGTAGTAATCCGCCACTTAGAAACTCGAAAATTACACCGACGATGTATCGATCCATCCTCGGAATTATTTTCCAGTCATCCAGGTGAGTTAGATACTATATTTATTTCTAATTGAAAAACATTTTCAAAATCTCCCAGGAACTTAAAATTTTCTTATTTTAATTCCAATTCTGATTTAACTTCAGATTTACTTCTATTTCATATACTTCCCTTATATGAATTCTGATTAGTTATTTATAACCATTTCACATGTTATAATCTTACTCGATTATAATAACAACCAACACTACCAATATAGTATATCAAAATATATTCGGGTAAAATTATTTCTTTTACCCTCCTTTCAAAACATGCCGTGTCGGTCCATCGTATTCGAGTGTTTAGTAACCCCTATCGATACAGTGGATCAAACTGATCGACCAGGATTCACAAACTACTCAACCAATGAGACTCCAAAATATAAAATCATTTTTATATCAGATACAAATACGCACTCGTATATATACACTCAAACTCAATCTAGGGTATTACTAACCCTATCTCTACCGAGTCACGCCACAGAGCCAAGTAATTCTAAACTTAAGCTCTGATACCAACTGTAACGGCTGGAAATTTTCGACTCCTCGAGAGTCGAAAATTCCGCGACGTTAGTGAAAGAATTTAGAAGGTGAGAAAGAAAAGATAGAACTAATAGAATAGAAGAAGAAGAAGAACATCAGAATCATCAGAGTAACACGAATCTCACAGCGGAACGAATAACATATAATATATAACATAACTTTGAAGTAAACAGTTATATATATACAATAGCACTTATCAGAGTACAACACTTACAACACAGCGGAAATAACTATAGCTATAAAATCTTGCAGCCTCCTGCTCCAAGCTTTCCAAGTATATCTGTAAATCCCGACTACTTGACTGCCCGTACAAATTTAGGCACCCAAGAGTTTAGGGAAAACAACAAAGTAAACTCCGGGTCAGTCATGGGACTGGTATGAGTAAAACAGTTTAAAACAATTGAACAGGTATATGATATCTCATAAGACCACGCCGTGAATACGGAACGGGTTTTTCCTTATGAGTATCTAAACAACTTTGACAAGCAATATCATTGTGATATTATAATAATGTCTAAGTACAAATAGGTATCAATCTAGCAGAAACGCTTGCATCTCACGTTCTACATACATAGTATAAAATCATAAACCGCAGGGCGCTTATCGGAGAATGGATTCCAACAGACAAGGTATGGGAGCACCTTCTGAATAGTGTACTCTAGAGGTGATACGCTCAGGTTCAACAAGAACGTCTTGCAACCCGGCCACACATGACTGCTCACTCATTTAGCTTGAGTGTCGCGAATATATTGCCACCACGGTTATAGGCCATCAAACCGTCATCCGAAGATACAGAATCAAAAAGAAGTATAAATATGAATATTCCCTAGATCGGTGACAATACACCCTGCTTGGGGATGACCCAACTAGCCATGCTGCCTAGCCCAACTTTTGTTACTTCCCGGTGTGAGGCTAGAAGCTACGTCTATCTTCAGAACATCTGATCACCATTCACTTTGAATGCCACATCGTCATACCCGCCAAATCACAAATTGACTTATCCAAAAATAACACGGGTATATAGCTAAGAGAAACGAATTCCTCCGCCACCAAACGTGAATACGTTTGAACAGATCAACTTACGCGATCCATTGGATATACTCTGTCAGACCTTCTTCCATATATGTTGTCCTGGGACTGGACAAACCGAAGGCACTATTCAGTATATCCATCTTAGTCACTGTTATCTAAGACTTATACAACAACCCTTGCACTTTACTCCGTCTTCAATTTATCTTTGGCAGATATTGCTCGCAACGCTTATGCCAATACAGAGTGGTTCTTTGGATAGTAATCCAACCGGTCTCTCCATATTAACAACGTTAAAATGGTAAAAACTTTGATAGTCTGTGATTCAACTATCAAATGAAAACATGTCGGTGTACAAACAACGATCTTATTTCCAAATGGAAATTCGATCGATCAATCATCATATGTTCATATTTCCCTTTTTCATATATTTAGAAAATATATGTTATTAATCATTGGAAAACATTTCCATAGCTTATTTTCACATCACTATTATTTCGCAACTATCAGTCCCTAACTGTAACTAGTATGAGAACAATTCTCTAAGTATCAATCCGGAAGGTCGAAACCAACATCAGATCGTCACTTAGAAAACCGTTCAACTTACCCTCTCCAGTTAGTTTCTGAATTTTCTTAACTCTATTTCTTAAATTCTTATCATGAAAACATTTCATTTTCTATGTTTAGAAAACATATCTGACTATATTTGGAAAACGTTTCCAAAACTCATTTACGGATTTCCAATGAACGTTGTATAAAACATCGTTACGCTTAATCCATTAATCGCTTATTACTTAACTATATTTCAAATCAACCTTTTCTATCGAACCACAACTATTCCTTTGTCAATTCTGAAGTCAATCAAGTTGGGGTATAATTACCTCTCAGACCTTAATTGAACAACGTCCTTTACTGTGAAATAGATGAAGCTCGTCACTCACTTTTTCCAATCATCTGTTTATGCAAATTCTCGGATTCAGGTTACGAATCTACTTCTTATATGACAACGTTTGATTATAACTATAACGTTATAATTCCTACTTCTACAATATCTAACCTAAATTATAACTTTATCTCCTAACTCGAATAATTAAACGGACACCTAATTTCTTAATCAATAACTAAACCTTGATTTAAAACCCGGAAAGTAAATAGTACTTTCCCGAATTCGATATAATTGAATTCGACGTATTACTCTCTTTCGAGTAATCTCTATTCGATTAACTCTCCCTTTTTAATAACTGATATTCGATAAACTCTATTTCGATTAACTCCTATCGAATAACTAATATTCGAATAACTCTTCTTGGTTGGCTCTATTTCATTAACTCTTATCGAATAACAAATATTCAATTTTCTTAAATGTGTCAATTCTTATCGAATAACTAACATCCGATTTAACTTAAATGGATTTACTCTTATCGAATAACTTATTCGATTAACTCAACTTGATTTTCTTAACTCGATTATCTCAACTCGATTACTTAACTCGATTACTTAACTCGATAACTTAACTTAACCCAAATCGATTAACTCAACCCTAATCGATTAACTTAATTTGATTTACTCCTTCGAATAACTCATTCGAATAACTTAATTGATTAACCCCTTCGAATAACTAATTCGAATAACTTACCTTCGAATAACTAATATTCGATTTACTCTAACTCGATTAACTTAATTCTAATCGATTTACTCCATTTCGATTCAACTTAATTCAAATCGATTAACTTAACTCAAATTGATTAACTCTTTTCGAATAACTAAATTCGATTTAACTCTTCTCGAATAACTACATTCGATTAACTCAAATTGAATAACTAATATTCAATTAACTCTTACGTGTTTAACTCTATTCGAATAACTAATTCGAATAACTCTAATGTGTTTAACTCTATCCAAATATCTAATTCGAATAACTCATTTCGAATAACTAAATTCGATTAACTCTTTTAACTTTACTCGAATAACTATATTCGATTAACACCTTCTTTCGAATAACTATATTCGATTAACTCTTCGACTAACTCCTTTGGATTAACTAACATTGAATAACTCCTTTGGATTAGCTAACTTCAAATAACTCCTTTGGATTAACTAACTTCGAATAACTCCTTTGGATTAGCTAACTTCGAATAACTCCTTTGGATTAACTAACTTCGAATAACTCCTTTGGATTAACTAACTTTGAATAACTCCTTCGGATTAACTCTTCGATTAACTCCTTTGGATTAGCTAACTTCGAATAACTCCTTTGGATTAACTAACTTCGAATAACCAATATTCGATAACTACTCTTCGATTAACTCCTTCGGATTAACTCTTCGACTAACTCCTTTGGATTAACTCTTCGACTAACTCCTTCGGATTAACTCTTCGATTAACTCCTTCGGATTAACTTAACTTCGAATAACTCCTTTGGATTAACTAACTTCGAATAACCAATATTCGATAACTACTCTTCGAATAAATAATATTCGATAACTCTTCTCAAATGAATCACATTTGATTTCTCCACTCGAATAAACTATATTCGATAACTCTTCTCAAATGAATAACATTTGATTTCTCCACTCGAATAAACTATATTCGATAACTCTTCTCAAATGAATAACATTTGATTTCTCCACTCGAATAAACTATATTCGATAACTCTTCTCAAATGAATAACATTTGATTTCTCCACTCGAATAAACTATATTCGATAACTCTTCTCTCGAATACACTATATTCGATAACTCTACTTCGGATAAGTGATATTCGACAACTCTACTCGATTAACTCTACTTGGATAACTCTAACTGATCAACTCTAACTGGTCAACTCTAACTGGTCAACTCTAACTGGTCAACTCTAACTGGTCAACTCTAACTGGTTAACTCAACTGGTTAACTCTAACTGGATTACTCAACTGGTTTAACCTAACTGGTTAACTCTAACTGGTTAACTCAACTAGTTAACTCTACTGGTTTAACCTAACTGGTTAACTCGTCTTGATTAACTGAACAAATCCACTTAGTTTAACTTAGCTAATTCACGTTGATTAACTCTAACCGATTCACTTAGTTTAACTCAACTAATTCACTTTGATTAACCACTTAGTTAACTTAACTAATTTACTTCGATTAACCACTTAGTTTAACTTAACTAATTCACATCGATTTATCGCTTAGTTTAACTTAACTAACTTACTTTGGTTAACCTAACCAATTACTTTGTTTAACTCGACTAACTCCCTTTGGTTAACTTATGGTTTTTAACACATCATCTAACAACGGTGAATATTTGTCCAAACACGCATAATCACAACGGATTATATACATCACATTATATGTCACAATATGTAAATCACAGTAAAAATAACTGTTGAGGAATCCAGTTGGATTCCTCCAACCTGTTTCCCTGCACCACAGATGTTAGACAACAACGGTATAATATTCTGATAAACAGAATCAACATATAACTATTTGACGGTTTATATATATATACGTAAATATATATATATATAAAATCTCTACTAACTGACTAGCAGTTCAATCAAACAGTCAACATACAGTCAAACAGACAATATCTAGCAGTTCTAAGAATACACTGTAAAAATAGAACTATTTAGAGTTTGTGAGATTTACTCACATTGGCAGTTCATCGTTAAAGAACGATAAACTGTTGTTTGATATGAATCAAACAATTTATTTTTCCATAAATTCAAATGAGCTCCAATCCATTCCTTGTCAGTCCCACGGTGTAGCCACCGTCCATACGATCCCAATGCAACTTACGGTTCTTCAATCTCCATTTAAACGGCCCATCACCCTACTTCATAACCGCATGTTACAGAACCCATCTCCCCTTCTTTTAAAACTTGCTCATTTGTTCTTCACTACGATATATATATATATCCCTTTTTTTTTAATTGTATACGAGGCCTCATTGTTAATTCATCGGCCCACATCCAATACCCTTCTTCCTCTTTAACTACATTTCTAACTCCGGCGTTATTCCAAACTACCCACGCAAGCCCTTCATCTCACATCCTGTCCATAACCGAAACTTGCTTCCACCTTCTTCCCTGTTTCACCATGCCACCAACAACCTTTTCACCCCAATATTCTCTCAGTCCTCCACTTTACTTCAAACCGACCACACCATTATAACACTTTAACCCTACGTTATACCATCACCACCCACACAGTATACTAAGGGAAACCCCATGTATATCACGCAACAGACCATCACTGTACACCGTGCTTCTCCTCCTACTACTACATAGGAAAACCGCTCTCCCATCCCATGCTTTTAGTCACGTAACCAACCTCATTCACGTCCATCAGTGGAGTGCTTCATCACGCCATGCCACAAACACCCTCTCGCTCACATACACTCCCCTTCCAATCACTCATCCCCTTTCACGTTTGCCTTTAGCAAACTCATTCAAACAAGAAAACAGTGCCTCCTTTCACCCTTATGCAACTCGCTTGTGAGCTTCCCTTTCACCAATTCCAGCTCCACCGCTGGTGAACTTCAGGCGCTGCACCCCATCCCCTCTGACGCGCCACCAACACCACAGACCGACCCCCCTTCCTCAGAGCTTCGCCCTGACCTCGACGCTGCTGCGAAGTGCTCGAGTTCCAGAAGAAAAAGTCCACCCTGATATAATAAGAGGGAAAAAGGAACTCATGTTGATTTTTATTTATTCTCGCGATTTTCGTTTCTGCTGAGAAATGAGGATTTATGGCGGCTCATCTATTTGGATCGGAGGGGTGAAAAGTGTTTAGGTTAGAGAAGGATAAAAGATATTATATGGTTGCGGGGAGAGGTTGTTACACACCCACGTTTTCTTGTTTTGGCTATCGGCTGAAAGGAAATGGAGACGTGGATTCTGTTCTGACCGGAGAATCAATAATTAGGTTAAGTTATATAGTGTGTTTAAAGTTTGGTTTTTCAAAGTACCATGTTACCTAAATTCCATTCACGTACGGACAGAAATCAAAATACCATTGTATCGAGCTCGGTTCCATGATCCCAAAAATATAATAATACCGGTAGATGGACTCATATTTTGAAACTTCAAAATGTTGATTTCAGGGTGCGAAATACTTCAAATAAAAAGTCGCTTATTAAATTAATTAAAAATTACCATAAAATTCTAAAAATTAAATTATCACTACTTCCCAAAAGAACCTTGTTCAAATTCGAATCTGATAACTAGTTATATCGAATAAACCATTATGGTCGATAAACGATTCTATAGCGACTATTCTAAAATTTGATTTGGACATATCTCCAAATCTACACGACGAAATCCCGATTCTTCTCTTCCACTAGAAAGATATATTCCACCAGCTCCACACATTTCTTGTTTCACAGAAATCCGGCTTAAAACGAATCCTGTACATTCAGTTGAAGTTCAACTCGCCAAATAACGAACTGCCGCGTCGTTACGGGCTTGATTATAATTATTATTATAATTTATATGTTCAACTATCGTTTATTTAATATATTCGTTATTTAAATAATTAAATAACTTTATTATTATACCTTACAAAATGCGCCATTACAGCAAGTAGCTAGAACTTACATAGCGTGGCAAGAGGGCTAGGAGCATGAATCGTTTTGACGAAGAAAGGTGGCTCCTTTGTTGAAGAATCGTCATGAAATTGGCCTAGCAACATTGATCCACTCCCTTGATTTGATGTAGCAAGCTAGCACCTTTGATTCAGATCTTGTTTGAATGCATAGTCTCTTGGAGTTGGAGATGGAGGCCATGATCAATGAAGATTTGGGCATCACTTCGTTGCAAGAGTGATTTGTGAGGGTTTAAGCTAGGTCTAGGGGTCTTTTTATAGAGATTAGGAGTAGGTTAGGCCATAGGATTAACCCTAGGATAGATCCAAGCCCTCAAAAATCGTCACAAGCCTCCAAAACAAGACCCAGGAGCCAAAACAGGTGCACCAGGCCGACCAGGGAGGTCGACCCCCAGGTCGACTCTAGTGTCGACCTGGTTGGGGGGGGTGGTCGACCCTAGTGTCGACCCCCCTGTCGACCTGTTTGGGCGGGATCTCTCCCGCCTACCCTGAATTCTGAAAATTTTGAATCTGTTTTCGAATTTGAATTTTTCGTGAAACTTTGCGAGGCCATATCTTGATCATACGGACTCCGATTTACGAAATTTCAGACTCTATTTCGCGTATTTTTCCGAGACGAACGCAATGGCACAACCCATTTTCCCTGATTCATATTTTAACGTTTAATTTTGCCTTGATTCTTGTCTTAATACGTTGTTAAAATTCGGGTTGTTACATTCCCGGTTGGTGAGGCTTGAGGTCATAACGTATCTTTTGATAGATCACACCTTCATTTACTTTGAATGTCACGTCATCATACCTGTCATGTAATGACCCGCATTTGCAAAGGTATTATAATTAGTTTATTTAATTATATAAATAATGATATAGTGAATTAAATGGTGGTTTAATTAAATAATGGTGAATATTTAATTTAAAATAATAAATTAAATAATATATTAAATTCTGAAACAATCAGAATTGGCTGAAATGGCGATATGGTGTGAACTGGATCATCTGTGATATTTAATTCAGTTTAGAATTGAATTAGAATAACGAATATATTATTTGAACGACAGTTTGAACGTAGAGTTATAATATAATTAAAATCGAGCTCGAAATGGCGCTGCAGTTCATAAATTGGCGATTTAAACTTCAACTGAATATATAGGGATCGTTTTAAATCGGATTTCTGTGAAACAAGAAACGTTAGGATCTGGTAAAGTATATCTTTCTAGTGGAAGACAAAAATCGGGATTTCGTCGTGTAGATTTTAATTTATGTCCAAATCAAATTTTAAAATAGTCGCTACAGAATCGTTTATCAACCATAACGGTTTATTTGATATAACTAGATATCGGGTTTGAATTTAGATAAGGTTCTTTTGAGACATAATGATAATTTAATTTTTAGAATTTTATAGTAATCTTTAATTAGTTAAATAAGCAACTTTTTATTTGGAGTATTTCGCACCCTGTAATCAACATTTTGGGGTTTCACAATATGAGTTAATCTACCGGTATTATTATATTTTTGGGACTGAGGCACATCGTTCGATACGAAAGTATACTTATTTCTATCTATAGCAGTCGGTCATGAATGAAATATTATTTGTCACGGTGCAAACTTAAAATAAAGTATAGGTTATAAATACTCCACGTGAAGAACCAAATATGTGTTTATACTAAACTCCACGTCTCTTCTATTTTCTGCTGCACAAAGGAAAAGAGACCTACTCTGTAAAGAAGGGGCAAACTTAATCTAAACCTAATTAAAACGTTTCTCCAGTCAATGCATTGTAGCCGCCGCAAGTTCTTTCCTCTCAGCGAAACCGTACCTTCCAAAAATTCAACAAAAATAAAATAAAAACCCTTAAATCCAAACCGATATATTTCTGGATTCCTCTTGCTTTTCTCTTCAAATTGATGTAACCATTTGGGGATTCGGTCATGTGTTTGCATCGTCAGATTTGGTACGGCTCAACTAGGGCTCGATAGAAGGAGCAACTGAGGGGGGGTCTTGTAACGTGGGTGCATGCCTGGAACGGAGCAGTTCGGAGAGAACAGGTTGGAGTGGATGCTGTCAATGATGGGTATGCATTTCACGTGGTTAGTGGAAGGAGATGCTCACAGGAATGGGGTTTGGGCGTAAAAATCTAGTGGGAATAGTGATATGGAGAGGGTGGAGTTATGGCGTGAGATTACTTTAGAAGAATGGGTTTTTGTTGAGAGGCGTTGAGGTATAATGATGTAGCGGAAGGAGATGAGCACAGTCAAAGGGTAAATGATGTGAAGCAATAATGGAGTTTGAAGGAAGAGAATGTCTTTATATCGGGGAAGATAAATGGTAAGGACCAGACAAAATAAATTAAAAGCAAAGAAAGGTATTAGGATCCATTGTTTTAATAATGTGTATGTACCAATGCACGACATGTGTACATTTAAATGTCTGAACAACTTACCAACAACAGAATTTTATTTGTGTCCTTAGACGCAAGTTCAAAAGTATTACCTGAGGCAAATTATATTTGAAAAGTTAGATTAGGACTGAAAAACAATTCATTAATATTTTAGAAGAGCTGGGTACATACGGGTATGTTTTGTTAGGGGGAACAAAGAGTTGTGAAGAGGAGTAGATGATGTTTAATAGAGTGGTGGGTTTCAAATGAGTAAGTGGACGAGTGGGTTGGTTCAGTGGTGGGCCGTGGATTTGTAAGGATAGAGGTTGGCTGGTTCAAGGAATGATGGGCCTTATTGATTTTGGTAATTTGTTAAATTCAAGTGAAGGATGTATTGGGATGGAAGTTGGTGTAATGGGAGGGGATTTGCAGGAAGGTCACGATCAACTTTGAGGAGGAAGAAGGGTGCAAACGGGTTTGGGCATTTCGAATAAGTATGTGGGCCCGAATAAATCGACAAAACAAGATCCGACAGGATTGTATGGACGAGCACAACACACTAGAACTGACTGGAAGTGGATGGGAGCTCGTTTGAATTTATGGTGAAATAAATTGTTTGATTCAAATCAAACAAACAGTTTATCGTTCTTTAACGATGAACTACCAATGTGAGTAAATCTCACTAACTCTGAATAGTTTATAATTTCATGTTGTATTTTTAGAACTGTTAAATATTGGCTGATTGACTGTGTGTTGTCTGTTTGATTAAACTGCTAGTCAGTTAGTTGAATTTCTATATTGATTCTGTTTAACAGCATATATCATATGGAACTGAAAGGGATGTTGATTTTATTGTGTAACATCTGTGGATGCAGGGAAACAGGTTGGAGGAATCCGACTGGATTCTTCAACAGTTATTTTATTGTTTTCATATATTGTGATATACGATGTGATTTATAATCTGTGGTTGATTATATATGTATGGACGATATTGGTCATCGTGATTTGAAGTGTTAAGTACCATAGAAATACCAGAATGGGAAAAGGAGACTTTCAAAGAATATTTTGAAAATAATTTACTTATATAAAATCACTAGATTTTATATATAAAAGGAAAAAGGATTTTTAGAAAAGGAAATAAGTATAAGAATCAAAAGGGTTAAAAGAATATATTTGTCAAACAAATATAAAGGAAATGGTTTGGTAAAACAAATGTAAAGGGAAATATTTGTTCAACAAATGCAAAGAGAAAATATTTGTAAAACATTTTAAATAGAATTGAAAAGAATATTTATTTGCTAAATAAATAGAGTTAAAAGAGTAATCGAATATGGTTTATTCAAATAGAGTTGAAAGGAGCTAATCAAAAGAAGTTAATTAAAATGAGTTAATCGAATATTAGTTATTTGATTTAATTGATTTGAGTTAATCAATTAGAGTAATTGATTAGAGTAAACCCATTAGTGACAGACCGTTAGAGTTAATCAGTTTGAGTTAATCAATTAGAGTTAAATCGAACTAGAGTTATTCAAATGAGTTAATTGAATTTAGTTACTCGAAGAAGTGAATCGAATAGTAGATACTCGAAGTGAGATAATCGATACAGAAATATTCAAAGTGAGATAATCGAATAGTAGATATTCGAAGTGAGATAATCGAGTCAGAAATAGTCGAAGTGAGTTGATCGAATCTAGTTATTCGACAGGAGTTAAATCGAATAAGATTTATTCGAAGAAAGAGATTGTCGAATATAAGTATTCGAAAGTAAGCAAATCGAATATAAGTTATTCGAATAAGAGTTAATCCACTAAGTGTTATTAGGATGGAGTTATTCAAATAAGAGTTATAGATTAGAGTTAACCGAATAGAAGTAAATAAATTAGTTGTCATTATATTATTCGAGTTATGAAATAAAATTCATATTAAAGATGATATATTTCGGATGCAGGAGAGTATAACACCATTTTTATAATCACGTAAACTTGTAAAAAAAAGGGGGTTCGTAAATAGAATCCGAGGGTTCGTAAGGAAGTGTTAAAGGATTAAAAGATGAACTTACCCTATTTCGAGATTTGAAATGTTGTTAAGTTAAGGTCTGAGAGGTAGTTATACCCCAACTTGATTGACCTCATTTTTAATTTAGAAATGGGTAAGGTTCGAGTGTGAAAGTGGTTGAGTGATTTTAGTAAATAAGTAAAGTGGTTTGAGTTGTCGTCGCGATGGTGATTTAAACATCTGTTTAAATAAAAGTAAAGAAGATTTGGAAATGTTTTCCTAATAGAATCAGAAATGTAATCAAATATTGAAATTGGAAATATGGATAAGATTTGGAAATGTTTTCCAGTGTTAACGTATATTTTCTAAACATAGTAAATAAGGAAATATGAATATATATATATATATATATGATTGGTGATTGATTGATAGAATTTCCATCTGGAAATAATATCGTTGTTTGCACACATGTTTTTCTTTGATAGTTAAATCACAGACTATCGAAGTTTTGACCATTTTAACGTTGTTAATATGGAGAGACCGGTTGGATTATTATCCAAAGAACCACTCTGTATTGGCATAAGCGTTGCGAATCATATATGCCAAAGAAAATTGAAGACGGAGTAAAGTGCAAGGGCTATTGTATAAGTCTTAGATAACAGTGCCTAAGATGGATGTATTGAATAGTGCCTTCGGTTCATCCTGTTCCTGGATGACTTGTATGGACGGATGTCTGACAGAGTATTTTCAGACGATCATGTATATTGATTTCTCCAACCGTACCAAGAGTGGAAGCGGAGAAGGAAACTTCTTTTAGCTAACACATAATGTATTGTTATAGACGTCAATTAGTGATTTTCGATGGATCTGACAATGTGGCATTCGAAGTGAATCTGATGTAATGATAAGGCGTAACCTCAAGCCTCATCAACCGGTAAATGACAGAAATCGGGCAAGCAGCATGGCTAAGTCGGTCGCTCCGAAGTAGAGTGTATAATCACCTGATCTAGAGTTTCATTTACTTCTAAAAATCTATTGTTGATGCTATCCCATTCGGGAAACGGTTGTTGATCCCAACTATTGGTGATATACATTCGATACACTCAAGCGAAATGAATGGTCGGTCATGTGTGGCCGGGTTGCATGGTGTTCTTGTTGAACCTAGTGTATTCCTTTCTAGAGGTACACTAGCGAAAGCTGGTTCCATACCTTATCATAGTTGGAAATCCATTACCCAATACGTGCTTGCGGTTTTGATTGTATACTATATAAGTAGAACATGAAATGAAAGCGTTTCTACTAGACGATTATTATATTGTGGTTGATAGACATTATTATAATATCAAAAGGTTTTTGATATAAAGATATTTTGGATTCTCATAAAGGAAAAACCCGTTCTGTTATACGGTGTGGTCTTATGAGATATCGTTTACTTGTTTGAACTGTTTTAAACTGTTTTACTCATGCCAGTCCATGTTGCGTGGTTGGTGCATGTGTCGAATGATAGGGGGTTCTCGCTTTTCGTTAGGTGGCGAACGGGAGACTCTTACCCCTACATGCCCCGAAAATGAGGTTTGGTTGTGAATTCGAAAGGCTGGCTGTAAAACGTGGTGCTGGGGTACCAATGTAAGCCACAGTGGGGTCATGTGTTGAAATAAATTAATTATCGTTAAAAATATAATTTTTAACGTGAAAGTGAATAAATGAATATTTATAAACAAATCGGCCGATTTGTTTATATGCATTGATTTGACTGATATTGATTGGGACGATAAATGTTATACATCGCCCAACTGCACAAATAAAAATCTGTGTTTGTTGATTTGAAACCCCACACGGGTGTTGGGATGAAATTTGGCGTACACTAATCCCAATTATTTAATTGTATGTCGATCGATTGGCCGACAGGCTCAGGATCCTGATTTACAGCTGGAACGATGCTCGGAAAGCTTTGTATCCGTGTATCACTTTCAGTTGTGTTTTATATATTTTTCCGCTGCTATGTAATTTATTCTAATCTCTGGTATTTATCGTTTGATTTTTAATTAGACTCCACCGTGAAGTAGTTCTAATTTTAAATATGATAAAGATGTAAATTTTATTATTTAAAATATTTTACTCAACACATAAATAGTTTCAACACATGAACATCGTCAACACATGACTATTTTTATATTCAACACATGAATTTTCTTTTATAATATTCATTATTTTCCCGATTGGAATGAGGCCCAATCAATCACCATATAATGTTAATTATATGGATTCCATACAACACATGTATATAATAGCAATGATAAACAATCAACCATCATCCAAAGTGCACCACACAACTACATAAGCATCAAATATAAATAATTAACGCTTACACAGCCTGTCGGCCAATCGATCGACATACAATTAAATAATTGGGATTAGTGTACGCCAAATTTCATCCCAACACCCGTGTGGGGTTTCAAATCAACAAACACAGATTTTTATTTGTGCAGTTGGGCGATGTGTAACATTTATCGTCCCAATCAATATCAGTCAAATCAATGCATATAAACAAATCGGCCGATTTGTTTATAAATATTCATTTATTCACTTTCACGTTAAAAATTATATTTTTAAAGATAATTTATTTATTTCAACACATGAATATATTTCATTATCTATTTCACATCAACTTCACAAACAAATTTTCACAACATATCAATCAAACAAACAAGCCATCCATGGTCTGTGGATGACGGGTGTCGGGTGCTACTAAGCACCGTCTGCATCCTAGTATATATATATATAAAAAGAGAGAATTTAGAGTGAGAAGTTCTCACCGATAGCTATCCCAACTCCACGACACTTCTTTAATAGAAATCTTCGTCGTTCTCGCCTTTTGTCACTTTCGTTGCCTATATTCACTACATATATAAAAATCACATTTTTATATTATTGCCATGTATATAAAAATCATATTTTTATAATTGGCCCATATGGATAAAAATTCTATTTTTACATCGCTACTATATAGATAAAAATTCTATTTTTACACCGCTACTATATAGATAAAAATTGTATTTTTACATCGCTACTATATAGATAAAAATTCTATTTTTACATCGCTACTATATAGATAAAAAATCTATTTTTACATCGCTACTATATAGATAAAAATTCTATTTTTACACCGCTACTATATAGATAAAAATTCTATTTTTACATCGCTACTATATAGATAAAAATTCTATTTTTACATCGCTACTATATAGATAAAAATTCTATTTTTACATCGCTACTATATAGATAAAAATTCTATTTTTACACCGCTATTCTCTACATAAAGATTTCGTCTTTTCAATCACAAAGATTTTATTTTTCATCTTCTACAACATAAAAGATTTTATTTTTCATCTTCTACAATATAAAAGATTATATTTTTCATCTTCTACAATATAAAAGATTATATTTTTCATCTTCTACAATATAAAAGATTATATTTTTCATCTTCTACAATATAAAAGATTTCGCCTTTCTACTTAAAACAACATCATCCTTACTTCACTAAGAACCAAATCTTTATAGAATTAAAAATCAAATCTTTTTATTGCAAAAATCTCTTCCTTTCAATTTGGTAGAATATATAAAAGCCCTTTGGGGCGTAAATGAGCCAACAAATGACTCCATCAGACCCGGATCGTCCGATCTAACCGAGGCGCCTCGCAACAGCAACAACCACATAAGTCAAACTCGTCAGGGCGTGTAAAACCACTGACGCCACTTTTAGCTAGAAAGAAAACGCATTGTTCAGGCATTATAATCCACTTCGTGTGGACCGGCCCTGACGATCCAAAGCATTACGATGTTTAAAAGAATGATTTGTTTTAATACGACATCGTGCGGTTTTGATTGTATATATATATGGCGACAGCAACAACCACATAAGTCAAACTCGTCAGGACTGTGCCTGAGGGGCGGGCTAGAGCGTCTCGAATTCGGTAAGAACTATCTTTTTCCTTGGTTCATGACGGAAATCCAATTTCCAAATACGACATCGTGCGGTTTTGATTGTATATATATATGGCGACATGATATATGGTACCTATGCCGTCTATGATTGGTAGTTATGATTCGAAATTGTTTTTGAAACATGTAAACACTAGTAATAATATCAATTGCTTTTGTTTTATTCGTATCAAGCATATTTTGGCTGTTATAAGGTAAAAACTCTATCCTCCGGTTTGCGTTGCATTGTGTGATAGGAACTGAGTCTTATAATGGCTTCATTATTATAAAAAGCATTACGATGTTTAAAAGAATGATTTGTTTTAAAGCACTGGCAATCCAATGGAGTAAACCCGTTCCACGAAAGTGGCGTGGTCCTGTGATTAGCCATATTTGAAATGTGTTGAGTAGATTTCTCATACCAGTCCCATGACTGACTCGTAGTTTGTTTCACTTTCAAACTCGGGTGCCCCTTTTTCTACACGGGCAGCCTTGTATTCAGGTTTAGCTGGTTCTTTCTGGATAGCTGGAGCTGAAGATGGATTCTATCATTTATCTCTTTTTATGCTGTTCAGCTTCTATCGTACATTATGTTTGTTTTCCGCTGTAGACATATATGTATAGTTGAACTGTATTTGTACTAAGTATGATCCTGCATACTGTGTAACTCTGATGATTACTCTTATCCAGTATATTCTATTGTTCATTATCTGGTGTATTTATTTATTTCTGTTCTGCTATTATCTGTTTATGTGTTATATTCCACGGATTACCCTTGCCACCGTCAGTACGGGGTTTGGGGACGTCTCATTAAGGAAAGTCCGGATTGAGATGAGAACAACACACATCGGAACGCAAACGGAAGAACATTTCATTGTTATTACAACAATTCCATCAGATACAAGAATATACAGAGTATAAATGAATAAATTACATTCGATAAATACCAGAGATTACAATAAATTACATAGCAGCGAAAAAATATATAAAATACAACTGAAAGTGATACACGGATACAGAGCTTTCCGAGCATCGTTCCAGCTGTAAATCAGGATCCTGTGAATATAAATCTGCAAAACCAAAACTACTAGCTGCCCGAGTGGAAAATAGGGGCACCCAGAGTTTAGGTTAAAACAATATACTCCAGGTCAGTCATGTGACTGGTGTGAGAACTAAAACAGTTATTTAAAACTTTACTTTAAAGATAGTAATTCAAGGGACCACGCCGTATAACACATAACGGGTTTCCTCCCAAGAATACTAGTGCATATAACAAAACAGCGCAGTGCTTTTTGGAAAAATGAAGCTATTATAAGACCCAGGTCCCATCACACAATGCAACGAAAGTTGGAGGATAGGGTTTTCCCTTATAATAGCCAAACATGCTTGGTACGTTTAAAACAAATCATTTGATACTATCATAGGTGTATAGTGTCGAAACAAATTCAATCATAAATATCAATCATAGACGGCATGGGTACCATATATCATGTCGCCCTACTAGTTCTACAATTAAAACCGTAATATCACGTATTGAAATTGGATTTCCGTCATGAGTCGAGGAAAGGGCCAAGCTCCTCTCCGCGTTCGAGACACTCTAGCAAATGTCCCAGGACCCCACTCTGATCCTTGGATCTTCAGGGCCGTTCCTCTCTAACTTTTGAGGATTAGTTATTCCTGAACACACGTTTCCCGGTCCTTACAGACCTATATCCGAGGCGCCTCGTATCCAACAACCACACAGGTGAAAAGTATATAAATGTCAGGGCTGGTAGGTCACTGACACCATCCTAGCTAGAAAGAAACGTCGTGCTCTCCCTGCAGTCACTATCCCGTTTTTGACTCATACCGAGGTGTGAGGCTCGCGAATTCACGCTATACACAAAGCTGCGCCACACAGGTCGTGCTTTGATCATCAACCACAAGACTTTTCTTTTCAACAGAAGCCTTGATCAATTGCCACTTACGCGTGGCACACTGGCAATTCACTCCATGCGACTGATGTCCATCGATATACAACCTCTAAGCTCGTACGTCTCAGAGAAGGGCGTTAAGCAAGAGAATAAATTCTCCGCCGCCAAACAGATGTATATTTAATAGAGATCAATAACACAGAATAAAATCCAATGTCAGACACACAATCCATTTACAAGTTCGTTCTGGGTCCGAACGAAACCGGAGGCACTTTCCTCGCATATCCATCCATCTCCAAGTACGTCTGGATGATCACCAACTGTTTCCTTCATCTTGGGTGTACAGCCCAATCGAGATCATCAGTAATCACCCAAAACGATGTGAAGACTTCCGGTCTTCAACCACCGTCTTCATCTTCGACATCTCGTAGAATCGGTTATTCAGAATGGGTATAAACCCAGCCTTTCTGAATAACCCACGTATATAATAAACGAATGTTACACAAATACAACAAACGCCTCATTCCAATTCAGAATATTCTTTTATTCACAAAATCACATTCTTAGGGAAAGGTTCCCATTAATTTTATCCAAGATAAATTCTTCTAAATTTATTCTTTAATCTTCCTTTGGATATCACTTCAAACTAGTCGGGATTAGCGAACCACACCGAAGTAATTATTTGTTTTATTTCCCAATCCCAACCTATTCATCCCCTGAAGCAAAACTGGTAATACTCCATACCTAACACCCCGGTGTTATCGGTAAAATTAATTACCGTTTCACGTTCAAATCTAATTAAAGATTTAACTATCGCTTTGGAGCAAAACTGGTGATACTCCACTCTCGATCACTTTTCAGATTTGATAATTTAAATTATCAATTCACATTTTTATCTAATTAAAACTTCATTAAAACTCCACTTAGTTTTAATCTTCTCAAAAATCAACATCCTGCCTTTAACTGGGTTAAAGAACCAATGTCATCTAAAACACGATTCACGATAAACCCAAATCATATTTGATATTAAATACAAGGCTCTGAATAGAAAATATATCGGCTTATATTCAATATCAAATTTTGAAACCAACAAATATCATATTGGAAATAACGATATAAAATATATCTTTCAAATCCCCATAACAATATTTGTATAGTCACGAAATCCAACATCGAAATATTCCGAAGATAATTTCGATTCAACTCCAGTCCAATTCACGTATTGGGAATATTGATTATTTTTAAAATCACTTTCAAATTCAATTTATTTATTTCAGAAATAAATTGATTTTAATTCTAGTTCAAAACTAGTTCATTTCGACAAAAATCTATTTTTATCCTTTCAAATGTGGAATTCTTCAGCCTAATTTTTTCCCATATCATTTCTTATGATATTACACAAATTATCGATATTTTTAATAATTTTATCAAGGCTCGTACAGTCGATTTCCATCAACGGCCATCGAACTGCACTTATAACGACCTTTTCCAAATTTGATTTGGACATAATTCCAAATCCAATCGTTAGATTTCAAATTTCTAATATTCATTTGAAAGCTCTTTTCGATACGAACCCAACGGTTCCAGTTTTAGGAGAATCCGACGGTCGGATCTCCCGCAATGTCAATTCGAAGTCAGTGGTCGAAATTCACGAACTACCGCGGTGCGGCGCGTTCTATTCAGGCCATTATATATATATAATATATATTATTTATATTTTGTTGATTTCCTTTTTAAAACGTATTTTATAAATCGTTTTAAATTCGTTTTCTAAACCATTTCAACTCTATATTCAATTTCAAATCAAAATTGAATATTTCGTATCATTACTATATAAATGATAATATTTTCAAAACGTTATATTTTGAAATCCCTACCTTTTCAATATTCATTTTAAAAACGAAAATAATCGATATAAATATCGTTCACGTCAAAATAGCGCAACTCTAATCAACACGGCTTTATATATTTCAATAAATTCGTTATTCTATTAAACAAATGAATATTTATTCTATTCAACACATGAATCTATATTTCTTTCAACACATGACTAATCTCAACACACGACTATTTTTGTTATGTAAAATATTTTATAAAACTATGGTATCTATCGTTTGATTTTTAATTAGACTCCACCGTGAAGTAGTTCTAATTTTAAATATGATAAAGATGTAAATTTTATTATTTAACATATTTTACTCAACACATAAATAGTTTCAACACATGAACATCGTCAACACATGACTATTTTTATATTCAACACATGAATTTTCTTTTATAACATTCATTATTTTCCTGATTGGAATGAGGCCCAATCAATTACCATATAACGTTAATTATATGGATTCCATACAACACATGTATATAATAGCAACGATAAACAATCAACCATCATCTAAAGTGCTCCACACAACTGCATAAGCATCAAATATAAATAATCAACACTTATACAGTCTGTCGACCAATCGATCGACATACAATTAAATAATTGGGATTAGTGTACCTAAATATCATCCCAACACCCGTGTGGGGTTTCAAATCAACAAACACAGATTTTTATTTGTGCAGTCGGGCGATGTGTAAAATTTATCATCCCAATCAATATCAGTCAAATTAGTGTATATAAACAAATCGGCCGATTTGTTTATAAATATTTGTTTACTCACATTCACGTTAAAAATTATATTTTTAACGATAATTAATTCATTTCAACCATTTACTTTTTATCATCGATTTCACATCAACAATACAAACAAATTTCACAACACATCAAACAAACATACAAGCCATCCATGGTCTGTGGATGACGGTTGTCGGGTGCTGCTAAGCACCGTTTGCAACCTAGTATATATATATATAACTAGAAAAAGAAATTTAGAGTGAGAAGTTCTCACCGATAGCTATCCCAACTCCACGACACTTCTTTAATAGAAATCTTCGTCGTTCTCGCCTTTTGTCACTTTCGTTGCCCGTATTCTCTACATATATAAAAATCACATTTTTATATTATTGCCATGTATATAAAAATCATATTTTTATAATTGCCCCATATGGATAAAAAATCTATTTTTACATCGCTAGTATATAGATAAAAATTCTATTTTTACACCGCTGCTATATAGATAAAAATTCTATTTTACATCGCTACTATATAGATAAAAATTCTATTTTTACACCGCTACTATATAGATAAAAATTCTATTTTTACATCGCTACTATATAGATAAAAATTCTATTTTTACATCGCTACTATATAGATAGAAATTCTATTTTTACACCGCTACTATATAGATAAAAATTCTATTTTTACATCGCTACTATATAGATAAAAATTCTATTTTTACATCGCTACTATATAGATAAAAATTCTATTTTTACATCGCTACTATATAGATAAAAATTCTATTTTTACATCGCTACTATATAGATAAAAATTCTATTTTTACACCGCTATTCTCTACATAAAGATTTCGTCTTTTCAATCATAAAGATTTCATTTTTCATCTTCTACAACATAAAAGATTATATTTTTCATCTTCTACAATATAAAAGATTATATTTTTCATCTTCTACAATATAAAAGATTATATTTTTCATCTTCTACAATATAAAAGATTTCGCCTTTCTACTTAAAACAACATCGTCCTTACTTCACTAAGAACCAAATCTTTATAGAATTAAAAATCAAATCTTTTTATTGCAAAAATCTTTTCCTTTCAATTTGGTAGAATATATAAAATTGATTTATATTTCAAAAACAAAAATCAGAAAATAAACAAAGCCATTTTAATTATCCTAAACCGAATATTTAAAGTAAATTGAAATAAAACAAGATAAGATAAAATAAAATACTTACAACGTCTAGAGGAAGGGGGGTCTCGAGCTGACGGAGCTCGCGTCGGAGCTGTGGAGGGTCGGGGGCGCTGCGTTCGACTGGAGGGAGGGGGGTTCAGTCAGGGAAGAAGAAGAGGGAGAGGCGCGCGAGATGGGGGGGTGGGTTTGGTGGTGGTCGGCGCCACCCGGGCGCGGCGGTGATCGAGGGGGGGGGGGGGCGATTGATCACGTCCCCCCTTTCTCTTTTTTTTCCAATCGTTCTGAATGAAACGATGAAAGAGGGGGCAGCGGTTTTGAAGGGGAGGAGAGAGGGTTTTTAATTTATTTAATTATTTAATTTACAAAAAGTTGACTTTTTCATACGACCTTTAAACGAGGCCCACCGCCTGTTGTCCATAGCTAATTACCCCCATTCCGAACACAATGGGATATGTATCATAAGCTGATTCGATAGTTACAATCAGTTTTCGTCAAAATCAACATATAACTCTATATATTGAATTTGAACGCGCATTTCAATTTACCGGGGTCACATACGAACTCTAAAAATTCCATAAAAATATTTTCTAGCTTCGTATCGACGATACGGTCCTAACAAAACTAGTTTCATCGAATTCTGAGACCGTTGGAAAAATGGCCATTTTCCAGTCGATTAAAATCAATTGAAACTGGTCAAACGCGTTTTCCTTTGCCACGCTCACATATTGATTCAAAAAATTATGAAATCTGAAACCTAGCAATAATTTGACATCACGGACCCAACAAAAGTGGTTTCGTCGAAATCCGAGGTCGTTTGCAAAATTCCCATTTTTAAGGGCCTGAATTTCATAGCGACTATTCAGAATTTTCTACTGGACATATCTTTTGATTACCACTATGAAATTTCAATTTTTCGGATTCGTTGGAAAGATATCCGCAAATAGATCCCATTATTTTTGGTTTCACTAAAATCCGGTTTGTTTTGCACCCGGTACATTCAATTGAAGTTTGAAATCGAATTATCGAACTACCGCGCCATTTTCAATTCTATTTATAATTATATATAATTATTTATATTCTAACGACGACGTATATAAATATATACATCAGATTCATTTCAAAATATTTTTCTTGTCGATATTATTTAAAATAATCTATTTTAAATATTCAAAATTCACTAAAATTGCCAAAATAAAAATTTTAAACTGGCCCAGATTTTCGGGTTGTTACAATTACCTTGCTGCTTCGGGAGGATGAGGAGAGGATGGTTGCAAAGCCTACTTGAATCAAATTCCTAGGTCATTACAATTGGTATCAGAGCAAAGGTTATGTATTACTTTGGCTCTGTGGCGTGACTCGGTAGAGATAGGGTTAGCAATACCCTAGATTGAGTTGAGTGTATATATACGAGTGAGCGTATTTGTTATTGATATAAAAATTTGTTTTATTTTGTGGTGATTTATTGGTTGAGTTGTTTATGAGTTCTGGTCGATTAGTTTGATCCACTGTATCGGTAGGAGTTTATAAACACTCGAATACGATGGGTCGACATGATATGTTTTGAAAAGAGGGTAAATTAAAATAAGTTTACCCAAGGTATATTTTTATATAGAGAAGATATATATATATATATATATATATATCATAATTATAATATAGTGGATATATTGGTTGTTATTATAATCGAGTAAGATTATAAATTAAATGGTTATGTAAATAACCAATCAGAATTCATATAAGTGAAATACGTGAAATCAGATGAGTTGAATCTGAAATTTTAAAACAGAAATTGAATTTAAAAATCTGGAGAATTGGATAAGTGTTTGTAAATTGATTTGGATTAAAAATAAGGAAAATTTAAGATCCTGGGAGATTTTAAAATTGTTTTACAAGCAGTGTGAATTATATTTTGAATTGAATTTCAAAGTGGAAATGTTTAGAAATGGTTTTATAGTATTTAACTCACTTCGATCGCTGGAAAATAGATTCCGATGATGACAACTGCATCATCAGTATTCATTTTCGAGTTGTAAGTGACGAATTAGTACCAGAGATACTGTTTTGAATTTTTTTTGGGAAAGACAAGTTGTGTTGAATTTCAAAATGGGATTTATAATATAGAATTCGATATATAGAATTTGAATATATAGAATTTGAATATAGAAATTCAAATGGGATTTATAATATAGAATTTGAATAGAATTTGATATATAGAATTTGAATGATAGAATTTTATATATAGATTTGAATAATAGAAGTGATATAAAATTTGAATAGAAATTGAATAGAATTAACTAAGTCGAATAGGAATTAGTTAATCGAGTTTTGAATTTGAAGTTGAACTTTGAAAGGTTAATTAGATTTGTAAATGGATATTTGAAATCGAATATAGAACTTAAATTTGAAATTTGGATTCAAATTAGTTAATAAGCAAGTTAAAATATATTTGAACATGTCATGTTCAAATATAAAATTGAAATAGACTGAAGAGTTAATTAACAAATTAATTAACGAATTGATTTAAAACGATCGGGTATAGTTAAAATAGATTGGGCAGGTATAAATATACATGAGATAGGTATGGATAAGGCATGAAGGTATATAAATAGAATGCTCGACGAAAATGTATGTATTTAATTCATATATGAGATTTTATGCGCCGTATCGGCTAGCTGCTTGGCTTTTTCTTTTTCTTTTGGATTGGTGAGGGCCATGGGAGGATATTTGAAATATCCCGATGCTCCTGGTACAAAGGAGGTTATGGCGAATTTTTCTGGGAATTTAAGGAGTTAGAATATTTTTAAGATAATTTGATAGTTAGAAATCAACGTATCGATATGTATGTATATATATATATATATATATAAGTTGATAAGAAAACGAACTTGGAAATAGAACAGTAAAATCATAAAGGAAGACTAAGAATAAAATCTAGTAAGAATAGAAAGAGGAAGCGTATACGTGTTTAAAAGTGAATAAGTAGTTGTATGGTATTGATTATTCGAGTAAGTAGTCATATCTGTTTTGACGTTATAAATGTTATTCAGTCAAGGTCTGAGAGGTAGTTATACCCCAACTTGATTGATTTCATTATTAACAAATAAATTGTAAGATTTCAGGCTCGAAGATCAATGTTGAATAAGAGTTAGTTGTAACGACCCAGATTTTTGGAGACTTTGGTTATCGACATAAGCTCGATGTCGATAACCAAAACATCGAAAAATCCTGGTAATTAATGAAAGAAATTAGAGGGTGAGGATAGATAAGATAAAAACTTAGAATAGAAGAAGAAGAAGGACACAACATCAGAGTAACACGAACCTCACAGTGGAACGAATAACATAACGTTGAAATATATCAGTTATGTATACAATAGCACTTATCAGAGTACAGCACTTACAACACAGCGGAAATAAACTATAGCTATATGATCCAGAAGCCTCCTGCTCCAGCTCTTCAAGTATATCTGTAAATCCCGACTACTTGACTGCCCGTACAAATTTAGGCACCCAAGAGTTAGGGAAAACAACAAAGTAAACTCCAGGTCAGTCATGGGACTGGTGTGATTAAAATAGTTTAACACAGTTTAACATATATATGATATCTCATAAGACCACGCCGTGAATACGGAACGAGTTTTTCCCTTATGAGAATCCAACATCTTTGACAAGCAATATCATTCTGATATTATAATAATGTCTAAGTACAAATATATATCAATCTAGCAGAAACGCTTTCATCTCACGTTCTACATATATAGTATACAATCAAAATCGCAAGCACGTATTGGATAATGGATTTCCAACTATGACAAGGTATGGAACCACCTTCTGCCAGTGTACCTCTAGAGAGGAATACACTGGGTTCAACAAGAACATCTTGCAACCCGGCCACACATGACCGACCACTCATTTCGATTGAGTGTATCGAATGTATATCACCAACGGTTGGGATCAGCAACCGTTTCCCGAATGGGACAGCATCAACAATAGATTTTTAGAAATAAATGAAACTCTAGATCAGGTGATTATACACCCTAATAGGTGCGACCTACATAACCATGCTACCTGCCCGATTTCTGTCATTTACCGGATGTGAGGCTAGAAGCTACGCTTATCTTCACATCAGATTCACTTTAAATGCCACATCATCAAATCCATCCAATCACCGATTGACGTCCTCAACAATACATTATGTGTTAGCTAAAAAAAGTTTCCTTCTCCGCTTCCACTCTTGGTATGGTTGGAGAAATCAATGGACGTGATCGTCTGGAAATACTCTGTTAGACATCCATCTTCATTCACTTAGAAATGTCACATCGTCATACCCGCAAAATCACGAATTGATTTCCTCAAAGATACAACGGGTATACAGCTGAGAGAAACAAATTCCTCCGCCACCAACTTATATACATTTGAAGGGATCAACTTACGCGATCCATTGGATATACTCTGTCAGACCTTCATCCATACAAGTTGTCCTAGGACTGGACAAACCGAAGGCACTATTTAGTATATCCATCTTAGTCACTGTTATCTAAGACTTATACAACAGCCCTTGCACTTTACTCCGTCTTCAATTATCTTTGGCATAAATGATTCGCAACGCTTATGCCAATACAGAGTGGTTCTTTGGATAATAATCCAACCGGTCTCTCCATATTAACAACGTTAAAATGGTCAAAAACTTAGATAGTCTGTGAGTTAACTATCGAAGAAAAACAAGTGTGCAAACAACGATATTATTTCCAGATGGAAATTATATCGATCAATCATCAATATATATATATATATATTCATATTGCCTTATTTTCTATGTTTAGAAAATATATGTTATTAACACTGGAAAATGTTTCCAACTGCTTATTTACAAATCACTACTCTTCCCCAACTATCAGTCCCTGACTGTAAACTAGTATGAGAACAATCCCCTAAGTATAAATCCCGAAGGCCGAAACCAACATCAGATAGGCACTTAGAAAACCATTCAATTTACTAATCTCTAGTCAGTTCTAATTTTACTTAACTCTATTTGATGAACTCTAATTGATTAACTCTAACTGGTTAATTCTAACCGATCAACTCTAACTGGTCAACCTTAATTAATTAACTCTAACTGGTTTTACTTGGTTTGACTAACTCAATTTATTAACTCGACTGACTAATTCAACTCGATTAACCTAACTAGATTTAATTATCTCGATTAACTGAACTAATCACTTTGATTAACTCGACTAATTCACTTTGGTTAACTTAACCAATTCACTTAACTAATTCACTTAGTTTAACTTAACTAATTCACTTAATTCCTGTCGAATAAACTATATTCGATAACTCCTCTAACTCTATTCGAATAAACTATATTTGATTAACTCATTTACTCTATTCGAATAAACTATATTCGATAATCTCCTCTCGAATAAACGATATTCGATAATCTTCCCTTTCGAATTAACAAATCGATAACTCCTTTTCGAATAACTAAATTCGATAACTCCTTTCGATTTAACTAATCGATAACTCCTTTCGATTTAACTAATCGATAACTCCTTTGTGTTTAACTCTATTTGAATAACTAATTCGAATCACTCTTATTTATTTAACTCTATTCGAATAACTAATTCGATTAACTCTAACTGGTTAACTCTAACTCTAATCGATTTCTCCTATTCGAATAACTCCTATTTGATAACGTTTATTCATTTATAAAGATTTACTTTTAGTAACGGTTCTTCACTTTATAAATGTCCTCTTTAATAATGTTACTTCACTTACACAAGTGTTGGGTACATATTCTATTTAAACTATCGGTGTTGAAACCAATATCTCTCCTCTATATAAGTTCAGACTTATATATTTCATTTATCAAATGATAAATATTTATTTAATTTATAAACTATTATTTATAAATTAGTCCTTTCTATTTATCTGTTAAAAACAGATTTCCATTTTCTATTCATCTTCTAAATATTCTTCCGATTTAGCTCTATTTATTTATCCAATAAATATCCCTTTTGTTTAATCCTATTTATTTATCCAATAAATATCCATTTGATTAAATCCTATTTATTTAACAAATAAATATCTCCTTTAATCTTTATTTATTTCCTAAATAAATAAACCCTTTTACTTTTATTTATTTCCTGAATAAATAAATTCTTTTAACTCTTTATTTATTCCCTAAATAAATAATTCCTTTTAACTTTCTTTCAAATATATTTCCTTTATATTTGATTTCAAATATATCTCTTTTTAACCCCTTTGATTTTATAAATTTTATTTCCTTTTATAAAATCTTCTTTCCTTATATATATATAAAATCCATTGATTCTATATAAATAAATTATTTTCAAAATATACTTTGAAAACCTCCTTTCTACCTTCTGGTATTTCTTATGGTATTTAACACACCAAACAACAACGATAAATATCGTTCCACCCACACATAATCAACACCAGATTATATATCACAATATATAAATCACAGTAAAATAACTGTTGAGGAATCCAGTTGGATTCCTCCAACCTGTTTCCTTGCATCACAGATGTTACACAATATAATTAACGTCGATTTCACTTCGATGTGAAATACTCTGGTAAACAGAATCGACATACAAATATTTAACGGTGTGTGTGTATATATATATACAGATATATATATATATATAATTTCTAATAACTGACTAGCAGTTCAATCAAACAGTCAACAAACAATCAAACAGACAATTTTTAACAGTTCTACGAATACACTGTAAAAATAGAAATATTCAGAGTTGGTGAGTTTTACTCACATTAGCCGGTAGTCGTTAAATAACGATAACCGTTCAATGTTCCGTTCTTACATTTTATTTTGTCGCACATTCAGAATAGCCCCAAATCATTTCCATCTCAATCCCTTGTCATTATTTCTGTTCCTGCGATCCGATCGGATCTGGTTTCGTCAAGTTCTTACATCGGCCCAAGCTCCGAATCAACCCACGTCCAAACCATACCCGACCCCGTACCCTACAGCTTCTTCCGAAACCCATACCCGTATGTCTCCTGCAAATATCACACTGCAGTCCCCACTCCTCTCCTTCCACAAATTAAAGTTGTGACCTACTTCTAACATAACCGCATTTTGATCACTTCACCCACCATCCTTCAGCCCTCGTCCTCCTCATCAACTCACGCAGGACCTCCATCTTGCTTCTACCCACAAATCTGCACCGAAAAATCAACTCGCACTCACTCCTCAAAACATCACTACAGCAAACCCTAGGTCTCCCGAATGAACGTTGGACATTTTCGAACACCACAAAGGAGCGTCACACCCATCATCGAAGTACACACTCGAACCCTCAAATACCCTACAGATCTTCTCGCACCCAAGCCTTTCACTCAGCAAGTTTGGTGACTTCTCTTATCTTTGAGAAATAAAGAGGGGCTTTTGAATCCACGTTTGGATTTATTTTTCTGAGTAGAATATTGGTATTGATCTTGATTTTTAACTAATGGTTTTTGTTTAAGGATTGAAAATAGCCGGCGTCTTGTTTTATCTGAAAAGAATTAGGTTTCTAAGGGAATGCCAACGAGGGGTACTTATAGTGAAAGAGGTGGGGATATTTTCCTTATTTTATTATATTTAAAACTTACACATGAAGTATTGCGAAAATATAACCTCATACGATATCTGTTTTTGACAAACTAAGTTATTCCTGGCATAGAAAAATATTCCGGATCCAATAGGACAGGTTTCGTCGAATTCCGACATCGTTTGTGAAAATCCCTTAGAAAATATCGATGAAAAACACCGAGCATTAATTCCTTAAAATTACAGAAAAAATCCTAAAAATATGAGGCCTTGACGTTTCACTAGACCTCTTCCTAAGGTTTCGTATGAAACTTGTTTCGTTGAATTTCGAGTTCGTTTGACCAGTTAATCATTCAGTTTAGTTTGTTTCAAGTTAAAAACACAATGTACCGTACTATGAAATATCCTGTTCACGTAGGGATTGTTATGGACAGAAACAAAGATACCATTTAAATGAGTGACGTGCTCTGGTCCCAAAAATGTAATAATACCGGTAGATGGGCTCATATTGTGAAACCCCGAAATGTCGATACAGGGTGCCAAATACTCCCAATAAAAAGTTGCTTATTTAATTAATTAAAAATTACCATAAAATTCTAAAAATTAAATTTTCATTACTTCCCAAAAGAACCCTATCTAAATTCAAACCCGATCTCTAGTTATATCGAATAAACCGATACGGTCGATAAACGATTCTATAGCGACTATTTCAAATTTTGATTTGGACGTGAATCAAAATCTACAAGACGAAATCCTGATTTTTCTCTTTCACTAGGAAGATATACTCCACCAGCTCCACGCGTTTCTTGTTTCACAGAAATCCGGCTTAAAACGAATCCTGTACATTTAGTTGAAGTTCAAATCGCCAAATCGCGAACTACAGCGCCATTTCAAGCTCGATTTTAATTATATTATAATTATACGTTCAAACTGACGTCGATTGAATATATTCGTCAATATAATTCAACTCTAAGCTGAATTAAATCTTGGGGATGACCCAGTTCACCTTATATTGTGATTTCCAATATTTTGATTATTTCTGAATTAAATATATTATTTAATTATTTAATTTAATTAAATATTCCATATTATTTAATTAAACCTCGATTTAATTCCCTATATGACTATTTTAAATAATTAAATAAATTAATTATATCCCTGGAAAATGCGGTTCATTACATTCTTCCCCACTTAAAATAATTTCGTCCTCGAAATTGCTAAGGTAGAGGACGACCCTATCTGTTGGAATTCCTAAGATTTGTTTACCTCTTGTTTCTGATTTCAACTGAACCAACTAATATCGATTAAAATATTAATTCCTTCCGACTAACTAAAATTTCCAAAAAATTTGAAAATTTTCTAACACTTTAAATTTTCGAAAAATTTCGCCATATCCTCCTTTGTACAGCCCTATCGGTAAAACTCCAACTCGCCTCTCTAGGCCATCTCCAACCCAAAAGAAAATCAAACAGCCAAGCGGCTTGCCAATTCGGCTCATAAATTCCAAACTCATATCAAATATAAACTTGTACCTTTTTGTCGGGCGTTTCATTATCTCATTTCTTTCTGCTATCAATTTAGCTGATACCAATGCCGCCCCAATCAAATTCCAATCAGTTTTAGCACCAACACAACCATTCGCTTATATCCAAGCCAATTATCATTTCAACTCGAGTTTGATTCTCGATTTCAAACTCTTAACTCATCAATACAAGACCATTTCAGATTATTCTCTTATCACCCCAGTTTTACTTAACTTAACAAGTTAAATTTAAATTTTAGAATTTAAATTCATGGGCTTTTACTTCAAGTAAATTTGAAATCATAATACCAATTCAGAACATTTGAATTCTTAAACACTTGTTTTCGCAAAACAGATTTGAAAATAAAATCTTGGGTAGTAATCCGTCACTTACAACTCGAAAATCACACTAAAGATGTGTACACCATCATCAGAATTATTTTCCAGCGATCAAAGTGAGTTCAATACTATATTCCTTTTCAAAACTCCAACTTAAACACTTCCATTTTGAATCAGTTCAAAATATCCTTATTAAAACAAAATTAAAAACCTCCCATGATTTTGAAATTCACATATATCCAATCCAGATTCAATTACAGACACTTATCTGAATTTCCAGTTTTAAAATTTCAATTCTGATTTTAATTTCAGATTTATTTCATCTTATTTCATATATTATACTTATATGAATTCTGATCGATTATTTACATAACCATTATATTTATAATCTTACTCGATTATAATAACAACCAATATATCTCATATATTATAAATTCAATATATATCAATTGTAATTTGGGTAAAATTATTTCATTTACCCTCTTTTCAAAACATACCATGACGGTTCATCGTATTCGAGTGTTTAGAAACCCCTACCAATACAGTGGATCAAACTGATCGACCAGAACTCATAAACAACTCAGCCAATGAATCTCCACAATATAAAACCATTTTTATATCAAATACAAATACGCACTCGTATATATACACTCAAACACAATCTAGCATATTACTAATCCTATCTCTACCGAGTCACGCCACAGAGCCAAGGTAATTCTTAACTTAAGCTCTGATACCAACTGTAACAACCCGGATTTTTGAGAGACTTTGGTTATCGACATAAGATCGATGTCGATAACCAAATCATCAAAAAATCCTAGTAATTAATGAAAGAAATTAGACGGTGAGGATAGATAAGATAGAAACTTAGAATAGAAGAAGAAGAAGGACACAACATCAGAGTAACACGAACCTCACAGCGGAACGAATAACATATAATATATAACATAACTTTGAAATATAACAGTTATGTATACAATAGAACTTATCAGAGTACAACACTTACAACATAGCGGAAATAAACTATAGCTATATGTCCAGAAGCCTCCTGCTCCAGCTCTTCAAGTATATCTGTAAATCCCGACTATTTGACTGCCCGTACAAATTTAGGCACCCAAGAGTTTAGGGAAAACAAAAAGTAAACTCCGGGTCAGTCATGGGACTGGCGTGAGTAAAAGAGTTTAACACAGTTTAACATATATATGATATCTCATAAGACCACGCCGTGAATACGGAACGGGTTTTTCCGTTATGAGAATCCAACATCTTTGACAAGCAATATCATTCTGATATTATAATAATGTCTAAGTACAAATATATATCAATCTAGTAGAAATGCTTTCATCTCACGTTCTACATATATAGTATACAATCAAAATCGCAAGCGCGTATTGGATAATGGATTTCCAACTATGACAAGGTATGGAACCACCTTCTGCTAGTGTACCTCTAGAGAGGAATACACTGGGTTCAACAAGAACATCTTGCAACCCGGCCACACATGACCGACCACTCATTTCGCTTGAGTGTATCGAATGTATATCACCAACGGTTGGGATCAGCAACCATTTCTCGAATGGGACAGCATCAACAATAGATTTTTAGAAATAAATGAAACTCTAGATCAGTTGATTATACACCCTAATAGGTGCGACCTACATAGCCATGCTACCTGCCCGATTTCTGTCATTTACTGGATGTGAGGCTAGAAGTTACGCTTATCTTCACATCAGATTCACTTTAAATGCCACATCATCAAATCCATCCAATCACCGATTGACATCCTCAACAATACATTATGTGTTAGCTAAAAGAAGTTTCCTTCTCCGCTTCCACTCTTGGTATGGTTGGAGAAATCAATGTATGTGATCGTCTGGAAATACTCTGTTAGACATCCATCTTCATTCACTTAGAAATGTCACAACGTCATACTCGCAAAATCACAAATTGATTTCCTCAAAGATACAACGGGTATACAGCTGAGAGAAACGAATTCCTACGCCACCAACGTATATACGTTTGAAGGGATCAAATTACGCGATCCATTGGATATACTCTGTCAGACCTTCATCCATACAAGTTGTCCTGGGACTGGACAAACTAAAGGCACTATTTAGTATATCCATCTTAGTCACTGTTATCTAAGACTTATACAACAGCCCTTGCGCTTTACTCCGTCTTCAATTATCTTTGGCATAAATGATTCGCAACGCTTATGCCAATACAGAGTGGTTCTTTGGATAATAATCCAACCGGTCTCTCCGTATTAACAACGTTAAAATGGTCAAAAACTTCGATAGTCTGTGAGTTAACTATCGAAGAAAAACAAGTGTGCAAACAACGATATTATTTCCAGATGGAAATTATATCGATCAATCATCAACATATATCTATATATATATATATTCATATTGCCTTATTTTCTATGTTTAGAAAATATATGTTATTAACACTGGAAAACGTTTCCATCTGCTTATTTACAAATCACTACTCTTCCCCAACTATCAGTCCCTGACTGTAAACTAGTATGAGAACAATCCCCTAAGTATAAATCCCGAAGGCCGAAACCAACATCAGATAGGCACTTAGAAAACCATTCAATTTACTAATCTCTAGTCAGTTCTAATTTTACTTAACTTTATTTGATGAACTCTGATTGGTTAACTCTAACTGGTTAATTCTAACCGATCAACTCTAACTGGTCAACCTTAATTAATTAACTCTAACTGGTTTTACTTGGTTTGGCTAACTCAATTTATTAACTCGACTGACTAATTCAACTCGATTAACCTAACTTGATTTACTTATCTCGATTAACTGAACTAATCACTTTGATTACCTCGACTAATTAACTTTGGTTAACTTAACCAATTCACTTAACTAATTCACTTAGTTTAACTTAACTAATTCACTTAACTCCTGTCGAATAAACTATATTCGATAACTCCTCTAACTCTATTCGAATAAACTATATTAGATTAACTCATTTACTCTATTCGAATAAACTATATTCGATAATCTCCTCTCGAATAAACGATATTTGATAATCTTCCCTTTCGATTTAACAAATCGATAACTCCTTTTCGAATAACTAAATTCGATAACTCCTTTCGATTTAACTAATCGATAACTCCTTTCGATTTAACTAATCGATAACTCCTTTTTGTTTAACTCTATTCGAATAACTAATTCGAATCACTCTTATTTATTTAACTCTATTCGAATAACTAATTCGATTAACTCTAACTGGTTAACTCTAATCGATTTCTCCTATTCGAATAACTCTTATTTGATAACGTTTATTCATTTATAATGATTTACTTTTAGTAACGGTTCTTCACTTTATAAATGTCCTCTTTAATAATGTTACTTCACTTACACAAGTGTTGGGTACATATTCTATTTAAACTATCGGTGTTGAAACCAATATCTCTCCTCTATATAAGTTCAGACTTATATATTTCATTTATCAAATGATAAATATTTATTTAATTTATAAACTATTATTTATAAATTAATCCTTTCTATTTATATGTTAAAAACAGATTTCCAATTTCTATTCATCTTCTAAATATTCTTCTGATTTAGCTCTATTTATTTATCCAATAAATATCCCTTTTGTTTAATCCTATTTATTTATCCAATAAATATCCCTTTGATTAAATCCTATTTATTTAACAAATAAATATCTCCTTTAATCTTTATTTATTTCCTAAATAAATAAACCCTTTTACTTTTATTTATTTCCTGAATAAATAAATTCTTTTAACTCTTTATTTATTCCCTAAATAAATAATTCCTTTTAACTTGCTTTCAAATATATTTCCTTTATATTTGATTTCAAATATATCTCTTTTTAACCCCTTTGATTTTATAAATTTTATTTCCTTTTATAAAATCTTTCTTTCCTTATATATATAAAATCCATTGATCCTATATAAATAAATTATTTTCAAAATATACTTTGAAAACCTCCTTTCTTCCTTCTGGTATTTCTTATGGTATTTAACACACCAAACAACAACGATAAATATCGTCCCACCCACACATAATCAACACCAGATTATATATCACATTATATATCACAATATATAAATCACAGTAAAATAACTGTTGAGGAATCCAGTTGGATTCCTCCAACCTGTTTCCCTGCATCACAGATGTTACACAATATAATTAACGTCGATTTCACTTCGATGTGAAATACTCTGATAAACAGAGTCGACATATAAATATTTAACGGTGTGTATATATATAAATATATATACAGATATATATATATATATATATATATATATATAATTTCTAATAACTGACTAGCAGTTCAATCAAACAGTAAACACACAATCAAACAGACAATTTTTAATAGTTCTACGAATACATTGTAAAAATAGAAATATTCAGAGTTGG